>BTHU01000001.1:149813854-150413854 GCA_036184795.1 Tokudaia tokunoshimensis
TCCCAGATGGTATTCTGAACCAGCCATTTCCTAAGAGAATCTCACCTTCCTTCAACAGTATTCTTTACATCCCATCAGGCAAATGAGATTTCACTACTGAGTATGTATATTAACTTAGATTTATAAAAACAAACATATAATGGTGTAATGGCTATTCCTGGTTGTCAACTTGACTATATCTGGAATGAACTAAACTCCCGGATAGGAGGGCTCACCTGTGATCCAGATCTTGAGGCGTAGCGACTATGAAAAGCTTAAGGCCAGGCAAGGTAGTACATGACTTTAATCCCAGGAAACTAAGTCAAGGAGATCTCTGAGTTCAAGGTCATTCTGGGACAAAACAAGTCCCAGATCCAAGCCTGGTGGTACACACCTTTAATTTGGGCCACACCTTCTAGAGACTTACATAAGGACATTGGAAGAAGGAAGATTTGCTTTTCTTCGCTACTTGTATTTACTTGCCAGCACATCTGATGGAATCTACTTCTACAAAAGACCATCTTAAACAACTAGCCTTGAGGGACTGAGCAACTACTACATTTTTAGACTTCCAACTCACAGATGACCATTGTTGGTGAGTTGGAATACAGACTTGAAGTCATTATAAATTCCCTCAATATAAAAAGACATTCTATATGTTCTGTGACTCTAGAGAACCCTGACTAATACAAATGATAATTTAAAATCCAGTCCAGCCAGAAGAGAATAAGCAACAAGAGACTTTTGTTTCAGTGCCTGCGCTTGCTATTCACCTCCTGTAGACATGTTCGCTTCTTTATGCCTGCAGCAGTATTTATGAACATCACTAGACTAGAATATATTCTTCACGCTCAGGTTTAACACAAAATAAATCCACATCTAATTTCCTGGGCAATTTCACATCCATCCCAGAGCTCTTTAGGCAAAACACTTTGACAAGATATGAGTAGCTACTGAAAACATAGATTTTGCTGTATCCTTTCTCCTCATAAATCTTACCTCTGAATTTGTCAGACAGCCACTTTGGTGAAATGACTCAAAGTGGCAATTCTACATAATTAATTTCCTGACTAATCATTTTTAAGTTAAATTAGTTAAACATGAAATTGTTAAAGAAAACATCCGCTGGCATTGTTTAAACTGAGAAATAATTGTATAAAATATGAATGAGCCGATTTGATGTTTTCTGGGTGATATGAT
The DNA here is from genome assembly GCA_036184795.1 of Tokudaia tokunoshimensis. NCBI lineage: Eukaryota > Metazoa > Chordata > Mammalia > Rodentia > Muridae > Tokudaia > Tokudaia tokunoshimensis. The sequence goes on from BTHU01000001.1 coordinate 149,815,034, forward strand.
TTCTTGACTTTTCCTTGTTTCTTAGCTTCTGAAAAAGCATGCTAGACTTCGTGCAAATTTCTAACAGGAACAATGCAAAAGGTAATTTTAGTTAGTTTTATAAATTTATAACTTTACCTTGGGGAAAATAAACTTAAACTAAGGAAATTAGGATATGTGTAGTTTCAGCATGTTATAGAAATTTAAATCTATACATAGAGAAAACAGAAAAAAATCATAGCATACCTATTATTATACTTCAATAATGATCAGTTTCTGAACTATCTCATTTTATACATCTCTATATGCTGACCACCCCACTTTATGACTCAAAATTAAGTCCAGAGTATATGCATCTTGTTGCATATATTTGTCACATATATCTTTAGTACATGCCATAACAACAATTAATACTATCATCCTAGAATAATTTGTCCATTAATTTTATTAATGTATTTTAGAGGAAAGTTCTTTTGAAAAAACCTACTAAAATTGAGGTTCTTAAAATATAAGTGTTCTCATCATTATTCATCATGGGTGTTTGTCTGTGGGATAGGCAGGAAGACTGAATATGAAAGGTCTAAGGCAGAATAACAAATGTAGAAATTTTTTTCAGGTTGGAAGATGGTTATCAAGCAAATCACAAACAGAGAAACCATAAGATCAAAGGTAGCATTGTGTGTCAGCTGTTACAGCAGCTGACACATTTGCAAGTCCTTTCCCATCTTCCCATTCATCGCCTTATCAGAAGTATGTGTACTACAGAAGCTAATGCTCTTCAAAACTGTCTCTCCCATTCCATGAAACCATTCTTAAAGGTGGGAACACCTTACAAACGTTCTTCACTGAAAACTCCAACACATTAATTCAACACATATTTAAAGTATACTAACATTTGTGAAGTATTTTAAAATGGGACACTAGTGGCTGAAGCCCCCACCTAAAATTTTCAGCATTAATGGTATCTAATTAATTGTATTTCTTTCTCTAAAGAATCATGCTGTAATATGATTATCTAAGAAACGTTTCCCTAATCAAAGGTTTTTTTTTTGAAAAAAAAAATGTAATATATTCTTTTACCCTAAGATTTGTTAAATGGTGGCTGGTAGAGCTTCCAATAAGATATTTCAGGAACACAATCCAAATCATGCCATTTTCTGGTTGACTTTTCAACAAAAGCTCAAATCTGATTTAATTAAAAAAGTCAGCATTTTTTCAAAAATGGTGTTGACACAGTTGACTTTATAAATAAATAAATAACTTGCCTGTATAACTTGCATATCTCACACCATATAGAAAAAAAATTAAAATGTTTTTGACTGGGGGTTAAACATTTTAATTTTTTCTATATGGTTCACAAATCAATAAGCAAATGCCTTGAATAGGATTAATTGTGTCCCTAAAAATACTTACCTGGAAGTTCTCAAATGGTAATGGAGCCTTTTGGAGACACTTGGCTTTGGATGACACTGTTTGAACGGAGCCTACTTCATGGGATGGAACTCTTTTAAGAGAAGATCCAGAGCTGCAATCACTTTAACTGCATGTACAATATATATGTCACTAGAATGTGACCATATTGGTCCTTGATCCCAGACTTAAGGTCCTCAAATATAAGGAAATTTATTACTTTTGAATAAGTTACTTGTCCATGGAATTTGTTATAGCAAAACAAGCTGACCAGCATGTAGGTTAGCTTCTGGACTCTCCACTGTTTCCAAATCTATTTGTGTACCCTATCCTCAGAACATACTGTCTTGTGTACTGTTGCTCGCAGCCACAGGGAATGTCAGTAGGATTATTCTTCTAGTTTGCTCCTTTTTTTCTGGAGCTGTCTAGCCATGATAAGTTTTTGGGTTTTTTTTTCATTATAATTTTAAAATTAGCCTGTCAATTTCTATTTTAAAAATTCTTTCTGTATTTTAATTGGAATTTTAATTCTCCAGGGGATGTCATATAATTGTTGCTTTGTAAGACTAACATATCTTTCTCCATGTACACATCTAACCCCTTCATATTTTTTGATGTAGTATATGGTGATTTTTACTTCAATTTTTAATTGATTGTTGTTGCTGAATCATGGTTACCCAAAAACTATTTGTTGGTGTTTTACAAAATACTCCTAGCAAGAGTTAGTTGGGTTGTGTCTGTTACATACTGATCAAAATATTCCAAAATATAAATCTAGTAGTTTTTCTGTTTCTAGAGTGTAGAATAAGACAAATACCATATAGTGTATTTATCCTGACCTATGTGTAACTTCTATATCACTGTATGAAGAACTGAGAACCATGTAAGACTAAACCCACTTCTCAATGCTGGCCTCATGTAGACACAGTCTCAATCAGAATAAACAAATGATGTTTGAGCCATATAATTTTGATAAGAGTATTCAGAGATATTTTTTCAAACTGCTAAAATACTTTTCCAGGCATTGTAAATGGTTTGTGCAATAACAACAAATCTAGCCAATTAGTATCTATGTTTTCTGTATAAAGGATGATTTATAATGAGCCATTTTTCTTCTACACTACATAAAGAAAAATTAAGAAGCAATCATTTAGATTTGGAAGGAATAAAAATGACAGATACAAAATGCTAGCAGAGTTCATTAACAAGGAAATTAGCTTCAAATGAACCACTTTTGTTTTTGAAGAGATTTTTCAAATTTACATTTCTTCTCCTTCTTATCTTGTGGAACCTGAAGAGAATTATTTGTCTGAATGATATGTTGGAGAATAGCAATGAGGGATTGGGTTTTTTTTTAAGTAACTCAATTTTCACCATTTTAAGAGTCTCTGCTTAAGTGAGCTAGGTTAAGAAAGCCATTTTATTGGTGTTCTGTTCAGGAAATTTTCCCCTGTGATGCTCTAAGATCAAGAATTGACAAATGGGATCTCATAAAATTACAAAGTTTCTATAAGGCAAAGGACACTGTCAAAAGGACAAAACGGCAACCAACTAATTGGGAAAATGTCTTTACCAACCCTACATCTGACAGAGGGCTAATATCCAAGATATACAAAGAACTCAAGAAGTTAAACTCCAGAGAGGCAAGTAACCCTATTAAAAATGGGGTACAGAGCTAAACAAAGAATTTTCACCTGAGGAATATCAAATGGCTGAGAAACACCTAAAGAGATGTTCTTCATCCTTAGTCATCAGGGAAATGCAAATCAAAACAACCCTGAGATTTCACCTCACACCAGTCAGAATGGCTAAGATCAAAAACTCAGGAGATAGCCGGTGCTGGTGAGGATGTGGAGAAAGAGGAACACTTCTCCACTGCTGGTGGGATTGCAAGCTGGTAAAATCACTCTGGAAATGAGTTTGGTGGTTCCTCAGAAAACTCAGCATAATACTACTGGAGGACCCACTATACCACTCCTGGGCATATACCCAGAGGACTCTCCAACATGCAATAAGGACACATGCTCCACTATGTTCATAGCAGCCTTATTTATAATAGCCAGAAGCTGGAAAGAACCCAGATGTCCCTCAACGGAGGAATGGATACAGAAAATGTGATATATTTACACTATGGAATACCACTGAGCTATTAAAAACAATGAATTCATGAAATTCTTAGGCAAGTGGGTGGAACTGGAGAATGTCATCCTGAGTGAGGTGACCCATTCATAAAAAATCACACATGATATGCACTCACTGATAAGCGGATATTAGCCCAGAAGCTTGGAATACCCAAGGAACAATTCACATATCAAAGGATACCCAAGAAGAAGGAAGGAGAAGCACCTGGTCCTGGAAGGGCTCAATGTGGCAGTGTAGGGGAATACCAGGAAGGGGAGGTGGGAGTGGGTTGGTTGGGGAACAGGGGTAGGAAAGAGGGCTTATGGGACTTTTGGGGAGGGGGGAAACCAGTAAGAGGGAAATCATTTGAAATGTAAATAAAGAATATACCTAATTTTAAAAAATTAAAAAAAGAAAGCCATTTTATATTAAAAAAATTACTATGCCATCTCCAGCCATCCATGAAAATCTGATTCCTTTTATGATAAATAATCCTTGAGGTACCAAGACACTCTTCTAAAGAGAACTGTCTTTTTAAAATCCTTCCTTCTAATATATAGAAAACCCTGAAGATCCTGCCAAACCTTAGAATTGATAGAGAAATTTCATAAACTTGTAGAATTCAAATTCAACATGCAAAAATCATTTCATTTATAATTATTAACAATGAAGTTCTGGAAAAGAAATAGATAATGATCTAAGTTATAATGGTGACAAAAATCAAACTGGAAAGTCATTTAACTGAGGGAAATATCTATACATTCAAAACTATAAAACATTAATAAGAGAAATTTAAAGAGAAACAAATAAAAATGTACCACCTATCTATAAACTGGAAGAGATTTTAAAGCCCATACCATTTGTAACAATCTACAGATTCAAAATACTCTCCCCCCAAATTTTGCTACCATTTTTCATAAAACAGGAAAAGATCTAAAAGTCATATGAAACCATAAATATTGATCAACCAAGTGATCAATAACAACAGAAGTATGAACAAAATTGCTCCAGTGAGCATTCCCATATTCCCAGTACTTGGAAGACTGAAACATGAAGACAGTGAATTCAAGACCAACATGGGCTTTCCCTAACAGACCAGGCCATACACATAGTAAAATTCTGTCTCAAAATAAGTGAGAAATTCAAGGCAGTTATGAGCAAAATGAGTCAAGTAGGAGGCACTTGATTCAGTCTACACATAAAATTCTGTCTATACTAAAATTCATCATAACTAAAATGGAATGGTATTTCCATAAAATAGACAAATAAGATATTCACCTAATGTAGCAGAATAGAGTCCAGAATTGAAAATGAGTTCACAAATCTAGATTCATTTACTTGGACAAAAGCTCCATAAACATAGATTGAGGATATGTTCTTTAATATATGCTGGAAAACTATATCCATATATCATATACTCATCTATTCAGCATGAATGAGAATTTAAGCACAAGCCCTGTTACAGAATAAGAACTAGTCTAAAGTAGAGTGAACAACCCCACAACGCAGCCCATAAAGTGATTGTTTAGTTGTTCAAAAACCCAGGGAAAGAAAGCAAAAATAGTCGAAGTGTGCCTTGGCTTACTTTGTGTTGTTGTGATAAACACCATGACCAATAGGCAACAGAGGAACAAAAGGGCGTGGTTCATCTTACAGCTTACAGTCCATCTCTGATGGAAGCAAAAGCAGAAACCCAAGTAGGAGCCTGGAAACAGGATCTGAAGCAGAGACTGTGGAGGACTGCCATTATCATGTGACCCAAAAAGGATGATTTAGTCATACAATAGTGTATAATTTGCTTTATTCAATGCAATCAATGTGACTGTATAAGTGACTCCAACATACCCAGCAATAATATGCTATTGGAATGGATGTAAATAATACATCTTAAAAGGCCTCTATAGGCCCTAAAATTCTAATGCTGCCACTAAAATGGAACTAAGGAATGTTACCTCTAGAGGCAGACTTTTATAGCAGTCAGGGTCTGAGTTCTAGAATCAGGATGTAGAGTTGATAATAAATATCAGATTTTTTTACTCTGTGCTTAGACAGTGCTTATATTATGCAATCTGATTTTTAAAAATAATACTCAATGGTATATTAATTTTAATCTAACTAAAAGCATACCCATATGTTAATGATCTGTCCAACATAACTCAGGAGAATAAAACAATTCCTAGTACAAAAAAAGTTTTATTTGTGAGCAAGTCATACATCTGAAATGGAATCTGAACTATGTTCTGACTGTAAAATTATGTGTACAGCTAAAGGCATCATGTGTTTTGCAAACATTACTCAAAGTATATAAACTACATAGTTGCCCATAAGATATCTTGAAATTATGACAACTTTTAAGTAACTTGGAAAATAGTGAAACAAATCCACCATTTGTGAACACATCCACACTTACTTGCTAGAGCTCAGAATCTTTCTCTATTCTTACAGAGTTCAGAATTCCTATCTGGTGCCATGCACAGTGGGAAGATTTTCCCATCATCAAGATAAACTCTCACAGATTTAGATAATCCCTTATCAACACCCTATTTCCAGGCAATTCTAAATTGTGTCAAGCTGGTAATAAAGTTGGCATCACAATCACATTATCATATCCAACCTGACCCTTATACTCAAAACAAATTTTACTAGTGAAGGAAATAATAACATAAGGTATTACTGGTCAGGGCATCATTAGCAAGGTTCTTTTTTTTTTTATTACATTTAGTCATCATGCATTCAACAGGAAGATTTGGGATATAAGACTAATGCAAAACTCTGGGATCAAATCAAAGGGTAGATATCTGGGAATTTTTTTCATTGAAGTCATATTCACTTACAGACCTGGACAAATTACCAAGATAATAGAGAGAGCTGATGGCAAAATACTGATAAATTTTAAATAATTAAATGAATTCTAAAGAACATTGTTACATAAGGTTCTGAAAGGGTGGGTGACTTAAGCAGTTAGAAGAAGTCAACAATGCAAGTGTTTAAAATCTATGGCTGAGAAGTGAAATTAAATGAAGATAAAAAGACGACTATGAAGTAGCAAATATTTGATGACAATTAAGAAAGTGCTTAGAATAGGCGGGTAGAGAGGAGGAGGGACATTCCAGAGGTAGATAGAGAGGACAGAATGTGTGCAAAATACATTTTTGTTATCAAAAATATGCTAAAACATAGCCAGATAGGCCCTCCAAAAGAACATTTGCTGTTTCAGTAGCCCTAGGTTATTCACCAGAATTAGATAGACAGAGGGAACACATAATATCTGTGTACTGTGTAGAGGCATCACCTTCCAAATAAGCCAATAAGCTGAGGGAGAATTAGAAGGTAGGATATCTGGCAGAGAGAGAGATAGAGGAACTGTGGGAAAGAGTCAAGCACACAGGGAGGTGGGGAGATATTACCCATTCAGAATTGGAGCAAGTTGGATATATAAAACTGAGGAGAGGTAGCTAGTCATGTGGCAGGCATAGAATGGGTCAGTGTAAGTTATGAGCTAGTGTGGACAAGCCTATCTTATAGCCTAGCCATTTAAAAATAAACAATAAGCCTCTGAGCCATTATTTGGGAACTCAAACACAAGTGAAAATGCCCATAGTTACAGGGGACTCCATGGGGCCCCATCCTTCCTAAGGAGACATGGCCAAAGAGATCGCATACTGGCTAAAGAAGACAGAGAAATCAAATTGGAGTTGAACAGGAATTTTCTTTCCTGCTGGCTAGCATACATAGTACTACAGGGTACTTTAAAAGCTGCTGAGCAGGTAAAATCCTATCAGTAGTTTCACCCAGATACAGCTATGCTTGCTGCAATATCAACCTGCCAGGTAAGATATTCCCACTAGTGCAATAATGGCATGACTATATTAGGAGTAATCATCTGCTTTGGGGTTGGATTGAAGGCCACGCACTCTATGAGAGCAATACACATCTGATGCTGTAAACCTAGTCAGGGCCTCATGCTGGGAAGGTCATGAGCCCAAGAAGGAAATACACTACTTTAAACATGTTTGTTAAATTTACTTCTAAAGTTTTTTATTTATATTCATGGACTAGTGCTCAGTCTGAGGCAAGGAAGTTCCTTTTTGCATAGAGTAGCAATGTCTGAACTTATAGGTGGCCAACTGGCTAAGTATGAATCCACTGAGTATCCAGCCCTAAATGAGACATCAATATTGTCCCCCATCCAAGGTCCTGGGAATATGGTGGAAGAGAAAGGTGAAAGCAAGATCTAGAGAATAGGGAAATGTTGCCATGAATCACTGCCACCCAGAGACTACTCAGCAATCAAATTCAGGAACACAGGAAGAACAACAGATACCTGTATAAGACAGTACCTATAACATCCCATGAGGGATAGTAGGGGGACTCCAGGAGGCCCCACCCTTCCTAAGGAGCTATTGACTGTTAACTATTGCTACATGAAGGGGTCATTTTAATCAATGGGGTAGCTATTGGGGGAGACTAATTAGGAAGAAGGGGTTTAGAGGAAGTGAAGGTACCTAAAAGAGGGCAATGAGGGATTGAATATAATCACAGTATAACATATATACATATATGTATGTATATGAAATACAAAAAGAAATACTTTCTTCAAAGAAGACACTAAAAGAACAAAACTTGGTGGAATTTTCATAATGATGTACCTTTAAGGATATTACTTTCAATTATGAAAGTAGTCTTTATTTAACACTGGAATCCAGTGACATGAAACTAAAAGGACACCACCTTTTGATTCCCAATCATGACTAATGTTCCACCACCGTGCTCATGATTTCAGTTGCAAATGATTAGAAAAGTTTCTAGGGTTTGTTTGTCTCCTTTTGGTTTTACTTTGGTTTTCTCTATAAGAAAAAACACTGTTTTACATAGAAACAGATGAGCTTTGGACCCCTGGAATTAAGCAGTATCATTCTATAGAGACCTATATAGAGCATTAAACAATCGAAGATGAAGATAAAGATAGATCAAGCCGGGAGTTGTGTGGGCTTCATTTTAGGAAGATAATGTGTACTGTATCCTACTGGGACTCTATTGAACATGCTTTCTTCCAGTTCTGATATTGGAAAAAATATAATGGCAAATGCATGATCATCATATACGGAGCAACTTAGACGGTATACTGAAGGAGCACAAAGCCGTAAAGCGCTCTGGTTAAGACCACAAGTAAATATTAGAAGTTGACTCAATCCCACAGCCTAAATAAACAGATTATAAGTCCAGCTGGAATTTAGTGAATACAACAACCAACAGTCTGTATCAAGTATTAGTATGGGTCCTAAAAGAAGAGTGCTTTCACGTAAAGCCCAACTTTAATTACCTTGTATATAGTACCTGTGGTGGTTTGAATATGCTTGGCCCATCATGGAGACGTGGCACTGTTAACAGGTCTGACCTCATTGGAGGAGGCGTAGTCTTGTGAGAGAAAGTTTGTCATTGTGGAGACAGGCCAGTGTGACACAGAACCTTCACCTGGCTGCCTGTGGAAGACAGTCTCCTCCTGTCTGCCTTCAGATTAAGATATAGAACTCTCAGCTGCTCCAGCATCATGTCTGCTTGCATGCCGCCATGCTTCCCACCATGATAATAATGGACTAAACCTCTGAAATTGTTATCCAGTTCCAATTAAATGTTTTCTTTGTAAGAGCGCCTTGGGCCTAGTGTCTCTTCCCAAAAATAAAACCTTAACTCATACAGCACGTAAACAAAAAGCTTGCACATTTGATCTACTTACCCCTGCAAAGCTTTCTCTCCAAACCAATCTCCCTTCCCTAAAGTTCTAAGAAAGACTGGATCTTCACTTGGTGAGTCTTCTCGAGTAACATTCACCTACAAAGAGAGATGAGCATTTAAATCAGTGATTCTCAACCTATGGATCGCATTGGAGGAGTCACTTATTAGATAACATGTTAGGATTTATAACAGGAGCAAAATTACCACTATGCAATGAAGCAATTTTATGCTTGATGTGGGGGTCACCATGAGAAACTGTATCAAAGGGTTGCAGCATTAAACAGTTGAAAACCACTGATATAAATCAACTGCATGCTTGCAAATTCTATGCTTTCGTAAGAATTTATCCTATAAATTTTATTTCAGTACATCTTCATTGCTACTCCTGATTTTATTACCTGCACTGAAGCAACCATTTTGATGAATTTAATGATGTATCTTGTCAATGGTTTTCTTTTGGTTTTCAAGGGTGCTTTCTTGTTGTTAAAAGAAATATAATTATACTAAATAGTACCTTTTCACTCATTTATTTCTTCTTTGAGATATGGTAATGATAATAATACTACCTGTCATCCAGAAAATTTATATAGTTAAAATTCACCTACCTGCAAAATACAATGAAGTAGAAAACTAATTTACTGAGGCAAGCCAAGCACTTAAATACATTAAAAACAACATGCTTAGGTTTCTTAACCTAGACACAGGATGTCAATGACCAGAACTTTTATTGCTAGTAAGAAGGTTTGTGCAAGGGAGAGGGAATTCAATTATTATTCTCCACTGATCCATTTGATTACTCCTCTGTACAGTGTTTCAAACCATGAAAACTCGGTTTTAACTCTGGCAGTTACCACTAAGCTATATTATAGAAATACTGATTTGTATGTTGATGAGGCTTTTATAGATGAAGAATCTTCAGTGGGGGGTCTTAAAGTAGAAGTTACTGGTCCCATACTCTCAAAGGTTCTGATTCATTAACGTTAATATAAGCAGCTGAACTTCATGTCCTCTATTTGCATCGTATCCTCTTACATATATGTATATGGCTTAGCAATTCTCTAGATGAAGATGTAGTTCCAAGTTTTATTCTTATATGTTATTATTATATTATTAACAAAGTTTCTACAAATATTTCTATACTTGTTTTCAGGCACCCAAGAGTAAAGGGTTTCAGAAGCATCAATGCCTACACAAGAGCAAGCTTATAAACTAAACACACTTAGTTCTTTAGGTGTTGACTCTGAACACATATCTACCCTTCACTCTCTGTGAATGAAAGTTCATATAGACAGAGCTGTCTTTAGCACTTAGCAGTTTTAGTTTGATTGCTGTCTTGCAGAGTGGGGATTAGAGAGCATTTTCCTGATGCTAACGGAGGAAGAACAATTTGTTTCAGATTATATTTGGTTAAGATGATATCCAGTTATGTTTTTGACTATTTTTCTATTGGATTGCCCAGATGTAGACATTGGTGGACATGTTTTTGAGAGAACTACACTTTTGTTTCTCTAGAATAAATAAAATGTAAAGCTGATGGACCATATGGTAAACATTTATTAACTTTTTAAGATGTAATCAAATTGTTTTTCAGAATATTTTAATCTTGCAATCTTAGCCAATAATATCTTAGAATTCTACTTGTTTATGCTTCACTAGAACTTGATAAATCAACATTTCCATCCCACTTAGAAACTTTACTAAGCACGTAGTTCTGTCATAGGCTCATCGCTAAGAGTTGTATTTTTATTCACTCTTAATGATATGTGTCAGGGAATTGGGTGTGCATGTGGGAGGAGCCGGGGGAGGCAGTTCTGTGTGTGTGTGTGAGTATGTGACTGTGCAAGCTAGAGTCATAGGATCCCTTAAAGCTGAAATGACAGAGAGTCAACTGATGTGGATACTGGGGACCAAATTCAGGTCCTCTTCAGGAGCAGCATTCTCTCTTGACAATGGAGCCATCTCCCTAGCCCCACATAGCCGGGCTTTAATTCGAAATTTAATAATCCTGTTCCATTTCATAACATTTCATTACAGAGAGGTAAGGTGTTGATGCAGCACTGTGAGGGATATTTGCAGAATCCTTTGAAACCTTCTCTCTCTCTTAAAGATGCCATGTTCCCAGAAAACAGGAGCATACCAACTAAAAAACAGAATAAATTCACTTTCTGAGTTAGATATTGCTGCTGCAATCACTAAGTCTCAATTTTTAGAAAATATAACTGTAGGTTTCCATTAAGAGAAAAACAAGTCTTTAAAAATGTATATTATGTTTCTCTTTTGTGTGCACTCATTCAGTGGAAGAATAAAATATAGTTTACATTTAGATAAATAAAATCCAGTTCTGCTCTACAGTCACTGTAGTGTGTCTCCTATCAGACATCATTTTCTTAAAAAGACAATTTCTGTTCAGTACTGTGATAGTTTGAATGGCTCCTATAGGCTCATATGTTTGGATACCCACTCCCTAATTGATGGGACTGTTTGGTAAAGATTAGGAAGTGCACCACTGTTGAAGGAGATGTGTCATTGGAGTCTAGCCTAGGGGTTTCAAAAGACTTGGGCCATCTCCAGTGTCTTTGGTTTCTCTGCCTCTGAATGGACAGATCAAGCTGAGCTCTAAGCTATTCCTACTGCTATGTGCTTGCTCTGTGATCATGGACTCCAATCCTCTGAAACCATAAGCCCCAAATTAAAATGTTTTCCTTTATTAGTTGCCTTGGTAACAGTGTTTTATCATAGCAATATATAAGTAACTGAGACAAGGGGTAACAAAGAAAGTACTTTTACCAGGGCAGGTGTGAGGGCTCAATGAGCAGAGGAGCCTGATAACTTGAATTCAATTCCTGGGACCCACATCATGGAAGGAGAGAACCAATCCCCAACCCCTACAAGTTGTCCTCTGACCTACACCTTACACACACACACACACACACACACGCACGCACGCACACACGCGCACACGCACGCGCGTGCACACACACAGTGACACATGAATCATGCATCTCCTCCCACATACACTTTCACACAAAATAAGTGAAAACGTATTTTATTTTTTTTAGAAAAAAATATTTACCAGGGTTACTCTTTATAAATTTTATAAATTCATGGGAGCAGAAGTTTATGTTGGTTTACCTGTAATAAATAAGTTCTATAAAATTCTAATTTTATAGCTTAATTACATTAGAACCACAACTTACTAATTGCTTTCCTGTTCCACACAGTGGAGACTAGTGTAATTTTATTATATCATTGTCAGAATTAGTAAAATGAATGTACCAATTCTCAGAATTGTGCATCATAACAAATAATGTGTATGAGCCAAGTAACTAAGAAAAATTCTATAGGTAGTTTAGAGAAAAACTTGACTGGGTCAAAGAAATCTAATATATTATGACAATTTCTCAAGTAGTTAGGATTGCACCGAAGTACTGCCAGAGTAACTGACTCCTGGAAGATATCTCTGAGCGCTTCTATTTATACACAGTACAAAGCTCAGAAAACAGCACCACTAATACACCTGTTTTCCGCTAAAATGGGTTGCAAACTTCTACTTCCTTCAGGCAATACTGGCAATTTGCAGTAAATGGGACAGTCATAAATGACTACAGGGTGTCCTTCCGATTGACTAAGCATAGCCACATTTTGGCAGCAAAGAATTTGCAATTTGGAAAGATAAAGCAAAGCCGGACTCCAGGATATAACATCCTCCTGTGGTCCTCGAATGGCTTCTAACCATTAGGATTTTATTCCCCGATTCTTTAATTGGTGTTGGTTAACAAAGAAGACAGTAAGTAACAAAGTTTGCCTGTCTGTTATGTAAACCACAGCATGTTAGCATTTTCTTATCCCCTAACACTGGAAAACATAAAAATGATTTTAATCATAACTGTGTTTGGACATTAAAAAATATTAAATTTTTATTCATTGTGTATGTGTGTATATGCATGCATGCATGTGCATGCACGTGTAGGTAGACATGCATATGCCCTAGTTCCAACATGTCCAAGTGGAGGTCTGAGGACAATTTGTGCAGAAGCTGATTCTCTCTTTTTACCATGTGGGTTCTGGGTATTGAGCTCTGGTCTCTGGCCTGGTTATAAGCACCTTTTCTATTTGTCTCTGTTTACTGGCTCCTTAACACCCTTTACGAAACAAGCCAACAATATATATTTTTATATCAGGCTTCCAGATGTTAACCTAATGAATAGATATGGTTAAAAATTGTGTATATTTTAGAATGGCATACCATAGCTATAAACATTGACATGTGTAACCTTGATTCAAAATTAGTACACAAGAATTACCTAAAATCTAAGTCCCTAAGATTTAGAGTATTCCTCACTTCCTGTTTACACCATTTCTGTAAGCCTTCTGGTATGAGTTCTATAGTCCCAGAGTTAGGCATTTTGTGTAATATTTTTTATTATTTTCTATATTTTTTATTTATATTCCAAATGATTTCCCCTTTCCTGTTTCCTACCTCCCCGAAAGTCCCATAAGCCCCCTTCCCTCCCTCTGTTTCCCATTCAACACCCTCTCACTTCTCTGTCCTGGCATTCCCCTACATCTAGTCTTTCCAGGACCAGGGGTCTCTCCTTCCATCTTCCTGGAAATCTATTGATATTTGAATTGGGTCTTGGGTATTCTGAGATTCTTGGTTAATATCCCCTTATCAGTGAATGCATACCATGTGTGTTCTTTTGTGATTGGGTTACCTCACTAAGGATGATAATTTCCAGTTCTGACTATTTGCCTAAGAATTTCGTGAATTCATTGTTTTTAATTGCAGAGTAGTGTTCCATTATGCAAATATACCACATCTTCTGAATCCATTCCTCTGTTGAGGGACATCTGGGTTCTTTCCAGCTTCTGGCTATTATAAATAAGGCTGCTATGAACATAGTGGAGCATGTGTCCTTATTGCATGCAGGTAAAGCCTCTGGGTATATGCCCAGGAGTGGTATAGCAGGATCCTCCAGGAGCATCATGCCCAGTTTTTTGAGGAACCGCCAGACTGCTTTCCAGAGTGGTTGTACTAGCTTGCAATCCCACCAGCAGTGGAGAAGTGTTCCTCTTTCTCCACATCCTTGCCAACAACTGTTGTCTCCTGTGTTTTTGATCTTAGCCATTCTGACTGGTATGAGGGGGAATCTCAGGATTGTTTTGATTTCATTTTTCTGATGACTAAGGATTTTGAACATCTCTTTAGGTGCTTCTCAGGCATTAGATATTCTTTAGGTGAGAACTCTTTGTTTAGCTCTGTACCCCATTTTTTAATAGGGTTATTTGGCTCTCTGGAGTTTAACTTCTTGAGTTCTTTGTATATATTGGATATTAGCCCTCTGTTGGATGTAGGGTTGGTAAAGATCTTTTCCCAGTTTGTTGGTTGCCGCTTTGTCCTTTTGACAGTGTCTTTTGCCTTACAGAAACTTTGTAATTTTATGAGGTCCCATTTGTCAATTCTTGATCTTAGAGCATAAGCTATTGGTTTTCTGTTCAGGAAATTTTCCCCTGTGCCCATATGTTCAAGGTTCTTCCCTAGTTTCCTTTCTATTAGTTTCAGTGTGTCTAGTTTTATGTGGAGGTCCTTGATATGAATTCACTTACAATAATGAAACAGGCATGGAAGTCTTCTCTATTTGCCTTTCCCTCCCTATCTCTTATCAAACCTGATACACAGAGATACTCTTTAAGGATAACTTATAAAGTAATGTTAAGTTCAATTATTTGACTAATGAGGTTAGAGGATTGGTCTAACTAAATTCATTTAATTTCATAGTTCAAAAGTAAGTGTTATAATAGATTCACATAGATTATAACCTAAGATAATATAAGAACACATAATCATTCACAATCATGGTCATAACTGTTTTTATCCCTCATCCTATATTTACCACTTTTAATAGTTTCTTGGCATTCAATTAACACTCTCCATGAAGCTACTATATAACATACATATATATATATATACATCAGCATTGCCCTTAGAACATTCACTCATTGGCCTAAGAAAAGCAAAACAAAACCAAAAAAAAACCAAAACCAAAACAAAAAAAGCATTTATTTTACTGAAGATTCAAATTCGGGTCATAAATTCTAAGGCCCAGATATTTCATTTTAGGAAGGTTGCTGTAATTAAAGACCATATAGATGTATTGTTATGTATTGTATTGTATTGCAGTGAATTGCATTGCAATGTATTTTGATGATGGATGTCTTTCTGTTTATGTAAACTTCTCAGTAGCATCTACTGTCATGGTTATTAGTATCTAGACACAAGGTTAATCACCTTCTTTTCTTACATCCTACTTTGGGAGATCCATTTGCAGATGAAGAAGGGGCAATCCACACAGCACAAGACTCTATGCCTACATTCCTGCAATGTGCACTCAAGCTTACCTTCCCTTTGCTGATGATGAAGAAGGTATCTCCCCTTGCACCCTGCCTGATAATATATTCTCCATTTTCATAGTGGGTCTGAAAAATAGGAACAGGAATATAAAACAAAGACATTGAGAAAGGAATCATGTACCAACCAGAACTGTTTTCAGACACTAGGCCTTAGGGATACAATCATGCTGACAGACTTTGACCCATGTTCAGAATGTATCATGGTTTAAGAATGAATAACAGTCTATCAAGACAGTAATGACAAAGCTATTGCATCTATAATATTCATTTAAAAACCTGTGGTGAGTTTCATTTTCCTCAGTGATTATATTTATATCCTTAAGTTCATTATTTCAAGTGTTTGACAAAAATTATTTCTCCTAATAAATAACTAAGCATGGAGCCAAACAGCACTGCTAATTAAGTTCACATTCAGTTATTGTTTTGCCATTTTCATTTGCTATTAGTAGTTTTATAATAGAGAACTTTTTTTAAAAAAGAAATTACTGTGACATACGAAGATCTTTAGTTACATCAAAAGTTGCCTTGAGTGGGGGTTAGATGGCTCTAAATATTTTTTAAGGTATCGCTTCATCCCTTAATATTCTTATTTAAGTAATGTGCATTTGGCCCCGTTAAGCAGAATGTTTTAATTTTGTGGCTAGAATTCTGGTCCAGGATATGTCTAGCATAAGCTACACACAGGGAAGGAAGTGAAGCTGCAAGAGAATTATTATAATCAGTGGGTCAGCATCCCGAGGAGGACCACGGCGCTAGGTCTATTCCCAGAGTGAAGATTACAATCCTGTAATGAACAAAACCAATTCTGTAAGGAGAGGTAGGAGAAAGTTTATTGTTTGGTCAGGAGTCAAAATGAGTCCATGCCATCTGGCATTATGTTCCTCTGCAGCTTAACAAGGGAGCCATACCTTGAGAAGGAAGATATTGCCTTACACACTGCTTCACGGTGTATACACAATATTCATTCAGCTGGTGGCTTGTTCTATTCTATCGTTAAGTTGTCTTCTGTTAATACCTGCCACTGAAAGATACCTTCTTATCTCTGAGCACCTAGAATATCAACATAGTACCTAGGCTGGTAGCACTTACTAATTTTCAATCACATAGAATTCCTTTTGTAGTAACAAGTTTTTTAAGTAACAAAGTCCTTCCTTATTCCTTCTCCCTATGTCCACTAATAGATGCCACAATCTGGTCTGTCCTTTTAAAGTCTATTTTCCTACTTTCACACACATAAATATGTGCATGTGTGTATGCGCACGCACACACACACACACACACACACACACACAATTTGCTTCTGCAGTGGGGGAGATGCCTTAGTGGTTAAAAGTGCATATTGCTCTTGCAGATTTGATCTCCAGCAGTCAGATCAGGGAGTTCACAACCAAGCTTATAACCAGCTTCAGGGTCACAAATACCTCTGACCTCTGTAGACATCCGCAATCACGTGTGCACACTCACAAAGAGACACACAGTTAAGAATGAATGTGCGTGAACTGATTTTCTCCATTTAATAAGATACTCTTTTCAATTCTCATCTTGTGGTGTTCTCTGTTGCTTCTCTAGCCAGGTAAAGCATGGTCCTGCCTCTACTGTGGTGACATGATAGAAAAATTTGGTCCATTCGATGATTTAGTTTAGGAAGTCTGTTCAGATCTCACACCTAAGAAATGTTATTAATAATAATGGCTAAGACATCTCAGCACCATTTATTGCCAAGTTCAACTTATTTCACTTAGAGTTCCTAGTCAAATATGGCTCAACCCCAACCAAATAACAAAGTATATATAATGTTATGTCAGAAATAAGCACAAGGTTTGTACAAAACCTGTGTTCAAAACATCTTTGTTTTCAGAAGGCTTCTCTAAGAAGGAAGCTTCAGATCAAAGTGAAGGATTAGAACAAGACCTCTGGATGTTTACACATGGAAAAAGCCACTCAGGAATGTGAGAGTTCACATTTTATAATAGTTATGCAAGGCTAGTCAACGTGTATCTGGGGAGAAAAGCAAATGACAAGTACAAACTCTGAAGCATTCTTCATCCACCTAAATTATTCTTCATGTCTCTCCTTTCAAGACACACGTTTGCCAATGGGATGGATACTTTTCATAGATAATTTGTGTCTCACAGTACTTTTAATGGATTCTTCTCTCACTTAAGCAAAACATATCTCTATTCACAGGACAATTGTTTCTTCTCAGCAAGTAAACATTACTCATAACATACCAAAAAATAAACCAAACTAACCCAGCACTACTGAAACTTCCAGACAGAAGATTTTTTGCTATGATCCTGTCTTGAATACTCTGCTGGCCTGGAGCATTTGACTGCATCTCTGATATCTATTGGCCAGACACCCACAGTGCCTTAGTCCCAGGTAAAAACTCTCCAGGATAGCCATCATGAGTTGGAGGAACATTTGTCCTCAGCTAAAAATAGCCACCATAAGTCTTCTTTTTGTTTAGAATCTCTTCATTTGAGTAAGTTTGGCAGGAGTGTCCAGACATAGCTGGGTTTGTAAGTTTGTATGAATTATCTGAGTATCTTACCGTTTCATCTGGATTTCTGTTAAAGTGGCCCTCACAATTGCCATATGTAGTATTTGAGTTCACCTATACAGCTTTGCACTGAACATAAGCACATAAAACACAGGCATCCAGAGGAGCCTATGGGGTAGGGACCAATGGTATGCTAGGTTTGGAAAGATAACTGTAGTGTCACAGCACGAGGACCCTAATGATTATGTTATCGCCAAGATGCTCAGTTGCACTTGAGGGGAAATGAGTAGGCATCCTGACAATTAGAGATTCTCTCTAATTGTGTGAATCAAACACCAGAAAATTCAGTGTTTTATAAAGATCATTTTGTAGTTCTTCCTTTTGCAAATTTCAAATCGAATCTCAGAAATATAAAGAACTATATTTAGGGCAGAAAATAGCAATCAGACAGTTTCCTTTAAATACATTTCCATGTTTAATAGAATAAAAACAGATTTCCTTATCATGGCCTATACAATTCTCAATGGCCTGCTCAATGCTGCAGTTTTCAACCCCTTCCTTTTCCTTCCTTGGCTCCCAACCTGCTGGCTCCCCTATATTAGTTCCTCAAATATTCTATCACCAGCTTTACAAACTCCCAACGCTGTATCTTCCATTCTGGTGTTCCTCCCCAACCTCTCATGTGATACTCATAAACTATAACAGTTGTATGTGTGAATATGAACAAAGATACAAAACCTGATATGAACAGCATGTGCTATTTGGGTTTTACTTTTTTAAGTATTCTTCTTTCTTTACAAAAGAAATTTTAAAAAATGAGGTAGCTTGACTTTTATATTCATATAATCTTAAGAAAACTTTATTGGTAGTAAAAATTATTACAGTGCTTTTCTTCCTTTTTCTTTAATGATTTCGCTTTGAAAGGGTACATATGAGGAACTGAAGGATCAACCTTCTTTAGAAGGAAATATCATTAGCTTTTATGTAAACAACACTGCCTGGGCTTATTTCCCCTGCCCTGTCCACCTGCTCTCTTGTTTAATCTCTTCTAGTCTCTGCCTTTTATCTTTTCTGAATTCTGATATAAAGCCATCATATGTACTGATACTTCATACTTTTCACAAGGAAAGCGCCTACAGGCTCATCTGTTTCCCAACATCAAGCATTCATGAGTTCTTTAGAATGGAGATCATACCATTTTCCACTAAGTCTTTCTAACACATTCAGAATTTATGACTCAAAGACAACAGTTGGCCCAGCAGGAGCCTCTTGGGCTGATGGAATCCTTACTCGGAATACCAGACAGAGGAGGAGAAAGTCTGAGCTAAAATTCCACAGATGCTTGGATTTGCTTTGATGTTTAACTGAGCTCTTCTTTGGTAACTCCATCCTCTAAATGGATTTTCAATCTCTTGTTTTTCATTTCATTTATTTTTGATGTGAACATTTTCAGGTGGCATAATGATTCAGAGAGCCATCAAGGAAGACCCACAAAATGCTGGAAATCTCTAAGAGGAAGAGGTCCTTACAGGCTATTCATTCCGCAAAAGAATGAAATCATTTATAGAGTAGACAATCACGCATTCTCCTTCTGCATAATTAAACTATAACTCAAGTTTAACAACTTGATCTATAAAGGCAATTAGCACCAGCAGGACTTGGAAAAAGTCTGTTTTGACAGCATGTAAAATGTGTCTTGGGGAAGCAAACAAAGTATTGTCTGAGACTCACCATCTGAAAAATAAATATTGTTTGAATTTTCTAGCAAAATAAATGCGAAGAGGAAAAAAAAAGATTAATCATCTTCTCGGGAACTCTATCCCCATCAAACTGGGTATAATTTACTCAATATTTTACTTATTTGGAAAATAAACATTTACATCTTTCTTTGACAAAGCCCCACTTAGCTTAAAGGGTATCTTGAGCTACTGAGAACATAAAGTCAGAAAAGCAGAGAGAACTTAAATCCCAGAGGTAGGGAGTGAGACTTTTAGCTACTTTGAGAATATGGCTCCTATGCCTATGGTGCAGGTAGTTTGATTCTCTCTAGAATGTACTGAGAGAAATATTGCTCAGAGTTGAGGTTACAGAAATCAAGTGTAATCCTGCTTCCTGTTTTGACCCACAGTTTGGCAAAGAACAATAGACTCGCTGGAGAATTAAATGCCATGAGTTAAGACTTGGGAGCACACCATTAACCCCATAATTCAGGAGGTCAAGGTAAATGTATTACCCCTTCTAGGCCAGCCTTAATTGCATGGTGGATTTGGGGCCATACTGAGTATCTCAAGAAAATTGTAACACTGAAAGCAAGAGGTAGAACCTGTAATCCCAGCACTCTGGAAGCTGAGGCAGGAAGAAGAGTACAAGTTTGAGGATACTCTGGGCTACATAGAAAGATCCAGACCAACCAGTGCCACACAGCAAGGCCTAGTCTAAAGCAAAACAAAAAGTCAAACAAAAGAAACAAGGGCTTCCTCCAGGATGTGATAATACTATATTTACAGGAACCAGTGCCAAAATGTAATATTGAGCTTCTATCACTTTAAGGACACTTGGTAATCAGGATGGGCACAGACTGACACAGGGTTCTGGAGAATACTTTCTGAGATTCACAGATGCTTAATAGTTCAGGAATGAGCTTACATAGTAGTCAGGTTTCTAAAAAGATAATTGTTGCCGGGCGGTGGTGGCGCACGCCTTTAATCCCAGCACTTGGGAGGCAGAGGCAGGAGGATTTCTGAGTTCGAGGCCAGCCTGGTCTACAAAGTGAGTTCCAGGACAGCCAGGGCTACACAGAGAAACCCTGTCTCGAAAAACCAAAAAAAAAAAAAAAAAAAAAAAAAGATAATTGTTTAGTTGGAACAGAGTTACTCCACTATGTTAACAACAGTGTGTGCATACCATTGAAAGAATTCCCATTTGCCACCCCTTTCTCTTATACGCTTGCAACAGTTACATGGCCTGAGGAGACCAACACACAACAGACAATGGGCTGACATTTCATTTCACGAATTTGTCTTGAGGGAACTAATATATCTATCACAGTAAAGGTTGAATGACTGAACATATGCTGGGCATATATATAAAACTGCTTCCTCTCCTACCAAGTTAAAGCTTACCACACAAAGTTTAACATACTTAGTATGTTAAAATTCAACAAGGCAAAGCTACCTTGGCAACCATCCTTACAGATGAGGACCTGTCTTCTATTTTGGCTTTGTTTCAACCTCCTGCACACACAGTCTTTGCCATGGTATCTCTAAATATATCCATGTGTATAAAGAAAAACCAGGATCTTTGTCATCTATCATCACTATTCATCCAGTGCTGCAAGCACAAGTTATAATGTGGTTATTATGGAATCCCTGGTGGCTAACTTAGAGGTATTTAAGTGGTATTCATATTCCTTTGGGTTTTATATTCCTATTTCTAGCAAAAGAGAAAAGATGGATTTTTTTTTAAGAAATGATCAACTGAAATGTCACTGATTCTCATGAACACAATAGAACTAAACATAATGTCAATAAAAATTCACTGTATACTCCAATAACAACTCACATCATGAAAGACAGTAGCTATTATCAATGTAATGTTTACCACATCCTAGACAATGTGTCAAGGATATCTCCATCAGGAAAATGATTCCTTAGGTTTAAATATTCATTTCTTGTAAAACAAAGGAGAAACTTACATAGCTTAAATAACTTCCCAAGATCATTGAACACATAGACTTAACAGACAGAATTTGAATCTATTCTTGCTTTAGAAATCATTGTTTACAGACTGATTCTTACTGATCTCATAGAAAACAAATCTTCATAGCCTAAAACTCTCTGTCTCTATTTCTGTTTCTCTCTTTCCCTCCATTCCCCCTTGCTCCCTCTGTCCATCTGTTTGTCTAGGTCTCAAGCACACACACACAAACACACACACACACACACACACGCGCGCTCGCACACACACACACACCACACAAAGACAAACACAACATGCACATATACGAATGCACTCTGGGAATATGTTAATAGAAATACAAGACAACTGTGTAAACACTTATTTTATCTAAGGGACCAACTGTAAACAGATCTTTAATCCCATTGTACTCTGCTCTAAAATTCTTGACAGCTCAAATGTGAGGACAATACCTTCAAACTCTTTGCTGGGACATTTTAGAGCCTCTGGGATCAAGAAACGATTTGAATTCCCATCCTCTGTACTTGAGTACAGAGCTGATGTGTGTTCCCTGATGTGCTGCCCACCCACTATTGCCTATCCCTGAGATGTTCCTTAATGTCATATCTACTTACAACACTTGCTTATTTCCTAAGGCTTCCCCCAATCCTCCAAATCACAATTACCACAGCACACTTATGTATCACAGTCGCAGCTCTTAGCATTCCATCTTTTGTTATTAGTCACTGTTTATTTATACCTAAATGAGATTAAAATCCTCATTATTTTTTCTTCCAACTCCATCAATAAGAGCAACATTGCCTTTTATATAAAAGGGTTCAACAATATTTTTTAAGAGAATTAATTTAAATTTGCGTCAAGGTACTTGGTTTATGATACTTTTCAAAACCCAAATGTTCTTTCCAAGGTGGCTGGTATTTGAGACTGGGTTTTGTTCAGTAGCCCAGGTTAGCCTGGAACCCAAGGTGTATAACTGACTTCAAATGCTTAGAAATCCTCCTACTTCTGCTTCCAAACTGGTGGTATTACACAAGTCACCATGGCTGGATGGTAAGTCATAAATATTCTTGACAAGGACATACATTCTGTACACATTCATTAATAAGGTATAAACAAATCTGTTATAATATATTAAAAACATATAAACATTATATATAGATAAATTTATCTCATTATCTCAAGTTGGACAATAAATAAAAATATTGTCTTAATTTTTCAGATGAAGAATTAGAACTAAAAGTAGTTAGCTCTTTGCAACATCTACATAATACTGATTGTGTGGAAGCCAATGTTAATCATGCACCAGATTTATTGATTCCCCAAGAGCTTCAAATGACTACGGTGGGGGTCTCACATCAGTATGACATAGTAAGGATTTATGTGCATTCTAAAACAGGAATTAATTTAATTATATTCAAGCCTATATATTTGGAGGAGAAATTCACTAGTATAATCTTTTAAAAAAGTTTTAAGGAGTTAGTTTTTTATCTTACTTTAGTTTGACCAAGGATTTTTGATTGAGACTAAGCAATGATTCTGACAGCAATATCACATTATACATACGGTAATGATAAAAATGCTACAAATATATGCAAAAATTAAATAAGGACTTCAAGATCATAATATAGAACATAAAATATACCTCATATCATTCTAAAATGAGGCATGGTTCTCTCATAAGCAATTACATAATTCATTCTATCTTAGCTAATTTTATTAAAATGCATTTATACTGTTGTACTCATTTTTAAACAACATCTATATTTAATCTTTTTAATTGACCATGATTCATTATCGTTCACATCTATTTTTTATTGGTGTTATTCTGAGACATAGTATGGTCAAGCGCCATAGACTGACTGAGGCATACAGACCAGACAGCCTTATCTGGTCCCTCTTATCACTGACCCTTCTTTAGCTGTTTTGTTTCTTTCTTTCTTTCTTTCTTTTTTTTTTTCGCTGCCAAAACCATTAGCTCTGACTTGCTCTGACCTTCAATATTACTTTACTATCAGTATCCCAATATGCCATTATCCTGAATCAGTTCATCTCAATAAGCAATCAAGTGAACAGGCTCACATATAAAGGCATACTTTTATGAGTTATAACACAGAGAGGTGCATTAGTGAAATCAGTCAACTTAAAAATGCCATAAAAAGTGTTTTGCTAGATGTATTTTACAACATAAAGCCTCGTTGTCAGGAGGGTTCAAAGAATGATGTCCAGAAAAATTGAATGATTTATATGAGCCTTGTTATATGGATAAGAGTTAGCCACAGCAAAGGTAACTGTGGGGAGGGAAGAGAGGAAGAACAGATGCTTAGGAGCATAAACTAACACAGTGACCACAGAGAATGATGACATTCTCAGTCTTAAGTTAGACAGCAGGTGACAGGACCCAAGGCTTCAGACACCAAGGTAACCTTAGATGATCTATCTGTCCATTAGCAAAATGAGCTACTTGTGGGATTGAAAATGGGAACAACTTACAGTAAGAAATAGTTCATACAGATGTGGGGCCAGGCATAGCAACTTCTCACGTATGTGTTGAAATAATGCTCACATTCTTCACAAACAAAGCAGGCTCATTGGACAGTGACAAATATAGTTCAGAAAGCAGGATTAATCCTGTATCATATTTCGCAGGACAGTTACTGTCTTAGTCACTGTTCCATTGCTGTGAACAGACCATGACCAACGTAACTCTTAGAAAAAATGTTTAACTGGGAGCTTGCCTACAGTTTCAGAGGGTTAGTCCATTATCATCATAGCAGAGAGCATAGCAGCAGAAAGGCATGATGCTCGAGAACTAGCTGAGAGCTACATCCTGAACCACAAGCAGAGAAAGAGAAAGAGGGGTGGGGGAAGTGGCTGGCATTTTTGAAACCTCTAAGCACACTCCCAGGGACATGATTCCTCCGACAAGGCCACACCTCCCAATCCTTCTCAAACAGTTCCACTCCCTGGTGACTAAGAATTCAAATAGAATAACCTTTTGGGGCCATTCTCATTCAAATCACCTCAGATCCCTAAAAGGAACTATGTATTCCCCAGACACTCACATGCCTGCTCCTAATCATTGATGGAATGGAAAACCACAAGAAGAGCAACATAGTTTCCACCTTTTGCATTTTGTTAATGTCACTAGGGATGGTTTAAGAGTTTCACTGTCTTAAACTACATATGTAGAGTTTGGTCTCAGTGTGTACTGAGGTTCCTTATGCAAATTCAATCTCCACTCCCATCTAAGGACCTCAAGGTCAAAGTCCATGGTCAGGTGAGTGAGGGGCTCATAAATAGATATTTCCTCCACAGAGCAGGGATGGTAAGATGCTGATAATTCACCTCAAGCATATTTCATAGGTCTTCTGTCTTATCTTCTGACAAGGCCCCCGTGCTTCACCCAGGAACTATTGATTTCTCTCAAGAGTCCCTCTGTGTTCCCTGAGATTGCTATATAGGAGATTTCTGAGGCCAAACAAGAAGCCAAGTGAGACTAAATCAGTCTGTATGAGATTCATTAACAGACACATAAATCCTGAGTGAGAAGAGACAGTGTGGGTGGCAGAAAATAGAATGACTCTTTTCTATTTTTGGAACAATGTGGTACCGGTTTTCAGGTTCTACTCACTGGATTGGGAGGACATGACTCAAGAATACATACCTCTTCCCAGCACAGGAGGAAACAAGAAACATCTCCTGGGTCACAGAACATAGTTTCTGCTCTTAATGGCAATTAGAATTCAGATGATTCCTGATTTTAAATCACTCTCCTTGTAAGCAGCAGTCTATAGTACAATATTTTTGTAGCCTGATAATTCACTGTAGAGGTCCCAGCTGCAACTGTATGTCTGGATCTTTTTTACACTTGTTTAAGCAATATTTTAACACTGCTGCTAATTTCTAACAAGACCTTACCAAGGACTAACAGCCTTATTGCACTGATATTCCATAATCATGGAAGCTGTGTCAGTTAGATAAAGTTGAAGGTATCAGTCTGTAGGATTCAATATATCAAAACCAATTCTAGGCAGACATTTACAATTTGCTGAAGCAAACACATCTTAGGGCAAAAGTAAACTAAGTGTTTCAGAAAAGTGCAACTGGGATCTATTTAACACCGGCACAAATTTATAAAGAGCCGAAAGTAAACTTCAGGTACAAATCACACAGTACAATGAGAGAGAACTTTCATTCCCTCCCAGAAGTTATGCCTAAGGGGATGGATGCTCACTGAAAAGGAGCTGGCAATAAAACCATATTTTCCAGAAATGGTATAACTCCAGAGGAGGAAGACCAAGAAAAGAGACAAGCAGAGGGGTCATATACCACCTATCTTCTCATGTAGTACGCAGGCCCACACAACCCTGGAGGGTAAAGGCATGCAGGTTTAAAGGGCTCTGTGTTAACTTTAAGTAAAGCAGTGATTATAAATAAACAACATGAATATCTATAATAAGAACCAGGAATATACATAAGCTCAGAAGAGGGACTGTTTGCAGAAAGGAAGAGAACTGTGGGACAGGGGCAAATGAAGGTAACCAGGGAGTAGGTATGAACAAAAGACAATGAACCTCATGTACAAAAGTATCATGGTTAAATCATTTATACATTAAAATTTTGAATCAATAGAAAAAGGACATGAACTCTGAAACTAGAAAAAAATCTAATACTACATTTTTATTATTACTCTTAGCTCTTTTTCTGCCATAATAAAAAAGAGGGGAAAGACACAAAGTTGGGTGGGTAAGAAATGAGAAGCGAGGAGCTGAAAGGATTTGGGAAAGGGAATGGAATCAAAATATTTTGGGATATATATAAAATTTGGGGATATATCCACCCAAAAAATAAAAATTAAAAATTTAAATTTTAAATGTATTTCTGAGATAGTTCAGAAATAAGATAGTCACCAAGCATACACAAATTCCAGGGGCTCAGTCCCTAATACCAAAGAAATCCCTGCACCTGCACACATATACAGTCATATAACTTTTTCCCATATGCAATGTATAATATCTATTAGTCAGATAGCTTTGGTTCACTGTAGAATATTCTTGAACATCATTTCATACTGGCATGGAATTCTATCTTCTTTCTTATTCTTTTCAGTGGTTTAAATATTATTCTACTCAGTCAAAACAATCTTCCAAAGAGCTTCTCCTTGTCTGTCATGAAAGCAATTAACGACGTATGGTGCTAGACTTTGCTCCAAGCCAATAGCACACCACGCAAGACCATTTTATAATTCCCAAGACTGAGATCGTATGCCTCCCTCTCTTAAACCCTTGCTTCACTAAGACTGAAAGACTTGCTCCCTCTTTGCACACCCAGAGTCTAGCCAACCGTGAATCTGCAGATGATCCTGATAAACAATCTGTGTATTATGCATGATCTGGGGTGTGCAGCATTGCAAGTGTTTGTTAGTCAGTCAAAAACTATTTATGATGCATGTTACCAAGCACCTGGGAATCAATGCTGAAGAGACTCAGTTCTTGTTTTGAAGAGAAATTAAATTCAGTGGAGACACACGAGCAATGTCAATAAATTAAAATAGAAAAGACTTTTAGAGCTCTTAACCATACGCTAAGCAGTGTAATTTTTATATTATGATCTCATTTAACCTCACAATAATTTTGAAGGGCATATTTTATTATTAAACCAATTTACAAAAAGTAGAACCACAAATAACTCAGAAACTGAAACAATGAAGGTCAAACAACACACAGATAAACCTGGATATAATATATTTCAGCGGGTAAATACAGCATATTAAATTAGCACACACACATACACCTCAAAAACAAAACCAAAGAAACCTTCTGATTTATTTCCCATCTCCACTTTGGCCTTTGTGGAAACTCTGAACTCCCAAGCCTCTGAAGCACAAGTAACATGTATGAAACAGAACTTCCCCTTGAGGTCACTTGATTGCCCAGATCTAAAAATGTCAGTCATATGCAAGAAGATGCCCAGTCACAAGGTACTTCATTGAACAATCTAAGGAAGATAAATTCATTTTAGGAAAATCACACTGTTGTTAGGAAAAGCAACTCCCTCTAATTATTTACCTAAACTAAATGTTTTTGTGGGGTCTAGCATTATCATACTTGAAAGAATTTGCAAAGCATATTTACAGCGTATACGATGTGCTAATGAAGATGATTCTCACACTCCTCTCGGGCTGCCTAGATTATAGACTGTTACTACTATGTCCTCTACTCTCCCTTTCTTGTAAACGATACAAAACTAGCAAATGTAAATGTTTTCCTATCCTTTTGAGAAGTAAACATTCTGCTAGCCTCTGGCCAGTGTTAGAACTCATGTTAGAACTTCCCAAGGATTGAGGACCCATCCCCATGAAAAGTAATAATGAAGGAAGAGAATGTGCCCATCTCCTAGTCTCTGTAAGAAGGCAGGATTATGCTTTTCATAAGTGCCAATAGCAGCCATAGAGGGACTGATCTTCTTCACCAAACACCATCCCCCAGTGATTTAGTACTTTCCCATTACTAACTTGCTGCATGATTCAAAACACAACCACCTTCCATGGAGTGCTCTTCCTTCTTCTACCCTCTTGGAATAGTATTGAAAAATGTCCTTGTTGCCTGGTTAATTGTCTAATGCAACTTTTTGTGGCAGTGATAAACACAAAATGATTAACAAGGACCTATGCCACCAGTACCTGCGACATCTCTACTGCTGTGAACAAATACCTGACAAGGAAAAAAGGACCCATTTTGGCTCATGCTTACGGAAGAGCCCATCATGGTGGAGAAGCTCTGGTCATGAAAACATAAGACCAAGTGCACACAGCTTCATGGGCCAGAAAGCAGAGAGGGGAGGAATTAAAGCTAGACTATGACCTCAAGGCCTTCCCCTAACCTTCTCCTTCTTCCAGATAAACCCAACTTTCCAAAGTTTCCAATATGCATTCATACATATGAGCATGTGGAGGACAGTTTATTTATAAAATATAATATCACCTTCTCATATATAGGAGAGTATAGAGAAAGCTAGGTTTTACTTCACAAAGTTCAAAGGTCCAGGTATTGTTCTTGTTGCTTATACAGAGCTAATGTAGTACAAGGATCATGTAACTATCCGAAAATCTGGCATAGTCTGTTCTCTTAAAAATAAAAGATAATACATTCTGTGTTGATGATGTAAAACAAGAATGTGCTTTGTAGATGTGTGAGAGATAGATTTATAATCACTACAATAAAACTATTTTTAGCTGGCTAGATTCATCTTATAGTCATGTTCATTATGCTTGGTGGAACACAACTATAATCCCAGTGCTTGGTAGGTGGAAGCCAGGGAACTGAGACTTAGGACCAATTTGGCTATGTATAGGAGTATATGACTAGCCTGGACTACATGAAGCCTTGCCTCAAAAAACAATGTTTAAAAGTTATGTGCTTCACTGGCGTGGATACTAAGAAGATGTAACTTTGTTTTTTAAATGTTTTCAAAAACCACATCCTGAATAAAAGCAGCTGCTTGCTCAAACATTAAGTTATTCATACCAACACAAATGGCAGAATTTGGCCATACACTATATTTCATGAGCTATTGATGGGTTTCAAAGATTTAGTAATTTTATCCTAGAAAACGCTATACTTTTATGATTTATGTCACATTCTGTTTGAGCTCTACTGAACTTAAAACAACAAATTAAATTTGATATAACAAAAAAAAAATGGTGTTGAACTAAGCAAACCATTTCTCATTATAAGTGAGCAGAAGTTTTCCCGGAAAACATATAGGAGATCAGTTATAGCTCATAGTGCTGTTGATAGATACTTTCCTACGTTTCTGGAAGCTCAAACCAAAAATATGCACAAGACCATTATGCAATTAAGAAATTGTACTCTCTTATAATTGCAGAAACTTAATAACACAGCTGGTTGGTTATAAAGGGTTTTTTCCCCCTAAATGTTTATTTCCTTTGCTCAGCATCCCAAGAAATCTCTTAGGTGTTGTACTGTGAACTCTACTCACTCCATAGCTCCACATAACTTCTAGGTTCAGACTCAATAGCCCAATTCACAGCATGACCGAAGTGATTGCTAAGTACTTCTTAACTGACACACCCGACTTGTTCTTTACTACCCTACTGCTGTTCAAGATCATCTCTCTCCTCTTAGTTTTACATAATATTTACTTCTAACCCTCCGTTGTTCTTGCAGCAATCTCCAGCTTCTTTTTCCTTGGCATCCTGTTAGCCATAGACCTCTGAGCACATACTGCACCCCACCTAGTTCTCCATGTTTTCTTTTCTCTTGGCTCTATCTCACTGCTGCCAGCAAGCATCACTTATGAGTATTTTGCCTGGATACTCACAGAGAATAGGAAAGAAGAAAAAAAGCAAAGTAGAGATAGCAAGAGCAGATTTAAGGAAACAATGCCCTTTCCCACTTTTGCCAGAGAAGAACCAAAATATTCAGGTTCGTGGGCCATCCTCTTCTCTTAAACTCTACAAGGGCTTCCCTATCTTGATTATACTTTTTACATTTTCCTCCTTTGATTTGAAGCATGAAATCACATTCCCAATTTTATTCTCCAGTATGCTCTGTGCTCCAAAGAAATCAAAAAATCAAACTCTTCCCTTTTCCTAAAGGGAAAAAGATCCTGCTTCTACCTCTCTTTACGATAAATCTTTAGTGTGTCACCTGATGTCAACATAAAGGAGTTCTAACAGGCAGATGCTAGACAGTGAAAACACACCTTCTTCCTTGAGTAGTTACTTGAGCCCCACTAGTGATTCCCAGCATGTTCCTAAGAAGTCCCACCCCTCTTCCTTGAATTGTGACTCAGTCGTTACTGGGTGTGGATTGGCTTTCTATTTTAAACATGGCTGACTCTACTGTTGTATTACTCAACAAGAGCCTTATGGGGAAGAACTGAGGCTCCTCCACATCTTTAAATCTTAATGTGATCTTAGGGAATATGATATTTGCTGTTTCCCAGCTTGTGGTATACAAAGAGTAAAGACACATGTGAAGACTGCATGCTATTCGCATGGTATACTGATCATAGCCCTGTCTCCTAGTGCTGAGAATAAATACTTTTGCTTATGCAATACCTTTAGAAGAATGACTGGCCTGTAGTCTCTGCTCCCGAATTTAACTGACAATGAAACTGTTATTATTAATTGCACTTCTATGGGGTCACAGCAAGATATTCTTTTGGTGTTCATTATTGCTTTTTAAAATGCACATTTTCGTGTGGGCAAGGAAGTGGGGAGGGGGGAGGCACAGATACAGTGCTTTATGAAACTGAACATCAAATGAGTGTGAAATTTTTAAGAGTGTGAGATAGTCAAATAACCCTAAACAGGGGAAGCACATACAATTTTACAAATTGGGGGTGGGGGAAGAGATTAAGGTGAGTAGAAAGAGGAGCAATATAGAAAACCTACAGTTCAGTGTTGATGGTAAGGAGCAGAAGTGAAGATCCACTTGGGAGAAGGTCAGACAAGGTGCCAGTTTTACCTGTTTTAACAGACTGTTTTGCAGAAGCAATAAAGATGTTTGAAAAGGATGATGCCAGCACCAGCCTGCCGAAGGAAATGACCATGGCCTGGAGGCTCCAAACAGGACCAGAAAGAAAACTATTTTTGCCCTTGGAAGGAGAAACTATGAAATCAGCTGTCTGTTTTTCTAGTCATCTTTCTGACCAATAGCATGCATATTTTTCACAAAATAAAATAAATAGTTGGCGGGAATAACAAAAACACATTTACAATCTGGCAAAGCACACATGGGCTCATTAACACCAGTTGATCTATCTAGCCAAAACCATGCACTATAAAATGAATTCTAAAAATAAGGTCTGAATCTCTCTCTGATGGCAGGGAAATGCTCAACGGGGAATTTTACTTCAGGCTGTTTGACATACCTACAAAGTCCCAGACCTCCCCACTAATGCTTAATGAACACAAACTAATCATGTCACATTTTGCCAGGAACAGATGACATTCTAAAATTATCTACTGGCTCCTACTTGCTACTCACAATACAGACGAAAGATGTGCCCAACACTGAAACAACACATTTTCCAGCTTGATGTTTATGGAGATTTGTGGCATTTGGGTCATTAAATACCCATGGGGTTGGGGGCTGAGCTGAAGGATGAGGGCTGGGCATCTGCAAGAGGGAGAGGCTGGCTTCAGCAACAGCATTACAAGCTTGACTTCTTCTTTCTGGAGACTTATTATTACCACTTTTCTGTGAGTATTCTGGAGTTTGCTCATAAAAGCAGGCTAATGACAGTGGCTGGATATCTTACTGGATAACTGGAAGGAGACACAAGCATTTAGCATGTACTTCTTCATTCTTTGCTTTCTTTGCAACTTTTTGCTATCATTTACTTGTTATTGTTGTTGTCACTTTGATGTTTAGAGACAGGGTTTTACTGTGTAGCCCAGTATGGCTTGAACTCATGATTCCCCTGCCTCAATCTCTTGAGTGCTGAGATTACATCATACTGAAAATTACAGAGATAATTTACATCCAATAGTAGAGAGAGAAACCAGAAGATTCTTAGGTTTTCTAGATTATTTGAAGCTTCTCATTTTCCTCCTCATTGTACAAGTATGTGGCTACACACACACACACACACACACACACAGAGAGAGAGAGAGAGAGAGAGAGAGAGAGAGAGAGAGAGAGAGAGAGACAGAGAGACAGAGAGAGACGGAGGCAGAGAAAAACTGATAAAGAGGAGACACAGAGATAGAGACATAGAGGGACAAACAAAGACAGATAGACAGAATGTTAGGTTAAATATAGGACAGGCATGTTGATTTTGGAAGGAAACAAAATGTTAAAAAAGTATGATATAATCCTAGGATGAGATCTACTTAGTTCATTTAATTATTTGATTATGACAAACTTTTAATTGTAATTTACACCATTCCTGTGTGCCCAGGAAACTTATTGTCCACTTTATTGGGACATAGCCATGGTCATTCATTTCTGTCTTGTCTACAGCTGCCCTGGAACTGGAATGACAATGGTGGATAGTAACAACAGAACGCATGTCCTGCCAAGCTCAGAATGTTTGCTCTCAGGCCTCGGAAGGAAAAGTTTGTGGCCCCCATTTTAGATGATCAAGTAAGGAAGACTATCCTAGACACTGTGCTTCTATCTGGTAACACCGGAGCGATGATGTATAGTGTGCTGGGGACTGGATTAATCTCACATTGTCTTCATTCCACACTATGTTTAACTGTGTCCGGAATCATACTGTTTCATCATATGGATGTAATGAGAGTGGGAATATTTCTACCAAAAGTCACACTCACACTCAAAGAACATTTTCATAGCAGCAAAAAAATGTCTAAGCATCACACTTTGAAAACACTCTCAGAAGAATGTCTAATAGAATGAGAGATGGAGAAAGTACCAGCTGGTGCTAGAGCAGTGTCTCATGGGACTCGTGCCACTAAAATTAGAGGCTCAGAAAGGATGCAAGTGTTGGTTACTGGTAACATGTTATCTGCCTACCTCTCAAAGATCATTCTGAAGACACACACTATTTTAGGAGCTTTGACATGGGTGAACAAGGAAAAATTTTAGAGGACAGTTGCTAAAGCATTTCTAAAATATGTAATCTTCACTTGCCCATAAGCAGCACTGCCACATTGAACAAGTCACAATTTCCATGTTTACATGGACAGAATCAGCACAGGAAACAAGTCTGAGTGGAAGGAACATTTCTGGAGGTGGAAAACAAAACAAAACCCCCTAGGGTTGGCTGAAGGAACTATTCTGTTAAATAATGAAGAAAAGGCACTTTTTTGGGTGTAGGCATAATTTTTTTTTGCAACCCACTTTTGATAAGGGTTCAACCTCTCCTCTAGCCTACCACCCAATAGAGGTAGTTGAAGAAAAAAATTATTAGGATGTGGGGGAAGTAGACCTGTTCAGCAATAGTTCTTTGGGGGTGAGCTCGATCTTCTTTGACAGTAGTTCAGTCCTATAGCAAACACCAAATACAATTCAGCAGTTGTAGACCAGTCCTCTAAGCAGGCAGACACCAGGAACAAACACCAACCAGCCTGAGTGGAGGCCTCAGAAGCTGAAAGTTGGTGCAGGAACCTCACAAGCCATTCTTGGGCTAGTTTCTCTCAATGGTGGTGTTACCACAAGTTGAGGTCATGCTGGAACCAATACACACGTGTTATTAGCAAAGAATAGTAAGGTAGAGCAAAGCAAACCAAGGCTCAGTGCTTATCTCCTGCTGTCTATGAGGTCATATTTATACTCCTACATCACGGGTCCTTTCATGTGTTTGATATATCTAAACATCCTTTCACCTGTATCTGCTTCAGGACTACATTCTTTCATGTGTCTTCTTTAGCAAGACATCCTTTCACCTGTGTGCCACAGCAAAACACCATTTGACATAACTAACTTTCCAAAGAATTAGAAGTTTCCACTTCAGCTGGGCCTTAGAACTGTAACTTAAAGGAAGATGAGGGAGAATTTGAGGAAAATCAGAATCTTTAATGGTTGCACTTCTCTGGAGCCATAAGGCTGGCTGAATAATGTAGAGAATAAAACAGTAAATTAAGTTGTAAACAAAAATGTTCCACTGACTCCCACTTCTCTGTGGTTAATCTATTCTCATCAGCACTGTGTCATAGGAAAGATCAGAATACATTTCTAGGGACCTTCTTTTCAATATAGAAGATCAGTTTGTTGAATGCTGCCCAAATTCTCCAGAACTTGCAGATCTATTTTTCTTCAAGGGCACTGAAAGAATGGATGGATGTCATACCAAGAGAGACTGAAGGAGAGTATGTTTTTATTAGTATCATATTAAAACACATTCAAAGAATTTCTGCTTGCTGGCACAAGGCTAATAGGATCATTGTTGTTTCTGATATTGCATAGTAACCCTTCCTTTCTTCTAATATTTATTTGTGGCAGAAATGTACTATTATTTGGAGGCATAATTAATCACACAAACATGCACATACACCTACATTCCTTCACAGCATGGAATTTATGGTGCAACATGGTTTGTGTGGAGCAAGGATAAAAAGAACAACTCAAACATTACAGATTAAGCCAACATTTTCTTAAACCATTACAGGAATAAAAGATAAGATAGAGGCAGTCATATGAATAATGTATCAAACATTTACTGTGCATGAGAACTCGCTAAGCATAATATATATCTTCTTTTCATTTACTCTACATTTTTTTTAAAGATCTAAGTACAGCCATCATTATCTGTATTTTGAAGAAGAAATCTGACAAGGAGGTGGTTTTCCAAAGCTACGAGCATTAGAATGAGTTGCTGCTCCATCTAAGGGGTCCAACTACACTGCCTATTCCTAGAAACTGCAGGATACAAAGGTGCCTACAAAAGTCTACTGGTGTTCTGATTTTCCCTGTGTCTCAGATCTGTTTCCTCAGCAGCCTGTGCATTATTCAATTAGAGAAAATGTCAGCTTCTTGGTTTGTTTCCCTCAGACCAACATTGTTGGCTATGCGTCAGGCTTATATCTAGATCATGAGAGTCTGTCAGCATCTCATCTTTGAAGGATGCTTTGTCAGGTGGCTGACCATATATGAGATTCACCACTGCCAAGTGAGACAAGAAAAGTATATACAAGTTGGGACTTAACTACATTACTAGTAGTAGTCTTTACTACTCCTGTTCTTACACCATTTCTCATTTAGAATTCCCTCCTCATGAATTTCTTTATCCTATTTCCCCTTCACCTACAGGATTAAAGTTTGTAAAGGAGAATGTAGACTAAGGACAATGAGGTTTATACTAACAGGAACAAAATCTCAAAATAAATGAACTATAAAACTTCAGAAGGCTAGATCGCAGGTCATGCTAGTAGCTGTAAAAGCGTTATATTTGAGGAAGAAGTTGCAGTCAGGTTAAGTGCCTTTCTCGAGGGCACAGCAGCTAATTAGTGGCTCAACAAAGACCTCATATCTTAAAAGTGGTACTGCCCTTCACACGTAGAGTGAAATTTGTTCATAAAAAGAGGATGTGATCGCACCGAGAAAGGAGAGATGGGGAATGTAAGCAACATTATAAACAGTGGAGATAACTGTAGAGATATAAAGTTAAGAGGCTTGGGCACAAATGAGTTCTGGAACAAATAATCGCTTCTTTAAACTTCATCTCACCTTGCATTTCATTATTTAAAACCCTGTCATGATTATTTTTTGTATTTCTGTTTAATGTTGTATTTCTTTTAAATAAAAGATTTGTTATTGCATGACGTTCATCTTCTAGTACAAGATTGCAGCTGGACAAGGTCATACACATCTCTTCTTTGTTATTCTGGAGACAGAACAGGAGAGTCCTGGGATCAAGGAAATTTTTTCCTATTCTGTGAGATACTGAATCTCCACCAAAGAGACTGAAGAATACAAAAGGAAAGTCCTACTAATGAGCATTCACTGTGTTTTTAATTGACTGTTCATTGTGTTTTTATAACTAAGAGGGGAAACAAGATGCTAACATTTGTCTCTTGTCTATTAGGAAATGTGTCTTTTATGTTTTCTCCGGATCCTTGTTTATTCTCATTGTGACTATGAAAGATGTCTTCTACGGAGTATCAGTTGTGTGCCCAGCAATGATACATGCAGAGAAAACCTGAGATTAAACACCATTCAGTGAGCAGTAACGCACCCAGCAACTGATTGGCGCAGTCTAAAGCATACACAATGGCTCCTTATTTTGTTGCTCCTGCTAAGTCACACCAAGGTCAAAGTATTGCTTCAGTTGAGTATATTTGGGTTACCTCTTAGAAGAAACATAATAGAAAGGAAAGAAGAAGTACAGGGGAAAAAGGAAGCATTGGTGAGCTAAACTTGAGACACTACCTCAAATAATAGCCATTAATAAAATGCTAAGTAGACACAGATGGATATCCCATCAAAGTGTGTGGCAAGTTCATACAGTTTGATAAAATGACTACAAAAACACAGATTTGGATTTACACTGCACATAAATGTGCTCGATAATACAATTTACAAAGAACTTTCGATACAGCAATTTACAATAGAAGGGCATGTTGGGTAAGGTGGCTCAGGTCTACCCACTAGACTCTCTAAGAGACTGAGTCTTAGGAATCACAGATTTGTGCACAGCTTAGACAACAAGCTATCAAAATTTTCTGTGGGTCTGCTATAAGAATAACAATGAACAGAAAGAGGAAAATATTAGTGTGGTGATTTGAAAGAAAATAGCCCCCATAGGCTCATAGAGAGTATCATGAGATATGGCCTTATTGGAGTAGTTATGGCCTTGTTGGAGGAAGTGTGTCACTGGGAAGTGGGCTTTGAGATTTCAGATGCTCAAGACAAGCCCAGCACCTCACTCTTCTTCTTGCTGCCTGAGGATCCGGATATGGAATTCTCAGCTCCTTCTCCAGTACCATGTTGGCATACGTACTGCCATGCTCCCCACCATGGTGATAATGGACTCAAGCACTGAACTGTAAGCCACCCAATTGTGTGTTTTCCTTTATAAGAGTTGTCATGGCCATAGTGTCTCTTCACAGCAATAGAAACCCTAAGACATTTAGTAACATTAATATGCCATTATGTTTTATCTAATAGCCATACACTGGTAGGTTTATATGGCAGGAATGGTATCACTCACCTGTAATCCCAGACAGGAAATTAAGGAAAGGAGATCCTCAGTTGCAGATTAGCCTGAATAACAGTAAGACCTTTCCTCAATTCGAGCAGAGAAGGTAATAGGTTTCTAATCCCTTAAATTAAAAGTAATTGATCAAAATAATTGATCACAGAGAAAGAATATTACTTAGAAATCCTTGTGGAAAGACAAAGGTGTTTATTAGTGTCACTAATGGTTCCTAGCCTACTGTCACCTTTTTTCCCCTCTCATGCTGTGTTAGATTCTTACCTCACAATGGCTCTTTCTCATTAAAGGAAGAGTTACAGTCATACACCAGACTTCTCTTATGTATCTCTTTGCTCTTTCCCTGAACAGTTCATAGGGTGTATGGTATAACGTGCATCCTATCACATACTATGATCCACAGCTTTAATTGCTAATCTTCAGACTCCCCAATAAATTAACAATCCAGGTGCTACTAGAGTAGTATTTATTATTAATAAAGGTTAGGAAGAGAAAGGAAGCAATAATCAGACTCCACAGTTAAAAATCATAATCTTTGTAGTAAATGAGTTCATGATAAATAAATATTTAGTCCTGATGGAGTTGATTTCTATTTCTTTTTTTCATTCATTATGCTTTTGAGTATTTATGTTACTTAGAATTTTAAAGATCTTCTACTAATGTACCCCAAAGAAAGGACCAAATGTCAATAAGGCTATTAACTTCGTTTTGCTTCAGTTTTATTGATGCAGATTGAATGCCATAGTTAAATGCCTATCTTTGTGCATTGTGAGGTATTGATATATATATATATATTGTGAAGTGATTATTACAACCAAGTTAATTAAAATGTTTATCAAATCACAGTAAACTTTGTATGTGTGTCCATGTGTGCTTATATGTTGAACATTTGGAACCTCCCGGCAAATTTTAAATGTTAAGCACATTGTCAGAGCATAAGTCACCAGGGTGTTTATCATAAGATAAATCCTTAGAATTTATCTTATAACTGAATGGTCTATTGAAAGATAATTGGATAAAGAAACTCTGATATATATATATATATATATATATATATATATATATATATATATACATATAAAGGTGCAGTGCTAAGTTGGGTATGGAGGCACATACCTTTAATCCCAGCACTCTGGAGACAAAGGTAATCTGGTCTACATAGTGAGTTCCAAGCCATCCAAAGTTGGATAGTGTGACCCTCTTGCAAAATTAATTAATTCTTTAAAAATAATAAAATCCACAAAAAATTTAAGGTCTGAAGAAGATGGCTTGTAAATTAACAGCATTTCCTACTCTTGCAGGTGACACAACTGCCTGCATATATAGTTGCTGGGAATCCAATGCCTTTTTCTTGGACATAAATACAGGCACTCAAATGTATACATAAAAGTTATACAAAATAAATCTTATATAAAAAGATTATAGAACATATAGTAATAACATAAAATAGTAAATGTTTTGCCCTGGAGAACACTATACTAATGGAAATACAGTAGATGTATACATTCAAATGCTGCATTTGTTTCTTATGTGCACTCAATAGAAAAGAATGGTGATCATGGGGTTGGGAGAGGGGGAGAACTCGTTAAAGGGTGCCAGTCTTTAGTCAAAAAATGATTTTGAATTGCTAAAATTTCAGATTCTTACATTGATTAAAAGATGTTTCATTACTTGAGTTTTTGATTAAATAGGGTTTTTTGTTATTTCCACCATTTTATTGGCAAAATTATAAAATATAATAGCAGGGTATTTTTTACCCAGACTGTACTGCACTAGACAGAAGAACAGGATTCTTCGGATGCTTAATGTTATTATCCTCTGTTCTTCAAAGAATGTATAAAATGTATAGATACATAGCTGACATCCAATCTATTCATTTAGCCACACCTCTACTATATTCGTGATTTGGCACTTCTATGGGGGTCATTTTTGTCTTCATATTAAGGTGATTCCTAGTACATCTTAATGAACTCCATAAACATTCAGATATTTCTTTAACCCATTGGCACTTACTTAAAAATGAGAATATGGATGCATATGCATATTTAGAGAGAGAGACGGGGAGTGAGACAAACAGACAGACATAGACAGACAGACAGACAGACAAGACAGATACTGGGGTGAGGCCAAATAAAACAAGAAGGCAGAAGTGAAGTGGTTAGATGTTCTTAAGTCTTCAGACCCCAGAAGGGAATTCAGGAAGAGATAGTTAAAATCAAAGTATGTATTATAATTATTCAATAAAATTTATGCATGGCCAGATATGTGACAATCTTCTACATTTCCACTCTACTTTGGTTGTCTGTGCAAACCTGCTTCTAGATATGGAACTATGCAGCAAAATAATCAAAGACTTAAGTAAAAGACTCACTAATTGAAAATATTTTAGTACAAGATGAAAAATTTATAAGATCTGTTCTCCTACAGTTGCATGCATATGGCTTTTCTGAGTCACTTTCTTTTTTTTTTTTTTGTTTTGTTTTCTATATTTTTTATTTACATTCCCAATGATTTCCCCTTTCCCGGATCCCCCCTCCCCGAAAGTCCCATAAGCCCTCTTCCCTTTCCCCGTTCCCCAGTCAATCCCCTCCCACTTCTCTGTCCTGGTATTCCCCTACACTGCTACATCCAGTCTTTCCAGGACCAGGGGGTCTCTCCTTCCTTCCTCTTGGAAATCAATTGATATGTGAATAAGGACACATGCTCCACTATGTTCATAGCAGCCTTATTTATAATAGCCAGAAGCTGGAAAGAACCCAGATGTCCCTCAACAGAGGAATGGATTCAGAAGATGTGGTATATCTACACAATGGAATACTACTCTGCAATTAAAAGCAATGAATTCATGAAATTCTTAGGCAAATGGTCAGAACTGGAAAACATCATCCTTAGTGAGGTAACCCAATCACAAAAGAACACACATGGTATGCAGTCACTGATAAGGGGATATTAACCCAGAAGCTTGGAATAACCAAGACACAATTTACTTTCGTTTTTAAGTGGCACTTTCCCAGCTGCCGGCCACAGGCCCATCATAGACAATGCAGCTGAACACATCCCCCGGGCACCACTCTTTACACTAGCCCAGAAACATAAGCCTCATTTCACCTAGGACTTGACTTGAAAAAAAAACGTGAAAAAGCAATGGCATTGGACTGAATTAATTTTATGAACTAATAATAAAAGGCCAAAGGAAGACAGTGCATTAAGTAATCAGAAAGCTGTTCTATTCCCCAGCACAACAATAGGCCACAGTAAAACCTTTTGTCGAACTGATTCCTTTCTGCAGAACATGCGATGCCACATTCCGCCCAACTGTTCTATCCTTATAGTCATCATTCCAAAAGCCTGTCTGGCATTGTTTACTTTTATTTTTCAAGTATTGTATATTGAGTTGAAGCAGAAAAAAAATCATCTCCTGTTCTTTAAAATGCAAGAAGGCACACATGCTGTATTGGAGACTGACAACTAACCTGTACTTGAGTTCTAATGAATCTTAGTCTTAATCGAAGATCCTTAATCTCTAATCAAAGATCCTCCCCAAAGGAGGTGGATTCAAAGTACATCCCCAGGACCTGAAAGATGGCTCAGTGTGCAAAGGTGATTGTCACCCAGCTTGATGACCCGTTTGATCAGTAGAAACCACAAGGAATAAGAAAACGACTCCTGCCGGTTGTTCCCTGTTGTCCACACAGACCATTCCATGGTGCAGTGCCCACTTGGGGACACACACACACACACACACACAAACATAATTTCAAATTTAAAAGTGTGTATCTGTGTAGTATACAGAGAGAAGTCTGGAGACAGAGCCACTGTCTTGGAAGCAAACAAAAGCATTTTCAGTTCTGTGTCTAGAGTTAGAGACAGATTGTCCATTCACCCACTTCCCAATAGATCAAGATAAAGATATGGAAATGGCTGTGTTTGAAAAGCAATCACAATTAAAAAGTCTATTTAAAATGTATCCAGATACAGGCTTGTTCTTGTCTGAGTGCAATTCGAATGCTAAAGCATACCCTTGGCAAAGGCAGGGCTCCTTTTTTGAGTGCTCAGTTTTACAAGGTTCAGCTCTCTAACAGCCTATCACGTGGTCCATTTCTCTTACAGTGACTCATTTAACAGATGGTATCCTTTGTGGGCATATTCTGATGACAGATGACAAAAAAAGCCTTTAACCTGTATTCGAATGGTAAAGACTACAAAGCTGCACTCATAGCTTAGATCTAGCTTCGGGGAGAGTGGACACGCAGTCACATCATAGCAGCCCCAAATAAAGCTTTACATCTGCTGCCTTTGCTCACAGCTAGATTTACTAAGACTGAACATTTTATAGGAGAGCTTGACTGTGTCTGGCAAAGGGGGATGAGAGAGTACACAAGTTCTCCAAAGAAACTAACAGTGCGATGTGAGTGTGAAGATGTAATAGGCTGCACAGTAGAAATGCCCTTACACTGGGTTTCCCACCTCCAAACGGGAGATGAACACAGCCAAATTCACTCTCAGAAGTGTCATCAGGGATGACTGGCATGGAGGGAAACTGGAGTGATTTAAAGGAACGGGAAGCAGGGATTATAAAACACACCAAAGGCTCTCTCTGATAAGTAACATAAAGATATCAGCTAAAGGTGCAAAAAAAATTGATTTTTATGAAAAATATACAAAAGTTACAGAAAAATGCCATCAGCATCCATGCGTGCATGACTAGACTGAACATAATCTGACAGCTTGTCATGTTTACTTAAGACAGTTTAAACAGTACATATCATATTCAACTTTGTGTGCCAGAGTATGTGTAACGGAGGCATTGAAGAGTCAGGCTGCTGGGAACAGCTGAAGATGGTGAGTCAAGAAGGCTTGCTTTCAGTTGTAAAGAGGTTCTTGTCAGTCATATTTAGATGGGGGTCCAGGTACCCTTTGTGTTTGTATGTCTTGCTCTCTAGGATTGGACTACCTTATTCTAGCACTTCATTGAATGGGCTCTCTGTGCCTTTAGATTTAACTCAGCACCTGGTTGTAACACGTGTTCATTTGTGTGCTCTCTAAATTGTATTCCAGAATTCTTGGAC
This sequence comes from Tokudaia tokunoshimensis, assembly GCA_036184795.1. Taxonomy (NCBI): domain Eukaryota; kingdom Metazoa; phylum Chordata; class Mammalia; order Rodentia; family Muridae; genus Tokudaia; species Tokudaia tokunoshimensis. The sequence goes on from BTHU01000001.1 coordinate 149,857,607, forward strand.
ATCATGGTCATGTTCATTCTTGTTTGCTTCATCCTTGATATCTAATGTAATAGTTCATCAACCTTGCCCTCCATCCCCAATGCTTGTTCTTCTGCCTGGTTGAGTCTATTCATGATGTTTTTCCAGTTTGTTTATTTCACTGGCTTTTTCTATTTCTGAACTGTCTGAGTTTTTGTTTCAGAATCAAATTTTCCTTTCTGAAGGTTTTTGCCTTGTTTCTGGCTTCTCTATTCATCCTGTTAACCTTTGGCTCCATGTTGCGGACTTTCTCTCTCCAGGTCCTGAACTAATTTCATTTGCTTGTTCATATCCTCTTTCAAGTCACTGGTCATTTTTTTTTTTACCAGAAAGTTTTTCAAATCTCCATGTGGCATTTCTCCTTAAGTTTACTGGTTGTGGAACTGTGATTTCTTTTGGAGGAGTAGTGCTGACTCTTATATCCCTCAGGATGCTGATGATGCAAATTATGTATCTTTTTAATCTCTTTTACTTTGTTAGAAAGCACATTACTCTGCAAAGTTTAATCAGCAGTACTTCAGGAGAAAGAAAAAGGACTATAATTCTGGATTCTGAAGATCCCAGGGGCCCCTGTAACTCATGAAGGTCATAGAACAATGGCATCTGAGCCACCAGGGACAATTATCAGCAAAAGAGTAGACAGGGTGACATCAGAAAGATACACAGAGTATCAGGAGTACTGTTTGGACAATGCTCCAGAAAAGTGGAGGAAACAATTTTAAAATATTTCTAAACACAGCATGACCTGACAAGAAGTTTAGAATGGTCCAAAGTAAAAATATGGGTAGTAATAGCAAAATATAGAACCAAGAAGTAAGGGTAATCAAGCCAAGGAGCATAAACTGAATACATGTGTCCATAGATTTCCATTTAGTTGGCTGAGCAGTGCTCCTAGATAAAAATTGTGACCTACGGGTGATGAGATTTCAATGATCTATATAATAAGGCTAATATAATAATGACAAAATGAGAACCTTATCAAGCATCTATAAAATATAAAATTTCTAATTCTTTATCATGGAACCAGTATTCTTTTCCCATCTTTATGTGGATTCCAGGGATTAAAGTTAAGTCGCTAGCTATGGGCAGAAGTGCCTTTACCCACTGAGCCATCTCTCCTACCTCTGAACATCTCATTCAGAATAGTATCAGTAGTTTCAAAGTTATAACAAATGACTCATCATGGACACTAGGAGTTATTTTTTTAAGGAAATCACCAACCCTATTGCCACAAAAATTGGATTTGAGTCAAAGCCCAGTCTCTTGGGGTCATATGGCCATAATCAGATTACTTAACCTTTCTGCTTTTGATTTCTGTGAACAGTGAGTAGAGAAAGTGACAACCAATTGTCATGAGCCCCGTGGAAATTCAAAGAGCAGTGCACCTAATAAACATCAAATATTTTAAAAACCGTGGTGAGACTGACTATATCAACATGGAAGTTCTCATTCCCTTTAGCTCCATGTTCAATTTCTTTTCTATTTCTTTTTTTTTTTTTGTCACAGAGATGGAAACATTTTTTCAAGCTCAAAGAACATATATCGATGTTATCCATGTGAAATAAAAATGATTTCTCCCTTTCCTCTCTAGTAAAGGAACTCACCAGGCAGTTGCAAAGTCTCTTCTGGAAGGTGTGATATAGTACACAGATCTAGGTAGAGAAATAACTGAAAACCTGAGGCCTTCAGGGTTAAGGCTCCTTGGAGACATGGCATCTTTTACAGTCACACAAGTTTATGCTTTCAAACTAGAGCACACAGCAAGGGTGGGGAATTGAGTAGCCCTGAAGCTAAGACACGGCCAACGAAAAGTACTATTCCATGTGACATGCCCAAAGGGCCTCTCAGACAGGCAGAGAACTGCCAATAACATTACTAACTTTGGCAGTCTTCTGGGGGTACAAATGGCCTTTTAGAGATGATGAGGGCATATCTTGTTTAGCTTACAAGAGTACATCTATCTGCAGCACAGGCCACAAGGCAATATCAGTCAACGTAGCTTTCTCAAAGGTATTGTCAGCAGGAAAGAGGGGAGTACTGAAAGAGTCACTCACTAACATAGCCAGGTAAGTGAATTATACGCCATAAACTAAGCCATGTGAATTAAACTCTAAAAGAAAGGAGAATGCAAACTCAGTACGCCAGTTCTGAATCAGGAAGAGAGCCAGGGAAGCAAGCAACACTTGGCCATGGACAAGCTGAGTGGTACTCAGAGGGATGAGAAATGCTGAAGGCAGGCCAGAGTCTCTTGGATTTAAAACCCGTCTTTGGGTCTTATTCAACATTTTGTCAAATCTCACAGAAGGCAACTTAAGCTAGGACCACCAAACATCAGGAGGCACTCTTGAAACAGTAAGTTAACTTTGCCAGAAAAATCTCTATGAAAGACTTGGGCTTCCCATCCTCAGAGCTGCAGATGTCTAAAAGAGCGTTTTTTTGAGAACAGGGGGGGAAATAGAAATGCAAAGCAGGACATTAAATCAGCCTCACAATTGACATGGAAATAACCATCAGGAGATTTCACATGAATGCATACGAATCCTTGTGAATCAGAGTCTAGATCCAAGGGCATGGAGTTGGATGAGCAGAAAGACCTTTTACTGTCCTAATTGCTTTGTCATGATGTTGCCTCTAGTGACTTCTTGAATCTGTGATACAACCTACAAAGTTGGACTCTTGGCACTGTCTCCACTACATATCCAAACTGGAATACATTATTCAAAGTCAGCTTTGGTCTCCTCAAGTGCAACACGCACTCGATCATATTATTTCTCCCTACGTTTAAAAAGTATCACGTGAAGCAAGCATAGAAGCTCTAGGAGAGGAAGCTTTAGTTAATTGTCTCACTAGGTTTACGGCTAAGTTTCTTGTTCATAATTCCTTTTCCTTCCGTCCCTGCACAGAGTGGGAACAAGAGGACTGCTCCTCATTCTTAATGAGAAGATTTATCAAAGCACAGTGGAGATTTATGACCTCTTGCATTATGGAGTAAGACCTACTTAAGATGAAATAAAGGACTTGCAATACTAAGAAAGAAAAGAAACTTTCAGACTGTGTTAGGAATTCACTATCTGGCTGTACAAGAACTTGGTGCATGGTGAGGTTTTACAAACTGCTCAATAATTTTATTCTCATAAAAGGTGAGGAAAGGACAGATTACGAATTGCACAACATTGTTCATTCAGATGGTAACTTGAGAGAATGCTTTCAACTTGATAACCGCTTCAGTAGGTCACAGGAAAACATGAGACCCAGATTTTTTTTTAAATCAATCTGGCAAGAGTTATTTAACATGGGCTCAATGGTATAGAAATATACTTTTCTTAAAGATTTAAAGTGTCACAGGATATGAAAATAATATTTGGGTTTTGCCCAACGTAAGAAAAAAATCCACTTCACTTGAGATATTTAAGAATAAATAACATATGTCTGCATTCACACATACACACACACACACACACACACACACACACACACAGAGAGAGAGAGAGAGAGAGAGAGAGAGAGAGAGAGAGAGAGAGAGAGAGATACAGACAGACAGATAGACAGAAAACTAGAGAATAAATAAATGTAACTACAAGCAAACTTCTCAAAAAGGACAGGTAGTGCCATTCACACATTTTGGGGGTTTGATTGTTGAGTTTTGTTTTTTTTATTTTTTGCGTGATCTTCCATTTCTAGTACTGGGGAACATTTCAACAATAAACTGTAGAGAATTCTATGGACACCCAGCTTCTGCTCTGAGATGTCATGAATCCCAGTCAGTTAATACAATTTTACCATATTTTATCTGAGTTAATCGTGTGAAACAAGACTGAACTATTTTTTTTTCCAATTAATCTATAAGTACTTCTAGTTCATGGGCCAACCTCATTTCTCATAACCGTCTAATAATGATTTTGAACTAATTTAGAGAAAACCAAAGGAAAATATGCTTAATAAAAGGCACAGACTCAAAAACCAAGGCACGTTACAAGAGTAACAAGTTATTAGGCATTCCTATAATTCAAAATGAATCATTCCATGCGTGCAGTGGCATTGAAAATGTTAGCAAAATGTAGGAAGCTGATGTAATTGGGCTTACGTTCCAGTATGGAACTTTTATTCTTTGCAGAATAACAACAAAGCATGAACAATGATGCAGAAGGAAAACAAAACATCACTCAGGGACAGATGTGCTCATCTGCCTTGTGTCTTGTTACAGTGTACAAGGTCTTTGTGTGTGTGTGTGTGTGTGTGTATGTGTGTGTGTGGTGTGTGCATGCATGAGTAGGCACATGCTTTGCATGGGTGTGTGTGCTTTGCATGTTCATGTTCATATGCATGGCTGTGTGTATAAAAGTCAGAGGAGAATGCCTGGCATCCTTTTCCATCACTCTCAGCTTTATTCCCTTGAGGCAGGGTCTCTTTCTAGACCTGGAGCTATGCTTGGAGCCAACAAGCCTTGGCAGTTATGTATCCACTCCTCACAGTACTGGGTTTGCTGCCCTGTTCACAGTCACATGCAGCTCCCTACGTGGGTGCTGGGAGCTAAACTCAGAAAGTCATGCTTGCCCCATGAACACTGTGCCCATTACAAGCACTCTAATGGGAACCATCTCCCCATTCCCCTGCACCAGGTTTCTTGATAAGATTTTTCTTCTATCAAATCTTCCTAATCTAATTTTGAGGAAATAAGTTGATCCTTAAGAATTAGTATTAGCATTACATAAGAAACTTAAGCAGTATTCTCCTTTGATTTCCACCTGACAATAGAACTCTTTGTCAACATGAAAATGGCTCCCATACTACTAAGTGGCATATAAAGATTATAAGTTTTATGAAGATTGTTAATGATACTTTCTAACATTTCATTTGAGTTATACCTAGAAATGTTCCATCTACAGGTGTTATGAAAATTTTATTTGCCATGTTCTTCCTGGTGAAATCCTACAAAGCAGGAACAAATTGGCCCGTGATAATTGTGTATACTTGAGAGAGGACAGCCACAAAATTTATCTCAAATATCATTTTAAGCCAAAAATATAAAATAAGAGAATATATAATTTAAACCCATCATGAGAGAATAACAATTTCTAGTGACACAAGTGGATTTGCTAATGCTTTTTTACCTCACCAACCTTTACAAATTAGTCTTGAATTATACAATTAAAAATTACATAATGCCACTGTGAGTCATTCCTCTTATAAAAAGATGACCATATGTTTGTCCAAAGTCATCTCTCACATCAGCCACTTTAGCATGCTTTACAAAGAGATGCTTTCCTTCTTCAGGTTTCCCATGCAGTCTCTACCTTGCTTAGTATACATGGACTGGGTCCCAAGGCCTCAAGATAGCAGTCTGAGCTCAACTCAGGCTGACTCTGACCCAATAAACATTTAGCACTCCTCAGAATCCTTGTAAAGTGGGTTTCCATTTTCCAGGGAAAGCCATTGCTTTATCTGCTCTTACAGTCACCCAACATCTGCAAAGGACATCTAGTTCTGTACGAACTCAAACAAGCCTCCAACAGATCAGAGCTCCCAGGCTGGTCCAGCTACCCTCCCTCCTCCTGCTGCAACCTTACTCCTAATAACTAGAAGGACTTTCCACCATTTCTGCTGTCTTCTCTGCCTCCATAGCCCTGGAAATTGTCAGTCTGCCTCTCCCTGTCTCTGTCTGTCTCTTTCTGTCTGTCTCTGTGTCTGTCTCTCTGTGTCTGTCTCTGTCTCTCTCTCTCTCTCTCTCTCTCTCTCCCCCCCCACCCCCGAGAGGTAGCCACAGCAGACACCCCGAAATGCCTCTGGCTCTTTACTCTCTTGTCTACAATAAAAGCCTTCTCCATAAGCATGGAGCTACTGTGTCAGATGTCTGTTTCTTTTCTGCACCCCTCGCGTACAGCACAGGTCCTCTCTCAATGTGCTTGGTGGTTAAGTTTTCTGCAACGGTTCTTTTCAGTTTTCAAATCAACATAAAGTGATGGGCTTCACTACAGCATTTGAATAAATACCATTTTATTGAGTCTCCTCTTAAACTCCTCTCCCCTATTCTTGTGCCATCCACCATCCAGTGTTCCCCTCTCCATGTTGCAGGTAGTCTTGCCACATGTATCTATTACCCTCTCCCTACCCCTTTGCTTGCCACCCTCTTTTCCACCTCTCATGGTGTTCTTTCTAGTTTCATGACTCAGCCCACATATATGAAAACTTAAAATAGAGTCAACATATGATAAATAGCAGGTAGTGTTTTCTAAATTTGAGTTGCCTCATTTATTTTAATAGTTTACAGATCTGTCCAGATTCTTGTACATTTAATTATTTCACTTCTCTTTATGGATGACTAACATGCTATTGCAGATATGTTCATCATTTTCATTATCTATCTGTCTGCTGAGGCTGATTTTATTCCCTTGATATTATGAATAGTTCTGCAATGGTATGGGTACAGATAACCCCTTGGTAGAATTTAGAATCTTTTGGGTATATGCTCTGGAGTGGTATAGCTGAAGTCATACACCAATTATATTTTTAATATTTTGGGAGAGCTGCTAACTCACTTGTTTGTAGGCAGTTGGTTTCTACAGTTCTTCGTATAGTCTAGAGTTTTAACTCCCTGTCTGGAGAACAGCTGGAAGAGACTTTTCTCCCATCCATAAGCCCTCCTTTCACCCTGGTAATTATCTTTTTGTGCAGAAGATTCTCAGTAACGATTTGTTTTTATTTTTTAATTATCTGAATGCACATGTGTCTGGATATGGGTTTGTGTACATGTGTGCTGTACCCAATGAGGTCAGAAGAGGCCTTCTGGTACTCCCTGGAGCTAAAGTTAACTGGCATTTATGAGATAGCTAATGTGGATGCTGGAAACTGAACTCAGGTCTTCTGAAAGAGAAATACTCACTCTTTGCCACTGAGCTATCTCTCCAGTTCTGTGCACACTTATGCTATGTACTTCCTCTTGTCAATTCTTAAAGTTACTCCTTATGTTATTAGAGTCCTATTCTGATATTTATGGCTTTTGCCTTTAACTTGAAGCATTTCCTTGTTTTTCTCTAGCATTTCCAGTGTTTTGGGGTTTAAATCAAGTCTCTGATATAGTTTGACCTTTCTGCAGAGTAAAAGACACAAATCTAATTCCATTCTTCCACAGATGAATATCTAGTTTTTATCAACACTATTTATTAACAGTCTGTATTTTTTCCAGTGAATATCTTTGATGCCTTTGTTATAAATTAGGTCTCTAGAACTGTATGAGTTTATAGCTAGGCCTTTTGTCTCATCTCACTGTTTTTCATGTCTATGTGTCTGCTCTGTTTGTCACTATGGCTCTGAAGCGTAATTTGAGGTCAGGTACTACGTCAATTTTGCGATGTTCTATCTACACATGGTTGCTTCCAGTGCCTGTATCAGTCTTAGAATACTGTATTCAGTTCTGTGAAAAGCGTCATTTACATTTTTACAGGGATGACATTGAATCTGTGGCTTACTTCAGGTAATATTGTCTGGAACATCAGTTCTGCTAATGCAGAAGCAGGGAAGGTCTCCTCATCTACAATATTAAAGTCTTTGTTTTGCCCCAATTGACTCAAAGTTTTCTTATAGTAGTCATTCATCTCCTTGATTAATTTTATTACTAGAGTTTTGTATGTTCTTGTGAATGGGGTGAGGCTACAAAGTCCATGTTAGGAAATGAAAGGCTGTTATGTATGTTGATTTTGTGTCCTGCAACTTTACTGAATGTACTTATCAGATCTAAAACTTTTCTGGTATAGGCCACAGGTTTCTTTAGTTATGAGTCATACCTTCTACAAAGATAATTTGACTTATTCTCAAAAATTGGTAGCCCTTTTTATTTTTTCTCTTCTTGTTTTAGCTAAGACTCCAAGTATTATATTTAGTAACAGCGGCAAGTATGCATTCCTGTCTGGCTTCTGGTGATCTCTGATCCTGTGGCTCTTGCTGCTGGCAATGGCAGAGGAAGGGATGTCCTTTTCTCTTGTGAGCTATCTTGGGTTCTTATTTGCTAGCCTCTTTCGGCTTCCCTTCCCCAAGTCTACTCTCTCCAGGACTGCCTTTTTTTTTTTTGACTCATTTTTTTATTAAGTTTTTTTTTTATTTACATTCAAAATCATTTCCCCTTTCCCGTTTCCTCCCTCCCCGAAAGTCCCATAAGCCCCCTTCCCTCCCTCTTTTCCACATTCAACCCCCTCTCGATTCTCTGTCCTGGCATTCCCCTACATCCAGTCTTTCCAGGACCAGGGGTCTCTCCTTCCATCTTCTTGGAAATCTATTGATATGCAAATTGTGTCTAGGGTATTCCGAGATTCTGGGTTAATATCCCCTTATCAGTGACTACATACCATGTGTGTTCTTTTGTGATTGGGTTACCTCACTAAGGATGATATTTTCAAGTTCTGACCATTTGCCTAGGAATTTCATGAATTCATTGTTTTTAATTGCAGAGTAGTATTCCATTGTGTAAATATACCACATCTTCTGAATCCATTCCTCCACTGAGGGACATCTGGGTTCTTTCCAGCTTCTGGCTATTATAAGTAAGGCTGCTATGAACATAGTGGAGCATGTGTCCTTATTGCATGCAGGTAAAGCCTCTGGGTATATGCCCAGGAGTGGTATAGCCAGATCCTCCGGGAGTGTCATGCCCAGTTTTCTGAGGAACTGCCAGACTGCTTTCCAAAGTGGTTGTACCAGCTTGCAATCCCACCAGCAGTGGAGGAGTGTTCCTCTTTCTCCACATCCTCCCCAACAACTGCTGTCTCCTGTGTTTTTGATCTAAGCCATTCTGACTGGTGTGAGATGGAATCTCAGGGTTGTTTTGATTTGCATTTCCCTAATGACTAAGGATGATGAACATCTCTTTAGGTGCTTCTCAGCCATTAGATATTCTTCAGGTGAGAACTCTTTGTGTAGCTCTGTACCCCATTTTTTAATAGGGTTACTTGCCTCTCTGGAGTTTAACTTCTTGAGTTCTTTGTATATATTGGATATTAGCCCTCTGTCAGATGTAAGGTTGGTAAAGATCATTTCCCAGTTAGTTGGTTGCCGCTTTGTCTTTTTGACAGTGTCTTTTGCCTTGCAAAAACTTTGTAATTTAATGAGGTCCCATTTGTCAATTCTTGATCTTAGAGCATAAGCTATTGGAGTTCTATTCAGGAAATTCTCCCCTGTGCCCATATGTTCAAGGTTCTTCCCTAGTTTCCTTTCTATTAGTTTCAGTGTGTCTGGTTTTATGTGGAGGTCCTTGATCCACTTGGAATTGAGCTTAGTGCAAGGAGATAACACGAGAACTGCTTAAAGAAATGCAGGAGGCGATGGATCAACAGATGGAAGCCCATGAGGAGGAAACACAAAAATCGCTTAGAGAAATACAGGAGAACTTGGGTCAACAGGACTGCCTTTTAAAGGCTAGAATCCTTTCTCCCTGCCTCCGTAAGTGATGCTTCTGTAAAGAGTTCCCTGGAGGTAACAACTAATGCCGGTTGGTGAATCACAAGTGGCATGCCAGCTGGGTGCTAGCATCAGGAAAACTAAGTTCTTTTTCTGCCTTCAGCCCATACTCCATGCATGCCAAATTTAGCTAGCTCTCACTCTATCATTAGTGGTAGTAGGTTGCTGGTGGCTACAATGAACTATGGCCAGCCTCTCAATGAGTCAGCAAAAGCAGTGTGACATTGCAGTACCCATATTTCCCCTTTCTCTTAACTCCATCCATCCATTTGTTCAGATATAGCTTTAGCTGCCATCTTACTGATACACAGAGCTTACTGAAGTAGGTGCTTCATTCCTATAGTCCCTAGTTACGATGAAGAAGCTGAAGTTCAAAGAACTTAAGAAACTTTCTAACTGTGAATAGGTAGCCTGTAAGGTGAGCTTCTAACCGTAAATAACTGTGCATTCTTCTTTGACCCTAGAGCTGTTTTTATGGCCAGCCACACTAAATTTTCTAGAGACCTGCATCAGCTTTGTTGATCATTTACATGCATTTTGTTCATTAAGATCTATTTCTTAGGCAATCAATATGCACCAAAAATAGTTGATCAAACATGATTATTTTGAGTAAACCACAAATAAATGGCTACATACATATTCAAGCTTCCTTTAAGTTTTAAGTAACGGAAAAATCCCGGTTTCCTGTAGTCATCTATGACCTCTGACTCCTAGAATCTTTCTGCCTTTCTCCTACAATAATCCCTGAGCCTTGAAAGGAGGCATTGGGATGCAGATGTCACATGTAGAACTGAGCACTCTGGAGTCTCTTATCCTCTGTACAGTTGTGTGTCTCCATAGTAATTAACTATTTACTGCAAAGACAAGCTTCTCTGATGACAGTCAAGAGAAATGCCAACCTCTGAGTATAAAGATAAATATTTACAAGGAAGTTTAGTGCTATGTCTACTTAGCAGAATAATAACTCCCCCGCAAGGACTATCACTAGTCAGTCAGCTACAAATTCTTAGACCAGTTAATGATGAAGTGTACATGAATTCAGGAGAGGAAAGTATGTGTGTGGGGGGTGGGGTGGTTAGGGGTAGCTGGAGGGGAGGAAATGGAGGGTGGATTTGATCAAACATTATATGCATGCATGAAATTTTCAAATAATAAATTAATAAATAAAAAATGAGTCAAATTCTCCCTAATGGGTTGTATATCAAATGACTAGAGCTGACTTTAAAAATTATCCTTAATGAGGTATAATTTAGATACCTTGACATTTTAAGATACTTCGTATATAATTATCCCCAACTTCAAATACACTATCACTTATTCATCATCTTTTTCTACTAAGTATAAACTACTATAACAGTTTTAAAATAATAGTTTTCAAGCCACAAAGCTTAAACCAACTCCTAGATAAAGTTCCTGGAGATTAATGACAGAATGAGTGTCTGGAGTTATCTCAGTGGCAGACCACTTGTCTGCTGTTGAAAGATCCTGTGTTTGATCTCAGAAGTAAAAGGACAGATTATTAGTGTCAAGCCAGGGTTTGGGGTGGCATACATATTTACAATACTTCCTTCAAGAGGCTGAGGTAGGAACACTGTGTACTTTTAAGGCTATCCTGGACTACATAGTAAGTGTCAGGCTAGCTATGGGTACCAAGAATGACTCCCAAAAGGGGAGAGCTATAGAGAAGGAGGGAGAGGCAGGGGAAAGGCTAGAAGAAGGAGGAAGAAAAGGAGAGGGAGAGAGAGAGAGAGAGAGAGAGAGAGAGAGAGAGATTACTTTGCAGTTTAGAAGATAATATACATTACATGGGTGGAAATGTCATAAAAAATTTTCTTAAGAAATGGTTAAGGTAAAAACTGAAAAAAGATTAAGATCTTGGGATTAAGGGTTCTGGGTGTGAATGTGCATAGCTCTGCAGCTCTATGTGTCCCTTGTGCCTTTTCTTTAGCAAGTTTTCCCTGATATTTGGTTTTGACATATATTGACTCATTTGTTTTTATTATATACTTAGATGTCTGTTTTCTGAGAGAGAGAGAAAGGCAAGGTATGAATTTGGGTGGGTGTGGAGGTGGGGAGGAACCAGGAGGAAATCCCAGGTTTCTGAAATGTCCAAAATATAGGACAGGAATGGGAATAAGAAGGAACCAGAGCCCGGCTGGCACAGGATATGCTCAGGGTTTGGCCTTCAATCACAGGAAGTGAGAAGGCAAGCAGAAAAGGTGAAAGGATAAGAAGGGTGTTCCAGAATGATCATCATGCCAACAGCAGAAAAAAAAACAGGTGGAATGCAGAGGAGGTGAGGAACAGAGGGGAGGTAAAGGGTCACAGTCACGTTCCACATAAGGCCGGCGCTGTGGGCCTTTTCTTAGTCATCATCTACCCAGAACTCTGCTCACATTGTCCGATTTTTTTCTATAGCCTTGGCCATACAGCCTGCTCAGGAAACTGGATCCTTCCAACAGATAAGAGTTTCATTTAGAGATGTTCAGGTCTTTTACTATAGATGGCCAGTTAGTAGATGCTTTCCATTTGTGATCTACATGATTTCAATCACGACCATAAATCTATGCCATTATAACCTAACATTATAACAAATGACAGCTTGTGAGTTCCCCTGTGTTCTAATGAGACATTTTCAATTCATATTGACATGAATCCTGTTTTAATGTTTACATACCACAGAATAGTCTCCTCTTTGGAATTTTTCCCAAGATTGTAACATTTTAAGAGCCATTCTTAGAAGCCACTCTTAGCTCCCATCCTATCCAGATGAGGCATTAGGCTGCATCTGTGCACTATAATTTTCCAGTGCTTGATCTAAACCAACTGTGGCTGCTCTGAACCCTCTGCCAATTGTTTAGAGAACAGTTGGGTATGTTAGACAGTTCTGATCAATACAACAACAAGGTACACCTGATGGAGAGCTTCTGAGGAAGATCGTTATGTCTAATCAAAGCAGGTGTCCCAGGAACACTAAATGTCAGTGCAAATGAAACAGGCAGCTGCCCCAGCTGGCTTTGCATCCACACAAATAGAGCAAAGAGTACTGCGAGGTGCATCTCAGCTGATGTGCCAATTGAAAGATGTAGGTGTCCCTGTCACAGAATGGCAACTATGTGAAGGAAACAGATGCTCCAAGATATACATTGTATACACGCAAAACATGTCATAATGAAGCACATTATTTCGTGTAACTGACACATGCTAACTTAAAAAGAAAGACTACTGGGATGAAAGTTTTGACCCAGTAGCTTCAGAGAGAGAGGACATGCAAAGGACTTCCACAGGTCAAAGCTGTGCATCGGTAGCACTATTCTGAATGTGTAGAAGAAAGGTCCCCTTCATACAAGAAATGACTATCTGAGTAGAAAATGAATGTGGTCTCAAACATCCAGGAGGCAGCATGAGATTAATAAGAACTGTGGGGGAATAGCGAGGTCCCTGCTGAGCGAGGCTCACTGGAACAAAAGCAGATCAGTTCACCACGGTTTATAGCAAGAATGCTCTCAAATCCCACCCCCAGGTTCCAATAAAGTAGCAGTCACACATTCTGTGTGACAGGCTCAGCCTTCACTGTCCTTCAAGCACAGTCTTGCCCCCAGAGACTGGTAAAGTCATGCATTGGGTTGATTCTGTTGCTCATAAATGCTGTTGCCCTGGGTGGGTGTCACTCCTGGGATCCCTTAGAAGGAAACAACCTCTGTTCCTGTGTTCATGTGCTCTAATCTACAGAATGATGGCTTTCTGCGCTCCTCGGAGGGTGAGCATTCACTGGAACATTTGGGAGTGCTGTGAGCAGCTGTCATACCTCCAGTAGAGTGGCAAAAATAGCATAAAACATTGTTAAAACATAAAACAGAGCTAACCCAAACTTCAGAGAACAACAACATAAAAACCACAATGTAAAGCATTTCAAAAACGATTATTTAGTCAGGGAAATTCCCTTAAATGACTGATATCATGTGGGATATATCATATGAAGCTAGAAATAAGGACAGATTAGTGGGTTTTTAATAAGATGGAACCTTATTTTTCTCCATGTAAACATAAGTGAAAATATAGATGAGGTGAGTCAACATTAAGCAATATGCTTAACATTTATATATATATATAAGTAATATATAGCTGAAGCTCAACTGTTTAATGAAGCCAAATGTCAGAAGGCACAGGGAGAAGTGAGAACTCCTATTTCCTGCTGGGAAGGGTGCAAATAAGATCTAGTCAAGTAAAAAGGAAGATCTGTGAGGACCTAGCTTAAGGATTTCATTTTCTGACACATGCCTGGAGAGGCTGCCACAATGCAAGTGACACCCAGTTCAAAACCAGTTTCTGCACCATTGTTGCAACAGCACATTGCTGTTAACATTATAGGTAATATACAACTGGATACACTAACTATGCCATAGTTGAGAAATGCAGCACTCCACTGCAATCAAAAGATCTTTGTGTATCTCAAATACAGTTAGTGTGTGCAAAGGCCAAATGCAAAGGGATAGCGACAGCACTGGAGACAAGGTCCAGAGTTAAGAACAAATTGTTGCTCTTTTTTTTATTATATATATATTTTTATTTACATTTCAAATGATTTGCCCTTTCCTGGTTCCCCCCTCCCCCAAAGTCCCATAAGCCCTCTTCTCTCCCCCTGTTCCCCAATCAACCCCCTCCTGCTTCCCTGTCTTGGTATTCCCCTACACTGTTGCATTGAGCCTTTCCAGGACCAGGGGCCTCTCCTTCCTTCTTGGGCATCATTTGATATGTTATTTGGTTCTTGGGTATTCCTAGCTTCTGGGCTAATATCTACTTATCAGTGAGTGCATACCATGTGTGTTCTTTTGTGATTGGGTTACCTCATTTAGGATGATATTTTCCAGTTCCACCCATTTTCCTATGAATTTCATGAATTCATTGTTTTTAATTGCTGAGTGGTATTCCATAGTGTAAATAATATACCACATTTTCTGTATCCATTCTTCTGTTGAGGGACATCTGGGTTCTTTCCAGCTTCTGGTTATTATAAATAGGGCTGCTATGAACATAGTGGAGCATGTGTCCTTATTACATGCTGGGGAATCCTCTGGGTATATGCCCAGGAGTAGTATAATGGAGTCCTCTGGTAGTATCATGCCGAGTTTTCTGAAGAACCGCCAGACTGATCTCCAGAGTGGTTGTACCAGCTTACAATCCCACCAGCAGTGGAAGAGTGTTCCTCTTTCTCCACATGCTCACCAACACCTGCCGTCTCCTGAGTTTTTGATCTTAGCCATTGTGACTGGTGTGAGGTGAAATCTCAGGATTGTTTTGATTTGCATTTCCCTAATGACTAAGGATGTTATACCAACAAATTGGGAAAAGATTTTTACCAACCCTACATTCGACAGACGGCTAATATCCAATTTTTACAAAGAACTCAAGAAGTTAGACTCCAGAGAGCCAAATAACCCTATTAGAAAATGGAGTACAGAGCTAAACAAAGAATTTTCACATGAGGAATATCATATGGCTGAGAAGCACCTAAAGAAATGTTCAACATCCTTAGTCATTAGAGAAATGCAATTGCTGCTCTTGACGGCCACATCAGTTAAGTTCCTGGATCCGTAAGTGACAAGTTGCAACTATATGTAACTCTGACTCCGGGTGTATCTACTGCCTTTGTGGCATTACTCAACCCCACAGATACACATAATTAAAATAGTAAGGGTACATTATCTTCCCATTCATGAAAAATATGTTGGAAATGAACATCAACCAGTAGAAGATGGTGTCTGTTATTTCTCTCTTTCCCTCTTCCTCTTCCTCTTCCTCTCCCTCTCCCTCTCCCTCTCCCTCTCTCTGAGACAGTGGTTCTATATATAGCCTTAGCTGGCTGTCCTGGAAATCACTTTGTTGACCAGGCTGCCTACAACTCAGAGATTCACCTACCTTTGCCTCCCCAGTGCTGGCATCAAAGGATATGCCATCACCACCTGGCAGTTTCTGATTTTTAGGCTAGCCTGGTTTACACAGCAAGTTCTCTACCAGCCAGGATCACACAAATCCCTTTTCCAAATAAAAACTGTTGATCTACTCATTCTATATTTCATAAAAACAATTATAACAATGCACAGTAAATTTTGGAGAAATTTATTAGGGAGGGAATGGAAAACAAAAGTAAGCGCTTATGTCCATAAGACAGAAAAGAAGGAGGTGTGAAAGACTCTGCACTTAAAGTTCATTTAATGTACCAAAGCTGTACAGCAACGTGCTAAATGTTCTAATGTGTCACATGTAGATGGTAGATTCATTAATGGCTTCAAAACTGTGTTATTACATTCATGAAATATTACATCATTTTAAAAGAAGTTTCTTTCATAGCCCAATTTAGTGGCGATTTTGTTCGGGGCAGAACACTCAATCAGCAGCTCTATGACAAAACTGAACATTTTTATTGCACAATAATAAGGTAATATAATGAGAAATGAAGTATAGATTAGGCTGAAGTCTGCCTGTAAGATTGTAAAAGAGATAAAGAGACATTCAGGTCATGGGCAACTTGACACATTAGTAAAAGACACATACTCAGCAGCTCTCTGAAGTGATTCCTTTTATAGTTAAAAAGAAGAGAAAATAAATCCTTCAATATTTATGCCTCCAAGTTGCTATAGGTTGGAATGTTCACAATATTTTTTTGCAAAAGGAAATAAAGGGGGGGAAAAGCTGCCTGGATACAAGGCCTCCACCTCTAACCAATTTTCTGTATTTATAAATTTCAACAGACTTGATTTCTAGTACCATATATCCTGTGCTGTGTTTTTAACCAAAGTTATCTATCTTTTCCCTTTGTGCACAATATTATGTTGGTAAAATCCATCAATGCTCCATTTCTGGTTACAACATATGTGGCTCCATAGCTTTTAAAAATATCAGTGAGTACAATAATAATTGAGACAGGGATGGTGGAAGATTGATAGCTGTTGAAGCTGAATGAAGACAAGGAAAACAATACGCTATTAATATAAATATGTTTCTATATGGAGGAGTCAACAAAACAAATGGAAAACAACGTTAAAAATAAGTTAGATTGATAATAGACAATTTACACTGCTTGAAACTACCTTTTATGTTTTCAACTTTCCCTAAAGCTGAAATTATTTCCAGATGAAATAGTTTGTTGTTTTGTTAACAGTGCTGGCATTTGAACACAGGACCTTGTGAGTATTAGGAGAGCATTCTAAGACTGAGCTACAATCCTCAACCACATGTTCACATGCCCACTTCAGGGGTCATCCCACCTGCAGGGTTAGTGCTCCTGCTGCCCACTGCTAATCCCCTAGGACTTGCTGTGACACTCAATATTTTAGTCACCCTAGAGGGGATAGGTGTATTCCATTGTGGTTTTCACTTACACACTTTTTAGGATAGTTAAGAAAATATGACTATTTTTCTATCTATCTATCTATCTATCTATCTATCTATCTATCTATCTATCTATTTATTTATTTTTAGATATTCACTTTATATCCCACTCACTGCCCCCCTCCTGGTCATGCTGTTCCACAATCCTTCCCCCCTCATCTCTCCGCTTCCCCTCTGAGCAGGTAGGGTTGCCCTGGATATTCCACAACCCTGGTACATGAAGTCTTTCAGGCTAGGTGCTTCCTTAATTTCCCTGAAAGTACTGCTTACAAGTTAATTTTGATTATTCTCCTAGAGGATGTATGATTTTTACAACTTCCCTTGAGGTTCTTTGATAGGACTGTCAGTCATTCTCTTGTTGATCTGCAAAAGTTCTTGCATATGATACTTTTAATAATTTAAAAAGGAAAATAGAAGAAAAAAAACATATCCTGAGTCTCTGATGATTAGGGTTTTTGTTTTTTGTTATTTTTTTTTTTGTAAAAAGATTTAGAACTCTGCTTTAGAACAAAGGGAGGCCTTTGCTACTGTGTTACCATGATAACAATAAAGATTCTCAGATGGGAGCAAGGGAATGGTTAACAGAAGATGCCAGGGCCTGAATCAATCTGGTGTGTACTCCATGAATCTTAGTAACTTGTTGCTTGCAGTAAGCACTGTAACCTAACACATCCAAGTGCCCCCACTGTCTGCTACTCCTTATGAAGCCCATCCCAGCTGCAGTCAGCCACTCCCTCCTGGTTTCTCTTGACCTCCCAAAGAAGAGGCAAAGAAGACCTTGCAGACGCTCTCTGTCCCTTGGCGCTCTGGGTAGGGTTTCATTACAACAATAATGTAAATGATTGTTAAAATGCATTTCCACTCATAGGTCTGGATAATTACCTAGACTGGATTTCTAATGGGTTACCAGATAAAGTCAAAGTTGTTGGAACTGTGAATAAGGAAATCATAGAAGACAAAGCAAATAGTAAAACCCTTCAGATTCAGATGTAAATGTTCTTCAACTTACAATGAAGTCACAACCTAATAATTCCTTCATTAAGTGAAAGTATGTTAAATAAAATACACATATAATGCACTTGACCTACTGAACATTATAGTTCAGCCTAGCCTTCTTTAAAAGTACTTAAAACAAATTCATTGGCCTAAAGGCCACTAAAAATCATATGAATCTTACCATTTTTGATAAACTGTTGCTTATCCTGTGTGGTACTGAATATCCACATATAAAACTACACAACACAGTGTCTTACTAGGAGCAGCAAGCCTACTGCTTCTGGCTGCAGAGAGTTGTCAAATGTCACCCTGGCAACAAGAAAAGATCAACATTCAAAATTGAGGTACAATTTCTACTAAATGCATCCCACTTTGCTCCGTCTTAAAAATCAAAAACTCATTAACTCGATGGGATTGAGGAGATGATTTAGCAGTTAAGAGCACGGGCTGCTCTTCCAAAGGACCTGGGTTTGATTCTCAGCATCCACACGATGGCTCACAATTATCTGTCCTTCAAGCTCCAGGGAAGCTGATGCCCTCTTTGGCTTCTTCAAGCACTAGGCAGGCACATGGCATATAGAAATACATGCAAGTACACCACTCAAATAATTATAAAATAAAAAAATAATTACATCAAGCCATCATTAAGTCAGGGACTGCCTGTTTGTATTAGTAAGAATGAAGTAACCAAACATAGCCTTATACTACAAGGTATCCTGAGGTTTAGAGAACTCTCCAGTTATGATGTACAATATTAGACACACCAGCTAAATAGTTTATGATAATTAACCTTGCTTGTCCAATTCACCAGATACAGACTCTTCTAAGAGGTGAGCTTCTAGGACATCTGTGAGGAAGTGCTTGCTTGGCTAACTGAAGTGGGGCAGACTCATTCTAAACATCAGCTGCACCTTCTGATAGAAAGCCAGACATAAAGAAGTTCAAAGAATAAGCTTTTGCTTTTTGCCTGCTGGCATTCGCTTATTGCTAGAGAGCTCATCTAGCTCTGTGCTCATCCAGTGCTGCTAGCATCAAACCCTAGCTTCCTTAGTCTTTCAGTGGGAACTGAAGCCCGGCAACTCTTCAGGAACCCTTCAGGCCTTCAGCCGTAGATCTGATCTCACAAACTGCGCAGTTTCTGAGTTCTCAGGGTGCAGACAAACATTGCTGTATCCTAGAACATATAGTGTAAGTCAATTTCCTCAACCCCCATTTAATATTTGCTCATTCTGTTGGTTCTGATCCTCAGGAAAACGTGGACTCATCCAGGATTCCGATGCAAAAAATGGCAAATAGGTCATTGATGATGTCCCAAGAAAAGAGAGATTCACCAAAGCTCTCGGGTTGAGGTCTTGGGACCTTTGGAAAGAATATTAGGTGTAGAAGAGAGAGATGAGAAGATTAAGGAGACTACAGAGATAAAAGAACTGTAAACCCCCGTGATGCTAGGAGTCTTTCTGAGCAAAAGTAAGATTGTGTTAGGAGGCTGTAGACATTAAAAGGCTGTGACAAGACTGAAACCAATACACATGTCAAAGCTAAGATCCATGGGTTGAAGCCATGAAGGGCACCAGGAATTACTGAAAGTCTGACAGATAAACACAATGCAGCTGAGGGAAGGCTGAGGTAGACAGTAATGACTCCTGAAAGCCTGGGAGAGGCTCAGACTGGTGCTTTAAAGAGGTCTAGGCTGAACTATAATGTTCAGTAGATCAAGTGCATTAAATGTGCATTTTATTTAACATACTTCCACTTAATGAAGGAATTATTGAGTTATGACCGCATTGTAAGTTGAAGGACATTTACATCTGAATCCAAAGAGCTTAACTACCTGCTTTGTCTTCTGTGGTTTTGTTATTCACAGTTCCAGCAACTTTGACTTTGTGGAAGCCTTTAAGACAACTAGGTGAGCACAGTCATGAGGGATTTCAACCATCCTGAGCCTCTGCCCTTGTGCCACTGAGCAGAACAGACAAGTGCTCAGTCCTAGTCACAACATAAGTAAATTGGTTCCTCCTCCCAGTAGGCACCAAAGGAATAGAAGGGACACAAGATATGCCTTCTTCTGCATAAAGGGTAAATAGAGAGCTTACAAGTGGTGCCACGTTGGGGAAGCAAAAATGAAAAGGACATTTTTAATAGGTTAAAAAAAAAGTAACAAATATACGATTGGTGAACCCGGTATCTAAGAGAGTTTTCCAGAGGCTGGAGAGAAATGGATTACAAAAGGTTTTGTGGTTCGGGAGGCTTCTCACTAAGCTGCTTATGGTAATAATAGATTATAATGGACCAGGGATTGTGCTAAGGGCTTTGTGCATGGAATTACAATATAATTGATCAAGCTAACCCAGAATGTTTGAAGAATGCCAAAGTATGCTAAAAGTACTTACTAATTACATCCAATCATAACTATGCTTTGATTTGTCAAGTTGGACCTATGAAATCATCTTCATAAAATATATTTCTCTGTGCTTAAATAAATGTGAAGTGTCAATATGTATTAAAGCATTGGCCCTGGTGGTAGTGACACAAACCTTTAATCAGAGAACTCAGGATGCAGAGACAGGAGGATCTCTGTGAGTTTGAGGCTAGCCTGGTCTACAAAGCTAGTACCAGAACATCCAGGGCTGTGACACAAAGAAACCCAGTGTCAAAAGACCAAAAGAAAAAAAATATGGATACATAGCCATACCCTTGTCCTCATATTGGTGTGTATATTTAATGTACATCAGTAGTATTTTTCAAAATATAGTATTTGTTACATCATCAAAAAGATTCTTCAGAAAATTGACCAAAATCTTCAAAATTATACTCTAAGATCACCAGTCTTGAAAGTGTTAACATGTACAAAAAAAATTCTTTTTTCTATGCCATGAAAATAGGAGGAAAATACCTTTTCTACAAAAGAATATGTAAGAATGGACTACAAAAGGCAGGCTGTTTTGTTTATCTACTTTTTCCTCACTGAACTGTGAAAATGCCATCATGGAAATATTTTACCACTGCTGTCTCGGTGTTCTACCCTGAAGATGCCTTGTTAATAGATATTTTCAGGAGCCAAATCTCACTAAGGATAACTTCTTTTGTTATCTCATCCTTTTGAAAACCAAAGCCCTTTCTTCTTAATTTCATTATATCATAACAGGATAAATTTGTCAAATTCAGGGCAAGATCTTCATGAAAAGATGAGAAGATTCTTCCTGGAAATCAGTGGTTCAAAGTGGAATCATAGGTTTTCAAAATTAAGTCTTGCATAAAATTTGAGCACTCAACTTCTAATTCGTTCAGTTTCTTCTATGATCTTATGAGTGAGAATAAATGTCTATGAATAGCTGATGTCTTTGTTTTTCATAATTGCGATTTTCAGCTACTTTCACTAGGTTGATGCAAGGTTACTGATGAGAGAACTGGAGTTGAAGCTTCTATTACTCATTTCAATGAGAAATCATTCGAATTCCTCTGGAGAAAGCTGAATCTGATTCACAAATTAGTCCTCCAAAAACTGATGTTGAACAATGCATTAATTACCTTCCTCCGTACTGTGGAAAATATATGACAAAGGCGGCTTATGGATGGAAAAGCTTATTTTAGCTCACAATATGAGAGTATAGTCCTTCATGCTGAGGAAGGCGTTATGGAAGGAGCATGGGAGAAAGAACTGGTCACACTGCATCTTCAGACAGGAAGCCAAGAGAAATGAATGCTGGTGTCCAATCAGCTCTTTCCCTTTTATTCAATATGAGTACACAATCTATGTGATTTTGCGGTTCATATTTAGATGGGTCTTTCCTCTTCATTTAAACCTTTCTGTAAACTGCCAGATGTGTCTTACCATGGTGATTCTAAGTACTGTCAACTTGACCATGAATATCACCCATCTGAGGCACATAGAGCTGTCATCTGAATTTTTCTTGATCAATGTCAGCTCTATAGCATGCCTTTGTTTCTCTCTGTATATATACAACAAAAATATATACAAAAAACTGATGAGAGCATTTGTGTTTATTATACTATTCAAGTATTTTTGTAATTCCACTTGTAGACACCATAGCCTGTTTCAGATACTTCCATTCTATGAATTCCTAAAATGTGTTAGAATGTTGTTTTTACCATGATGCTATTTTGACAAATCAATGACAATCCCAAAACAGATTACCTTCAACATTGAATTTTAATAGAGTTTAAATAAAATCTTTCTTAAGATAACTTCAAAACCTATTATTTAATTTTATGTAGTGATCAAACTATTATTTAAATTAATATATTTATTTGAAGAATTTATAGAAGACAACATCACAAGTCCTCAAAGGTCTCAACACACCCCAATTTTCAGAATGTCTGTACATGCTAGTTTATATGCAAGAGGAACTTGGGAGATGTGATTAAGAAACTTGAAATAGGAAAATTATCTGAAGGAATCAAAATACTAGATACATTATAAGAGAAAATCAAGAGGGCCAAAGCCAGAAGATATAGGTGCACGACACAGAAGCCAAGGTTAGACTCATGTGATTAGAACAAGCACCGGCTAAGGAATTTAGGAGATAATCTTGGCTTTCTAACACGAACCCCACAGATCCAGTGTTCTGCTGGCTTACTGGGATGTCCACCTGAACTCTAAATAAACAAAGCAATGTTAGTACAGCCAACCCTTCAAAGGAACCTGGTTCAGCTGTCTTCTGAGAGGCTCTGCCAGCACAAGACTAAGACAGATGCAGATACTCACAGCCAACCATTGGACTGAGCCTGGGGACCCCAATGGAAGGATTGAAGGAGCTGAAGGGGATTGCAACCCCATAGGAAGAACAACAGTGTCAACTAACGGGACCCCTCAGAGCTCCCAGGGATTAAACCACCAACCAAAGAGTACAAACAAGGGCTGGTCCGCGGCTCCCGCTCCATATATAGGAGAGGATTGCCTCATCTGGCATCAGTGGGAGGGGAGGCGCTTGGTCCTGTGGAGACTTGATGCCCCAGTGTAGGAGGATGATAGAAGGGTGAGACATGAGTGGGTGAGTGGGCGAGTGGGTGGAGGGGTACCTTCTTAGAGGCAAAGGGGAGGGTGATAGGGTGGGGGGGTTCATGAAGGGGAGAACAGGAAGAGGGATAAGATTTGAAATGTAAACAAATAAAATGATTAATGAAAAAAAAACCACCTCCAACATCAACTGCACGGTAAGTGGGAAGTGAGTAAAACTCACCAATAATAACACGGTCCAATAAAAACTGGGAAAGTTCAGGAGTGGAAAGGAATCGGACTTAATTACATTTTCATAGTAGCATTTTTTCAATCAGCAATGAAGGAAGTCTAATTAATTTTCCTATTTTACTTCAATGTCTAGTGTATGTATGTTTCTGTGTAGGTTATATAAACACATGGGGACCATTGAAAGGAGGAGCCCTAATATTTGTTAAGCCTACTAATTTAACTAAAATCTAACTCCTCCAGTTGGGCATGGTATCACAAGACCACAGTCTCCCTAGTCTGCAGTGGGAAACTCTGTATTAAAAATACAAACAAACAAATGAACAAACTATCTCCAATTAACCTTTCAGCCATTTACCATACTGTACTTGGTATTTAACCTTTTCTTCTATGAAAACTAACCACATCCTTGTTTAGAGGGGTTTACAGTTTAACAAGGAAAGGGAAAACTATGTTGACTAGTCTCATAAAACTAACTTTTAAGTTACATCTTCGCAGCCAGCCATTTGCTATAACTGTGTAATTTCACAAAGGCTCTGAGAGATCATGTTACAAAAGACTCCGCACTTCAGCTCACATTTGTATAAGGCAGCAGTCACATGAGACCATTCTGCTTGCTTCCTAGTAGATGACGAGCCAAATGCTTAGAATCCCTAAGCAATCACAGCCAGCCCTCCCCACCCCACCGTTTTTTGTTTTTTTTTTTTTTTTTTGGCAGAGCTATGAACTAGGGAAGTCGGATATCCTGCCTCCTAGATCCTATTTGGGTCTCTACTAAATGACAAAATTGAGCATCTCTGCATAAGACACATGATTCATTTCCTATTTTAGTCGGATCACAGACAATCTGCTTTCTAACAGCTGCCTGCAAAACTCTAAGGAGATTTAAGAGGATACTGTACCCAAGACAGTAGATTGTTTTTGCTTCATTTTACCAATAGGTGGCACTGTAGGCAACAATATCGCCTGAGTAAGTCCATGACATAAATTTAGACAAAGGCCTCTCTCTCTCTCTCTCTCTCTCTCTCTCTCTCTCTCTCTCTCTCTCTCTCCCCTCCCCTTCCTTTTTTTTTGGTAGGTGGAGAAAAATATCCCACCCTGTTCCCACACATGTTGATAGCTATATAACATTACTTATGCAGTTGCATTTGATTGCTATGAAGCTGATGTAGGGCTGCAAGTATAGACTCATTTCTGCTTTCCCCTCTATATATTCCTTCCACAATGATGGTCTAGCCATTCAACCCCATTTTACATTTGTTAGATAAGAAGGGTTGGAGTCGTTCAGAGGTAATTGTGTTTGCTGGGCATGGTGGCTCACACCTGCAATCCAGCACTTGGGAGGCTGAGGCAGGAGGATTATCCCAAGTTTGAGGCCAGCCTGGGATACTGTGAGTTCCAGGTCAGCCTAGGCTAAACTGTTCAACACATAGTCCCTCCCCCAGTTAAATAGATGCAATTCGCAGGCAGGTGTTCACTAGATCAGGAAGCTTATTTAAATTAATCCAGAGCTTCTTGTGGAATATGAAGAAAAAGCCATTAGGTGTTGATTCAGAGTAATTCCATTTTAAAGGTTTTGTTTATTTATATAGTCAGTTTTAACTGTTTTAAAAGTACAGCTAGGGGTCTGGGCAATGGCTCAGCAGGAAGCTCTGACCACAGGAGTTTGGCAACCTGAGTTCAAATCCTGTAACCCACATGAAAGCCACATGTCAGGGCCCACGTCCATAATCCCAGCCTCCTACCTTGAGGTGGGAGGGAGAGACAGGAGGTTGCATCAGAAGTCCAAGAGCCAGTTAGTCTGAAGTAGGTAGCGGTGAAGCACCCTAAACAAGAGACCCTTCCTCAGCAAGGTAAGGGCAAGAACCAGTCTTGAAAGTTGTTCTCTGACTTTTAGATACATACACAGGCATGCCCACATATATACATACACATGATGATGGTAATAATAATAATAATGATGATGATAAATGGCTAATTAAAGCAAGGGTCTTCAGTACCAATGCTTGTTAGTCTGAGTAGATTTTGTCTAGAGCCTAGCAGATGTAACACTAAGGGATTTTGAACTCAAACTCAAGAAAACTCACATACGCATTTATACCATATGGAAACATGAATATGCATAATCTTATTGTCTTTAATCATCAACAGGCCTGTTTACACCTAATATGAATCATAGATATGACTCCCTTTGCACTAAGACACTAGATAATAAGAAGTGACCTTAGAAACCACAAAATTCCCTTCACTTCTAACTTTCATGGTTTTGGTAGCAGTGTCCCTGGTGGGTCTGAAGCTAGGAATGCTGGATTCATTGCTAATGCTCCCATCTACTTAAAGTTTAACATCCTGCTAGTCACTGGATGTAACCAAACTTTCAATCCCATTCCATGATTGCTCCCATATTAGAACCTTCATCTAGATCTTACTCAGTTGTCTGAAGAGAACCAAGAGGAGTGGCTGGAGGGATGCACTGAACTATAAGTGGATACCAGACTAAGGTCCACTCCGTGGCAGAGTACGTGACTAATGTGTGAAAGGCTCTGAGTTCTATCCCTAGCACTGCCAGGGAAAGAAGCCAAAAGGAAAGAATTTGAACCATACTTACCATTCCAGTTCTGTGCACTGAATACTACCACGAAATACTCTTCTTCCATCTCTAGTAATAAAACACACTGACAGGTACCACAGACAGGATGCCCCTGCCTGTCTGGTAAGAAGGCAGCTCTGCCATCTTTTCTCTCAAGGGTGGTTACTGGTTACACACTGATTACTCCTGGTGACTGTTGGCTACTCTTGGTTGTCAATTCCAGATGGAATAAGATGGAATAAAACTCCAAACAGCTCAGCACATCTGTGAGGGATTTTCCTTGACTGGACCGTTTGAAGTCAGAAGACCCTCCCTAAATCTGGGCCACACCTTCTCATGGCAGCCTGTATAGACGGCATGGAAGAAGCAGCTTTCAGTTCTTTACCTCCTTCCCTCATTCACACTGGCAAGTTCATTTGTCCTGCAGCTGAAGCATTTCTTCAGTGGTATTAGAGTCTACTTCTTCCAGCAGAGACATCTGGCCTCCTGGACCAAAGAAGTTAGACTTTCTATTGGGAGACAGCCATTGTTGGATTAAGTTAGGCAACAGCCTATAACTCAGTCACTCTAATCAATCCCATATATA
Source organism: Tokudaia tokunoshimensis (assembly GCA_036184795.1). Classification (NCBI taxonomy): domain Eukaryota; kingdom Metazoa; phylum Chordata; class Mammalia; order Rodentia; family Muridae; genus Tokudaia; species Tokudaia tokunoshimensis. Next base: position 149,883,842 of record BTHU01000001.1, read on the forward strand.
GGGGATATATTATATCCATGTAGATTTTTCTTTTATTTTATCAGATCTGTTCCTCTAGAGAGACCTGCTAATATCCTCCATCATTCTCCCAGGTACACATTCCTCACACTATGCTGAGTGTGCTCTGTGAAATAGGCAACAACCACTCCCTTCTGTTAATTACTAAAAGGCACCTGGAATAAATTATGCTCATAATTAGCCCATCTGGGCTTGAATCTTTACAGTCTTATGTAACCAAGAGGTTTTTGTGCACAGTAACACCTTTCAAACCCAGTTTGTTCACTACTGAAAAATAGATACCACGGTGGCCTGCTGTGAGCACAAGGTAAAGACATAAGTGTTTGGGACATGTGAAGGACTCCTTGTTTAGAATGATTAATACCATTCATCTGGAAAAATGTGGGTTTCATTAAAAGGCCCATGTACTCTCTCCTAGCTTTGACATTTGGGCTCTGTTGATCGTGATTAGAATGGCAACCTTCGAGAATGTTGAGCAAATAGCTTTGTGGATGCATGGTGGCGTCCATACTGGGAAGTTTTAGTCCTCATTCTAGGTCAGATTACTTTATTAAGTCTAAATGACTTGAACTATGCTTTAATTTGTTCAAACAAACTACATAAGAGCCTCATTCATTTATGGACCTTGCATGTGCTTTCTTCAACATCCCTTCAAAACACTTTTATACACTTAATAATTTCCAAAAGGCAAAAATTATTCTGGAGACAAACCAATGACAAACAACAACAAAAGCCCTGCCAATTCCTTCACATACTTAAAGATCGTCATGTGACAAATTACACTCCCTCCCCTGAAAAAAAAAATCTCTGGCAATGTTTTCATCTGTGTTCATCTAAATCATCATGATTTTTATCCCTAGTTTCAATACACACACACACACACACACACACACACACATGCACACATAATTTCTCTCACATACTGTGAGGTTATTTTTTGGTAGTTGAGTCTATGAAATGAAAAGAGCTTAGATCTTCTTTGCTTTATGTTGCTCAGGATTAAACCCAGGCTAGTCAAGAATTCTATCATTGAGCTACTTCCACAACTTATTGTAGATTCTAACACTACACATTACTTAAAGGCTCTAAGCTCTTTTGGTTTGATCTGAATTTTTCCCCAGACACCTCTGAGTTTGGGGTATTACTCAGAAGCCTGGAATATCTACAGCATGGAGGAGACTCTGGGTTCAGCAAGATTCCCGGTTATCTCATTTCAGAGAGTAGTAGAGAACTCTGATTTCAATAGAGAACTGGCAATGTACCTGTGCATGTCATATGCAGATGAAGACAGAACACTATGAGAACATGAAAAGGAAAATGGACATTCTACTGTGAATGTTAAAGAAGAGGAGAATTAATTTGCTTTTAGAATATAACAGAATTCATTGATAAACATATTGACTGTAATGGTTTCAAAAAAAAGAAAGAAAATCAGTCTAAATTGCTTTGATTTCAAATGTTTTAAGACATAAAATGTATGTAAGCCATCGTTATCTTGTTTTCCTCACACTTACAATAAATAATACCCAAAAGAGAAATGTGGAGTCCTTGAAACTCCCCACTGAAACGTGTTTGCTTAGTTTAGAGGTGCTGGAGCTCAAAGCCAGGCTTTGTGTTTGTTAGACAACCATCACCGTGCCTCATCTTTACCTTTCTTTAGGCTCCTTTTAGTGTAAATATCAATCATGTAGAATTCAAAATATTGAGTGTTGTCATTAGGAAATAATAATGTAGATACTACACTTACTGCATCAGGTATGCATTCTTGAATGACTTCATATCAAAAGTTGTACACACTAACAGAGAACTTCTAGAAAAGGTAAGTTGCTCAAAATTTTAGGAAATAAAAGGTTTACAAAGTTGACAATCTTAATAGAAAAAGATGAACACAAATCTTTGCATTTGCAACAAGAAGTCTATGCAGTTTTTCCTTGTAGCCCTGTTACAATAGGGACTAACACTCAACTATGATGTGGGGTTTGAGTACAGTTTCATCAAAGTTGAAAACCTGATCTAAACAGTGGTTTCCTCATAATCTGTTCCCCATAAACACAAAGCAAATGCCTTTTTGTCATCTGCATCTGTGCTCACGAAATTTTTTGGTAAGCAGGCACAATAAAGGGAGAAGAAAGATGCCTTTAAAACTTAATAAGCCCTTCCTACATGAAAGGAAGGCATTTCTAACACTGTCTCTTGAAGTGTCAGAAAGACAAAACTGTCTGTCAGTTCAAAACATTAACATGCTGGGAGAAATATATAAACCCCCAAAGTATAAATGTCGCACTGAACATCTCCATCTTCTCGACCAGCATGAACTAGTTACCATGAAGGGCCTGTGCATAATGAGCAAAAGACAGCTTTGGACTAATGATTTCCCGAAATAAAGAGATTTTTAAATCCCAAACGATTCAAAATCCTTACAAAGCTATCATCTTAATAGCAAAGTCAAATAACATCTTGCTTACAAGATTTTCATTTGCGTGCTACTGAATATGCAGAAGCTTATGAAACAGTTAAGGGATGCATGTGGCAAGAAATGGAGTTTTCAAAGTATTGATCTTTCAAATGGCTCAAATGGAGGTACACTATTCAGAGTATGGTACAAAGGAGAAATGCTTGCTTGAATTTGGACTTCAGTATGGCTGCTAGCCCATGAAATGGGCTAGTCCATGGATGGACTCACACTGTCAAAAGTAAGTTGTGATGCTGCTCACACCTACACGTGGGATACCTTGATCTCACAGGCTGAGAGAGACAGTCCACCTGATTCTGCTTCCCTAACTCCCGATTAGTAATCAAGTGGAGAGGGCCCCTGGTGAGTGGTACCACCTCTGAGCTGGTAGTCTTGGACTCTATAAGAGAGCAGGCTGAGCAAGTCAGAGGAAGCAAGCTAGTAAGAAAAATCCCTCCATGGCCTCTGCATCAGCTCCTGCTTCCTGACCTGCTTGAGTTCCAGTCCTGACTTCCTTTGGTGATGAACAGCTATGTGGAAGTGTAAGCTCAATAAACCTCCCCAACTTGCTACTTCGTCATAATGTATGTGCATGAATAGAAACCCTGACTAAGACACCATCTCAGTTGAGTGATAGTGTATGGGATAGACTGTGTGTGTTACACTGTTCTCTTTATTTTTAGGAGTTTGAATAGTTCTGTCTCCAAATTTGGGGGTGGTACAAGGAATAAAAGTCTGTTGTAATCAGCAGAATGAATATTACAGTTACATAAAAGTAAAATTCTTTGGTTGGTTATTCCATTTGCTAAATTCTTATGGTTCTAAGCAGTTATAGCTAACATGAATACATATGACCCATGAAATCGAGTTCTAAGAAAACATGTGTCTATGTTCATTCATTAAACTCGAGTGGCATCTGCTAGCTAAGTCTTCTCCTGAGTGCAAGGAAGATCCGACATAATTTAAACGTGGCTGACAAAATGAATCTCATGGCTGCTGTGCTGTAAATTCATCAAAAGGAAGCCTGAAAGTTTTTATGATAAACATCCATCTATCAAAAACTGAAAATTTCTCTTTAGTAAATCCAGCAAACATTTTACCCTATTGGTGTTGCACTAGAAACAACGATCATTAATTACATTTTCAGTTACTAGGCAAAGACAGAAAAGCCAAGACCACTTGCATCTCTGCTCCTGGTTCATTTCATGAAGGTAAACCCTCTGGTCATTTATACCAGCAGCCCAGTTAAGCAGGCCCATTGTTTTCTGTGGATTATTGTGTCATTGTTATTTTTCAATGTTTTAGAGCAATTTGGAGAGTGCCCTGATTTTCATGGCTTTATAGAAAATCTTCCATATTCTGATTGTTCTGTGTTAATCACACAGGTGTACTTAAAATTGAAACTGGCCTACAATACACAGACTGCTCGATAGGAATCTGATTTGGCAGGAGGAACAACAATATGAATCACCCAGTACTCCCAGAGCTCCCAGGGACAAAACCATCAACCAAAGAGTACACATGGAGTTACCCATGGCTCTAGACACATAGGCAGCAGAGGATGGTCTTGTTAGACACCAAAGGGAGGAGAGGCCCTTGGTCCTGGAAAGACTTGATGCAGTAGTGTAGAGGAATACCAGAACAGGGAAGTGGGGGAGGGTTGATTGGGGAAGGGGAGATGGCTTATGGGATTTTCGGGGAAGGGGGGAAACCAGGAAAGGGGACAACATTTGAAATGTAAATAAATAAGATATCTAATAATAAAAAATGAAGAAAAGGGAATCTGAAGTGGCTTTGATAATAACTTATTAGCAAAATCTTTAGCAACAGAACATAGAACACTTCCTAATTCAGGTCCTAAACAATATCAGACATGATGAATAATTTGCACAGCAGGATTCCATACCGGAAGCAAAGTCAGGGACACTTTCCTTAGCACAAAGTCACAGACATAAATGATGGTCACTTAACTGATGATGCCCTTGTTAACTGCTAACTAGAGAGTGACTCAGAGGTCATGGAATTTGAACCCCATAAAAGCCCATGTTGATAGAGAAGGGATATACAATCTATAGCTCTATCGACTCCAATTTAAAAGCTGTGGCATTGCTACAGAGAATGTTCATTTAACATACAGTGTGCAGGTACTCTTGAGTACTTATTTTGTGCCAGGGGTAGGGCTCATCCTGGTTACAAGGACTGACTGTAGCTTGTCCTTTCAAACTGATTTGCAATAATTCATTTCCATTAATCTATAGTTGCCACTGGTTTCTGGCCCCTGGAAGGGCTAGGAGAAGGAGAAAGATGGAGTAGGAAAGAAATAAAGAATTTGTTAGGAAAGGTTTTCTATTGACCCGTCTTCTCCATCACAAGCTGGAAGCTACTGGGAATGGAATGGCGTGGGAGGGGGTGAGGGGCAAGATGTTGCGACTTTGTGTCTGGAGCTGAAGAGGATTATACCTTAGTCACTAAATCTCTGCCAGGGAAAACAGTGTGAAAATATGTGTAATTTAGGGAGCGGTGAAGAGAGGAAATGCTTTTTATATATTGTCCTCCTTTTAAATCTCCCACGGTGTGTTAAATGCAACATGTAAACTCAGAAGTTGCCGCTGGTAGCAACCCAGGCTTTCCTGCAGCAGTGGGTTCTGATCTCGCCAGCTGGACCTTGTCTCCAGTGGTGAAGCAAGCAGCAGGAGAAAATGAACTCCTAATTGAAAACAAATTTCAACTTAAATAGTCAGGCAAAGCTAAAGGAATTCACTAATGCACGCCTGTGAGCAAAGGAGACATTTTAAAGGGAGAATGAGAAAAAAGCCTCTGGAGCATCAGGGATGAGTCAGATCAGATCCCCTTGGGCACAGTAACCACATATCAGTCAGAAGGGGGCAGGCTCTGTTCTAGGCACTGGCGTGGAGTAGCTAATGCCAGCGTTGCTGAGATGCACTCTTATTTTCATTACTGTTTCATGGGTTGATATAGTTGGGTAGTAGTCTCCAAGGATACATGTGTTGAAGGCTCAGTTCCCCACCTGTGCTGTTATTGGAAGGTGATGGAAACTCTCAGAGACGGCATCAGTGGGAAGAAGTTAAGGGTGATGGGGCATGCCTTCCAAGGGGGAAATTAAGAACCCCATTCCTTCCCATCTGCTTCCTAGACATAATGATGTAAATAGATCCTTTTGTACCACACTTTGGCCTCAGTGCAGTTGGGACATAAATAAAAAACAATGGTAAAGTGGTTAAAACATCTGGAACCATGAGCCAAAATAACCCTTCTCTCCTTCGAATCCACATTAGCTCCAGTATTTGTCTTGGTAACAGAGAGCTGAGTGAGACAGAATAGAGCCACAAAAAGATGACATGGGATTCAGGTAGTGAGGTGGCAAGTGATGGACACTGAGTGCATACTCAGGGCTTCTCTTTCTGAATGATATTCCTGTCCCCTGATGTCCTGGTTGTTCTGAATCTCTACTAAGGCTGCTATTAGTATTTGTGATAATGCCGAAGGTGACTCTTCAGCATGTGTTATATGCTATATGCAAGGCTAACACAGTTAACATCCCAATATGCCAACAAGACAAATCAATGCTAGGTACCATTACTATCCGTCTATACATGGAGGAATTCTGGTTAACCCAAAAAGCCCATGATAGCTTCAACACTCTAATTTAGTAAATCAGCTCTTCCAACAAGACACAGACTTTGAACAAGCATTGGATGGGTGAACACCCATCAAATCAAGGAAATCAAATGCACTCTCTACTGGTGATTATTTCAATTTTGATAAGATCTTCAAGTAATAGGCTGTCAAGATTTTTATGTAAAAGATTCAGACAAACATGAAATGCCAAACAATTTCTGATGTAGGCATTCGCCTCTGCTCTTATAGTTGGGAAATACATAAAATTAAATACAGGTGACTATGTTCTAATAGAACACCCAAACCTGAATTTAATAGACTATGAAATATTCTTCTTTTGTTTTTTTTTAAAGCATTAAAAATGTCAAGCTATTTATGGGCTATCGACTGTGAAACAGTTGTGCTGGGTTTGACCCACTGGCTATTTTAACTCGTTCCTGTTCTAGCCATCTGTCTCAGAGTTCTGTTTCATCGAGACTCTTAGTCGATAGAATTGTTACCCAGCTCATTCCTACAGGCATTTCTGACTGCACAGCATCACACTTATTCTTCCTCCTCCTCATCTCCACTCTTGCTACCCTGATGACTAGAAACTCTCATCTTAAAGTTCAGAATATTGGTTTATTTTTTAAACAAGTGCACAAGCAATGCCACAAGGTCTTTGTGGAATAAACTAATAAACTAAGACATGTTTATAATAAATACGTGTGTCATAAGGAACAAGGAGATTTTTATAAACCATTCCAAGGAGCTCTGTACAAACTATTTCGACCATATATCCACAGCAATGATAAATGGATTTTATCATCTTGGTGGATCGTTACCAAGAAGCATTAAGCTTACAAATTCTAAGAGAGGTTGGCAGGCAACCATCTAAGTTCATGACATTCACACTGGCTGTGCATCCCTGGACATCAGGAAATCTTGGCCTCATAGCTTTAATCTTGTGTAATTACATCCTTTGGGATTTCTGCTTCATTGAATCCTTTTTCTAATAAGATACCTCTCCAGCTCTTTCTCTTGCAAGGAAGCAGCTTTTGTAATACTTTATAATTGAAAACAAAATAAGTCTTAAGATGGGTCAATAAGTGTTTTAAACACTACAGACTTCATCCTCTGTATGACTCATCCTTTCTCTAGACCATTTGCTTTTTAAGAGACACACCATTTATTTGTTACAAATATATTTTAAGGGCTTAATTCCACATTCAAGGGGAAGCATAGGCAAGAACTTGGAAGACATGAATACATTCAAAGACTCTGCTATGCTTTTATGAATATAATAGTAATAATCGAATGATTGAGAACTCCCATAGATTCCCATGGATAAGAGTATTCTCAGAATCATCTAGGCTAATTTATTCTCTAGTTTGACCATAAGTCAAAATCTTTCTCCACAGGAAACCTAGAAACTACTTAAGAGTCTGTACTGAGTACTGAGGGGAGCTCCACACCTACTCCAGGAACATAAGCCATCTTTCCACACTGCCACCTCTTTCTTCTGCACCACAAACTGTCATTCTCTTCATAACTTTTGTTTGCTTGTACAACATCCAGGGTAAGTAAGTGATGTCAGGTACAACATATGCAGAGAAGCTTACAGTCCTTAAGCATGTACAAGGGATCCTGCATCCCATGCTTAGACATAAAGCCTTCTATCCACAAACTAAATCCAGAAAGTAAGCCAATAATTACACCAAGCACACCTCACCGAGTTAAGTGCTTTGGCTTCACAAACACCAGGTTATGAGTTATGCATTGAAAAATATGCAGAGCTATGGTTTGTGTCAAGTAGGCTTAGGAGTAAATCATTTGACAAAGTCAGATGCATTGTATCTAGTCTAGAACATCAGGATCTAATGCCTCAACTCAGATAGGTCAGATTTTCCTAAACAAATTTAAATATGAAGGTTGGAAATAGGAAAACACAGGCTGTCTGAATCCACAGTCTCTTAACTGCATGCGGTAAGAGAACCAGGGTGCCTTGAAATTTTCCTCAAAATCCCTCATAATTCTCAGTTGAGCAGACTAAAAATCCAACTCAAATCTCACACTGTAATATTTTTGTGTTTTGAGACTAGTTCTCACTGTATGTGCAAGATAGACACTATTCACTCTATAGTGCAGGCTAGACAGGGTCTCAATCTATAGTGCAAGCTAGACAGGTTCTCTCTTCATAGTTCAGGCTAGATAGGTTCTCATTGTATAGTACAGGCTAGACAGTTCTCAATAGTGCGGCAAGACAGGTTCTCTATAGTGCAGGGTAGGCAGGTTCTCACTGTATAGTACAGGCTGGACAGGCTCTTATTCTATAGTGCAGGTTAGGCAGGTGGTCACTCTATAGTGCAGGCTAGACAGGTCCTTACTATATATTATAGACTAACTTTAAAGTCAGGACCCTCCTACCTTAACTTCCTACTGCTGGGATTACACCCATGTGTCTCCACATCCAGAAAAGACACACTATTCTAAGACTGCCCTAACTCAAGTCCTCACTCCTGCTTGGTCAAAGGAATAACCAAGAGCCCAGCCAACATACAACAACCCAGGAAAAGCAGATGCAAAAGGCTGTTAATTCATCAAAAAGTAAATGTATACCCTGGGACTATTTTTATTATCTATTTCCTTCTATGAAAATGAAAACAAGGTAGCACAGAGTCTATGAAGAAAGCAAATATTACTTATTTTAAAGCTAGTATATCTGCACATGACTACTTACAAACAAGGTCATCATGGAGGCTTTGTTATTGTTGAAATGTGAAAGGTCCTCAAGGTCAAGAGTCTGCATTAATTACTGGTTTGATTACTGTGTCCTTAGTAGCCTCCATAGAACTTGTAATATACTAAGCACATTCAACAAATGTTGACAGAGGCATAAACTAAATATTTTTGCATAACTGACTTCTTAAATAATTAGATGTTTGGGTAGGCCAAAGTCACAATAGATAGTAAACTATTAAATCTAAATCATTGCTTTCATCACTGAGGATATATTGTACACACTAATATCTTGTTCAAAGCTCTGCTAGAATACCTAAATTAGAAGATGTATATTGAATCTTGCGAATAGGATGACGGACAGTGGTAAGCCTAGATGTGAGCATGCTATTAGGATTCAGCAAAGGCAGTCTTAATGATTCTTCAGGATGCTTTCTTCAGTAATTTGCATAAGAATTTTAAAACTCATTTTTATCTTGGACAATTAAACAGAATGCATTTTGCAAAGGTATCTCAAAATCTCAGAGAATACCAAATGAAGCTTATTTGGCCGGACAACAAAAATGCTTGCAGAAAAATGCAAATAAGGTGTTTTAGGGGAATGATGCTTTCACATCCTAATGGCCACTTCGGATTGTTTCTGTCTGCCTTCCTGGCAAATTTAAGAGCTGAGACCATGTTGAATACGGCTGAATTCATGTCCCAGTGATCGTGTCAATGATAGGGATCTCTTTGTTCTCTTTAGATCAGTTTAAATCAAAGTCTGGACTTCACAGGAAGCAATGTCAACGGCTGGTTACTTTCTTGGCAACTCAGAAGACTTTATAGGGACTGAACCGCATGTTCTCAGAGACGTTTCATTCAAAGGGCCCATGGGTTATCTGAGTCAATGATTGGACAGCACAAACATGTAGACAATCTGAGAAATTTTCTGGCAGAAAACTCGGTTTATGATAAGACATAAAAACAACATACTCATTAAAACTTTCATTATCCAGCCTGGTAAGACTACAACATTCTTTTAGGAGACAGAGGGAAGAGTATCCCAAGATCTAACCCAGTACTGTCTACATGGTAAGACCCTCTTTCTCAAGAAACAAACAAAAACATTTATCAACCAGAAATGGAAAAGCCAATACCTCAAAGCTAAGCCTGCAACATGGAATAAATCTTAAAATGCACCAAATAACTACAAATGAAATCCCAAGAAACTGGGAGATGGGTCTGAGAGTCACCTGATGATCTGCTTCATGATCTCTAGAAAGAGGTAACGAACCACCTCCTGTTCCTTCTGCCACAGCCATGTCTTTCTATCACGTACCCTGTGTGCCCTTTCGAAAGTTAAGTCAAATATGAGTCTTTCCTCTCTTTAATTATTTGTAAAATATTTAGTCACAATCACCAGAAAAGAAATGACTACAGATGCTTAAAAGAACAATTGTAGAATTCATGCTGAAATTATCAAAAGAATTCTTAGAAGAAAGTGAAAAATAAAACAACCCACCCTGCAGTTAAGTGACAACTAATACCAGGCATTTATGAAACAAGAAATGAAAAAGCTAATAAACATGAAAAAATGTTCGTATTACTAATAACCACAGAAAACAAAATCTCATTGAAAATGAGGTGCAATTATACATTATGAGACTGAAAAAGAATCCAATAAGTGTTAGGATGATACAAAACACTGGGGATGCCCAAGGGCCACTGACACATGTATAATAAAGGGAGTAAGGCAATGACTGGTAAAGTCAGAAATGCTTCTCTTGGGACTCAGCAACAGTTGCTAAAAAGGCTGAAGGATAACATACATCACAAAGCTAGCAATAGCACTGTCTTGAATGACGAAAACTGGGAACAGACAAATTTCTCTAACAAGGAGATGGCACCACTGAAGTAAAATTATGTGATAATTTGACAGTGAAAATTAATGAGCTTCAAATAGAAACATTGACTGCCTTTCAAGAAATGAGGGGCTATAAGAACAGCTCAGGCAGTCTGGTCACATATACCTGAAGTACTAAAGACACAGAAACACTTTCATTGGCTGGGTTTTGGTGCAAAAGCAACAAACCATTTATCCATGTTAATACAGAAGAGAACCACATAACATCGGATGGTTGTGAGACCTATCACTCTCAAATATAAAGAAGCTCACAGGTTTATTGACTAGAAGTTTAGGGGGGAAAGACTCTTACTCTGGAAACCCCACAGGCCCAGTTCCTTTTAAGAGCGTAATGCAGAAAGTTTTTTAAAATTAAAAGATTGAAATATGTAGAGATAGAGTAATAGACAACTCTTTTCAAATCTTACTCTGTTCATTTGGGTTAGCCATTGAATCAAGTAAAAATGAATCGGTAAATGACACAAGGAAATTTACCCAGCTTGGGTCTTAAACCCTGGCTAGGGACAGCAAGGGAATGAAGACAGGCACAGACACAAATACAACAAAGCTAGAATCCAATGGTACTCTGCAACCCATACTACCCCAGCCTGAAACTTCGCCATATTTATCATGTCCATCTCAGGGGGAGAATCAGCTAGTGTGGTAGGAGGTCTCCACAGGCGAGCAGCCTCAGGATGCAAACATTCGAGGAGGAAGCTGCAGGTGCTAGTCCTTGCACACGCTGATCAATCATCCATAAACTCTTCACTTTCTTTCTCTTCCCCCCACCCTGCTTTCTCTCACTCTCTGTTCTTTCTTTTTTTTTTTTCAAATGCACAGACATTTTTTTCTAAGTTTTTTTATTTACATTCCAAATGATTTCCCCTTTCCCATTTCCTCCCTCCCTGAAAGTCCCACAAGTCCCCTTCCTTCCCTCTGTTCCCCATTCAACTTTAAAGTGATTCTTTTAGTAGACAAGAAACCCCTCTGGCTTCTCTGTTCTTCTTTATAAGGTCTCCTATAGCTCAGGTTAAACTCTGCTTGCTGTATTGTCTAGGATGACTTTATAGAAATCATCACACTTAAGTGTGGCCCATGTAAATAATCATGTTGCTAAGTCAGCATGGACTACCTGGTTTCGGAGACCTCTACAGGCCTTGATTAGGTCAAAATACATATTTCCTCAGGGTTATACTCCCTTGGAGCTTCCACCATTCTCTATAGCACAATACCCAATATTTAGTAATGTTAACGTCTTGTTCAGATATTGAGATGATTGTAATAATGGGTATAATTATTAAATCCCATGATTCTGAGAAATATATTAAAGCATTTGTGGAAAAGCACATTATGAAAAGACTTCAGCTTACTTTAATTCAGTGCTTAGGGTTAGAAGACAGACAATGAATAGCACAAAAATGGCGAGGTGTTTCTCTTGTGATTGAAACTGAATCCTGAGCAAATGTAACTTCACCAGACTGTTCTGTTTTTATGAATAAAGTTGTCCATCATGGAAGAGGATATGTCAAACAAGTTAAGAGTTGTTTACAAAATAAGCATTTATAGTGAAATATAGTAAAATACATGTATATGTTAGATTCTATGTAGGGCTTACTACAACAGCTTAGGTGGAACTCTACACACAAAGAAGATGCCTCAAAGCTTTAGCCTCACTTAGCAAGTTCTCCTCCCCCTTGCTTTCTCTCACTCTCTGTTCTTCTTTATAAGGTCTCCTGTAACTCAGGTTAAACTCTGCTTGCTGTATTGTCTAGGATGAATTTAAACTCCTGATCTTCCTGCCTCAACCTCCAAGTGTTGTGATGACAGGTATACATCACTCATTCCCAGCCTAGCAAATTTGTAGAATATTATTCATTTTTAGCTTTCTTCACTTAAAATATTGTATAGTTATAAAAGAAGGATGATAAACATAGAACAAGTGAAACAATATCACTAAGTCAGGGGTCTGGAGAGATGGCTCAGTGGTTAAGAGTACTGACTACTCTTCCAGAGGTTCTGAGTTCAATTCCCAGCAACCACATGGTGGCTCATGACCATCTGTAATGGGATCTGATGTCCTCTTCTGGTGTGTCTGAAGATAGTGACAGTTTACTCATATACATAAAATAAATAAATCTTAAAAAAAGAAGAAGAAATTACTAAGCTACATGTATATGCTATTAATGTCCTTGGTTCTAAGATGCTGGCTTTTTTTAGATATGCTGTTTCTAAATTGATGCTTCTTCTAGTTGATCATGCTTGAAACTCAATAAAGTAGAGTGATTTTCAGGTTCACAGGAAGAGGTGGGCAGTGGGGTCAATACTGATCTTTAACTTGCTATGATTTTCTTTTCCAAACATGCAACCCCCAAAATGAAAATCTTTAGCCTGTCAGTTTCATCATATGCTGACTTGAAAAAGTCATCCTGTGATCTGGAGCATTTTCTAGTTAAAAGACAGATTAGTTGTTCTCAGGGAGAAAATGGTTTATTAGTTTTGATGCTTGGGCGGAAGGATAAAATGAATGTGGAGAAGAATCTTGAGAAAAGGAATAAAATATTAAAACTGAAGAGAAACAGTGTTTTGAGTTTCCAGTGAGGCATCCCCATGCTGCTCTGAAACAGAGTGTAGCATGGTGGGATCTACATGTGCCAATCTCTCTACAAAGCTGTCCTGCCTGGGACTCCAGAAGCTTTGGTGGAGGATATCCTTAGCTCCCACTAAGAGATGGGGCTGACCCAACTTTTCTTGAGTTAAAACACCTCTACCGTGAGTAACAAATATCTTAATGTGCACCAGTGCTAGCAACTGTAAACAGAAGTCTAATCTCTACTCCAGGCTTTCAAATTACATATGTGAAATTACACCGTGTAGAAGTGATGGAGTTAAACAGGTACAGCAAGGACTAGGGCAGGGGCATGATGTGTGGTAACTGTCCTAAAGCTATCCTATGATTATCAGAGAACTGAAATCCAAATAAGAGAGTTGTTCTGGAAGATGCAAGGTGGAATGAGCTCAAAGTGTTTGAAAGGAAAGGAAATCATAGTTTATTTTATTTTTTACTAAAAATCCTAAAGAGACAAAAAATTTTTTATACCTTATAAAGAAGGTAGAAAAAGTATGAGAAATAAAATTGAGCAACATGGGGCAACAGGGAATGAGTAACTAGCCACTTCTTAAAGTGAAGCATGTAGAAAATCCTGTTCATTGCTTAAAAGGAAGCAAATCCTGCATGTGAAGATTCCCATCATCTGGGTGGGTGAGTGACCATCCAATTGCTCTAATACATATCTGAGATGGCCTTCTAAAGAGGAAAGACTTGCTTTGGCTCACAGCACTGGAGGTTGCAGTCCAAGCTTGATGGATGCCATTACCTTTAGCCCACGGTGGTTGGTGCTAGTAATGAGGCAGACCCTCTAATCTTCTCAGCCAGGAAGCAAAAGAGAATGAAGAAAGGACTCCTTTCAAGAACACATTCCCAATGAACTAAGGGACTCCATCTTAGGCTCCATAAGCAACCAAGATGGTTGCCTTGGAAACAAAAGCCTTAAGCCTAAGCTAGAGAGTGCTGGGGAATACTTTATAAAGCACAAACAACACTTTAACAAATGGTCTCAGTTTTGCTCAGTATCTACATCCTTCTTTGGAATAACTAAGATACTATGATCTGACTTCTTCATCAACATAAATCTCATAGCACACCATGTTGGATTTAAGAGGAATTTACATTTCCCTACTTCATTTATGTAACACTATAACACACTTACCTATTGTGTGTATTACTCCTGTTGGTAAAATAAAAACGCTCCCTCATTACCACAAAAGATATTTAAGGATCCTCACCTGACCTACAAAGTATATACCAGAAGTCTTTAAGGGCATGTTAAAGCTCATGGGCAAATCTATCTCTTAACAGACATTCCCTCACTGAGTAAGAAGAAAAGCAGGGCTGGGCTGAATCACTCTAGATTTTAACATTTGTTAAGTCGAAGCACTACCTATTTGTAATTATTCAAGCTTGTAATGCACTGTGAATTTTTAAAATTAATTACGGTTGTAAAATTAACAAAACTAAACATGAAGCAGAATCATTCACAGCAGAACAACACAATTTTTGGTTCACTTATACAATGTGTTTCTCATGCCTCTGACAATGAACTAAATAAAAGAAAACTATTTCTGAGACTTTTTATTTTACTGTAACAACAGTTTAACTCTGTACAACAGAGTTACACTCAATAATTTTACATTCTTAAAGGTGTATAACAATGCTCAATATTAACTAGTAATGACTGGTGATAATGGAGTAACAGTGAAAACATAAAAATAACGTTTGTTAAGGATATAATTCAATGGTAGAGTACTTCCATACAGTGCCACATAAGACCCCAAGATCATTCCTTGCCATTGGGGAAAAACAAGAACAGCTAGAATGATCCAAAACAATTCTGCCTTATGAAATGGAGTAATGAAAGGTAAACTAAGCACTAACACATAGTCAGGTTTTATACTTAAAGGGTTGTACGTGCACACATGCTAAAAGCTCACTCATTTTTCCTTGTCAGTATCCACTTCAACAATAATATCAACATCAAACTATATATATATCAAAATACAATATGTAATATAATAATATCAACTACTAAAAGTGCATTCATTTAATCCTACATGAGTTTTCAAGCATCCTATAAAGTCAATTCTTTTCTTGATGAAGACACTACACCTGAGTAGGTTAACTCACTGTCTAGTCATATCTGAACAGGAAGTTATGGAATGGGATGGGAGCCCCACAGTGTAAGGAGTGGCCCAGAAGCTCTGTAATCTTTGGAGGACATACATGCTACTGTGGTTTCTCCATGACTGGCAAGGTAAGAAAGAATGGAGGAGGAAAAGAAACCTGCCTTACAATCCACCAATATCTGAAAACAGTAATAGTTTCTAATCACTTTAAAGAGTAGAAATGATATTGATGCCCTTTTAAGGAGTGTATATATCTTTCTGCTTTGCTCTAAACCACATTTTTGTTCATATTTGAGAACCTACGTAGGTGAGTCCTAGGGCATTGGCAGACAGTGTCAGTGGAAATCAGGCACTTACACATCCCAGAGGAGTGACTAGCCCAAGCATGCTGACCAGAGCATGCTGATCATAAGCGTCTCTAGTTGAATCAGTATCAAAAGAAAAACGCAGTATAATTGATAATAAATTAGATAAACTGTGATAGAAACCAATCAGTAATTAGACAGTTGGTAAAGTCACTGAACACGGGTTGCCTATAAACTTTGGATTTGATGCCTAAACTCTGGACAAAAAAAAAAAAAAAACCAAACCCATTATGCTCTAAGAGCACATAATTGTGGGAAAGCCCCTGGAAAAGTTAAATCAAGCTAACCACTCAAAGCAAGATAACACCAGAGAAGAGGCAGTAAGTGCAAGTTAATTTATTTTCTGTTTATTTCATATGTTATTTAACGTCCTTCCTCTGAGCAGCTCCTAGTGGCATGGACAATGGTAACAATATAATCATATGAAACACACAGCGATAGGCTTAAACAGAAAGAAGGACTTAGTAAATGAAGACCTATGAAGTAGACTAGAAAAAAATCTAGAAATAACATTATGAACATTATATTTATCGTTTAGTCAGTGCTAAGAATATCTAGTTATTGTCTCTGTAATTTTCTCAAAATTAAAGTGTTTTCTAACTCCAGTCTGAGAGGATAAATCCTAAGAGAAGGTACTTCTGCTAATCGAGCGGCAAAATAATTCCTTCTCTCTGAATTTCTGTGAATCATTAGAATCATTCTAGAAATCTTTTGCATTTCCTCTTGTGATTATTAGCAACTCCCCAGAGAAAGCTCATACACAAAACAAGAGCTCTCATCACCAAAGTTTGTAGGACTTGGGCAGAGTGAGTAGCTTCTGATTCGAATATTGTCAATTTCTCTAAGGAGACTGCACACTATACTCATAGACATCTTTCTAAAATTGTTAATTTTCTGTTTTCTATTCCTTTGATTCCATTTAAGCATTTGTTCATTCAAACAAAAAAATTTAAGCCATCATTGTAGTAATTATATTTTGCTTTATAAAAACAAAACTATAATTCTATTTTCTATCATGATAAATGATACTAATATCAAAGGTCAAATATAGATAATGTAAAGAGATTGGAGAGTCCTCACAAGTAGTGCTAAGTCAATTCTTAAAATCCAATAGTTTAAAGAATAACGTTTTCAGTCTATAACTTGTTTTGGAGTTACTTTCCTCATGAGCAGAGAAGCATCTGCCCATATCTCCCATCGTTTTGTGTTTGATAAAGTTACAAATAGACGTTGTGCTATATAACCTATCTCTTTTTAAAAAAAAAAACAGTTTAGCCACATATATCATTTCACTACTTCTAGGTATAAATCCTGTTGTCCCCTTGTGGAAAATATAAGGGCATACCATTTGCTGTGAAAAAATTATTGTATGTCAGTAATGTTATAAAAGTCTGTAATCCTGGTATGTGAGAAACTGAGGCAGGAAAAGATAGGCTGGAAGCCAGTCTGGACTACATAGCAAGATCCTGCTTCAAAAACAAGGGGAGAAGGAGGGAGAGGACAAATACTGATGGTTGGACGGGGTGACTTCCTGGTAACTAGAGGAACTCCCATTGCTTTGTGCTACAGTTTTACAAAACTCTATCACACCTAGTTTTATTTCTCAGCATCTCTACCTTCTCACCTTCATTCACCTGAAATGTGACTTTGTGTTAGAGTTCTAACTCCTGGGAGTTTCTAGTTTCACAGAAACCATTAAGAAGGCTATTATCAAGGGAGGGAGGATTAAAGATTTATTATTCAATGCAATAAATGCTTGACAGAGAGATGAATCAGTTGTTGAAACAAAGAGGAAAAGAAGCACTTAACCCAATTGCACACAGGACAGAACTGGAGGGAACATTCTATAAGCTTTAGACAAGGTTTACTCTACAGGACTCATCTATAGGAATAAATCCATAGGAATAAAAACAGGAAGGCCCCTATTCTACCTGAGACAATGTTACATTCAATAGTGAAAGGTGGAGAGGATCAAGAGTGGTGACAGCAGAGGGGATGAGGTGAATGTAGACGATTGGAAAGTAGCCAACACCCAGGTCTACTGCAGAAATAATGGATAAGAGGTGCGGGGGGGTTAGACCTATTTACATATTCATATCAATGTAATTAAATTCCCCCAAGAAATTTTAGTAAGTGGAAAGGCCAGGGACTCGGTTTGCCAGACAAACTAGGACAATGAGCCTAGACATGGCGAGAAAGTTATTAAGTTGGTAAATGTTTTAAGCATGAAGCAATCGATAGCAATAAATTCCCAAGAAAGGATGCACACGGCAAAGAACAACACGTGATGATTGGGTTTGGTAACTGATTCAAGGTTGTAGGAAGTCAGAGGGGAAGTACTTATACATGCTGGAAGAATAGATCACTATTGTCTTTGAATCTATCTTAGCTCAAGTGTCCAGCCCCCGAACTCCATTCTTCAAGTCTGGTAAATATTTATAAAACTGATTACTTATTATTATTATTATTATTATTATTAATTTATTACTATAACATCCATCATATAATATGTAATAAATTATATATTATTAAATTAATATATGAATAAAGATAATGTAATATTGTTGATATAATTAATATATAATATATACATATAGGTAATATATAAATATAATAAAATAATATATAACTATCACTAATAATAACTAATAATTATTATTTAAAACCTAACGAACAGTTTCCTCCAGAAATTCTTGGACAGAAAATCTATAGTGTGTACTGATTTTTCTTTCCTTGACAATAACCATCAAACAAATCTCAAATGAATCTGCTGCTTAGCAGAGGTTTACAATCTCATGCCCTCTCTTACCAAGAGCAGGGAGGATCCTCCCAAAGCTTAAATTGAAGAAGACAACAGAGCAAAGATGGCCAGAGCCCTCTCCCTCTCCATGCAGTTAGGCTCCTCAAGGAGGAGCTAGTAAAGAATCTTGTCCTCAGCTCAGTACCACACAGTTACTGCAAGGGCCATCCTGAGACTGGATGTGGGGAAACAATGTTCCCAACCCCCTACCTCAGGGTTCCTCTCAAATCTCTGCCTAGTCTTTTCTCTCTCCTGGCTGACTGATTGCTTTGTTCTGTAATTCTGAATTTAAATCCACATAAAAAGAACAGCTAACTCTCTAATTACTCTGTGATGAAATGCATTCCTCAGATGTCCCTGGTTAACAGTTCTACCTATGGCACCACCTAGTCCAACGGTGCTGAAGCTACTGCAGCTCTTCACAGCATGTGAGAGTCACAGAGGTGGCCTGAGACCATCAGAAAACACAGATGTTTACATTATGATTCATAACACTAACAAAATTGCCATAATGAAGTAGCAAGGATAATAATTTTATGGTTGAGGGTCACTGCAACTTGAGGAAGTATAATTAACGTTCTCAGCATTAGGAAGGTTGAGTGAGCTACAGGGTATTCTGCATAGTCTTTGTCTTACCAATTGGGAAACCTTGTCTTTCCACATTATAGAGTTCACTGATGGAAGGCAGAATACACAAAGCTTTGTTCTTGTCATGGCAATCTTGGACACGGGCTCAGACGTAGCTGATGTCAACATTGATCCTTGAGAGACCACCATAAACGGATGCCGAGAGTTACCCACACTGAACAAATAACATGAATGAGCATCAAACTCCAGGCTGCTCTTGGGTGCAGTTGTTTGTGTAACATGGCTAAATTCATGCTAACTACTGAACTGACAGGCAATACTCAGTGTATTCCAAAAGCTTGACGGTAAAATGGGAACAGAGATGTTAAAGGAATGTGCAGACTGCAAAACTTGAAAATGTTCATTAATGTAGATTGAACTTTGGCTCGTACAACCCAAAATACAACCTAAAAACAAAATTGAAGCAAGAAGAGGGAGGAGGGGAGGTGGGTTCATGCTCGTTTGAGCATGCGCCGCATGGACAACTGCAGATGCAAGGTCAGATGCAGTTGCTCCCTCCTCGCCAGTGATTACTGTTTCTTATCTGATTTGCTGCTCTGATCTTCAGGCCTGGGTGATTGCTTTCCAAATCACATTGCCAACGCTTTTCTATTTCAGTTCTTATGTGGTTCTATTGCTGCACCTTGGGAAACTTTCCAGCTGGTAGTTGACTTTTTTTAAAAAAAAAAAAAAAACTGGATGTGTGTACAAGAAAACAGCGCTCCTTCAAAACAAAAGACTTATAATCCTTTATAAGAAAAAAAACAAAGTGGTGCTTGTGTATGATTTTGACCGATGACACTTTATGTAAGTGTTAGCTGGGTTAGTATTGCTTCATTGCTGAGATAAGGGTCTGTTTGGGAATTGTGATTTGGCCAAACCATTTCTCCACTGCTATCAGCACTGGTAACAGTGTGAGGAATTCTTTCTACTACAGTCAAGGCTACTAGATGTTATTAAGCAGATAAAAGCTTCTGCAGATGGTTCAAATTACTTCATCTAATCCCCATAACAAACAGAACATCAGAGCTCTTACCATCTCTTAAAAAAAGTGTGAAGAACTTATATCCTTTGCCCTCCACATTAATTTTTAGAGCTAAAATCTTAGCTAGAATTTAAGAATGAGAATTAGGAGATGTTTTTTTTTTCACATAACATTAAAAAAAATCTGGACTTCACATAAAAATGTTGATTTTTCAGTTAAAAAATCAGAACAAGTGGAGGCACCATCGCAGTTTTGAAGGTCCTAAAACTATTGTAGTATTTGGAAAAGCAGTAGAACAGCAGTACTTGAGCAAATATTCCAGTAGGGACACTGGATGGTGGTTATTATTATTATTGGATTTTTTTTATTTACTTTTCAAATGTTTTCCCCTTTCCAGGTCTACCCTTCGGAAACCTCCATCTCATCCCCCCTCCCCCTGCCCCTATGAGGGTGCTCCCCTACCCACCCATTCCTATTCTCCGGTCCTGGTATTCCCCTATACTGGGGCATTGAACACCCTCAGGCCCAAGGGCCTCTCCTCCCACTAATGTCCAGCAAAGTCATCCTCTGCCACATATGTGGCCAGCGCCATGAGTTGCTCCATGTGTATTCTTTGATTGGTGGTCCAGTCCCCGGGAGCTCCGTGCACCTCCATGATAGATCACTTGTTCAGCATGCACAGTGTCCTAGACTAACACCAGCCACACACACACACACACACACACACACACACACACACACACACACAATGTCAAAAATAGGTAGTTGTCTAGAACTGGTCAGAGCAGAGGAACAACTGCCTAACCAGTGCTGGGAACACGCTGCCTCTCCTTTTTACCAAGACCTCCACCTGCTCCTGTATGATTTGCCTTCTTTTCCTTGCCTCCATTTCTCTCTTTAGTGAACTTGGAAGCTCTAAGTCAGTGTATCAGGAACCTTCTTATCCAGCATGTGACCTCAAACTGCATTGTTTGAGGCTGAGTATAGCTATTGTGCCTTAAAAAGTGTAGAAATGATTCTATCTTTGGACAAGTTAGAGATTTTCTTTGGGTTCAGCAGCTGAAGGTGCTTCCTGCCAAGGCTAAAGACTTAAGTCTGATTCCCAGCACCTACATGGTGGAAGGTAATAGGTCCCCTAGACAGGCTTTTGACATTTCTATGTGCACTATGTTACACGTGTGCATACAGACAAATATAAAAAAAATAAATTCCTGCTATGCGGTGGTGGTGCACACCTTTAATCCCAGCACTTGGGAGGCAGAGGCAGGAGGATTTCTGAGTTCGAGGCCAGCCTGGTCTACAAAGTGAGTTCCAGGACAGCCACGGCTACACAGAGAAACCCTGTCTCGAAAAACCAAAAAAAAAAAAAAAACAAAACAAAAACAAAAAAAAAACAAAACAAAATTCCTTAATCAAAGATTGACTCTATATCCAATTAGAAAAATTGACAATAGGATTAAACCAATTCTAGAAAAAAATCAAATATTTCAATGATATTTTGTTGAGACAGGGTCTTATTTCATAGTCCAGCCTATCCCAGAACTCATAGCAATCCTCTTGCCTTGAATTTCTAAATTCTGGGATTATAAACACATCACAATAATTAGTTTAATGAAAACATGTCTGAAATGAAAAATAAAATACCATTTACAAGCACATGAATTATAATGCTACACTAACAAAATAAAACTTACTCTTCCTAAGGAAAAGGATTTAATCTAAAATTCTACATTGCTCCTGAACATTAACTTTCTGCAAAGAAAACCTAAAAATAACAATTGAATTTTCAAATGTATCAACTGTGCATAGTAGTGTTATTTTTTCTCTTTTACTGTGAACTTTGAAGGCAGAGCTCTATAATACAGTATGTGGTTTATTCACATATTAATATGTGTTGTGATCTCATAAGTTCTTTTTTTTATTTTCTAAGTTTTTTTATTTACATTCCAAATGATTTCCCCTTTCCCGTTTCCTCCCTCCCCGAAAGTCCCATAAGCCCCCTTCCTTCCCTCTGTTCCCCATTCAACCCCCTCTCGCTTCTCTGTCCTGGTATTCCCCTACATCCAGTCTTTCCAGGACCAGGGGTCTCTCCTATCTTCTTGGAAATCTATTGATATGGGAATTGTGTCTTGGGTATTCCAAGATTCTGAGTTAATATCCCGTTATCAGTGACTGCATACCATGTGTGTTCTTTTGTGATTGGGTTACCTCACTAAGGATGATAATTTCCAGTTCTGACTATTTGCCTAAGAATTTCGTGAATTCATTGTTTTTAATTGCAGAGTAGTATTCCATTGTGTAAATATACCAATATTGTGTAAATATATCCATTGGTATATTGTGTAAATATACCAATATTGTGTAAATGAATCCATTCCTCCGTTGAGGGACATCTGGGTTCTTTCCAGCTTCTGGCTATTATAAATAAGGCTGCTATGAACATAGTGGAGCATGTGTCCTTATTGCATGCAAGGGAAGCCTCTGGGTATATGCCTAGGAGTGGTATAGCAGAGTCCTCTGGGAGTGTCATGCCCAGTTTTCTGAGGAACTGCCAGACTGCTTTGCAGAGTGGTTGTACCAGCTTGCAATCCCACCAGCAGTGGAGGAGTGTTCCTCTTTCTCCACATCCTCACCAACAACTGCTGTCTCCTGTGTTTTTGATCTTAGCCATCCTGACTGGTGTGAGGTGGAATCTCAGGGTTGTTTTGATTTGCATTTCCCTAATGACTAAGGACCTTGAACATTTCTTTAGGTGCTTCTCAGCCATTCGATATTCTTCAGGTGAGAACTCTTTGTTTAGCTCTGTACCCCATTTTTTATAGGGTTATTTGGCTCTCTGGAGTCTAACTTCTTGAGTTCTTTGTATGTATTGGATATTAACCCTCTGTCAGATGTAGGGTTCTTAAATAAGAAAAATTCTAGCAGGACATTTCATGAAAGTGAATTTTGTTATCTTCTTTGTGCTTTATTTTTATAAGCATTTTTTTTTACTATGGATGAGGGCATTACAGAAGAAATGTTCAAAATATATTTCCTGATTCCTTTCAAACCTTTGTAGTTTTTATTGGATTATATCTGTTGCAATACAACGGAGAGACCTTACCTTCCTAAAGAACTTTGCTATATTCACATGGCAAAAATACATTTGATTGAGTACCGTTTTGTTAGCCACTGGAACCTTACATATTTATCTTGCTTTTTAACATGACAAAGGTAGGCCTGGTTGATCTCCATAGATCATCTCACCTCTAATATTTAAGTTAGTATTATCCCGAGGTCCCTGGTTTGGGGGGAGGGGGTGTTGTTTGTTGCTGTTGTTGTTTGTTTGTTTGTTTTTTGAGTAGTTTAATGGACCCAAAGTATATCAGTTGTTGAGTAATAAAAGATAGTATAATAGCAGCAGGTTCAACCCAGTACAGTTATTTCTGCTTCAGAAAGATGTCTCAGAGACCCCAATATTGAATGTTCACTTCCACAGTGGAAAACTGTCTAATAGAAAAGAGCAGCATTGACTTGGACTGATGTTAGGAAAGAAATAGACATAGACAGCTGAATAAAAGGAATATTTTGATCACTCAGACTCACCATTGCTACTACTAAGCCCAAAATATTGCCAATTCAACAGTGGCTGGCAACCCAGCAATATTTTTAAAGCATATAAACAACTTTGGGACAGTGCAGATAGAACCAGTACTTATTGTCCCAAGACATGTAATGAATCATGTCATTTTTGTCCTTTATTTCTCTTTACAAAAGAAGAGTTCTTTAAACACTGAAAGATCAACACTAGAAGGCATTCCTTTTTCTATTTTTTTACCATGATAAAGTACACAGGACACAAAATTTTCAACTATATGAACCTTTAAGTCTATAATCCAGTGTGGTATTAAGCACATGGCACATGGCAAAACTGAACATCTATATCCATTAAACAATAATCTTTCCAATTGCCTCTATCATCTACCTATTTCCTTTATTCAAAGTTTTCAACTGCTCTGAGCATCCCATTAAAGGGAATGCCTTTGCAAAGTATCCTTTCGCTAACTCAATATCCTTAAGATTCATTTGTTTTATGGGACACATCAGATTTTTTGAGGCGGGCAGGTATTGTGCAACACATATGTTAATCCAATACAGCAGAGGCAGAGGCAGAAGAACCACAAGCTTAAGGCTCTCTTGTCACAGCAAGATACAGAAAATTTCTCTGTCTATTTGATTAGATTCCACTGTTAGCAATCAGAACACAGACTGATATACCAAGAAGAAATGCTTTTCAACAACTGTGACTCCAAGAATATGTGTGGAGCTGCCTGCCATGAGACTATGGGTCAGAAGTCAACATTTGCTATTGTGCTAAGACCTGGAATTGTCCAATGTTAACCACAATTTACTGCCCAATCCTTCCCCTGAAAATTGCAAGCTTTTAATAGACTTCAGGGCAGCAAAGCTGTTAAACCAACAGATTCTGCCTGTACAAAATTGCCTGGAGGTGAGAAAGATTCATGCTGCTTCTCATTCTGACATCTTCTAGAATCCTCTCAGAAGACATTCTTCTAGTCAAATAAAGTTTTGTTTACATTTTCACAGACTAGTAAAACATAGATCATTTGACCATTGTGCCTATAATGTATTTGAAAGACGTATATGGTCAAGTACAGTGGTATACCACTGTAATTCCAACATGTATAAGAAAAAGACAGGATGATCACAAGTTTAAGGGCCAGTGAGGGTAATAGAGAAAGAGTTTATCAAAAAGTCATATATACATTATTAACAAAAATGCAAAAATCATATATATAAGTATACATTTTATTATTAGTGTATATTTTTATTATATATGTTTGTTCTAAGATTGAATTCCAAATTTATTGAAAAGGATTATAACAATATATACTACCGAAATAATTTCAAAGTAATAGTAGTAATAGTAATTGTAATAGTAATGGTAGATGGGGCTGGTAAGATGCAGGTAAAGACACTGTGAACCTGATGCTCTGAGTTGAAAAACCAGAATTCACATGAAGGTAGAAGGAAAGGACTGGCAGCTTCTAACATGTACTCAAATATTCTCACTCCACTCCCATACACAGAATAAAGTTTTGCAATTTTTTTAAGATTTATTTATTTTATGTATATGAATACACTATAGCTGTCTTCAGACACACCAGAAGAGAGCATCAGATCCCACTACAGATGGTTATGAGCCACCATGTGGTTACTAGGAATTGAACTCAGTACCTCTGGAAGAGCAGTCAGTACTCTTAACCACTGAGCCATCTCTCCAGCCACCAGGTTTTACAATATTTAATATTACTCAATGAACCTTTACTTGTAAAAATTATGGTGACTGTGGTGAATGGTTTCTAACTAGCAAGATGGAGTAGAAAGCTACAGCAAGACGACATCTAGTGCACATGCCCACTATGAACTCTGAATCTCCAGAGACTCTGGTGACTAAACGACATCACTTTCTCTCACTCAGTGTCCCTGATGCTGTCCTGCAGAAAATGGGAATCTGAATAATCCATTTTAAGCGAGAGACGACATTATTAGATTTATTAGTTCAGCACCACACAGTAGCTTTTTCATGCTGTTCATCAAAGTAACATGCCCCTGGGAAACTGAAAATGTTTAAATATCTCTTGTTAGATTTCAGTGTGGCCTGAGAGAAGAAAGTGTACACTATATATTTCTCATAATCATATTTGATTTGAGATACAGAGGCAGATGCTCACAGCCAACCATTGGACTGAGCATGGGGTCCCCAATGGAGGAGTTAGAGAAAGGACTATAGGAGCTGAAGGAGCTTGCAGCCCCATAGGAAGAACAACAATATCAACCAACCAGAGCTCCCAGGGACTAAGCCATCAACCAAGGGGTACACATGGCTCCAGCTGCATATGTAGCAGAGGATGGCCTTGTCAGGCATCAATGGGAGGAGAGGTCCTTGGTCCTACGAAGGCTTGATAGATGCCCCAATATAGGGGAATTGAGGGTGGGGAGGTGGGCGTGGGGTGGGTGGAGGAACACCCTCATAGAATTAGGGGGAGGGAGGATGGGATAGGAGCTATCCGGGAGCAGGGAAAACTGGGAAAGGGGATAATATTTGAAATGTAAATAAAGAATATATTCAATAAAAAAGATATAATTGAATATTAACTAAATTTAAAAAAATGTTTGATTTAAGAAACTGAGTTTTGGTAACTCATTTTTTGTGTGTTTTACATGTTAGAATTCTGTCACTGAAAAGATAATGACAAAAACTGGAGTATATAGTTAAGATTAAAGAAAGAAATTATGTCAATAACCTTCCATTTGAAACTGATGTGAACAGTCTACCTAAGGTAGACTAATATGCCTTCATATTACTGATAAAGCTCTTTCTTGATTCATCAGTAAGTGTTGGGCAATTGTAGGTAAGTGACATGTCAAAGCAAGATGTAAACAAAATGGAAAATTAATCAGATCTTCATCTTTGTTGATATACATAGTTATTAAAAATGTTGTTTCCTTTTCATTTTGGTCTGGTTGGGGTACATATCTCCCCAATTTCCTATAACCAGCTTAGTTGCTTAAGTGTGAAATGTAAGCAGGCAAAGAGTGACTCACCAGAAGAGCAGTCTGCTTCGTGACTATAAAAAAATGAACAGGACAGCCTACTGACCCACACCACTGTTGAGCGCAACTGTCGATCAGGAACCGACCGACTATTGCCAAGTCTAGCATCAATGCCCTACTGTCTATCACTCTGTGTGTCAGTAGTAATCATGCTTGAAGAATACTATGCTACACTAGTATTGGCAATTCACTGAGGGAGCCAGGTTTGACCTGTAATATATAATCCAAACAGCTTTGGAATAAACTTAAAGACAATTTTGGTCAGGTGAAAATCTAAATTGCTTTCTAGTCATGAATGTCTCAGGGTGTATTGCAAAGATTGATCTTCAGCTCCCTATTTCACAACCCTTCCTCACCCACCCACGCCCACCTACCCCAGCTGCAAACTTCTCCTGTCTTCAACCTCCATAGTGTTGGGTCTACAGGCATCTACCATGACTGCCTACTTCCAAAATTAGCTGGTGATTCCAAGTCATCAACACATTCAAACAGCTGCCATATGACCCCTCTATCCTTTTCATTTTTTATGTTCTTTTAAAAAGTTCCATTTATCTATCATATATATATATATATATATATATATATATATATATATATATTATTTATTTATTTTGTGGTCTTCAGGATCAAAGCTATGGCCTCATAAATACTGTGCAAATAACCTATGCCTATCAACTAACCTGTTCTTCATAGCAGCTGCTTGGACCATTTCTAGAGCAAGAAATGATGATTAGCATTTCATAGTTTGGCACATACAACCAGGATTAGCATGGCTTTCTATGAGGAGGGTTAATAACAGTAGCCATTCAGAAGGCAGAAAATGATAGTAGATAATAGTGATCCTTATCTTAGGACGGGAAACAGCTGTTCAAACATCTGTTTAGAAGTTCAAGTCCAGTCACAGATCTTTTTCAGCAAACAGAGAATCTTTGAAGATTACACTTTCAAATGTCACTCAGAGTACCCGAGATCATTCTTTATTAATACCTTATTCTTCCCCACATTGAGCTTTCTGGCCTTTATGTTTTTGCAAAATCTGTCACTAAAAAGTACTAACAGGAGCCCCAGGGGTCACCTGGCTTCCTCTTCAAACATGTTCAAATGCACTAAGGTAAGTGCTAGGTCTATTTACACTTAGAGCGCAACTCACTACTGTCTGGAAACTATCATAAGTGGTATGAGTCCAAAGAATAGCCCATTGACAATAGCCTCAAAGCACATGGTATAGGGCACAGAAAAACATGCAAAGGATTGGAGTTTGTTCAGTCTACAGCTGCGTGAGCTGCAAATACTTTTAGTAAATTCCTTAACTTCTTCACAAGCAAGCCCATCATTTTATCCACAAAATGAAAACATTAGACTTTGTCATTGTTTCCAGAACTTGTCACACCATGTGAATAACCCAGACATTGTGGAAATAGGGCAGAGATGCCATGTAGTCTGAAACCTAATCTCAGAGCCAGAACTCCAGCAGGAGGGGATGAAGTCAGAGACAACGTTAACTGTAGGAGGCTTTTTCTAGGCCATGGGCAGACAGGAGGAAGGGAAATGTTTAGGACCTGATTCCCTTGAGCTGGGGAGACCTTGGTGATCTGAGATGGACATGGCTCCTTCACCGGGAGATAGCAATATTTGACACATTCAAAAGTTTCCTCACATCGGTGGCTTTGAGTGTTTCTTGGTGAAGTCCACAGACTGAGTCTGCCAGGAGTTGGGGTCATCGGATCTCTGCTGTAACTACTCATGTTGGCTGATAAGGAGGAATCGTAGTCACAGAGAAGAGTTAAAGAAACGAGTGTGACTGGGTCTAGGAAAACTGACATTTGAGTTTCGTTTTATCATGTGCGATGAAATATTATTCCTCTGATTGCATTCCCCACCTTTTAAAATTTCAAAAATCACTCATAGCTCTCAGGAAATTAAAAAGAAAAGTCAGTGGTAAACAATTTATTGACCCCCAACCTTAAGTGTAAATGCCAAAATATCACAGTATTTAATACAAAGGCAGAGACAAAAATCAAGACTCTCTTTCTGTTTGTCTCTGTCTCCCTCTCCCTACCTCTCTCTCACTCTCTCTCCGTCCTGCCTGGTTTCCCTCCCTCCATCTTTCTGTCCCATTCCCTTCTTTCCTCTCAGTGGAAAAAGGCTTGCTATGTAAGTCTATTGAACCAAGTTTAATGTTCAAAATCCATGTTAAGGTGGGAGGACAATCGTCTCTACCCTAGACCTCCCACCTCCCCCAACATACACAAGAATAATAAAGAAATGATAAAGTGAGTCAGTATTGTTGACTGTGAAGTTCTGACAGCAAGAAAACGGTGGAGCTACTTAGAAGTGGTGTTCAGTGCTAAGCAAAGAATATTCAGGGGAATTAGGCCATAAGTAATCACTCTGTGATGAATTGATATGGCCGCAAGCAGGCAGATTAACACAAATGCTCTCCTATTGCTTTTCAAATACTGCGGCAATCATGGACCACTGAAAAACTCAGCAGCACACAAAGCAAATGAGCCCACAGTAATCAGGATGGCGAGGCCCTGTCTGAGCAAAGAGGTTGGGCAGATCAAATGTCTGTGACAAGTCTGCTCTAAACTGTGGTGACAGCTATGAACCAAAGGGCAGCTTTGCTTGGAATAAACTGTTCAGTAGCATCTCATGGTACAAATAGCAAGGCCCATCTGAAAGTAGCGTCCTGAATACAAAAGACAGCTGGCTGTATCGGTTCTGCACAGGGTCAAATATATAAAGAAGCTATTATCTGATTCATCATCTCTTCTATTTCCAAACTTACACTTTTTTGATCCCAATTTCTACCATTGTCTATCATGCTCCCCACTATTGTTTCCTATTGCAGATGATCTGGTGATACTTCATAGCTCAAACATGTTCTCATATCACGACCATCCCGTAATACCAAATGCAAGTAGCTAGTCATAGTAAATCCTTCCTATAATCCCAGAAACACTTTGCAACACACTCTGAGAACTGTTTAATATTGCGATATCTGTATTGTGTTAAATAATAGTAAGAATGAAATGCATATTCTCATTTTGTGCCATGACTGTGCTGAAGTCACTCATATGACCATTATAGTTATACTCAAAAAAAAGTTGCAAGTTTTTACACCTATCATTTTAATAAAAGAGGAGTAAATTTGCTGAGGAAAACTGAAAATGAGAGCTTTCCTTGAGTTACAACAAATCAATATGGTCAAAAAGAACATGGTGATCTTGAAAACAAGAGGGAAGCCATATAGTGGGCCAAGTTTTGATGTGGTGATTTTTATCATAAGAACTCTACTAGTTATCATGATACTGAAACATATTCTTATGATTCCCTCACAGGGAGAAGGATATCTACCTTTGAATAAAATATCCAGAGCTCTTGATTATCCCTAGGGATATTATTTTAGCAAAGCCTAACTTAGGAGTTTGATAGAACTAACTAACCCAGGAGTAACTCTAAACCCAACCCCAAGTTCCTTGCCTTTGGTATGGAAAAAGGGAGGTGTCCAACACCAGATCACTAATGACTGAGACCTAACCATAGGAATACACAACACCTTACACTGTGTGAACAGTAGTTCCATATAACAGAGAATCTGCTCGTTTATTTGTGTGTTTGGTCCCTAGTTGGTGGAACTGTTTTGGGGAGGATTAGGAGATGTGACTTTGTTGGAGGACGTTTGTCCCTGGAAGTGGGTTTTAAAGTTTCAAAAGCTCATGCTTGGACCAGTCACGCCCCCCCCCCACACACACACACACATACTCATTTCTCTCTTCTTTCTCTCCTCTCTTCTCGCTAAGCTCCTTGCTACATGTCTGCCTGACTGTTGCCTTCTTGCGATGATGACCATGACTCATCCCCAGAAACTGTAAGCAATCCCTCAATTAAATGCCTTCTTTTTTAAAGTGTCATGTTCATGGCTTCTTATTGTAATAATAGAAGAGTAACTACGACACTCTCTTATCCATCCACCATTTTTCCCTCCCACTATCAAGCATCTTGTTTTTAAACCCACAAATAAAATTAAATAAAAGGATCAACATGCTTTGAGCAACTTCTTGGGAAGAGGGAAGAGGAGTCACGGAGAGCCCTCTTCTCCTCTCCGCCCTGCAACTACTAACAATTGTACTAAACGCTGATTTACATAAGATCATAGAGAGAAGAGACCCAACCAGGCTGTGTTGCATTACAGTCTATTTACAAGACAAACCAGGTTACATCTATTAAAGTAATAATCTAAGGGGAAGCAATAAAAGAGAATAGTAGCACTCGCTTCCTCGAGAGCCAAGAGAAGCTCATTTATATCATCTTGTAGTAACTGGGGGAACATAAGCGTCACAGACGCAGTGACTGTCATACTGAACTATCCCTAAGGCCCTGGCTGGTCACAGTTTGCTGGTCATTAACACTGACTGACAACTGATGAACAGTCATGATTGAAGTTCTGCCTGCCCCGACTGGAATGTTAGCTGTAGGAGCAGCCTGAGGTCTCTGGCCTAAGCCACTGCAGGGCTTATTTTCCATGGGGAGATGGTAGGCTGCCCTTGGCAGAGACTCAGAAATATGCTGAGGTCCCCGAGGCCTGGGACAGGAAACCTGGGTTAACCCTTCTCTCACTGTGTGATAATACTGCAGAGGACAGACAAGCTTTGTATTCTGAGGCTAAACCCAAAAGCCCAAATGGTTTTCTTATTTAACCTTTTGTTTGTCAGCACAAGAATGCCTCTATTCATTGATCTATGTTTAGCCTCTGTGCACACACCTTGGAACTAAGTTTTTTTGTTTTTTGTTTTTTGGTTTTGTTTTTGGTGGGTACAATGAGGCCTCCAATTAAACAAACAAACAAACAAAAAATCAAAAAAATCAAACAAAAAAATTAAGTAGATAAAAATTCTAGGTCACTTTGTTTTTAAGGAAGACAGTTCATCTGGTGTTCATCTTTGGTCTCTTGAAGAGTTGTTCAAAGTTCATGGTGGTTTATATAGGCGCTGACTATCAAAGAACCTCCATGAGTGGACCTCACAACGACCTGAACTCAGAGAGGCCATCAATTTCCATTTTTGCACGAATCCCCAATTTGCAAACCACACAAATGACAACAAATCACCAGCACTGAGTGAGTGTGCTAGGACACTCATCTGCGGCAACATTTCAAGGACAATCTACTGCCATTCCTGGAAAACTGATTTATTGCAGTTTGGCTTCTCACCTGCAGAATACAGGCACATTTAAATGACTCTCAAGTAGCCTGGGGTAAAGCATCTATACTCTGATGACAAAATGACACAAAGTGGCATGTGTAGAAACTTGTGGAAAGCTTCAAATGGATCCCTGTGAAAACCAGCATAAAAGTATGACTGGGAAAAACAACTTACTCCAAGAACAAAAAATACAGTAAAGATGTCCAGGAGTATCCCCCTTTGTATCTTTTTGTTATATCATCCAAGATGTACCATAGAGTAGTTCTCAAACGCACTGTTTCTAGGATCAGATTATGGGATATATTAGCTCCCCATTTATGTAGCTGTGTCTTCTTAGCTTCAGCGCCCCTACAGGTAAATTGTAAACAAAATAAGAGCATTAATCTGGGGTAGAACTGAACAGGTGCTCTTCACCTGGCACAGAGTGAATGACAATGAGTGGAAATTATTTATATGCTGGGTTTTTGTTTTTAAGTCAACTGCTTACATGTACCAAGAAAAGTAATAGTAAACTATATCTTGCTTTGAAGCAGTGTTTCTCAACCCTCCTAATGCTGCAAACCTTTAATACATCAAGTTGTGGTGACTCCCTCCCCAACCATAAAATTATTTTTGTTGATACTTCATAACTGTAATTTTTCTACTGTTATGACTAATAATATAAGTATCTGATATTTCTGATGGTCTTGAGTGACCCCTGTAAAAGTGTCATCAGCCCTCAAGAAATCACAACCCACAGATTGAGAAACAGTTATATAAATTATTTTTAATCTGAGGATCAAATCTTCATGTGACAGACAGAGATCTATCAAAAGGAGCAAGCAAGTATTTGTCCCTTCTATATAATAATATCTGAAACCTGGATTTAGTCTAACCTCTGTTTAGACTAAAATCACACAAAATGTCAGATGGCACTAATACCACCATTGTTTAAGGATTAAATCAATGTACAAATATCTGTAGCATCCTAACAAAGGTCTCTTCTACCTGGCACTCTTTCCAGAACATGTAACTTCTGTTGATACTTAACACTCTGAACTCCATCTAACCATCAGTATTAGAGTAGCTGAAACTGCACTGTGATTCGCAAGGACATCCTCAAGTAATACCAAGGCTTTCTTTGACTGAAGTTGTCAAAATTGTAACCAAATTCAGGGTTTAATTGATATAAAATCCAATCATAAAAAATTTACCCATTTTGAGATGTGCATTTCAGTAGCTTTTGATCTACTCAAAAGTTGTAAAACATCACTACAATCAGAAACTGAGTCCCTTATCGAATCAATGATTTGCATATTCCTCCCACTCTAATTATTTCTCTATATAAGAAATGATAATGCAAACTGAAGGTTTAGTTTGGCCTTTAAGCTCTCTCTTCTCTCTCTCTCTCTCTGTTTCTCTCTCTCTCTCTCTCTCTCTCTCTCTCTCTCTCACCTTCTACTTCCGTACATTTCAAAAATCAATGGTCTACTTCACCAAAAGGAAAACAGAGAAGAAATCAGAGATGTTAAAAGAATACAGAGCAGGAGGAGGAGGAGGAGAAGGAGGAAGAAAAAGAAGAAGAAGAAGAAGAAGAAGAAGAAGAAGAAGAAGAAGAAGAAGAAGAAGAAGAAGAAGAAATGATGTGATGTTAGGTATTTTTGATAGCTAGTTATAAACAAAAGATTTCAAAGAGAACTCAGAGAACTCATAATGTCCCTATTTAGTTGATCAGTTCCTTCCTGGAAGAACTCAAGACAGTTGGAATGATAAAAGAGAAGACATTTGGGAGCTGGGAAGACAGCTCAGCAGGTAGGAACAATTGCTGTTCTTCCATAGGACCTGGGTTTGGTTCCCCAAATGCACATGGCAGCTGAGAGCCATCCATAACTGCAGCTTCGGGGGATCTGACCACCCTCCTTACATTGCTTTCTGGCCTCCATGGCATGTTCATATACAAGGTACATACACAGACAAGGTAGCACACAGATACACACACAGGTAAAAACACATAAATCTAAAAACAAAAGACAAAAAGAGAAAGTTGTATAGCTCTTCAATAATGAACAATGGCAGGTATTTCCCTATATTATTCACAGCCCCAGATAATACAATGGACTCTGCAAAGATGTTCAGGCAAGAAGTCACCAAACCCTGTATCTGTACACTCCTATGGTCACTTGATCTTTGACAAAGGAGCTAAAACCATCCAGTGGAAAAAAGATAGCCTTTTCAACAAATGGTGCTGGCTCAACTGGAGGTCAACATGCAGAAGAATGCAAATTGACCCATTCTTATCTCCTTGCACTAAGCTCAATTCCAAGTGGATCAAGGACCTCCACATAAAACCAGACACACTGAAACTAATAGAAAGGAAACTAGGGAAGAACCTTGAACATATGGGCACAGGGGAGAATTTCCTGAATAGAACTCCAATAGCTTATGCTCTAAGATCAAGAATTGACAAATGGGACCTCATTAAATTACAAAGTTTTTGCAAGGCAAAAGACACTGTCAAAAAGACAAAGCGGCAACCAACTAACTGGGAAATGATCTTTACCAACCCTACATCCGACAGAGGGCTAATATCCAATATATACAAAGAACTCAAGAAGTTAAACTCCAGAGAGGCAAGTAACCCTATTAAAAAATGGGGTACAGAGCTAAACAAAGAGTTCTCACCTGAAGAATATCTAATGGCTGAGAAGCACCTAAAGAGATGTTCATCATCCTTAGTCATTAGGGAAATGCAAATCAAAACAACCCTGAGATTCCACCTCACACCAGTCAGAATGGCTAAGATCAAAAACACAGGAGACAGCAGTTGTTGGCGAGGATGTGGAGAAAGAGGAACACTCCTCCACTGCTGGTGGAATTGCAAGCTGGTACAACCACTCTGGAAAGCAGTCTGGTGGTTCCTCAGAAAACTGGGCATGACACTCCCGGAGGATCCAGCTATACCACTCCTGGGCATATACCCAGAGGCTTTACCTGCATGCAATAAGGACACATGTTCCACTATGTTCATAGCAGCCTTATTTATAATAGCCAGAAGCTGGAAAGAACCCAGATGTCCCTCAACGGAGGAATGGATTCAGAAGATGTGGTATATTTACACAATGGAATACTACTCTGCAATTAAAAACAATGAATTCACGAAATTCCTAGGCAAATGGTCAGAACTTGAAAATATCATCCTTAGTGAGGTAACCCAATCACAAAAGAACACACATGGTATGCAGTCACTGATAAGGGGATATTAACCCAGAATCTTGGAATACCCTAGACACATTTCGCATATCAATAGATTTCTAAGAAGATGGAAGGAGAGATCCCTGGTCCTGGAAAGACTGGATGTAGGGGAACGCCAGGACAGAGAAACGAGAGGGGGTTGAATGGGGAAAAGAGGAAGGGAAGGGGGCTTATGGGACTTTCGGGGAGGGAGGAAACGGGAAAGGGGAAATGATTTAGAATGTAAATAAAAAAAATTAGAAAATAAAATTAAAAAACAAACAAAAAAAAAACAACCAGGAGGAGACATTCTATACTCCCCACCCCTTCCAAGATGCTCTCCTGATTGGATAATCACAGGAGAGCCTCATACCAGACACTCAAGCCATGCTGAACTGAAAACACTTCACTTTTCCTTCATTCATCTTTTCTTTTGTCTCTTATTTCTCTTGTCATGGCAATAGTAGCATGGATAAACAGCACATGATAGCATAAATACTTGCATTACCCATGTTCTGGTTGCTTTTGTTTGTCAACTTGACACAGGCTGGAGTTATCAAGGAGAAAGGAGCTTCAGCTGGGGAAGTGCCTCCATGAGATCCAGCTGTGAGGCATTTTCTCAATTAGTGATCAAGGGGGGGAGGGTCCCTTGTGGGTGGTGCCATCTCTGGGCTGGTATTCTTGGGTTCTAAAAGAGAGTAGACTGAGCAAGCCAGGGGAAGCAAGCCAGTAAGAAACATCCCTCCATGGCCTCTGCAGCAGTTCCTGCTTCCTGAGCTGCTTGAGTTCCAGTCCTGACTTCCTTTGGTGATAAACAGCAATTTGGAACTGTAAGCTGAATAAACCCTTTCTTCCCCAACTTGCTTCTTGGTCATGATATTTGTGCAGGAATAGAAACCCTAACTAAGACAACCCAGGACACAAATAGATTTGAATGTGTCCATGACCAATTCAGTCTTAGGAAAAGGTGCAGACTCAATGGTACCAAGCCCCTAAAATGCTCTTGAAGAAGAGGTCTTTAATTCTAAGAAAATTCAACTGAATGTTTAAAGAGAAATATTGGCCATGAAAAGGGCATTAATACAGGCAAGAAGTAATTCTGATCTACTTTACTATTTTTCTGCTAAAAAATCAGAAGAGCTAAACCCAACACATAATCCTCACTTCTTAGATAAGGAAAATATATATAGCTGTATCTGATGGATTTGTTGACCTAATTTGGTGCTCCAATTTAAAGTTTCCAATAAAACATGTTTTTATCAAATTATCTAAACATTTACTGCTTCATTTCTCGTCACAGAAGCCTGGCTCAGTGCTTTGTGTATCAAGGGAAGCTATTTCTCTAGACCTAGCATTCGAAACTACCCAGGACATGAAATAGTTAATGCAGTTTATTTGGGTCACTGACCTGACTAAGGGACCACCCCTCAGGGAAGAAGGGCCACTCTAGAAAGGCAGGTTCACCTAAAATCATACTGATAACACAGAGTGAATAATTGTCCTTTAAATGAGATCATGTACTTTTCCTTCCCAGAATTCCTGTGCCAAATCCAATCTCTACAGGCCAACACAAGGTTGCATCTACCCCCTTTGTATTCATCCATCTTTCTTTTCAGTTCTCAATCAAAATATTTATCCATCTGTTTCTCATCACATGTACCCTTCTAGATCATTCCAGCACCTTTATATTCATCCCTTTGCTCCATATTCTTTAAGCTCCTGTTCCTCTGGAAAAACCATAAACACATCACCTCCCCTTACCTGGTTAATTTGTAATAGCCTTTTAATTTGAATGACTCTATTAATTGATTCTTCTCACAAACCCTAGGAGAAGATGCTTATGGCATTACCCACAGACTGGCATATAACTCAGTAGATAGAGTGTTGGTTCATGCAGGACAGCCTATGTTCTAGCCCTCCATCTTCAGTACAAGGTGCTGTAATCCCAGCACACTAGAAATGGAGGCAGGAGAATCCCTATCTCAAAATAAGTAAATAACAGGTTAAACCACTTTACTAGCTACAATGCATACTGTTCCCTTTTGTGCTCAGAGTGAAAGCAAACTCTTTATCACCATGGGCATAACTATAGCAGGCACTTTGCAAGGTAAGAAAGAACCAACTGATAGCCTGGAGTCCCTGTCTTCAGCAAGAATCTTGTCTCCTTGCCCACCTCTGCATGTAGACTGTAAGTACTCACTCTGGGAGTGTCCTTTAGCAGCTGGGGGTGCTTCATCTACCTTTCTTCCTTCTAGTCTCACTAGGCAAGACTAAACTGAGACATCCTCTTGATGGTTTTTACATCGTCCTGCTCCAGATTCCCCTAAGGTCATTGTCCCAGACCTTTATTCACTTTGGATTAGCAGCACTTGGTGAGAGAGACCTCACCACCCATAGGATCAGCTTGTCCAAGAGTGCTTAATTATACATATCTTTTGTCCCTTGACACATTTCTTTTTCTACTTAAGCCTAAAGCTCTGTGTCAGTACCCCCCCAAGATGAAGTTAAAACCATCAGATCCTCTTTCTCTGTTCTTCCAATGTGTGCGTTATTAAATTTCGTTTCTCAGCTTTTCACAATTATTCATCTCTTTAATTGGGATATTGGGATGTGTGGCCATGCTAGTCCTCTGGGAATCCTGCGGTGAGCCCTTTTGCTCTGAAATTCCAGTTATAAACCCACAATGACATAATCTTGTTAAATTTTCTGAAGCCTTCTCTCACAACTTTTCTCCCCAATTAAAACAGTAAACTTGTTTCTATGTTAAGACCATGCATCTACTCTTCTCCTTGCTCCAGTGGAACTCCATTAGATAGGTTATTAGACCTTGGTTTAAATCTTACCTTCCCCTATTAAAGTCAAATTGAATTAAGTTTAACCTAACGGTGCTTCCACACATATCTTAACTTTGGTTGCAGGGTTAATCTAAGCAAACTGCATTTGTACCACTAAGCTCAACTGAGGTTTTTCTATCAATAATAACTTCAGTTGGCTTATCATTTGATGATACGTTTCCTCCCTTATCTGTAACCAGTAGAACATATGCCATGGGAGAGCAGAGCCTGAATCCCTGAGGCCTAGAGCAACTCCTGACACATAGCAGGTGTTCCATACATGACTACCCTAATAAACAAAGCTGCAAACTTACTTATTGGCTATAATGATACTCCTTACGAAATAATTTGGGATTCTTTCCATTTATGGCTATTGGTAGAAAGCTTAATTATTACGTGAGCACATTTGTCTTTGGTGTTAAGTGATATTGCTGCTGCTTTTGTTCTTCTGAATTTGTTTCACTTTATCTGATTCGTTATTCCAACCTAACTTCCCATTGTTCTTGCTTATTCAACTTAAGCATTCTGCCTGCACCAGATAGCACATTTATATTTGGTACATTTACTTCATATTGATGTCCTAAAACCAAATGTGTGGGACTAAACTGCCTGCTCCCTTTTGTACACCATCCAAACATCTGAACATCCAATTGGAAATGTGACTTAGAGACTGGGGAGATGGCTCAGCAATCAACCGCCTCCCTTGAAATCAAGATCTCCAGCTCTCCTGTGAAAGGCAGGCATGGTAGCACACTCCTATAATTCCAATGCTGAAGCTGTGGAGACAGGAGGATCCTGGACTCGGCATCCAGCAAGAGTAGCTCAATCAATTAGTTTACAGTTCTGTGAGAGGCTGTCTCATAAAGCTACAGTGAAGAGTAACAAAAGACATTCAGTGTCCACCTCTGGTCTTCCCACACCCACCTCTACACCATGCACCTTTCTGCATACACCTATAAGAAGTGGTACATATGATATACACTCATATGATACAGGAAAGAAAGCAAAGAAAATACAGCCCCAAATACTAAAATACGTTGTGAGCTATTGTGGCAATTGTTACATAAGACAGCACAAACACTTTCACAACTGTGAAGAAGAAAAAATGATTAAAGGATTTCACAGGCTCTTAATTTTGTTTTGCTTTAGAAAGAGGTTGATTGGGGCTAATGAATTTGTGCTTCAGTTTGATTTCTTTGAAACACAGACACACAGCCCATACACGGACATCACACACAGTGTGTGGGTGTATGTATTTATGTTTGTATGTGTTTGTGTGTGTGTGTGTTGTGTGTGTTGTGTGTGAATGCAAGTAAATGCACATTTATCAGAGAGTTCTTCCCTGTATTCCACAAAGATAAACGAAAGCCGAAAGACCCACCAGGAAAAGCAGTTTTCATTTACAGAGGTTACAGGTCAGCACATCCAGAGAGACCTCTTGTAATGAATTTCTTTTATACTTGAACAAAAAAAGTCAAATGCAGTCATGCTCTGGTTCACTTTGTGGTCACACATGAAAGAGATCAATAAATCATAGGACAGCTGACTTCAATAAGCCTCAAAGAATTTATGAATGGACCACAGATCTTCCAGTACAGCTTCTACAAAATATCCTTAATTCCTCTCATGTTCGGTCACTCTAACAACCTAACTCCAACAATTCCTCAACTTCAGGAAACTAAAGCCCACTGATCCTACAACTTCTCACTGGCCTTTCCCAGTTCAAATTCCAGAATCAAACCTCTTGATCTTTCTTGCATGTAACCTCAATTACCTGTTCCCTCACTTAGTCACTTCATCCTCCCTCGGAAAAATAATAGCCCTGGTTAAGTACAGTGGTCTGCCTCTCTGGAACCTGACTCCATGCAAAAGGAAAAATAGAGACTTGAAAGAAAAATTGAAGCAGTCATGATGATGCACACCTGTAATCCCAGCACTTTGGTGATTGAGGCAGGAGGATAACGAGTTCAAGATCAGTCTGGCCTATAAAGCAAGACCCCTGATAAATTAATTAAACTAATCTTTTCTCTGTGTAGTTTAAGTTAGATAAGAAATCGCAAGCATCAAATTGGGCCTTCATGATACTTGGTAATCTCACCATATTTCTAAACCTCCATTTCCTCCCACCGTCTATCTCCGTAAGCCATTCAGCTGTCTACCCCTACCCCATTCTGTTTGTGTCCCTGCTTTCTGTATCACCAAGGAAACGAAATGTTCAGTCAGGATTTGCATAACTCATAGGATTCAGCCTACTCTCTCCATAAGACACCCACTGCCTTGCCTCTGCTGGAACACCTACCATCTTGTGCAGGGTGCTGTTCCCATCCCAATGTATCTCCTAGGCTCCAACCAGTGCCATTTTCCCTGTCCACCCACCTACCTTTTCTTTTCTTTTTTTTTTTAAACAGTCTACATGTCATTCCTTATTTTTTTTTAACGTTTATACATACTGTATTGTTTTTCTTGGTTTTTTTTAGTTATAATTGTCTCATGATTTTACATTTTTTTCTAAGTTCTTTTATTTACATTCCAAATCATTTCCCCTTTCCCGTTACCTCCCTCCAGGAAAGTCCCATAAGCCCCCTTCCCTCCCTCTTTTCCCCATTCAACCCCCTCTCGCTTCTCTGTCCTGGCATTCCCCTAGATCCAGTCTTTCCAGGACCAGGGGTCTCTCCTTCCATCTTCTTGGAAATGTATTGATATGCGAATTGTGTCTAGGGTATTCCAAGATTCTGGGTTAATATTCCCTTATCAGTGACTGCATACCATGTGTGTTCTTTTGTGATTGGGTTACCTTACTAAGGATGGTATTTTCCAGTTCTAGGAATTTTGTGAATTCAATGTTTTTAATTGCAGAGTAGTATGACTCTCTTAAGGCAGCCAAATGCCTTGTCATCTAATTAGTTACGCGCATGAATGGATGAAGGAGATTCCCATCTACCTTTTCTATTGCTGTCCTTACCTTTTAAGCAAAATTCAACTGCAAGCTCGGAAGACTCTTGGCATTTTCCCAGGTTCCACTGGGCCTCATTTATTCTCCTGTCTCTCAAAGCTGAACTCTCAAGACTAAATCAGAGATTTACTCTGTGCCCACCCATTCATTCATTCATTCATTCACTTTCCTTTCTTCTGCATAGATCCCTTTCTCCTCTTCTGTTACAGGTAACCATACATTTGTATCTGATTAGTAAAACTTCATCAATAATTACTAAGTCAATAACATTTTATATGCTTATACTTTAATGTAAACAAATGACATGTTTAATTGTATTTTTTTATTTGTTTGAGGTTTTTTTCCTCAGCACTCTACTCCATTTTCCTCATCCACTATACTCCAGAATGCTGTTACATTCATGCTATTTTAGAAGTTTTGACTGCTACCACCTTTCACATTCTGTCTAAGTCTTCATTCAAGTTTGGTCCCTCAGAATAACACTTAGATAACCAACATGTCAAACACGGTTCCAAACCATCTATTCTAGCCAGGGCTCTAAGGATTCTATTCTTCCACTTCCCACCTCCCTACTCTCCTTGTCTCTTCACCCCAAAATACCCCTCTCCTAGTTTTCTCCATTCCCATTAATACTAACCCCACCGTGCCTTGTATTCATGTCAGCAGTCTTGGTGACATATTTGATTCCCTTGGCTTCTTCCACTATGTAAGTGTAACAGCAATGTTTCTGAGTTATTCTCTCAAAGCCAATCAGTTTCAGTCATTTTTTTTCTCAATCTCCTCTTATGACAGTCAACAAAGCAACCATCATTTCTTTTATCACCATTCCTAATCATGGGAATGGTGATTAAAGTATAAGTCAAGTAATTCTATTAATCTACTTAAAGCCATTCAATGGCTCTCATCTCAGTCTAAGGGAAAGACTAAATACCTGCAGTGGACTAAAAGGCTTTGTATGACTCACCTGCCCCTGTGTAGCTTTATATAGTTTTATACAGGTTATAGCACACCTTGCCATGACTCCCAGCTCCAGTCTCATTTTAATGATTCCTCACACTGTTTCCTGAATGTCCCAAGCCACTCTTCCCAGGGCTGTTTCATGGAGGATTTCCTTAGCCCCTGGACACTGCTCTCATGCCCTTTATTCAATAGACAACTCTGATGCTATTTATAAATTCCTAAGATTC
This sequence comes from Tokudaia tokunoshimensis, assembly GCA_036184795.1. NCBI lineage: Eukaryota > Metazoa > Chordata > Mammalia > Rodentia > Muridae > Tokudaia > Tokudaia tokunoshimensis. Next base: position 149,926,080 of record BTHU01000001.1, read on the forward strand.
CATCTTTTCTCAAACTCTGCTTAAATTCTTTTCTTCAGCAGTTATCTTTATTGAATATGGGGACAAGTGTGTTTAAAGCAAGCCTTTAAAAATATGTGTTCATGTTCCAAACCAAGGTCCTCTGCAGGACCAAGTGCTCTTAACCTCTGAGCCATCACTCTGGTCCCTCAATTGAGTTTTCTTGTAACTAACTGACTATGAAGAACTCTCCTTTTTTAGAAGGCAAACTCTATAAGGAACTGACCATGACTGTTTTTTAATTGTTTTATCTTTAGAGTCCTATTTGAAGATTAACTGAATAAATCTTCAGTTAAAAGAAAACATAAGCAAACAACCTGCCCCATGATGTTGCCATTATCCATGTTGTCTACTTCTTGGTTTTCTCCTGGGCAGCTGAATAGCCTTCCAAATTCCTGAATTCAGTTCTTCTATCTTCCTCCCCATCCTCCTCATGCTCATCCTTCCTATCCTCTGGTTTTAACTTGTTGATACACTGTCAGACACTGTAGTTTTGCACCAGTTTGAATTCACTATTCCAAGATTGTCTTCAAACTCATAATTTTCCCGTTCATACTTTTCAGTGCTGGAATAGTCAGGAACCACAATACCCAGTCAGGAATCTGTCTGATTTTCATCTATGCAGGAGAGGCAGAACTCAAGGCTTTCCTCATGCTCGGCAAGTGCTCGGGAACCAAGGGCCATCCCAGCATGTTGAGTGAATATCTTGTTTCCTGACAGTGATTTAAGCCTGCATTTCCCTGCATTTCCTACTTGAACTATAATATCCTACATTAGTGGTTAGCTTTTTCTCCTCCAGTAACTGTTCTAGGATTCCTATCAATGTACCTACGCTTCCTTAACAAAATGGAACAAATTCTTAACTTTTCAACGTGAATCAAAATGTGTATGTCCATTACCTACAGAGAATGATGTCAACCACTAAAATCAAGACCAGACAGAACGGCAAGAAAATTTGAAAAGACATGAGAAAGGAAAAGAACCTGCCATATCCCTGGATTTGGCTTCAGTCTTTCACAAGCTAGAAGTCAAGAGTTTCTATACAACTATCAAAGATTACTGTGAATATTGCCTGCATATACTTTTTTTTCAGAAATAATTCAGAGTATTAAAACAGCTAATAAACCATGCTTAAGACCAAAACAAATATGACCTTTGAGTTTAATTTTACTTTTGTCTCATCTTTAAATCTGTATTTTTCTGAGAATATTTCACAACAAAGTTAAGAAGCATGTTTAATGCCTAAATTTATGTCTTCACACCTTTGGACCTGTGTTTATAGTAAGAATTCCTTTGCACTTTTCTGACTTAATGTTTTTATTTAATCAACTGTTCTTTTTCATATAAAACTTGTGTAACACAGTTATAAGCCTCCAAATATGCTTTTTATGAAAGAAATTATTCAGATAAAAATAAGCATATCAAAACATTATTACATAGTCTTTTACATTTAGAGATAATTTACATCCATTGAAAAATGCAATCTAAAAGCTCCCAAAGGCCAAACACACCCTCCTGCCCTGCCTTTGCCTTGGGTGTATGATACTTTCCTCCTCCTCTTTCTCTCCCCTCTTTGTCTCCTTTTCTTCCTTATGGCTTTTTATGGACAGTGTCTTATATATTCCAATCTAGCCTGGAACTCACTATGTAGCAAGGGTGACTTTGAACTACTGATTTCTCTGGGTCTGTATCCTGAATGCATGACTCCTCCTGTAGTTACATTCACCACTGTCAATCAGTACCCAGAAGTACCTGAGTAGAGATCTCTAGGAAGAACTCAGCTACATAGGAAGAACATCTAGTCAAGCCTCCTTCAGTTACTGAGGGAGCAGGATGCTTTCAATTCAGTACAAAGGTTCTCATGTGAGAGGAAGAAATTCCTTTCCTTTCTAAACAAGGTCTCTGTGGTGCATGTGAAACCATATTCCACTGTTTCACCTCTTCCTCAATACTATGGTTTCCATGAGTTCAAACAAAAGCCTATGGCATTCGACAACCAAGATTATATGTATAAAATATACACAGATGCTTAAAATATACAGACCCAATTATTAATTCTTCTTGTAAAGTTGTTAATATCAGGATGACAACAACTATAATTAATTAAAGTAAGAATAAAAATGCCAGCATACCATAGATGTCAAAGTAATGAAATGTTCTCTCCCCTCCTGTGACTAGTCTGCCTGTGTCTAACTGTGTGTAAGTGCTGGGTGTGCTAAGCTGCTTTTAATTTGAAGTCAAATCTATAGCTCATCCCAGAGCTTGGGTCAAACTGACAAGGTCTCTTGGCAGCTTCTGATTTGTCATCACAGTGCTGTAAAGGAAAGCAGCCCAGCTTAGCTCGCAGTCTGGGTTTCATCTCAAGATGTGCAAAGGATCAAAACAATTACCTCTTCGAGGACATCAGCCAGCTTGCTGAGGATTTCATCAGGAAGGCTCTGGAATGTTGGAACACTGGAAAACAAAGAAAACAGAGATGCTGAACACCTGCCTGGCTGCTTGCTAGAACAAAAATGGCTGTATGAAAAACGCAAACATTTCATGACGAAGAATCTACAGATAATGATCAAATGATTTGAGGAATCATCACAGTGTGTATGGTGTCTAACAAGGAGAGGGTATGTATTCCAATCAGGATTTCTATTGCTGTGATAAACACCATGACCAAGAGCAAGTTGGAGAGGAAATGGTCTATTGGCTTACATTTCCACATCATTGGAGGAAGTCAAGACAGGAAATTGAGCAAGGAAAGAATGTGGAAGCAGAAGCAGGCCATGGAGAGGCACTTACTGGCTTGCTCATCATGGCTTGCTCTGCTTCCTTTCTAGTAGAATCCAGAACCACCAGCCCAGGAAGGCACCGCCCACAATGGGTTGAACCCTCCCCATCAATCACTAAGAAAGTGTTCTGCAGACTTGCCTGCAGCCCAGTCTTAAGGAGGCTTAATTTCCCTCTCAGAAGACTCTAACTTATGTCAAGTTGGCATAAAACTAGCCAGCACAAGTGACCTCTTGTCATCTTGACAAACACATCACTGTTAAGACTCAGACTTTTCTCTTTTCTTCACTCTCAAGATCACACATTAATATAAATGTAAAACATTTTACAAGCTTAAAAGTACCAACAGCCTTACAAATTTAAATGCTTTAAAAGTTCAGTCTCTCTTTAAAAAAAAAAAATCTAAAATCTCTTTTAAAGTTGTTAAGTCTCTTAACTGTAGGCTCCTTTAAAATCAAAAATAAATTAAATAATTAAATAATAATTAAATAATTTCTTATTTCAAGAAAAAGTCAAATCAAAAACCAAACTGAATTGCAACTTGCAAAGGACTTAGTGTTTAGTATCTGGGATCCACTCCGAAGCTCCTGGGTTCCTATACAAGGGGCTTGGGTCATTTTTCTGGCTCTGTTCGCTGCAGCACACACAGCTTGTCTTCTAGGCTCCAGCTGGCTCCACTCCACTGCTGCTGCTGTTCTTGGTGGTCATTGCACAGCACTGGCATCTCTAAAGTGCTGGGGTCTCTTGCCGCAATTAGGCTGCAGGGAACTTCACCTCTGCCCCACAGTGCCCAAGCTCAGCTGATATCCATGACCCTTTCCTGCCTTCAAAAACACCTCCACGGGAATGATGCTTCTCTACCAAATTTAACTGGCAGCACGACGTACAACCTTGGCTGCCTCTTGGAACACGGCTTCAGTGTGGTGACCCTGAGAAAACACATCTTCAAAGTCTTCACCTCAATAATGCTGGTCTCTTAATCTACTTAATCACAGGTGGTTCTTCAGTCCCAGCTGACCAGCATCCCTTGACTGTGGAAGCTTTAGTGGTTCTGGTCTCTTGTTAACTCCAGCTGATTCCTCAGTTCCGACTGACCAGACACCACAGATGCTTCAAACAAATGGCCTACTAGGGGCTTTGTTTCCTACTGCAACTTCACAAGCCAGGCCTCTGTCATACTGTTCTCAACATTACATTACTGACTTTCAGGCTCCTACAGAACATCCTAGTGAGCTCTCAATATTCAGTAATTTTCCTAGCCTAAAGTTCCAAAGTCCTTCCACATTCCTTTCAAAAGCAGCAAGGTCTGGTCTGTCACAGCAATACCCCTCTGTCTGGCACCGATTTCTGTTCTCGTCAGGGTTTCAATAGCTATGATAAAACACAATGACTGAAAGAAAATTGGGCAATAAAGGGTTTATTTGACTTTCATGTCATATCTTAATCCATCATTGAAGAAATTTGGGGCAGGAACATGAGGACAGGAGTTGATGCAGAGGCCATAAAGAGATATTGCTTACTGGCTTGTTTCCCATGGCGTGCTCAGCCTGATTTCTTATAGAACCTAGGACCACCAGCTCAGGGGTAGACCCAGTCACAATGGGCTTAGCCCTCTCCCATCAATCACTAATTAAGAAAACGCCTCACAGGCTTGTGATCTACAACTGCATCATCTTACTCCAGGAAAGTGATTTTCTTAATCACTGCTCCCTCCACTCTGTCTCTAGCTTCTGTCAAGTTGACATAAAACTAGTCACAGTATGTTGCAAATAAGAGCTTAGTGTTTGGACACTGCAGGTCAATCCATACTTCTTTTTATTCGTGTGACTTTGAGGACCTCAGCCATGATGGGGAGACAACCCTACCTTCATCAATCTCCTCTCATCAGATTCCACAAATCTCCACCTCCTTTTCCCAAGTTCTCCTATGTACACAATTTTCCCTGTGCTAGCTCCTACCCAGCCTTCGTGAGATTCTAACTGATGATTGATCGTGTCCTGAAAGTGTTCTTCAACAGCTGTTATCCTCAGCACCTCACCTACTGACTCAGGTTCTCCTAGCATGATTCTTTTAGCTCAATGTCTTGGTGGTTCTAACCTAGGACATACTAGAGAGACACACTTGCCTCTCAGAGATACCCAGCCCTTCTGTGTGCTCATTGTAACTGTAATCAGATAATCAGAGGTGGAGCTTTGTGGAATCTGGTGAGCTGAGACAGAAAAGGGAGGGGAGAGAGAGAGAGAGAAAGAGAGAGAGAGAGAAACTCCCCATCATAGTTGAGGCCCTCAAAGTCACATGAATAAATAGAAATGGGGATTGACCCATAGTGTCCAAACACTGAACTCTTATTTGTTCTTGAGAGCATATGTTTACTGAGAAGATGAAAACGTATTCTGTACATGGGTTGAGTGGGCTTCATAATTCATAAGCCCAGTATCATTTGTTAAGTCAAGTTATGAAAGCACTGACTGTGAATACTTCAGAAGACAGTGATTTAAAAATAAAATCTGAGGTATTCTAACTTCCACGAATGAGAACTCCTGCAAAGAAGCTGTAACTACAAACCCAATTACCTGATTGACTTCAGTGGTGCGGAGAGGTCTTAACATTACAGGTACAGAGTACGATTTCCCAGGGCATCTACAGCACTCTTAGTCACCATTCTCTGCATTTGATCAGAGATTTTGGTAACTTCTGGTTAAAAACTGTAGAATGTAAGAACTAAACCCTAGTCTCCACCAACTGAAAGACCACAAATGCTGTCACCTAGCATCTGAGACCTATAGATGTTTCCCTTGCTTTTTTGGAACCTGCCTACCAGATATACCCAATCAACAAAAGTAAGGAAGTTGTGACCTCATTAGAACATGATATTTGGGGGACCCCAAAGTTGTGATATTGGGGCAGGGTCAGTCATATTAGGCCCCACAATAAGTCATCTCTTTTGTTCCTTTGAGGACAGAGCTGTTTCTCTCACTGATACTTTAGGACAATGGACTGGAGGAGAGGGAGAGAAGAGATGGACTGCAGGGCGTGGACATAGCTATAAACCCAAAGCTGAAGACCACGTATGCTTTGGAATGGCTGCGAAAGCTTTAAATCTCCTCAGGACCAAACTGTAGGATCATTGGTCCCGTGCTTACATGTAAACTTGACAGACTATTAATCTAACCACACCAGCTTAGGGTACACCACTGCTTGCCCTCCCAACCTTTCCCAACCCAGCTCAGAGGCATCCTTCCCTCTTAGCCCAATCAATGCAAAGTCTTCTACAGAGCTGACAAACAGTGCTCTAAACTCTGCACCTGCCAAAGGGCATTTTGAATAGCTACCTTGCCCTTCAAATCATGGCAGGAAAACGGTTCCACCACCCAGCCCTTTGTTTTTCTGGCTAGCACCTGTGTGCTTCCATAAACACTTTTATATTTTAGAAACAGCCTCGATTAGAAGGGTTTTGCTTTGAGAAAATGTATTCAGATCAGGCAGGCTAAAAATAAAACTTACATGGTAATGGTGCAAATGTTAGTTCCCGTCATCTCCCCCAGGTCTCGTTTCTTTCCAAGAAACAGCAAGTGAAATTAGTGAATGATGTCAAAGGTGAAAATTGAAAAAAAGCTTCATTTTTTTTAATTTTCTAAGTTTTTTTATTTACATTCCAAATGATTTCCCCTTTCCCATTTCCTCCCTCCCCGAAAGTCCCATAAGTCCCCTTCCCTCCCTCTGTTCCCCATTCAACCCCATCTCGCTTCTCTGTCCTGGCATTCCCCTACATCCAGTCTTTCCAGGACCAGGGGTCTCTCCTTCCATCTTCTTGTAAATCTATTGATTTTTTTTTAAAAAAATTATTTGCTTTGGGTTTTTTGTTGTTTGTTTTGAGGCAGAGTCTCACACTGGATCTCAGACTGACCTTGAACTCATGGTAATCCACCTCAGTCACCCAAATACTAGCCTTACCATCATAGATCACGACACCCAGTTCAAATGTCATTTATATAGGAACTAATAAGCAAAAAACTAACTCATTAAGTCAGGTATATTTCCTGAAAGTCTAATGTAAATACCAGCTGGCATGTAGGACTAAAATCCCAATTACTCAGGCTTTGGTGCTTGAAGGGAGAGACTACACATGAGGGATTGCACATCGCATGTCTGGTAGTTGATGTAGAGTACAATTTCAGATATATGAGAGTAAGACAATGGAAGGAGCCTTGGTGACAAGGAGCCTTGGCGACGCGGCTTTGAACCAAGCATGAACTAACGGTCTACTGTTAATTTATCACTCTAATTCCCATTACTCAGGGCAAAGCCTATTGATAAATTCCCAGGGTTTATGCAATGGTATAGTGATTCACCCAGGAGCACCTCCTCACTGCCCTGGTCTGTGCCAGGTGAGCTTTAATTTCCCGAAAGCAATCATTTTCAATAACTGGGAAGGACAGATTATCATGCTGTGGTTCTCAATCTGTGGGTTGAGATCCTTCTGGGGGTTGCATATCAGATATTTACATTACGATTCATAACAAGTAGCAAAACTATAGTTATGAAGTGGAAATGAAATAATTTTATGGTTGGGGGGTCACCGCAACTTGAGAAACCATATAAAAGGGTAGCAGTGTTAGGAAGGCTGAGAAGCATGTAGAGGAAGCTAGTTTCCTGAGTTCTGTGGGCTGAAAAATTCCACCCTTTTCTTGTTCTTTTGATGAACTCTATTTCAAATCCTGAGATGTTAGATTAATTGGCGTTGTACCGCACTGAGTATTTGTGTAAAATACACACTGCAACTGAATTTTATGATTGGATGCTGTCTTAAAAACTCCCCTTACTTTTACAGGGCAGCTTCTATTTAAATACAGGCTCTTTGTAAAGCATGCTATTATTTTCAGTGCTATGAGAGCTATCTATGAGGGAAAAAAAGAAAAACAGTATTTCCTTGACTGCAACACATTAAGTAAAATCAAACAACGTTTGGAGTTAGGAGGCTATTTTAAATTTATTATGCTTTATACTTTTAAATATTTCCAAACACTTGGTGGGGGCTGTAGATTTGGCTCAGAGGTTAAGCACTTATGTAACAAGCATAAGGCCCTGGTTCTAGCCCCAGCACAGAACAGTCACACAAAACAAACTGTGCAGCATTTATTAAAACAAATAAAGAATCCTTTTTAAGAAAAAACATTAAGAAGTGAGCTAAGAGATGGCCCAGCAGGTATAAGCACTTGCTGTGTTAGCATGAGAGCCAGATCTCAGATCCCAGCACGTACACCTGTAAATCCCAGCATCATCTACACGTGTAATCACAGCACCACTATAGCAGAGAGAGAAACAGTAACTTCTGTGCCTCACTGGTTGATGGTTTAACGGGGCATAAGTCCAGGTTCAGTGAGAGACTCTGCCTCAAGGGAATGAGGTGGAGAGTAACAGAAAAGGACACCCAAAGCCTTCTTCTGACCCCCATGAGCAAACACATACACCACACACACATTCACACAAACATACACATGTACAGGCACATGTGTGCACACAAACACACACACTCATGCATACATACATGCACACTCTCATGCATGCACACATATCACACAAATACACACATACATACACACACACACACACACACACACACACCATATTCAAGCATAAAAAATAAGAAGAAACCACCAGTAACATCTGGTTCACTTCTGGACTTAAATGAAAATCATTCAACAGAAAAAAAAATATAGTGAGTTCATGCTTGTTAGTTGCTCTAAAAACACTCTGTTCTTTAAAATCACATGATCTATTATTCTTTAAACACCAGATAAGTTCTATCATATAACTAATCTGTTTTCTAAGAATTATCTATCTGCCAGTAGTCTGAACTCCACATACAAAACAACCCAGGAATAGTTAGTTTGAAATTGTATCCGGAAAAGAGATGAGCTGAATTTTCTCAAATGCATCAAAAGACATCAATTGCGAATCCAATAATTTTGGTGAATGGTAATTCAAGATAGGGCTTTCTGGTTTGAAAAGCTGAAGGCAACCCATTAAGAGAACAAACTTGCACACAGAATGTTAAACACTAGAGAAGAATATTTTATAGTTAAAATAATGTGTTATACCAATTTGTATGTTAATTGCAAGTAATTTCTACAGATGGGTCAAATGTCCTGGTTCCTAAGGATCTGCAATGGGCTTTAAGTAAGAGACAGCATTTCTCTGCAAGATAATAGAGGTGATTAAGTGTTGTGCTTTTTCCATTTGTTTTTCTCATTGAATGAAGTCGAAGCTTGGAATCTGTAATGACAGATGATAGAAGATGAGATTTGAATGTTTTTATTTGCCAGGCATTACTGGGCTAACAGTTTTATAGATAACATGAATTTCATTTTTACAACGACCTTATCACTAGCCCATTCTAGCCATGCATTTTACAGATAAGTGTGACCAACCTTGAGAGGTTGTGTAAGGTCATATCAGACTACATCAAAAGGAAAAAAAAAACCCTCCCATTTAGATGGATGGGAGCTCATCAATACCTCACTGAAATATGTAATTACAGGGAGGATACTAGAAAATTCTTTTTAGAATAGTGCTTTTCCAGCAGGTGGTGATGGTACATGACAGACATCCAACATTCAGAGGCTAAGGCAAGAAGATAACCATGAGTTTGAAGCTAGCCTGATCTATACAGAAAGTGTCAGCCCAGGTTAGCCACACCTCCAGTGAGATCTTGTCTCAAAAGAAGGAAACTAACAACAACAACAACAACAAATCCTAGCATATTAGTCCTTTAGATAATGATTTACAAATAATCACTCAGTTTAATACCATTCAATTGAGTGACAGTTATTTTCCAAATTTTTCTTATGAAAAATATCAAATAAATTATAAAGGAGATATAATAGTTTAAGAATTGCCTGCATCTTCAACACAAGAATCATTTGTTAACATACTGTTCTTACATTATTACTTTCTGTTTCTCTGGATATATATAGTAAGCTACAAGTAGATGTAACTGAACAAATATTTAAGACTATGTTTCATATTTCCAAAACCTCTTCACTAATACATCAGCAGATAACTCATAAAAGTGAGGGCAGGAGAATCCTGAGAAAACAGCCCGTGCTTCTAACCCCTGAGAAATCTCTCCAGCCTCTATTCATTAGTTATATTTTTATTTTACTTTTTCAGGGGCAGGAGAGACAACACAGAGGTTAAGAATGTATGTATTTCTGTTTTTATAGAGAACCAGAATTTGGTTTGGTTTCTGGCATCCACATCAGCTGGCTCAGACCACCTGTAATTCCAGCTCCAGGGGATCCAATGCCCTCTCCTGGCCTCTGTGGGCACTGCACTCATTCTTGAATATGCTGTTGTAGAGACACACACGTATACACATAATTAAAATAAAATAAATCTTAAAATGAATCTTAAAGCTTATTTTCAAAGAAGACATAGTTAATGTCAGGACATTGCTTTTGACTACAGTGAACCTTCAGTCTCCAGTTGTATGCCAATAGGTCCTACTGCTTATGACACTGGCATTTTGAAGACTCTGCAAAAGCTATAGTAACAGATGTCCAATAAACCTAAGTAGTCTTTGGGATTTTATTTCTGGCAATCTATGAAGTAGAAGTTGATAATAGAGAGGCTAAGTATAAATATATTGCAACCATACAGGAACACATATATAATACCAATGATACATAGTATCAAATAGCAATTATATAGAACGGTAGTTCCTAAGGTGTAGCCCAAGCATTCCTTCAAGCTTTTTCATGGTAGCCTTCAAAGACAAAAGTTCTTTCATAATGAGTTAAATTTATTATTTGTTTTTTAAACTCTTATTCCTATATATACAAACAATGAATTTATCTAAAGACTATCTGACATCAGTTATCATCTTAATGGCTAACAGTATGTACCTTGCATATTCTTATGCATGCACGCATAAGCCTGCATGCCTCTGGGGAGGAGGCAGTGTTTGAAGGGCCTGATAAATTCCAACAAAGATCAGAGTGCCTGAATTTTCCTGTGCAGGGAAAATAGACTAGCAATAGATGAGGAACTGAGGACAGGGATGCTACAGGTAGTAGTGAAGTAAGTAGAAACTCAAGTTTCTTGTGAACCACTGTACAGGTTTAATATGAGTGAAATGTAGGGGTCACTGTGGCATTTTAACCCATGGTAACATTATAGGGCTTGCATACTGAAGAAACCCTCCTAGAGAGAATATGCTCTGAAGGAGCAGAGAAAGAACCTGGGAGACCAGATAGCCAGTGTGTGGCATGATGATGGAGGTTGGGACAGGGTAGAAGCCAGTGGTGGAGAGAATCTACTGGACTCTGCTGTGTCTAGAAAGTAGAAGCTGCATGGCTGTGGGTTGTGAGACAGGGACTGGAAGAAGGGTGACCCCTTGAAGTTGAAAGGAGGAACCAATAGAGAAAAAACTAAAATTTCTTCTTATCAACAATATGTTATGCCCAGTTTTCTGAGGAACCGCCAGACTGCTTTCCAGAGTGGTTGTACCAGCCTGCAATTCCACCAGCAGTGGAGGAGTGTTCCTCTTTCTCCACATCCTCGCCAACAACTGCTGTCTCCTGTGTTTTTGATCTTAGCCATCCTGACTGGTGTGAGATGGAATCTCAGGGTTGTTTTGATTTGCATTTCCCTAATGACTAAGGATGATGAACATCTCTTTAGGTGCTTCTCAGCCATTAGATATTCTTCAGGTGAGAACTCTTTGTATAGCTCTGTACCCCATTTTTTAATAGGGTTACTTGCCTCTCTGGAGTTTAACTTCTTGAGTTCTTTGTATATCTATACCACTCCTGGGCATATACCCAGAGACTTTACCTGCATGCAATAAGGACACATGTTCCACTATATTCATAGCAGCCTTATTTATAATAGCCAGAAGCTGGAAAGAACCCAGATGTCCCTCAACGGAGGAATGGATTCAGAAGATGTGGTATATTTACACAATGGAATACTACTCTGCAATTAAAAACAATGAATTCACGAAATTCCTAGGCAAATGGTCAGAACTTGAAAATATCATCCTTAGTGAGGTAACCCAATCACAAAAGAACACACATGGTATGCAGTCACTGATAAGGGGATATTGACCCAGAATCTCGGAATACCCTAGACACAATCAGCATATCAATAGATTTCTAAAAAGATGGAAGGAGAGACCCCTGGTCCTGGAAAGACTGGATGTAGGGGAACGCCAGGACAGAGTAACGAGAGGGGGTTGAATGGAGAAAAGAGGGAGGGAAGGGGGCTTATGGGACTTTCGGGGAGGGAGGAAACGGGAAAGGGGAAGTGATTTGGAATGTAAATTAAAAAAATAAAATAAAATAAAAAACAAAAAAAAAAAGAAAAAAAAAACAAAAAACAATATGTTATAAATGAGCTTTAAACCCTACTTAGTACTAAACAGTTTTAGTTTAGCAAAAGGCTATATATATATATATATTCTTTTTGTTTATTATTGTTATTATCGTTGCTGTTACTTTGCATTGTTGGGCATGGAAGCAGAGTAGAAGACTCCCTATCACTCATGCTGTTCTCTATAGGACAGGCTAGTCTGAAATTTATAATCCTTTCACCTCAGCAAAAGCTGGAATTACAGCCATAAACCACCAAGCCTGGACATTTTTATAAATATAAAGTGTTGACCATTGTGGAATATTCCTGTAATCCAAGGCCTGGAAAGGTAGAGGCAGGAAGATCAGTAATTCAAGGCCAGCCTGGACTATCTGAGATCCTCTCTTAAAAAAAAGTAATGTACCTACCTACCTATATGCCTACCAAACAATATTAGATTAAGCCCCATATTTATAAAGCAAAGTCTCTCTAGTAAAGTTTGAAAACAGCTTAGTAATGCTTTCAAAACAGAACAAAATGTACAAAATTATATTAATACATTAATGGTTATATTAAAGTCTTTTGACTGTCATAAAAATCAATTTTGAATCAAATTTAATGCTCTCAATATAGACAAATATTATTTATATAACAATAGCAGTACAGAATTAAAGAAGGAATCTCTGACTTACCAGATAAATCTATTCATATGGGTATAATATTAAAAGATTAAGTAGGGAGATGGGAAGAAAATGAGGCCCTCTAAATCAACATGAGCAGAGCTCTATGAACTCACAGAGACTGAAGAGGCGTGCACAAGTCTTGTAGCAGTCTTCACCAGCTTACGTGCACAGACATCGTGGTTCCCAGCTTAGTATGTTTATAGGACTCCTGAGATCACAAACAAGTGGGTCTCTGACTCTTCTGCCTTCTCGTGGGCTCTTTCGCTCCTCTTGGTGTGCCTTATCCAACTTCGACGTGATAATTCTTGCTTTATTACATTTTATTTTGCTATATTTTATTATCTTCTCCTAGATAAGTCTTCTCACAGATATTTGTTTCACAGATTAGCTTCTTCTTGCCTGTTCACTTCTACTGAGGGACAGAAAAGAGTGGATCCAGATGGGAGGGGTGGTGGAAAGGGACTGAGAGGAGCCGAGGAAGGGGAAACTGTAATCAGGATAAATTGTGTGAGAAGAGAATCTATTTCAATAAAAGCAGGGGGAGTAGGGAGTTATGAGGATCTGGAAGATGGTAGAGGAGAAGAATATGGTCAAAATATAGCATATGAAAAAAATTAATAAATTTAAAATCTAAAAAATGATTAAGGTAAGAGTCCTTTTTAATATCATAGTTATCTAATCATTCCTCTCAATAAGATCAAAAAATTTCCTACTCCAGGAAAGCTGGTAGGCTGACCAACTCAGCTACCACTAAGACCCAGATACAGGGCTGTGAGTTGGCCCACCCCAGCATCTGCCCATCTATGAACTACTGGAGCATTCGAATGGGGTGGTCCTGCCAAATAAAAGCTTTAGGATCTCCATGACACAGGGCAGCAACAGAATATCCAGGAGCAGTCCAGAAGAGGATCCGGTTTTGAGAGTGTAGCAGAAGCCAGAGGCCTCGAACCAAACCAATAACTCATGCAATGGGCACATAAGTAAAGATGTGTGGACAGAAGGGGACACTGTGTGCCACCACAGCTTCAATGGCCAGATGAGTTTGTTTTTTCATTTTATTTTGTCTTTTAATTTTCTTTTTTTCTTTTCTTTTTTTTCTTTAGGGCAAGGAGGTTACAAGAGCAGAGTGTAGATATGAAGGGCTGGGAGACCACTGGGAATGTGATGCCTGATGTGAGATTCACAAAGAATCAATAAAAAGTTTAAAAAAAATTCTGCTCCAGGCACACCTCCCCCTCCAACACGCTTTTGTCATTATCTGAGATTTCTGCCTCAATTTACCAGTTGCTGAGATTGCAGACATGCACTACCATACATGACTACTCCTTTAACTGCATGACTTGGCACTTATCCCAGGTCAGCGTGTTATACAAGAGGCACATAACTGATCTCACTTCCGTACTCCCATTCCCTACATCTCAATCCGAACTATTCTGCTCACCACTGTGGTCCTCCTCTCTTTTGCTAAAGATGTGCCTTTATCAGACAATGGTCCTAACCCTTTAATAGCTGCTCTTATCTCAGTAGATTATGAGAAGTTGATGGATTTGGTGCATGAAAGTATTTCAAACAAAGCAAACGAGTGTGGAGATATGAGATATGCTCTTATTATCTGTGTGGTAAAGTTTAAATTCTTTGTACTGGATAATGGTATACAGGGGAAGCATATAGGCTTTAGAATCAAAAGGAATCAGATTGAACTAGGGTCTGTGACTCGATGTTAATCATGTCTTCAGCATATTAACTTCTTTAAACTTTAGATACCTTTGAAAAGGGGGAGGGGATTACACCCAGCACAGGATTATGGTGAAGACGGGAATTATAACAGGGAGCAGAGTGGCTCATACTAAACACCTATGTCAGTATATCACCTGCACATACTCGTCTAGTTTTGTTCTATCCAGGCAAGAACTCAAAGCATCACATCTTCTTCAAGAGCAGAGAGGGATGAAACCCCTAAGACCTTGCTTGCTGATGCTCGGCTGGCTTTCTTCACTCTTAAAAATCTCAGAGCCCAGTCTCCAAACCCAACACTGTAGCAGTAGTCAAGAGGCGCTTGCAGACAGGAACCAAGTGTGGCAGTTCCTGGGGAGATCGAGCCAGCAACTGACCAATGCAGAGGCAGATGCTTGGAGCTAACCATCAGGCTGAACTCAGGAACCCGGTGGGGGAGCTGGCAGAAGGACTGGAGGAGCAGAGGCGGATTGTAACTCCATTGGAAGAACAACATAGGCTGGTCTGACCACCCAGTTCTCCCAGAGACTAGACCACCAACCAAGGAGTGTACCTGGAGGGATCCATGGCTGCAGACACATATGTAGCAGAGGATGGCCTTGCCCGACAGCAATGGGAAGGGAGACCCTTGGTCTCGGGGAAGTTTGATGCCCCAGAGTAGGGGGAAGCTGGAGCGGAGAGGTGGGAGGGTGTGGGTGGTTGGGGGAGCACTCTCATACATGCAATAGGGAGGGGGAGAGAAGATTTGGGATAGGGGGGTGGCGGAGGAGAAACCAGGAAGTGGGATATCATGGAATGGGGGTTTGTCGGAGAGTTAACCAAGAAATGGGATATTAGTTGAAATGTAAACGAATGGAATGATTAATTATAATAAAAGAAAAATCTCAGAGCCCATCCCATGAGGGTGCCACCACATTCAGGTGGGTCTTCCCATCACAGGTGATAACCAAATAATCCCCTACAGACCTGCCCAAAGGCTAACCTACTACAGTTAAATTTCTCGGTTGAGACTTCCTGGGTGATTCTGGATTGTGACAAATTGATACTTAAATCCAACCATCACACAGACACATAGATACATTATTAAGAGTTACGACAATCAAACACATTTCTAATGTGTCAGACATGAATGCAAGACTAAGCTTGAGTACCTAATGGGTTGAAAATATAACTCCTTTAATAAGGTCCTCTAGTACCATTTAAACTGTGAAACAGTGGTTCATGCCTGAAATTTTAGCACTAAATGAGATGGAGACACAAGAACTAGAAGTTGAAGGTCATCCTTGGCTCCATGTGGACTTGAAGGCTAGTCTGAGCTAGAGATCTCCTAACATGAAAAAGTGATGAAAATATCTATTTTATTAAATTTCATTCAATTCTCCCTTCTTCCTTTTCTTTCCTTTTTCTCTCTCCTTCCCTCCCTCTCCTCTCTATTTTCTCTCTTTCAACAGAAACTTGCTATGTTGCCATGTTGGCTTTGAACTCACAACAACTCTCCTTTCACTGCCTCTTCCATGTTAGACTTCCGTCCTGCCTCTACATATTTTTCTAATCAAATTATATTTCATATATGTTAGCAATTCTTTTGCAGTGATATTTAATTACATGCATTGTTTATATCTCCACACAATTTGAAGACATTTTATGATTCAGAAGTAGGGAGTACTTTCTATTGTTCTTGATATCAAGAAAGCAAAGGACCCTTGCAGTCCACTGATTTTCTGCTTTTTGTTGTCTCAGAAGATGAAGGCAACATTTGGACAGGCTCAGAACCCTGTTACTCCAAGTTATCTTTCCTAGAAAAACCCATCCAGAGAAAGTCACTGTCTGAGTTTGCTAACTGCTGCTGTAATACCCATGATGACTTAAAGAACTTGAGAAGGAAGGGGTTCATTTGGCTTACAGTTAGAGTCCATGTTCAAGAAAAGCCAGGGAAGGAACTCAGAGAGTGAACTCAGGGCTGTTAGTCAGGAAAATTTAGGGTCCTGATTTATGGTCAAGAAGGAGCTAGCTAAGTTGCATCCGACTGGTGTCTCACCATAGGGAGGAAAAGATGGATACAAGATCATAATCATCCCATAAGATATTATGAAATTTTAAATGACTGAAAGAGAAATAGAAATCTGTTATTATTCCTGCAATGCTTATTTAAAAGAGCTACCATCCCTTTAGTTAGGCATCTTCCACTCTGCTGCGAACAATGGGTTGTAGGTGTGCAATAAAAGGGCAAGTAATTCTAGCTCACCAAAATTCCAGGATTTTCAATCTCTAATGTAGAAATAACAAATCTGGATCAAGTAATCTCAAACAGCTGCTACGAAATAACCTAAAAGAACATAAATGTATTGCTTTAAAATTAAAGCACTCTACGTAATCACCAACTTGTATGTAAAAAGGACAATCCTAAGCTACTCTCATGAAAACCACCTTCCAAAATGATGATGCTTGCAACTAGAAGCTCTCAGTCTTGATTTTAATGCAACTTAATCTTACCTTCTGTGAATATGTTTATGTGTATATATGTTCATGTGTATACATGGATGCCTTTGTTGTCTACTTTTATATGGAGGCCAAGGATTACTGTTGGGTACTTTTAATCCTAATTGTTAAATTCTCTCTCTCTCTCTCTCTCTCTCTCTCTCTCTCTCTCTCTCTCTCTCTCTTTCTCTCTGAGATTATTACTTAGCATAATCTCTAAACTGCATTCCAAATATTTGTCCTTATACTCACAGATAAGTCTAATCATACCTCTTAAGAAAACTCCTCTTTTCCACAGAGACCATTACAGAAAACCCCGATTAATCAAAATGCACAGTTGTGTAGTCCAGTTCCAGTCGAAATATATACAAAGAAAACTCCTGTACCAAAGGCTCAGGAACTGGAGAAGAGGAGGTGTAAAAGCCTTAGGATCAGGGAGTTTGCCGTGAGATAGTGTCCCCTAGTAATGTTAGATGTTACACTCATCAAATCTCACCAACATGACTGCCTAAGCCTGAACTTGAACCAGAACAACAACAGCAGACATTAAAGTGCAGAGGGCGAAGCCCAGGAATCCTCAACCCTCTACAAGAGCTACAGGCAACTAAGGAATGCTCAGGGTCAGGAATGGAATGCATGTGGCCCAGTACAGATAATCTTTCCCAGAGAAGAGCATACCAGTTGGTTATCCAACTTATTATTGAGAAAGAGATCTGTACGAGAGTACTTAGAGATTAGGCTAGACTAGATTCTTGTGATTTCCCCCAACAATGTACCTATCTCAGGATCCCCAGAGCTGGGATTAAGAAACAGCACCCATGGGCACTGGGAATGTAACTCATGAATAACAAGCACTTTCATGGCTGTGTCATCTCCCTAGTGCCCCACTCTGTGGGGTTTTCTTGTGGCTTTGCCTGTAGAGGAAAGAGGCTGACCTCAGTCCTGGTGCTGGCCTTCTGCCTTGTCTGTGACAAGATTCGGTTTTGTAGTTAGTCATTGTCACCAGCAGGCCAGCTGCTGAGGTTTGTCCTTTCTCTGCCTGCCATCGCAGTGTGGGAACCATGGGATTATAGATGCTCTACCAGGGCAGCATTATGTGGATTCTGGGGAAGTGAACACAGGTCCTCGTGCTTGCATGGCTATTGCTTTAGCTATGGAACCACCTCCTCAGCCCTCCACAGATTCTTGTACAAGATCTTCAGTTCACTGTTTCTAAAATCTTTGTCATTAAAAGGTCTAATTCAAACACTCACAGGGTAGGTTCCAAAAGTTAATGCACTTTCATGCATTATGATAAAATACATGTAACATAAATTGACCATCTTCAATATTCTAATTATATAGGTCAGTGGCTTAACAATAGCTCCATTCATTCCTTGCCCCAACTTCTTCCAACAACTATCCTGTTCTGTCTCTAGAATTTGATGATATAATTTTCTCATACAGGTAGATATAACTAGAAGGCATACAGTATTTGGGGCTTTGTATCTAATATTTTTATTTGTGTGGGTCTGTAACATGTGTGATCATGGGAGGTTTATCTAAGTGTATGTGTGTGTGTGTGTGGTAGGAGTGTGTGTGTGTGTGTGTGTGTGGTAGGAGTGTGTGTGTGTGTGTGTGTGTGTGTGTGTGTGTGTGTGTATAAGAACTAAAGTTGGGTATCTTTCTCCTTATTTTTGGATACAGAGTGTTTAACTGAATCTGGAGATCACTAATTTAGCTAAACTAGGAGACCAGCAATTACAAGGAATTCTCCTGTTTCTTCCTTCTGCGTGCTGAGGTGATATATATTTAACAGCAAATCTGGACATGCCTTTCTATCTTAAAGTCTTTATAATCTCATCTCATATGACTTCAGTATTGATTGATATGATTTGACACAGGAGACAGGGAGCACAGGCTTGCTTCAAACTCAGTAATAAACCAAGAAAGATCTGGAACTACTGATCCTCCTGCCTCCACTTCCCAAATGCTGGGATTATAGGCATGTACTATGATAACTGGCTTTTAATACTTATCTTTTTAACATCTATCTAGATGATTTTAATATGCGGTAGACCTGTCTTATTAATCAATGATTTTCATTTGATAAGTGGTGATCTGAAATAATTGCTAAAATCACAAAGCTAATCCTGCTTATTTTCTGAGGAGCTGCAAAGATACTCACCCTACATCATGTGTTAGAATGCTTTGAATTCTCACGAGTTACAGAAACATCTACAAAAATCAAGAAAATGGTCCTGACTTCTTCTCTGGCTAAGCAAGCATTTTCCTAGGCAGCATACATGTGGGTCAAACCTATTAGCATATTTGCATCCTTCCAATAATATACAAATTCATTAGCTGAACTCATTACTGTCTAATGACTAATTACAGAAACTTTAGGATGAGACATAAACTTATTCTGAAACCCAGAACCTCCATATCCTACAGCTACAGGCAAGTTATTAAAGCCAAGTAGCTTTCTTCATTGAAAAATTAAAACAACAAGAACCTAGCTTATGGAGCTGCTGTCATTCTTAATAAATACAAAGCACTTAGTAATGGGGATGCCACAGGGTAAGCACTCAATTACAGGGACATATAATTTAGCTTGTATAACACTACACTTAACATAGAGCGTGTCCTATCACAGGTACTTAAAACACACAAATTAAAGCAATATCCATGAAGGCAAATGCAATGAAGGAGTAATGCTTTGACCCAGGGTCACACAAAGAATTGTACAGTGTGCACACCTTACACTGTGAGAGCACCTACATCTGTGGCTTCTCACAGGGCAATGAGATTATGTCTTGCACTCTATGCTTGTGGCCCACTCCATCCTGTCACGGGGGTTGTCCCAATCAGCCTACAGCAAGAAGCATCTCTTCAGTTTCAAAATGCATGCCTCATGTCCTGCCATTCTGTTCTATGTGATATCTTGATTGATGTTGATCTGGAACCACGAGCACCATTCACTGAGGCAGTTTTAGTCAACAAATTCAGAACAGGAAGGTATTGCTACTAATTGACTTAATTACTACTTATTTATTTATTTATTTATTTATTTATTTATTTTCATTTTTAAGACAGTGTAGCCATGGCTGGCTCACTATGTAGGCCAACCTGGTCCTGAGCTCATGGCAGTCTTCTTTAGCCTTCTGAGTACTGGATTTAGGTGCAACACGAAGCCTGATTCATCAGAATCTATGTTGGGCTGTTACAACAACCACTTTAAAGCCCTCTTATAGTGTACTTTCTCAAGCAGAGCTCAGGATGCTCCAATGCAGCTGTCAAATAGCTACCAGGAGGTAAGGCGCTCAAGTGCACAGTTTACTAAACCAACTAAGAAGTGCTTAATAGCATCCAATCCTGTGACTTACCCAGAAAAGTCACACAGTCCCAGATCTTTGTTACAAAAATCACAGTTTTCTATGCCCACGTCAAAGTGAAATAGCGGAGGGTTTTATGGCATTTAAATAGCATCTGATTGCTACTACAGAAAAGGAACACATGACTTTTAAAATGTTTAAAAAGTACACTGGTGCTCATAAGCCTAGATTAACCTGGACCAGTTCTCTATCTAATCTTTGAGAACCTATGAGGTGGCTCCCGTCCCCTCCAACCCCAGCCAGAAAATTTGCTTGACATCGCTGACTAGCACTTGGTACAGTCTGTGCTTGTCTGCAGTATACACTGAAGGATTTTTTTATTGTTATTATTTCTCATTCCAACCTGTGAAATGTCAGAGTCCTCAATTCTTATGGCAAGGGAAACAGCTAGAAATGATGTTTTCTGGAGTCTGCATTTCTTATTCTATAACTGCATTATCTCCCCAGGACCTAAAACATAGTTTTTACTTCTGCTAATCTTTGGATAGTAGGTCTAACTCTCGCCTTCCCAGTGCCTCATGCTTGTCCAGTATTTCCCTTGCTAAGGAACATTTGATTAATATACTTTTGGATGGAGCCGCCTCTACAGTGGCCCTAGATTGCCTCTTGATCCTTAATTTAAGGTGGTTTAAGAAAAACACACTATGAAAATCACTCTTTGAAAAATATCAGCAGATGAGATAGGCTGTATGAATACATGAGTTTATAGATTTATAGAATTGGAACTTTTTCTTTAGTTTTAATTAAATGCCTTCATTGGAGGGGAAGTCACAGTACAAAGAGCTAACTCTAGACTGAAATGACTATTTTTCAAATACACGAAATATGTAACTCATTTCCTAACATATATTGATTAATTCACTGAGGAACTAAAATTCCAGCCAACCCAATTTGGAAATCCTGAGAAATTGTTTACGGTAACAGATAGATAGCAACAGCCTTTATCCTTAAAATAGAATACATTTCAGCATGACATTTTATGGATTTCTCCAGAGTTTTAAGATGAAGGTTAGTCAAAATGCCCTCTGAGAGAACATCAAGATGCCTGTTTCAGTTCTCGTGGTGTGCCTTGTGTGTGATTCTGCCATGACAATTGCTGCATTGTCCCTGGCTATAACGTATAGGCTACATCTTAGAGCAGCAAACGACTGTCACTGGCCCAGTGCTGGTTTTTATAAATCAACGTGCAGTGGATTAGACTCATGCTCACTGTGAATTATCTGTAGCTCTTTCCATGATTCACTGGTATGGTTGAGCAGATTTATCAGAGACAACGCAGCACACACATGTGAAATATTTGCTCTTTGGTTCTTTAAGGACAAACATTTGTCCCAGTCCATTATCATCTTGAAGTCAGGCGTACAATCAAGCCCTTTAGCTTAATGCCTAACAAAATGGTAAGTGCTCAATATTTGTTGCCCCGATGTTTACACTTTAAAATCCACCCAAGAAAACCTTATCTTAAAGTAAAGGAAGTAACAAAATTATGAGGCATGAAAAATCGAACTCAGAAAACATAGACAAAGATTTTTACTGTTGTTATTCACTTTTAAAAGTTTTTGAAAAATTTACTAAAAAAAAAAAACCAAACTTGCAAATAAAAGCATCACATACCAAAATTAACCAGTACCAAAGTCTATACAACTCAGTGAACTTCTATACATTAGCATAGGAATTGGGAGGGAAGCCCATCAAACTCAGCTTCCCTAGGGCAGGGATTGTAGGTGTGAAGCATCACGCCTAAGCAAACAGATCTTGAACGATGTTATCTATTGTGTATCTGCTTGGCCACAGAGATCCTAGATAATTTAATAAATAACCCTGGGCTTGTATAGAAATAAATAATCAAGGTATAACATTGAGAAGTCATTCTGTAGAGACATTTGTAAACAACTTTTTTCTTTTGAATTACTAGGAATTAAATCTCATGGATGACAGGCAAGTACTCTAGCATCAAGCTATAGCCCCAGCTCTCTATACTAATTTTTAAGGGTTTTTGACTTTATTTAGTGTGTCCATGTGCATGTGTGTGTGCATGTGTGTGTGCATGTATATGCATGTGTATATGAAGGGTATAGATATGGATGTACTTATGCCACTGCACACGTGGAGGTCAGAGGACAACTTGCAGGAGTTCATTTTCTCCTTCCACCATGTGAGTCCCAGGGATTGAAGGCAAGTGAACAGGAATGGTCACAAATCCTGTTATACACTACTCCATCTTGCTAGGCCTTATTTATTCTTAATATTCTTAACATGACTGTATCTTCTCAAATATCATTTGATGGTTTGAAATACAAAACTTCTCCTCTTACATGATTTTTTTTTCAATTTGAGTTCATTATGTATATACAGCTTGAATTTAAAACCTTCTTGTCCAGGATCATCAGTGTGCATCTCTCCCTCTAGCTCTGAGAAATAAATTTTCAGCATGTTTGTTAATAATTCTCTTTTCCTGGAATAAAAAATGCCCTTTACATTATTTCATCAGATTAATATTGCATTCATTCTCAATGAATTTTCATTTATGATTAAATTATTTTTTTCAAAAGCATAAGAATACAGGAAATAAGTATTGAGACTCAAAATACTATATTGCTAATTTAAAGAACATTCTAAAAATTGTTTTTCTACATAATGTTTAAAGGAGTCAATTAAATCATCCAATATTTGTCTTAATTAACAATTACATTTAATTAATATATATTGAGATTAAATGGCATTTCATTTTTTTCCATCTCTAGGATATAATTTTCTCTTTTTTGTGGTTTTTTAAAGATATATTCCTTATTTACATTTCAAATGTTGTCCCCTTTCCTGGCTCTCCCCTCCCCTGAAAATCCCATAAGCCATTTCCCCTTCCCCAATCAACCCTCCTCAGGTTCCCTGTCCTGATATTCCTCTACACTACTGCATCAAGACATTCCAGGACCAAGGGCCTCTCCTCCCTTTGCTGTCTAACAAGATCATCCTCTGCTGCCTATGTGTCTGAAGACATGGGTAACTTATGTGTACTCTTTGGTTGATGGTTTAATCCTTGGGAGCTCTGGGAGTACTGGGTGGCTCATATTGTTGTTCCTCCTGTGGCACTGCAAACCCCTTCAGCTCCTTGGGTCCTTTCTCTAGCTCCCCCACTGGGGATCCTGTGCTCAGTTCAATGGCTGGCTGAGAGTGTCCCTCTGTATTTGTCATGCACTAGGAAAGCCTCCCAGGTAATAGCTATATCCAGCTCCAGCCAGCCAGCACTTGTGGGCATCCACAATAGTGTCTGGGTTTTGTGACTATATGGGTCCCTGGGAGGGGTAGTCTCTGGATGGTCTTTCCCTCAGACTCTGCTCCACACTTTGTCTCTGTATCTCTTTCTGTGGGTATTTTTCCCCCTTTCTACAAAGGACCCGAGGATCCATACTTTGTTCTTCCTTCTTCTTGGGCATCATTTGATATGTGAAATGTGTCTTGGGTATTCCAAGCTTCTGGGCTAATATCCACTTAACAGTGAGTGCATACCATGTGTGTTTTTTGTGATTGGGTTACCTCACTCAGGATGATATTTTCTAGTTCCATCCATTTGTCTAAGAATTTCATGAATTCATTTTTTAAATGGCTGAATAGTACTTCATTATATATATATACCACATTTTCTGTATCCATTCCTCCATTGAGGGACATCTAGAATTCCATGATGTAACTGTAAATCTCTTAACATAAGGTCCTACTCAATGACATGCTGTGACTACTTACTATTATATTATCACCCATGATATAAATGACTGTGTATACTGTACTTAAGCTATGCATTACCTGAAGGAAACACTAACAAGAATTTCCAGTGACCAAACTACTTTATACAAAAAGAAGCAATTACATATGTCTATTGCAGTCAATAAAAAAATGGAATCTTAGCAGAAAAAGACAATCTCTTTCAGCAAATTATAGGTAACTAAGGGGCCTAAGTACGATCAACTTTTACTAAATAAAATGAAAAGTAGGTGGTTTAGTAAAAATAGTAATTTCAAGGATCATAAAAATAATTATACTTCTTCAGTACATGTATAGCACATATTTCATAGTGACATTAATAATAACAACAACCATCATTAATACCTGTTCAGAACTTATTATCATTCATGTGTCCTTTTACCTGCAGACCTTATTTCATTTAGAGCTTAGGAAAACTGATACTCTAAATTAGTCTAATATGCTGTGAGATAGGCCATTTGTAGGTAAGTAAACTCTGCATGCTCCAACTGTGGCTTTCTCTTAGGAAGCATGGTGCACTTGCTGAATTTTTGATTGAAAGTTGACCATCAGTTTATATCTCTAGTGACTGAACTGCCTTTACACTAGCAAGCTGACCAGAGACCTCAAGTCACATTACATGAAGAGGACTAGAAATTTATTAAGATTTAACAACTATTTGATTTTTTTAATAGTTAAGGAAAACAAAGGCTTACATTCTACCAGTACGTTCTGTTAGACTCTGAAATGGTTTAGATTAAGTGCTGGAGTTGATGTTGTGGAGATTGGAGTTTGCAACTGAGATCCTGACAGATGACCAACACATGCAAAGATGGCTTTAATAAAAAAGTGACTATAAATAAATATAGAGAAATTGCACTCAGACAACTTACTATATGTGTAAAGTTACTGCCTTTATGATCCCATGCTATACTTAGAGAATTGAAAAGAGAAAAATTGTGTATTTTATTTTTATGAGTTTACAGATGTCATGGAAAGAGCTAAGTGATCAAGAAAAAAAAGTGTAATGGAATCTAGTGAAAGACAGAATCGTGTTCCTGGCATTTGGGGACACATGACTAGCTTCAGCTTGGGAGGAGAAGTAAGGGGCAGAAAAACATCGAAGGTAAGGAAGAAGAACAATAACACAAAGTCTGACTATAAATCAGACCATGAAGCCAGCAGAATGGGGAACGGAAGTGTAGGATGCATATTAAATGTGGGTCCATGAATGAAGTGATAAGCTACAGAACTGGACACGGACAACTCAAATGAAACCCGGCAAAGAGAGGTGGTCTCCAACTGTAAAGTTCCACTATAGTATCTGAATTGTCTTGGAACAAGGAATAGAAAACTGACTTAGCCAGGTATGGTGTCAGCCTGGTCTACACAGAAGTTCCAATCCAGGTCAGGGCTACATAGTGAGACTAACAAAAAAAAAAAAAAAGGAAAAAAATCTTACAAATTTGTATAAATTATGTTTCCAAAAGATTTATTAAGAAAGAAAAACCATTCAGGTGGACAGATGGAGTAGATAAAGTGTTTGCCTGGCCAGCATGGTACCTGGAATTTGGATCCCCATCAACCACATGAAAGCGAGGTGTGACTATGTGGGTCTGTAGACCCTAGCACTTGAAGTAGAACAGAGATAGGAGGATTAGTGGGTCTACCTGGTCAGCAGCCTCACTGAAAAATGAGAAACAATGAGCTCTAGGTTCAGCAAGAGATGCTGTCTCAAGGGACCAAAATGGAGAGCCACTGAGGTGGATGCCTAATGTTTAAAAGTCAGGGCACGTGATGCATGGACATGTGCACGCGTGCGCACACACACACACACACACACACACAGGTGTACGTGCCTATACAGTCACACACATACAAAACAATGAGCTGAGTGTGATAATACATGTGTGAAAATCCAGCGCTCAAAATATAAGGCGGGCAGGGCAGGAGTTCAGGAGCATTCTGGGTCAGAGTGTGAGACTTTGACTTAAGCAAAACAAAGGGAAGGAAGCAAACTTCATATGATTCTAGAAAATGAATATATAGTAATTTAAGCTTTTGCTGATAGAACATATTTTGCTGTTATGTAGCTGAATGGGCACGTGGTAATTTCCTTAGCCTCACTTGCCTCAAAAGTTCAAACTAACAACTAACTTCGGAGCTGTTATATAACTGTTCTGGATGGCCCTTCCTTCAGTCTCTGCTCCACACTTTGTCTCCATATTTGCTCCTGTGAGTATTTTATTTCTCTTTCTAATAACTGAAGTACCCACACGTTGGTCCTCCTTTTTCTTGAACTTCATGTGGTCTGTGAATTGTATCTTGGGTATTCTGAGCTTTTAGGCTAATATCCACTTATCAGTGAGTGCATACCATGTGTGTTCTTTTGTGATTGGGTTAACTCACTCAGGATGATATTTTCTAGTTCCATCCATTTGCCTAAGAATTTAATGAATTCGTTGTTTTTAATAGCTGAGTAGTACTTCATTGTGTAAATGTACCACATTTTCTGTATCCATTCCTCTGTTGAAGGACATCTGGGTTCTTTCCAGCTTCTGCTATTATAAATAAGGCTGCTAGGAACATAGTGGAGCATGCAGTCATTAAAAGTCTACAAACCAAAAAAGAGTCCAGGACCAGATGGTTTTAGTGCAGAATTCTATGAGACCTTCAAAGAAGATCTGATACCAGTTCTCTTCAAACTATTCCACAAAATAGAAACAGAAGGAACACTATCCAACTTGTTCTATATTGCCACAATTATGCTATCTAAAACATGCAAGACCCAACAAAGAAAGAAAACTTCAGACCAATTTCTTTGACAAATCAGAAATGATTTCAAATGGATTGTCACATCTCACAACGGGTGAAGACAGATTCCTTTCCTCTCACCCAGGCCTAAGCTGATGTCTTGCTTTAGCCAAACAGAAGAGATAGAGATCATGTGTTAGCATGGGCTTGGCAAGGCCATGGCCTCGGAAACCAGGCACACAGAGCTGCAAGGAAGCTTACAGAAACATGCTGGTGACCATGGAGAATTAAGAGAGACGCTGGAGGATGTGGCACCATCTTGTAATCTCCAGTGTACCTGAGCTAGGCTACAGCATGTTGTGAAAAGCACTGGCTGCTGGTTCCAGCCAACCCAGAAACTTATGAGACGAAATAAACTAACTTTCCTCAAACACTTTTTGTGAGGAAAATTAACAAACAAAAACAATCTCTGTGATCAAATATCTACACCTCTAAAACTGAACTTCTGTTCTAGTTCATCTATGACTCATCCAAACAAAACCATCGTAACCATCAGCCTTGCTTCTGTCCAACACCTTCCTTCTTATTACTTACTTGAACAATATTTGGAAGTAGCAAAAGCTGCCTTCTGTTTTGAGAAATAAACCACCTGAGTTTCAGTAAAATTCAATTTCTTAAGAAACCTCTTTTGGATTTAAACCAACTTTTCATTTATGAATTTTCTCAATGATTGAAAAGCATAATTCTTTCTTTTTTAA
Organism: Tokudaia tokunoshimensis; assembly: GCA_036184795.1. Classification (NCBI taxonomy): domain Eukaryota; kingdom Metazoa; phylum Chordata; class Mammalia; order Rodentia; family Muridae; genus Tokudaia; species Tokudaia tokunoshimensis. Next base: position 149,953,749 of record BTHU01000001.1, read on the forward strand.
GATTTATTTATTTATTATATGCATGTACACTGTAGCTTTCTTCAGACACTTCAGAAAAGGGCATCAGATCTCATTTAGGATGGTCATGAGCCACTATGAGGTTTCTGGGATTTCAACTCAGGACCTTCGAAGGAGCAGTCAGTGCTCTTAACCGCTGAGCCATCTCACAAGCCTGAAAAGCATAATTCTTTACCCATATTGTTTTCTGTGATAGTCCCAAGGCATTCTACCACCTGGAAGGTCAAATTGACTCATAGTAGGAAGTTAGATTCATTCCTAATCATACACAAAGCCTTAGAGAAACACATGAGGTTCTTTTCAAACTACTCTTACTTTTTCACAGTTCCATTTTGGCACATGTTCCATAGTACTGTGGAAATGTCTCATAATATTCCCACAGAAAGAATATCTACATTTCATGTATTTTACATTTAAAATTACATTTAAAAAATTCTGGGTTTGGATATGTGCGTGTTCATGGGTTCATGCATGTGTAAATGTGTATATATGGGGGGTCAGAGAACTTCCATCAAAGGATTTCTCAGGCTGCAATTCACACTGTTAGACTTGGCAGCAAGTGTCTTTACCCACCAGGCCATCTTGCTGGACCCAATGACTGTATGTTTTAAAAACTCTAAGACAACTTTGATGTACAAAAATGTTAATTTAACAAGTGATTGTTCAACTAACATAGTTTGATAGCACAGATAATCCTGGCCATTTCTTTCTGTAATATTGTCTTTCTTGATCCATGATTACCACAATATTGTGATAAAATCCATGAGATTGAAATATAAAACTGTTTGATTTCCACATAAAATGCTATTTATATTAATTTGTTATGGTTTTGAGAAAATAACAGACATATATCTGAAGGGATATGGAGAAATAAGAAATACTTTGCCATCTATGAACATTATCTCTTAGTCTAACCAAATTGAAACCCAAAATTAGCACACAAAACTTATGCCTTGTAGAAGATACCTTAAGTCTTTAATCTCATTGTACCTCCCACACACACACACCACACCACATACATACATACATACAAACAGACACACACACACACACACACACACACACACACACAGAGAGAGAGAGAGAGAGAGAGAGAGAGAGAGAGAGAGAGAGAAAGAGAGAGACAGAGACAGAGACACAGAGACAGAGAGCGACAGAGAAACAGAGAGACAGAGGGACAGAGAGAGAGACAGAGACAGAGACAGAGAGACAGAGACAGAGAGAGACAGAAATAACTTACAGTTATACAGAAATAAAATACAGTCTTGCTGACTGACCTCCAAGTAGCTCACCCTAGTCCTCTGGTAGGAAGGACTTTTCCAGAAGAAACATTCATCCTAAGTTAATGTGATATCAGAAACTACTCAGCTATTAAAAACAATGACTTCATGAAATTGTTAGGTAAATGGATGGAACTAGAAAATATTATCCTGAGTGAGGTAACCCAGTTACAAAAGAACACATGGAATATACTCATGGTATACAATAAGTGGATATTAACCCAAAAGCTCAGAATACCTGATACAATTCACAGATAATATGAAGCTCAAGAAACAAGAAGACCAAAGTGTGGGTGCTTCAGTCCTACTTAGAAGGGAGAACAAAATTCTCATGGGAGGTAGAGGGTGGGAGGGACTTGGGAGGAAGAGAGGAGGGAGAAGGGGTAAGGAGGGCAGGATCAGGTATGGGAAGAGATGGGGATGGTATACAGAGGTCAGGAAATTGAACAGAGGTGTATAGCAGTTGGGAATGGGGAACTGGGGGTAGCCACCAGCAAGTCCCAGATGCCAGGAAAGCAAGAGGCTCCCAGGATGCAATGGGGTTGAGATTAGCTGAAATGCCCAACAAAGGGGAGAGAGAACCTATAGAGACTATATCCAGAGGTGAGGCAAGGACCCTGGTTTGGGGATGGGGCCAGACACTCATCTCCAAATTTTTAACCCAGAATTGCTCCTGTCTAAAGGAAATGCAGAGACAAAGTATGGAGCAGAAACTGAAGGAAAGGCCATCTAGAGACTACCCCACCTAGGGATCCATCATATATGCAGACACCAAACCCAGACACTATTGCAGATGCCAAGAAGTGCTTGCTGACAGGAGCCTGGTATGGCTGTTCCCTGAGAGGCCCTGCCAGTGCCTTGCAAATACAGAGTTGGATGCTCTCAGCCAACCATTGCACTGAGCGCAGGGTCCCCAATGGAGGAGTTAGAGAAAGGACTGAAGGAACTGAAGAGGTTTGAAACCTCATAGGAAGAACAACAATATTAACCAACCAGACCCCCCAGAGTTCCCAGGGACTAAACCACCAACCAAAGAGTACATAAGGAGTGACCCATGACTCCAGCTTCATATGTAGCAGAGGATGGCCTTGTTGAACATCAATGAGAGGAGAGGTCCTTGGTCCTGTGAAGGCTCAATGCCCCAGTGTAGGGGAATGTCAGGGCAGGAAGTTGGAAGTGGGTGGGTGGGTGGGGGAGCACCTTCATAGAAGCAGGGGGAGGGGGAATGGGATAGAGTGTTTCTGGAGGGGAAACCAGGAAAGGGGACAATATTTGAAATACAAATAAAGAAAATATCCAATAAAAAAAGAAAAACTCAAATTAATATAAAAGTCCCGATTAAGAAATGGAAAGAATCATCTCTGTATACCAGTAGCTGTCTATTGATAGCATTCTGACTGACCTAGTCTTCTATGGGATTTGCATGATCCCAGCCTTTAAGAAGTTCACAATGGACTGCTAGCTTGAGAGCATGGAGAAAGAATCATAGAACACTTATAGAAACAGTCAGGTCCCGGCTATTACATCCACCCAGATGAGATCTTGGATCCTACCTGAGTCCAGAGCTGAATGCAACCAAATGGTGCATCAGACACAAGAAGCCTCCAGCTAAGGCTCATCAACACATATAGTCATGAAGAAAACAGCCTGTAAGGCTTCCAAGATGGCTTATTATGCCTCAATACATAAATAAGGAAACTAAAGGGCTGTGTATGGTGTGCCTCTCCCTGTCCTCACTCTGAGACTTCCACATTCTCAAATATACCATGGGCACAGGAGCTTCAAAATAGGCTGTCCCATTGCCTAGAACACATTCCCTGAAGCCCAGGACAGTATATGGCTCCCCTTTTTGTAAACAACTTCTGTATATCTTTGTGTTCTCTAATAATATCAGTCTCTATGTTATTTGATATTTACATTAGAAGAACTTTAATTTCTTATTATACCTATGTTATATATGTTATAATTTGATGGGTGTCTCTTTCTAATCTAGAAGTTAGAAAAGCACCCAGTCCAACTTCTGGCATCAATGCAATATTTTGTGCTTGAGTTGTAAACCAATAGTCTGACAGCAATAGAGCCACAGAGGAAACTGCATCAGGCTCAGAGATTACTTCTCCTAATTTAACATGTTCTTTTTCTTTTATAAGAAATTAGTATGAGATTTCATTCAAGATGTGTCTTGCAGTGTGTGTGTGTGTGTGTGTGTGTGTGTGTCTGTGTGTCTGTGTGTCTGTGTGTGTGTGTCTGTGCATGTTTGAGAAAGAGAGAGAGAGAGAAAGAATAGAGAGGGAGAGACAGAGGGAGAGGAAGAGGGAGAGTTGTGCTATCTAATTTTGTCAAGTTGATATGGGAATAATAGAGTCACCCTGGAAACAGATATGTAGGTCTGTCTGTGAAGAATTATCTAGATCTGGCTCACTGAGGTAGAAAGATCCATCTTACATGTAAAAACAATGTCATTTCATGTGCCGGGGGCTCAGAATGTGGACTGTACAGAACCGTTCACCACTTTGCTTCCTGACTATGGTTGTACTATCACAAGTTGCCTTCTGTTCCTCCCTGCATAGTGTCATTGCTATGGTGGACTCTTTCCTATGCAACTGTAAGCCAAATAAACCCTTTTTGTTTCTGTCAAATATTTTCATAGTAATAAGAAAAGTAAGTAACACACTACTGTTGTTTTAATTAAGTTATTGATTTGTATGTGTGCTTGGCTGTATGAGTTTTTGTGCAACATGTGTGTGCATGCAAGAGCTCAGAAGAAAAAGCCAGAAGAAAAAATTTCAAGCCTTTTGAAACTGTAGTTACAAGTCGTTGGAAGCTGCCCTGTGGGTTCTAGGAATTGAATCTGGATCCTCTGTAAGGGCAGAGACCATACTTAACCCCTGACCCCTTTCTCCAGCTCTTGGTAGTACAGTGTTCCAGTGGTTTAGTGCATGTATATGTTCATGTGCCTATGCATGCATGCATGTATATGCACACAGGTGCATATGGAGGTTAGGAGTCAATGTTGGATGTATTATTTGATCACTCTCTACCTTATTTCTTAAAGGGTATCTTCCTGACTCTGAAGCTCACTGACTGGCTAGACCTGCTTGTCATTGAAGTACAGGAAGCTTTTGGCTTCAGTTCCACCAGTATGGGGTTACAACCATATGAACAAACTTTTAGTGTGAGTGCTGGAGACTGGAATTCCAGTGTCCACGCTTATGTCCCAAGCACTCTCTGGATGGAGCAATCTCCCCAGGTACATCATTTGTAGTTTTAAACTCAGGTTATGGATGGCACCATTTCCAGAGGGAGATACTTTTAAAAAAGTAACACATGTCAAAAGGGATACAAACACCTGAGCATGGTACTTCAAGTCTACAATTCCAGCACATGAAAGGCTGAGGCAGGAGGACTGGCATGAGACGTCATGAGATTGAGGGCAGCCTAAGCTACATTGTAAGTTCAAGGCCAACCTAGACTACAGAGGGAGACTCTGACTCAAACAACAAATAATATGGAGAAATTTCATATTAGTCTCCAGCTCATCCTTCTCTACTATCCCATGATTCTTGCTTTAGATCCCTGAGTCTCTACAAGACACTAGAAATGGAGAAGTCTGTGAGTCGAAATACATGCCTGGCAATTTCAATGTAGAAGACCATTATTGAAAGGAGGGTTCTCACAAGGTAAAAATCAGGCAATTCCAGTAGCCCTGGTGCCACTCACAAAGGTTTAGAATGTCTACACAGGCCTGGATGGCAAAATGCTATCAAGTTTAGTGAGAACTAAACTCTAACTTAATTATTAAATATAACGTTACTAAGTCATATTACTGAATCTTTCTGTAGCTCAGTTCACATGTGGACAATGACTTAATAAATTTCCACACCATAAGAGAACTAGAAGGGCCAAAGGGCTTTGTAACATGTAACTACAGTTTAAATGCATAACATCACACAAAATCTGTTTTACAAATCCAAATCTAATAAATATTGTGGTGGTTGTTATATTAAAGGGCTGTCTCCTTACAGTGGAAAAGATAAAGGCTGGGTAAACTCTTACAGAAGGAAAATGTCTTCAATGTCAATTATTGCAAGAATGTCCATTATTGTGTTTCATGTAACGGATGTTCCCTGACACTATAGAGGTTATAACCTGGAATTTCTGATGCAGTGGCTATAATTCCTTTGCCTCTCTATGGGGTTCAAGCAGCATATACTTGAAATGTCTCTCATGGAGTGTTTTAAACTAAATTGCAGAACCCAGAGGCCCCAGCTCCATTGCTATCCAGAAGGAACATCAGTTACTCTCAAAGACTTTCTAGTAAGCCAACAGTAGAAGTAAACTCTATGGTCACTGCAGAAGCCCAGTAATATAGTTTTATACACATGAATTTTGTTTTCCGTTGAGGGGGTTGCATTTATAGCCATGGACACATAACTCCAACAGCTCAGTAGCTTTGCTCTCAATGAGAAAGTTGTAAATTCTAGAAACTTGTACAGAGTCATAGAAAGTGACTCATAAGAATTTCTGCGTCTGTAGACAATTCCCTCCTTCTGCCCCCCTGGCTGTCACAGCACTTTATGTTTCTGCTTCTCACACTTAGACATGAATCACACTTGGCTATGTTTATTTTCCATTAGATAAAGATACTTGAGGCTATCAACTTTTCTCACTCATCCCAGGGTGACTCAGATGGGACTCTTTTGAGTCAGTCGCCAACTCACCGCTTTCCATCCTCAATTACACACCCAATGCAAACAACATAAAACTAGTCAAATAAAAGATTAATATATGTGACCATTCAAGTTTCTGTTGTGTTCAAAAATCCCATGCAATGGTGACTAATGCCCAGGTCAATTTTATATTTAGAGTGAAATATGATGATGTTTGCATTTTATCCCTACCTTCTTGTGTGTAGAAGTCAACTGAGGTATTGAGATGATGTCTTAGACAGCATCACTTATCAACTTGACACAGCCTACAGTCATCCAAGGAAGGAGGCTCGATTGAGATGTTGCTGATATCAAAATGTCTTGATTCATGATTGACATGAGACTGCCCAGCCAACTGTGGGTGGCACTATATCTAGGCAGGTGGTCCTGAGCTATATAGAGAAATTAATTGGGTAAGCCAATAAATAATGTTCCTCAATCACGTCTCCTCAAGGTTTTCCTTGCATTCTTGCCCTGATTTCTCTGAGAGATGAGCTGTTACCCAGAATAGTAAGATGATGTCTTAATTAAGGTTATTAATGCTAGGATGAAACACCATGACCAAAAGCAAGTTGGGAAGAAAAGGGTTATTGGGCTTACACTTCTATATCACTGTTCATCAATTAAGAAATTCAGGACGGGAACTCGAACAAGACAGGAACCTGGAAGCAGGAGCTAATGCAGTGGCCATGGAGGGTGCTGCTTTTTGGTTTGTTCCTCAGGACTTACAGGAGCCAGGACCACCAGCCCACCCACAATGGGCTGATCTCTCTCATAATCACTAATTAAGAAATTGCCCTGCCCCACTGGCTTGCCTCTAGCCCAATGTTATGGAAGCTTTCTCTCCACTGAGGTTCCCTCTTCTCAGATGACTCTTAACTTGTGAGAAGCTGACATAAAACTAGCCAGGACAGATGAAATGAACCCTTTCTTCTCCCAGGTTTCTTTTGGTCAGAATGTATTCTCACAGCAACAGAAAAGCAAACTGGAACAGACAAAAATAACCAAAATTGCATGTGCAGGACTCACTGAAGAGTTACAAATAGGTCAGTAATGCTACCTTTATGTAGGGAAGCTGAATATCCTGCCTGCAAAAGTTTATTTCTTAAAAAAGTAACTGAGTGGGCTAGAGAGTGGCTTGGTGTCAGAATGCTTACTAGGCCCTGGGCTTCATACCAAGTACCAAGTACCAAGGACAAAAAGAAAGAAAGGAAGGAAGGAAGAGAGAGAGAGAGAGAGAGAGAGAGAGAGAGAGAGAGAGAGAGAGAGAGAGAGAGAAGAAAAAAAGAAGGGAGGGAGGGAGGGTGGGAGGGAGGGAGGAAAAAGGGAGGGAGGGAGGAAAGAGGGAGGGGGGGATGGAGGGAGACAGAAAGATGCTTTCCATCCTTAAATAAGCAAGAGAAGCACTTCATTTGTTGTTAAATTGAAATTGGAACGTGTCTGCTTTCACTACAGGGACCTTTCTCCTAGACAAAACTCATTGTGGAAGATGGCCCCTTGGACAGAAGCTTATCTCACCAAATAGGCAGCATTAATCAGTTACCCTGAGGAAACGTGGAAGTGACTGTGAGAAGAACAAACCTTCCTTAGAAACTGAACGTTCCAGGAAGTAACAAAATGAGGTGGTTGGAAGCCCTACAAAAGAAGGAGTCTTGAATAACTACATCTCGCACCCAAAATAAAAATAGATGACCACATATCCCAAGGGCATAAGATACTCATTTGTAATTTATCACCAAGAAAATCCAGAGTTGTTTGAGAGACACGTTAGACACAACTTTCTCACACTGTCTTTGCCTGCATACTTTCTAAACCAATGAGCTCCATTTGCTATAGATAGGTCACCTAAATTTTAGAAGAACACTTCTCTTTTTTGATTATTTATTTGTGTCTTGTTTTGTCTGAGACAAGGTCTCATGTTGCTCAAAGTTGGACTTCAGCTCCTGAACTCGCAATGTACTGGAGGCTGCCTTTGAATTGTTTATCGCCCTATCTCTACCTCCCAAGTCCTGGAATTATAAGCACAGGCACAGACTTGAGAGTTCCTTGTTGACACATTGAAACAAACACCCCCTTGCTTATCATAACATATAAGGTCAATCAGGACAATTACATAATGTAATTTCTTTATCCATACCCTAGTAAGCAGTCATATATATATATATATATTAATACACACAATATACACACATATATTTAAAATATATATATATACATATATATATGTATATATATAATCTGCCCTGTAGGTTCATCTCCTACCACATTTCCCTGTCTGGAGATGTCATTTCCTTGAAACCACACTAAAATATTAAAGAACTGATTATGTCACCTTAGACATGTTAGAAGAAAAACAGCTTGTTTTGTAGGGTAGTTTACCTTCAAGCATAGAAGATAAGTGTATTTCCAAGTGTTAAATGCTCTCTAAACAATTTCTGAAAATTCATATTATTATACCTTTAGTTAGTGTGCTAAATCTGCCTAATTGTGACAGATGATCATTTAAGGAAGTAATATAACCTGTGTGCTGACACCATGGGCTGGAATCTTAGTCAAAAGGAGTTGTGTGTTTGTTTAAGATAGGGTCTCTTTGTAAAGCTGAGGTTACCCTCAAGCTTATGTAGCTCAGACTAGCCTCAAATTCACAGTCCTCCGGCCTAAGCCTCTTAAATGGTGTTGCCACCGTACTCAGAGAAAAATAATATAGTTTAGGAAAATTTAGCTTCAGTTTTTCCATGTTTACAAGGAGGAAGCTTTGTTGGTTTGTTTGAGAGGGGGTTTCACGTAAAGCATGCTAGCTAGCCTCAGCAACACTACAGAGTCAAGTGTGACCTTGAACTCTTGAGTGCCCTGACTTTACCTCCCAAGTGCTGGGCTTGCAGGCATATGCCACTATACCGAGCAGGAAACAGTATTTCTTGATGAGTGCAGAAAAACAAAACAAAAACAAACAAACAAAAACTCCAGGAAGTAAATCTTCTAGGCATTTTCTTGACTTGAGAGTGGTTTATATATGAACTCATCTCAAGACCCACTAGTCAAGACAGAAAGACATCCCGTAGAATAGTAATTTATACACTTCCATTGGAGGTAACTGGTGCTTGTTTCTGCTATGCTTTGAGGTGGGGTGGTCAATGTAAAATCAGGACTCCAAGTCACTCCACCTCCAGGCAAGGAGCTGGGTACTAATACTTAAGTCCCCATCTGCCTCTGGCTTAAAGATTAGAAGAATGAAGAAATATTTTCCAGCTTGCCACCCATGGAGTTCTAAATGGTGACAGGCTGATGATGTCTTAGGTTATTCAAGGTAAACTGGTTATGAATGAAATGAAAGTAACAATGGTTTGCCTGGGTCTCTGAAAGTGACTGTGTGTGTGTGTGTGTGTGTGTGTGTGTGTGTGTGACCACACAGATTTTTAAGACCTTGTCAGAAAGCACCAACCTCACACCTGCAAGTAGATTAACAGTTGCCACTGCCATCTGATTTGAGACACAGAAAGGTCCATAGACCAAAGTGTTTTCCCTATTGACCTCCATTCCTGTGTCAAAAGCGTTCCCATTGACATTTGTCATATGCCACTGTGTCACACACTTATAATGCAAATGTACTTATTAATGTGTTTAAATTTGCTGATGTATTCGAGAGGTGTGGATGTATTAATTTCTGGGAAATTGGCTTATTAATTAGTTCTTTTCATGAAAAAGGTCTCAGAAATAACGTTTGAAAAGGAAAGTTGACCTTGTCTCCTATAAATGGAAAGCCAGGCTGTTCTAGATATTCCTGTTTTACAGCTTAAAGTAAAGGAAAGAGGCTGTGGATTGGTGTGTGTGTGTGTGTGTGTGTGTGTGTGTGTGTGTGTGTGTGTGTGTCTGTACTGAGATAAGATTTTAGAAAGGAATAAAGATGGTGGAGAGGCAGCTATAAGAACTGTGTGATAGCCCTTACAATACCTAAATGTATACTTAAGAACACATACAGGTCCACACTTCACATAACAGCTTAATGCAGTGTCATTCTTACAAAAGTAAAAGAAGCCAGTGTTGCTATAGTTACAAAAAGGATGTACCTGTATCCACTGCTGTGATCTCCTTGTACAAATTATTTCAAAACTTACTAATCTAAAATTATCTTTAACTAAACATATATATATATATATCCTCCTGAAAGTCTAGATACCATCTAGTAAACAAAATATTAAGAATTAATTTGTCTGGGTGTGGTATACACATCTTTAATCCCAGCACTTGGGATGCAGAGGCAGACAGATCTATGTGAATCTGAGTATGGCCTGGTCTACATAGCAACTTCCAGGATAGTCAGGACTCACTCTATAGAATAAGAACTTGTCAATTAAGAGTACACAGAGAAGCTGGGGGTGCAGTTCTGTGCTAAGGGGCTGAGGGCTGTGACATGGAAAGCTGTCCTCCAGAGGTGGCAGGTCTGTTGTCTCAGTGCAGTCTTAGAAGCTGTGTAATATCCACACGAAACAGAGCCTGTGCTCCTTCATGGAGACCTTCCATCTCTCCAAGAATATATAGGAGCTAATGGTCACTGGGATAGAAAGACATTTTCTTCAGTGGGGTAGCCAATAGTGAGTTTCCCATGTTCCTACAAATAACCTATCACCAATGTTCCTTGTATTTAACCTTTAGAAAATACATTGGTTCAAGTGAGAAGAGAAAGATTTCTTTAGACAGTTGTTGGTATCCTCTCTGAGATGAAGACTTTTTTTCCCCTTTCCAGGAAAAGGTCACAGTAAACGCATGTCTTAGTCTACTTTTATTAGTGTCATAAATCCCATGACCAAAGCAACTTGGGAGAGTAATGGGTTTACTCCCTCTTAGGGTTTATAGTCTATGGTCAACAGATGTAAGGCAGGAATTTAACACAGGCAACTGGAGGCAAGAACTGAATCAGAGACCATGAGGGGATGCTGCTCACTGACATCCTTAGATGTGTTCTTTATACAACCCAGGACAGCTACCCAGGGCTGGCACCATCACAGTGGGCTGGGCCCTCCCAAATTGATCAAGAAAATGTCCCATAGGTTCGCCCACAGGCCAATCTGATGGGGTTGTTTTCCACTGCAGTTGCTTCCTTGCAGATGACTCTTGAGCTGACAAACAAAACAAAACCATCAGCCAAACAAAAGCAACAACTTAGCAGTGAGAGACTTGCTAAAATGGTATTTTTCAAATGGTATTTCCTAAGTTAATTTATGTGGTCTATTTAGATTATCATGGATACTATCTTACATAGTTTCTTTCTCACTAAAGCTACAAATGTTCACTAGTTCCTAGCTCCACAACCTGCCAGAAAGCTTTGGGCCACTTTGAACAACTTCTGAGATCCTCCTGCTCATGAGCACTCTAGAACAATGTATCCCAACTGACACTTAGTATCCTAGAAGACAGAGATGAATTTAAAAGACAAAGATAACAGTATTTTATACTATTTTCTTGTAATCAACCAAACTCCTACAGAGTAGAAATCTTAAGTGAAAGGGAAATATGTTTATGATGGTAATTACCACTTTGGAGAAAAATCTACTCATAAGAGCTAGTTTTTAGGAGAAGAAAAACTCTGCCTGACCTGCCTTACCCTCAGAATCCAAGAGTCTGTGGATTCCTACTGTGCCTGGCGCACAGTAGGAGTGAGAATTAATTATTTAATTAACTAATGCATTTTACACAACTCTTCCCATAGTAATGTGAATTAGGTATTGTTAAACTAATTTTGCAGTGGGGAAATTGACGCTCAAAGGAACTGCATAATTATCTCAAAGGCAAACAGCTGGTATATGCTGTTGGGGCTTATACGGTACAAATGTTTTTTAGGGGGAATAGCAAAACAATAGAAAACAAAACAACAAAACCCCCAGCTCTATCTCACTGCGTATGTTTCCTACAATTTAAGTGACATTTATTTTTTACCACATCTTTTGGTATGTTAAAGCACCACATGCCTTGTCAAGAAGTGGGATAAAGTACCAGAAAAGCTTTAGTTAGATGATGGCTTCAGAATCTTAATGTTTGTGTGAAGAGTTTTACTGGCCAAATCCAAGGGAGCCCACGGTTCATCTCAATGACATGGCCAGTTCACAGATGATGCATTTATACAAGGATGGCAAACCTGCTGAACATTTCATGGTCATATGGCGTTCCAGTGCTGTCCACTCTGCAACTTTTAAGATTACTTACACTCTCTCTGATGTGTCTATTTTCTATGAAAGCATTTTCAAAAATACTGGCTACCCATGTATTTTTAATGAAACAGAGCTGTCTGCTGAGGGATGCAAGGGGCAACAGTATTTTCCCATCTCCTAAGCACAAGGTTTGAGGGAAACAAGACTGAAACAAAATCTCCATTGAGAAAACTGCGTAAACTGTTGGTAATAATCTCTCTAAGGACACAACACAAGGTATCAGAGACCCAGATATTTTCACATGCATTGGCCAAGGGACTTTGCATTTTTTATCTAGTGGCTGAAAGAGTTAAAGGAGGAGTGGGGAAGGTAGGTCTTATGACAAGGGAGTAATATCATATTAAGTATTAAACAATTAAAGATGTACTCATTTAACAGTTAGTTATGCAAAGAAATAAGAGGATAGGAAAACTACCTAATAGTAATTATTCAAAACATTGAGAAAATTTCAGCATAAAGATCCAATGACCTTTATTAATATTTTAAAGATGGATAAATTAAAAATAAATTTTATTTAATGTGAACAATAGTTACAAGTTTCCTGTAGCAACTTCTCTTTTAGAATAGAGGTTGCTTGCAGATTTAACCATTGAGAAAATGCAAAACCAACTCCTGGAAAAGACTCTTTATTAAATAAAAATTAAAACCAATGCTATGGTTTTCTCTCATACTTCTATGAATGTTCTATGGATATTCTGGAACATTCTATAAATATTCTGTAATATTCAAATGTTCTAAAAAAGAGAAACTCAAGTGAAAAATAATGCTGAGTATGCTGTCAAAAGTCACAGAGCATCTAGTAAGTAGAATTGAGATGTGAATCCAGCAGTCTGACTCACAACCTAGACTGAGCACTATACAAGCTTCCCTTTAGCATGTTACGAAACATTCCCTACTACTCCATGAAAAGTGCCACTATTACAGAACACAATGTGCTTGAAAGGAGGCAGGAGTGAAATAAGACACATGGGGAGCAGAAGAAACAAAATACACCTGTTACATAATTCACATGTCGTGCCACAAAACAGAAATATATGTCTCCTATATAAAACAGAGGAAAAGATCCATTAAAGGTACTAACACATAAAACTTCACCTTGCTTCCTATCTATCTCTGCTCCGTGATCCTCTCAGCAGTTTTATTTGCTACTTCAAGGGATACTCCCAGGCAAGCTCAAAGTCTTGCGGGCTCCTGAACTATAATGAGCACAAGCAAACAGGGGCTGCCTGCAAAACTCCACCTCTGCCAGGGGTTAGGCCTACACATTAGGTCTTCCAGGTAGAAGCAGAGAAGTCAGGTGTCCTCTAGTCTCATGTAGGAAATGTAGAACACTGGAACTTGTCCACAGGATAAACTTCTTTTTGAGTCTCCTACCAACATGCCATGGCACTGCCAGGTTAGGACTTGAGTGGCAGTCATTTTGTCTCACCATAGAGTCTGCATGCCTGGTACCTAGCCTCTGTCCATAAACACTGGACACTGGTGATGACTTTGTGGGAATGGGGATGGATTACAAAGTCTAACAAGGTCCAATGATTTGGCAAACCTAGAATCAGTCTTGGATATGGGAAATACAAGGGAATGGGGTCACATATTTAGTTTCAATGTTATAATAAGCATTATAAAATTTAAATGTGAAATTACTAATTATTCCAGGGTGGTGACCACAGAACATTAAACTTGGAACATGAGGCTCTTCTGGTTACTGAGTTATGTGTGATTGCACTGGTAATATGCCCATGAAGTCTGGGGCACCAAAAAGTTATGACATAGAGCAGTGCATATGATTGTGTTTATTTAGTAACTTATCACCATGTTCTGAGACACAAGAAAAGCAAGATACAATGGACTGAAGAAGTCTGAAAGCCCGTAGCAAGAACTAGGAAATAAGTCAGAAATTAGAGGTTTTTTAAGTTGAAAAGATGTTTCAATTAGACAGAAATTAGAGACCAGAAGAAGAGGATTCCTATAGTAAACATCTTTCGGGTGGTTGAAGGAGAAGGACAGTGAAAAAAGCCTTGTCATCAGAAAAAAGAAGGAATTTGGCTTGGCTGGTGGGGAAGGGTGGAGTCAGTGGAATATCACCCCATGTCTATGCTGGAGACTGAAGCCAGCTCATGAGTAATAGTCAAATAAATGTTCAGCAACTGAGAGTTGATTCTTTGAAATTTTTGTGGTATAGATGGTTAGACTTTAAAAACCACTACTTTCAAGGTTGAAAAAGTACACAGAGAGGCAGAGGCTGAGGAAATTTGAAATAGTATTTTTTAAAAATTTCTGTATGCAATGGAGAACCATTGCATGGTTCTTTGTTGCAGTGATTTTGACACCGTTATAGACAGCAATGGAGAGAGAGGATGTTTGCAGAAAGAAAATTAATAAGTCATGGAGACATATACTAGGCAGGAACTAACAGAAGGGAGAGAGATGCAAGGCCCCTAATATTAACCGAACACAAAACAGATATGATGAATGGAGGACAGAAATAAAGATGAAGAGGCTAGAAGATGCCTTCCTGCTAACATACCTGGATTTAAACATTTGTGTATTTGATACCACAGTGCATCCCTAAGAATGTAGTTTAATGGAAATTCAGGAGTTCAGTCCTATAAATATTGTTAAAGATAACAAAATAATAGCGTGTGGAGAAGTTTGCCTAGCTGAGCACAGGAAAGGCTTGGACTGGATGCCCATAAAGAAGAACAGGAGAAGAGATGATGCAGGAAGAAGGTGAGTGAGGAGCAGAGGAGAAATAGTGGAGAGGAGACAAGAGTATAGGGTGCCGAAAATTGTTTCGTGAGAATTGACCTCGGAAAACACAAGGGGGGTGGGGAGTGGGGGTGGGGAGTGTGTGTGTGGGAACAAGCTCTCTTCAGAAAAAGACCATTGTGAGACACTTCAGTGTGAAGAGAGCACAGGTGATCACTGCAAACAGCGCCAATTAGCTCACCCATGACATGTGATTTGCAGTGTAGCATCTCATTCCCTACTTGGGCTGACACTGATGTTTCCAAAAGCCTCAAAAGATGTAGAGTTAAAGCATGCGTGGGCAACCAGTCATCGCTCTGGACAGATGCCTTTGCAAACACTGGTTTATTGACTTTTTTTTTTAAATAGCTGATTTGGGGGAGCGTGGGTAGGATAAAGAAAAGTAAAACAGCAATAATCTTAGCTGTAGGGAAAAAAACTTTCACATTTCTTTGTATAGTGTCAGAAAGTTGAAAAGGCAGCATTTTTTTTCTCTTCCATTCCTTCCTTCTGAAAATGCTTTATACAACATCCAGGTTGTTTTCTGGAGCTATCAGGAATATTTAATATCATAACTTACTAGCAGAGTGCACTCTGCAGCATTCTACTTTGCAGTCCATATGAGTGATGTTTACATGGAATTCATAAGATTGCAAATCTCGATTAAAGATAGTAAAGTTTTTCCTTTCGCCCTTCATTATTGAGTCAGACTACATAAATATTTATATAAATATATAAAATATATAAAAATTATTTTGTTCTTTGTTTCATGTAGATTCTGTCCTGTACTGTGTCTTATTACGTAGGCCCTGGTGAACAAATGATAAGTCAGATAAACTAATAAAGAGATCTGAATTCAAAGTCTCTCCTTATCTTTTCTTCCTGAGCACATTTTCTATTTTCCTTATATACATTTATTTAGAATGCTGCTTGTTTTCTAACTGCAAGGCAATCATAAATTAATACAACTCCCATTTAAAAAGACAAGAAGTTATACGGAATGGTAAAAATAGGTAGCAAAAAACCAGGCGATGGATTTCAAGTTACATTGACTCAAAGTACATCAGACTCATGGCCCACTGCAATAGTGAGATTACTGCAAACTACATTGCCTCGAAGAATGATAATCAGTGAAAGAGTGTCTCTTAAGAAATACAATTAACTAAGGATGATCAGGAGAGGCAGAGAGAGAACACAGGTGGCACACAGCACAGGAAATGCAGAGAATATTCCTG
Source organism: Tokudaia tokunoshimensis (assembly GCA_036184795.1). Lineage (NCBI taxonomy): Eukaryota > Metazoa > Chordata > Mammalia > Rodentia > Muridae > Tokudaia > Tokudaia tokunoshimensis. The sequence continues at coordinate 149,969,945 of BTHU01000001.1, forward strand.
AGAACACAGACTGGGAGAAGCAGTCTTTCTGATAAGGTAGAGTGACGAACACAGATGCTGTCAATTTTCATGAGCAAAGAAGGGAATACATTTAAGGAAGATGTGATCACAACGTGTCAATATTGGAATGAAATGCTTCTGCAGATGCTGAATGTTCACAGACTGAAAGTTGAATTGCACTGAAAGCATTTGAAGACAATTGGTCCATAAAAGAAGAAAGACCCAATAAAAGTATAAATTAAAATAGGGCAATGAAATTATTCATTGGAAAAACAAACCTGAGAAAATGCCCTGAGCTCATTTAAATTAGAAAACAGATTTGTCCCATGTTCTAGTTTCACTCACCAAACAAATTCCCTCCTTACCTGCACTCCTTATAATGGAGAATTTATTTTATGTATGACACACTCAGTTCAAGTCTAACCTTAGGGAGCTTGTGCTATGAGCCTAATCAGTATTAGCACGGGGCTATGGACTCTCCAGATCATCAAGGAAGTTTATACATTCTTTTATGCAGGGTGGTTATGCAGATTGCTGCATGTTTGATAAATCTTGATCATGATAAATAATTTCATGAATTATTTCCAGAATTTCTTGAAGTGTGCATCTCTCCAAATACGCTGGCACAAACAGGAAGCTGTAAGCAAAGAATGGCAGTGGGCAGGACAGTCTGAGGCCATGAAGATCTGCCTCTTACGAAAGTAATAAAAGAAGGAACAGGGAAGGAAATGCCTCTCTGAATGCCAGGCCAGATATTTTCATAGTCTACAGATGGAAAAAAAAAAAAACAAAAAACAAACAAACCTGGAAAGGCATAAAGGAAATGATGTTATCTGTGTTTCCATTTACATCTATTTCTCCCTGCACTCAAGGCACTTTCTAGACAGACTACCCTCTAACAGACTTCTCTGTCCCCTTGTACCCATTTGGGGTGACATCCTCACGGTCCCATGACCTCCTGGGGTTGTAGTCTTCTCTGTTGTTCTCTCACAGAACAATGGCTTCTCTTGGCTCTGACCAAACACAAGACTTGCACAAGTCTTCTTTATCTACGTTTGTTTGAAGACTGGTAAGTTTTCCTAACCTCTGCTGACCTGCCCTGAGAAACCATTTAATCCCACCCTAAGACATTCTCTCCCTCTTTGAGGGTCACTTCCATAGTGGCTCTTCACTGTGCACCACAGTGTACAGATTATGATTCTCACCAAGCTCCCTAAAGTCAAGGAAACTTGAATATGGAGTCAAGGGGAACATGGAATAGAAGCTGTACAGTTTCATAATAAAGTGAAACAAAACTTTACTTTTTCTGGGTTTCTTACCATTCTTGTACAACATATATCTTAGAGCTTCTCAATTTAAGCAGGATCTTGTGATGAATTTCATACAGAATTTTCTTAAGATATCAGAAGCGCCTTAATCTAGAATTCTCCTTCTGTCTACTTGTTCCCCATCTTCTGGCATCTCTGAACTTACAGCTTTGATCGTACTGCTACCAACCACTCACTCAAGCTGGGAAAATTTTAATATTCCTTCCTTTTTCATTTTGATGTCTCTATATTTAATTTGTTCACCATGTGCAGCTAATTTAAGAGCCTGAGTCCTCAAATCCTCAAACCCATTCATGTCTTTCTACTTTTTCTGCCCTAGCCTAGAACCTTGTCATCTCTGCTCTCGGCAATTGCACTGCCTTCCTCCCTCTCCTCTCCTCCAGCATCTCCAGGGTCTCATGATGATTGTTAAACTCACACCCAGTCATGCCCCCTCTCTTGATTAAACTTGCATGGTAGCTATTTACGTACCTACTACGAAAAACTCAGGATCCGTTGTGTACTGTTATCCTCCTTCCCTGCCTTCGAACACATTAAGTATGTTAAAGTTCTTCCAACCCTCCAATGTAAGTACCCATTACAGTGCGTAAGAGTGCTTGTTCTAAAAGCAGGAAGACCTGAGTTTGAATCCTTAGTAACCAGGCTAAAAAGTCAGACGTGGTACTGGGATCACACACAGGTAAATCCCAAGTTCAATGGCTAAGAGACCACATCTCAAGGCAACAAGGTAGAAGGAATTAGAGAAAGAGTCATACTGTCCTACTCTGGCCTCCACACTCACACATGGGCACATCCATCACACAACCCATACACACACAATTAAAGGGAAAAAGATAGAGCCTCACTCTTCTGTGCTTTCTATTTCTCTACCTACAGTGACTTTTTCTCTCTTCTATAATTTCTGGATGACTTAGTGAATCCAAGCAGTTTATGATCTTATCCAAGAATCCTTCCCTGATTACAACCTATTCATCAGTCCCGACCTCTAGAAAGGATTCAGCAACCTTTCCTCATACTTTTTATATGCCTTATCACCAAGCTCTAAAATAATTATAAAGGATAATGTTATGCTTTAATCTAATTTGAAAAAATTACCTCCAAGAGCCTGTACTGTCAGAAAGGAAATCTTCCGCAGTGACCAACTGAATACTCAACAAGATGTATTCAGTCACCTACTGGTAGAGTTGACACCAAGTTCTTAGAAACTCAGCAGAATTTTATGGCATCTATATGTTCAATAAGAATTTTAAGTTTTATCTCATTATAAAAGTGAAGTTTTTTTACTTTAGCTGCATTTATTTTATGCTGAATTTATTCCCATGCCATGAGTTTTTGTTTCTTCAGTTTCTTCTGGGATATCTTTTTCTTCTGTGCATCCTTCTCCTCTGGCTATGGACTGATCTGTTCCTACTCAGTGAGGATCATCTCAGTGTGGCAGGGGGAGCTCATGTATGGGTTAATCTGGCTGTGAGTTCTGTAGGTTCATAGGCACATCTCAGATGCCTTGTGATGTGTTCAATGACTAGAGATCTACATCTAAACCCTTAAGTTCAGCATTACTTTCTGCATTTTAACTAATATACAGGAATGAGCGCATCTATTGATTAATTATTTCTTCAAAAGGAAGTTTCTAGAATACCAATCTCAGGATCAATTAGTGAAGCTAAATATTCTTTGTCCTTTGGTTTCTTTTAAGCTTTCTATTATAGAAAGCTTTAGCTACCACTGAATACTTTCAAACACTCATTGTTCCTACTTAGGAGTTGTAATTACATTGACTCAAAATAATTCTATAGAAGTATTGAAAATATTACAATATTTTCATAAATTCAGCCAACACTCATAGATATTCAAATTCATAATTGACATTCATTTTTTATGGTTTCAAATGGGGTCCAGAAAGATCTGTCTACCATTCTGTGACTTTTATTATTTAAATGAATGTTTGTTTTTAACTTTCAAATACTATGTCAGTAATAACTCAGAAAATTATTGCTTCAAATGTAATGGAAATTGAAATTTATTATGCCAATCTGTATATTTGGAGTGTTTAAATAAATGTATAAAATAGACATAAAAATATCAATGATCTTTTATATGGACACAACTTAGTAGTCAGTGGTTGTTTCAATTTAAGTCCTATAAGCTCTTTCTAAAGATAAAGAGTTTAAATTTGTACACAAGATAATACAATGCAAAGAAAGTTGCTAAGATAGTGACATATTACTAAGAATGAAATCGTGTCCAAGTTTTAACACAAGAAGATATTATGTTCATGTGATTTTTATATAATGTTCTCTATTCCTAGTGTAGTAAGGCTTTTTCTTCCTGGCATAATATGATCAACCCATCTTCATTTGGGGATAGACATTACTCCAGCTTTGTAGACATGGTAACTGCTTTAGCAAAACAAGACAGTGAGTCACAGGATCCTTAGCTGGAACTCATGTTATTGTTTCCTCCTGCCCCTACCCATACAGACACACATACACACATTCTCTCACACATGTGCACACACACCTACCATCTGCAAACAATATTGGCTGAGCAATGCTCGAATGCACAGGAAGCACGGAGTAACTGAAGTTGAGAGCTCCATGATTCAGCGTCCATGAGGTCGCTGTCCCTGATGGGACAGGACTTTATGGAGATGCAGCTATTTGGGGCCACCTTTGCTTCTGCAATCAACCAACCCCTTATAAACCAAAGACTTTGGTTCATCAGCATAGACAGTGATGGAATCCTGACTTTCATCTGTTACCAGGCCCAATCTCGGATAAGTACGTATTTGTAACTTCTCAGAAAAAAATGTTTATACAGCTTCTATGAAGTAGCTTATTTAAATAGCAATGTTTGTGGTAAATATGTAGGTACATGCCAATATGTTTTTCTTTGTTGTTAAATACTTATTTATTTGTGCATAGGTGAGAGGACAACTTTCAGGAGTCAGTTTTCTCTTTTAATCAGGTGGGTGCTAAGAGTCATTCTCGGGTCACCCAGACTGGAGGCAATTTCCTTAACCTGCCAAGCTATCACACAGACTGCTCATCTGTTTTTGGAGATTGGTTTTCATTGTGTAGCACAGGCTTGCCTGAAACTCACCTTGTTGCCCAAGGTAGCCTCAGGATTGTGGTAATAGTCTAGCCTTAGCCACCAAACCTGTTTGTTTTTTTTTTTAAATCAGATGGGTTTTTTATTTCAGTGTTTACTTAGGGGATATTTTTCACAGAGACATGAGTGGAAGTCAGAGGACTCCATCAGTTCTCCTCTTCCACCACGTGGGGCCTGGGGATTGAACACAAGTTACCAGCTTTGAGGTGAGCACTATTACCTACAGATCTATCTCGCCAACCAAATTGGTTGTTTTAAAATAAAGTCTCACTGTGTATTTCAGGTTAGCCTGAGACTTATTATATAGACCATGTTGCCCTCTGACTAACCAGCAACAATTCTGTCTCACCTCCTGGGTTTTCAGATTATGGGTATGCAACACAGGTATATATTTGTAAGCAGTTAAAATAAAGAACTAGCAAAACAACGGAAAGACTATATGGAAGCTTGCATACGGGCTTCAGTTAGAATGTAATGACTAAAATATGGCATGTTTTTCCTAGTGCGGTTAAGCCAAGTCACTCCCAAACACAGGAGCATGGATCTAAATGAAAGAGCCACAGAGGACATATCTAGTCATTTTACACCCTTTAGCTGTCCTTTGGTGCCATTCTAAATGTATGCATAGGGCTAACTGAGAAGATGCTTCACTAATATACTAACCAAAATTTTCAGACAGTTAGAGTGATTTCCCTCTAATAAAAGGCAAATCCATTAACGGAAAGATCGGAATAAGGAAAGGTAGCTGGAGATCCAATTAGACACTCATCGGGTTTTTAAGTTTTACATCTGACCTACTCGTCAAAATGGACATAACACTTTTTGCTTAACAGGAATAGGAATTTTTAAAAAAATTATCAGATAGAACAATTTTGTTGGTATTGGTAATGAATTATTGATGGTGAAGTCAAAAGAGGCTGTGGAATGTCAATACATAGTCAAGCACTCGTGTTACCAAACTAATTTCACCATGAGTTTGTTTTACTGAGGATAAAACATGATAGCATTTTCAAGATGGGTTCTATTGATGGTGTTCTGTTATGGTAACATAAGGATAGTTAATGATTACAGTTTGGAGAAATATAAGTGTTTCTAGTGTATGGAAACTTTTGAAGTTATTTATAGTTTTTTTTTTCTGAGAATAGTAACCTACCTATGATTTACCAATATATCTGGTATCCAATGTAAATGTTCCACCTATAACATAATTAAATTTTCATTTGTATCCCATCATTCTTGTGACCGAGGAAGTTGTTCGGTGACATACCTTAACCAATGAACAGCTTCGTGATCCTTCCAAATAATGACGTGACAGACAAGTGTTACCTGTTTGCAAATGAATACTAAAACAATATCCAAGATTCATGGCAAAAGTGTATCAAGATGGAGTCAGGACATGGATTTCCTAAGCAGATGTGAATACACAAACATTTCACCCCAGTGTCTCCACTTTGCTCCTATTAAATCCTGAACGATTCAGAGACAAGTTATGTCAGAAACATATGGCTGCTAGAGAAGCAGACTTCCTGAGCAGACATCAGAACACCCAGTTAGTTAGCCTAGCATGAACAGACCCAGTGGTCTACTTTCATAGTTCCTGGGAAATGCTGTATCTGAATCCAATAGGTTACAAAACATTCTACCTGCTTACCAGAGTGTAAAGTAATCTTTTAACAGAATTCTTTGGAAAGAAGCTGAGACAAAATCCATTCCACTGCAACTGTAAGGAAAGTGAGCGAGTAGGTGTCACATGAGATGGGTTGTATTGGAACTGCCTAATCGAAGATGTTCTAAACCTTGAGAGTTTGGAGGTTTACTCATTTTCTTAAAACAAGGTCACACTGTGTAGACCCAGGACTACCATCACTCTCACTTACTTTGAAAAGATGACACATGAGAAACTTGTGTGTTTCACAAGACACTTGACAGTGTCTGTCAACACCTGGAGTAACAACAAATATCTCTGAAAAACAATAGCAACCAGCCTCGATCTCCAGGTTGTCTGAGAAACAGAACTGCTAACTCAGTGCACTACACCCTTGTCACCCTTATGACACTACACCTTGTCATAGTGCTGCAGGTAAGGGGAGTCGTTGATGACGGACTGCTGATAGGAAATGGGGCATGAATGTACCTCAGTGGTACACACTTGCCTAAAACACACAAAACACCCAGAGCATTCTTTTTTAAAAAAAGAGCAAAGGTAAACAGAGTTCATCTGTCACTTACACTCAAAGTGGTTGGTAAAGCTATCTCTAGTGGAGTTGTTCTTGTATTCATAGGACAAGTCTCATTTTAAAACATAAAGTCACGTTTGTCATAGTGGTGCTTACCCGGAAACCTGAGGCAGGAAGATTGTGTGTTCCAAGGCAGACTGAGCTATACAATGAGATCTTGTCTCAGAAAAACAAACTAACGAAAACAACAAAAATACCTTGAAAAAACAACCAAACAAAAACCCATCGAAGACAAACTGTGTGAGGTGCTCACAGTAGGAAACTAGGTGGTATGTCAACTTTGTCTCCGTGATTAGTTAGTGAAAAGCCTGTGGAGTTTGGAGACAAGAGGAAACAGATCCTTTGCATTTTTGAGTGCTGGGTCACGTCCTTTCCAAGTGATAAGATACACGGAGCATTGTTCATCAGCAGACATACAAGCAGAGCTGGAGCGAGATAAGAACTAAAGGAGAAAAGTGTAGACTTTAAACGGGAAGTGGACCTTGGTGGTTTGGGGAGATAAGGAAATGAAATGCAGGTTTAAATAAGATCCCAGAATGCGCAGTGGTATCAGAAATGTAAACAAAGATCAAATGGAGCCTGGAGTGTGGAGGACGGAGGTTCCTTAAAGCAAGGCTTATTTTGTTTGTTTGTTTAATTTGTAGTATTGTTTTCGATTGGGTGTACATGGTAGGAGAGTGGGTTGTGAAATGTAAATGGAGGTATCGGTAGAGGCTAGAGACTTCAGTTTCCTCTGTGGTTGGAGCTACTGGAGGCTGTGAATCATCTGACCCAGGAGACAAGAACTGAACTTGGGTCCTGCGCCAAAGCAGGGCATGCTCGTAACCACTGAAGCCAAAGTATGGCTTCTTAACCTTTGCCACATTTCACTGCTGAAGCCAAATTTTTTAACTCAAAATTTTAACTTTTGTCCAAAATTTTACTCAAGTACTATATTTAATAATCGATCCCCCCTTTTCCCACCAAATTATCTTATCTTATTGTTACATATATAAAAATGATGTGCTCATACACACAGAAAGTGAGGGTCCAATTAATGTTGCTCATCTGTCCATTTGGTTTAGGGTCTCTCTTCCCTTTTAAAAATAGACAGTCTCTGACCTATGATCTAAATACAACTCTCTAGTCAACGTACAGTCTTTGAGACTTTTTCAAAAATATAGAATAAGCTGGGAGGCATGGGTCTGACCAGCTGAGGTTATTTATTTCAAAATGAGACCAGATGATCTTCTTAAGATTGGTAACCAAATAAACATTGACATCAACTGCTGCAGTAGGGCTGGATAATTCAGGCAGCCACGAAGAGTTCCAATGAATATGAAAACACTGACAACTTCAGGAGGCGGTTATAAACACCTGCTGGTTTTGCATGCTGAGAGAGGCACTGCAGAGGTAAAGAACTGGCAGCCAATTACATTTTCCCACACCTGTAATCCAGTCAGAGGCAATGCTTGATGTACTTAAGTTGATAATACTGATGCTTACCTGAGCTCTGCCTCTGCACCCCTCCTGCCCTCCTCCAAGAAGTCTACACTCAGAAAGTACATCGCGCACTTGAGAAGATGCACTCGGAAGCCAGATCAACTGACTTTGGATGCCTGGCCTGCTCCTCGCTCTGGTTCTGAGGCACTGGATGAGAACCAAAGCCACCTCAGGCCTCATCCTTCTCATCTATAAAATCGGTATTCCTAGTGTTGTCTTCACTCGCACAGTGTCACATCAATTACGTATGAAACATTTGGTAACGTATTTGCTAAGCACATGTGATAAATAAGTCATCATCCTTCGGAGCTTTATTGCACATCTCATAATTTTTAGTGATCAGATTGCTTCTTTAGCATTTATTCATTTTCTATTCCACTTACTAAACTGAGCCATGTCAGATCCAGTTCCCCATCCCAAAGCCTTTCCTTTGTATGTTTTCAACTCTCTCATCTCCCTAGTATTTTGTTCCTGTTTCCAGCTTAAACTGCAACTTCTTCTCATTCTAATCTGATACATTAATCTGAGAACTTCGTTATGTTGCCTAGGCTGTCTGGGCATTCTCTATGTATGTAAGACTGGTCTCCAATGTATGATCCTCCTGCCTCAGGCTCCAAATATAAAAATTACAGACTTAAAATCTTATTTTGATAAGAAAGAAATCCCAGGGGATGCGGTAGAGCATGCCTTAGCATTTAGGAAACCGAGGTAGAAGATTAAGAGTATGCAGCCAGCCTGAGCAACATAAGGAAACCCTCTCTCAAAAACTACCAAAAACCTCTCAAAACCTAAGAAATATGTGCCACAAATATAGCATTCTTTAATCTGTTTTCCTTCCTAGGAGAGTGGTAGGTGACTGGAGCTTAACATAGAGTGGAGGTGGCTGAGACAGGGGCTCGTGATGCCAGCCTCACCATTTCTGATGCTCCGGAGTTCTGGCTTTCTGCATTGTCCGGCTGTGGTACCATGGCTGTCTGGCCTGGGTTTTGTTGGTATGGACAGTAGTGTTGGTACTGGGGTCAAACCCAAAACCTTGCACCCCTGAGCTATACTCTTTGCCGTGTTTTGAAGCCACCTATGGTATAGTACACAGGAATGAATTAGCTACATCCCTGTTGTGCTTCCAAACTTAGGTGTGATCATGAAATTTGCTCAGGCCACTAAGCATAAAAACGAGAAGGAGACATTTCCATTACTTTCAATCAGAAGGATTTTGTTGGCAGTGTTATTTCTTTATTTGCCTGTTTTGAGAGTATTGTTAGTGTCTTTGCTATCTATGTCAGGCTGACCTCCAACTCATAATCCTCCTGCCTCAGCTTGCCTAGGGCTAGGATTACAGCACCCACCACCAGGTCTAGCAATAGAAATTTTAAGACTCAGTAAGCAGTTAATCATGTTTTCCTTTCTGCCTATTTACCTTCTAGCAATGTACAGATAAGAGTTGCTCTTAACTTGAAGAGAACATGAAACCAAGTGTCAAAATCAAGACATAAGCATGAGTGAAAAGCAGATCCTTTAGAGTAAGCCATGTGCTTTGAGAACTGTGCTTCTCCACAACATAGCTCAGCTCATCTGTACGAGTGAAACAAAAGCATTGTTATCCAGAGTACACTTGTTTAAAAATTCAATTCTGCACTCTAGAAGTATACCATTATGCACCATTTTTAGATGATCCCATTTTAGATGTTTAGATGCCTTAGAGTTACTTTCTCAATTTCTGCCTCAGCTCTCCCATTACAATAGAACAAGAGTAACGCTAGTGTCAATTAATAAAATTGTGGAATATGTAGCATGAGAAAGTGCTATGGCTCATACACAGTATCTGTTATGTACTAGGAGCCAATAGAAACCTGAAACAAAGAAACAAAACAATCGTTGCGGTTAACTAACTTATAAGGTGATAGAAAAAGTAAACAAAGGTAACCATAGTAACAGTGACTGTTAGTATGCAGTGACTGATGCAAAATAATGTGAAGTTTTAGAGAAATGGAACTATTTTTTATGGGAAACAATATGTGGTGTGTTGTCCTTTCTCTGATCCTTGAGAAATGATGAAGTTTTGAAAAGAGAAGGAATAGGGAGAGACCATAAAAAGAGACCCTGAGAATGTTCCAGATGAAACTGGCATAATGAAATCACTACATGTGTTTCTGAAAATCTGTTAGGAATAGTGTTGGAATGTATATAATGTCCAGTCTTCCATCTACATGAGTGATTTTTTATTTTTCCTGATATGATTATGACAATATCAAAAGCTACACCCAGCTTTCTAAAATGTTTGGATGCCAATATAGCCCAAGGCATGGAGTGCTAGCCTCCCATGCATGACACCCTGGGTTTGATCCACAGCTCCTCATAAAAGTGGGTATGATGGCCACACCTCTAAACCCATCACTCAGGATGAAGAGACAGGAAGAGTTCGAAGTCCAAGGTCACCCTTGACTATATACATCAAGCTTGATGACAAGTACGTCAATGGCGTATATAAAGAGACATTTGTGGACTCTCTTGGGGACAACATGCATAAAGATCTCTTGATCTCCTTTTGGATTTAACCTTAATGAGCAGTTTAGCAGTTGTGCATATCTTGCTGAGTTTAGTTCCCAACCATGCAGACCTGCTTCTTCAGGCGTGAGTGGGTACCTTTCATGTCTAGCTTCCTCTGGAGTGTGTGACCTATAATGGCTATGATTCTATGCAGAATCTGGATTTCTGAAAGAGCTCAAGTTAGAATCTCTGAACATCTGTGCAAATATACAATTGAACACCAATTTGGAAGGAATCAAATCTATGGACTTAAACCAATCCCTGGTCATTATGCAAATCTTTAATTCAACATCTAATACCAGGAAGAGATTTTCCTGAGACCTCATCATTTTCTCAAATGAGCACGCAATCTTTATCTACCAAGCAGCGGGCACTGTGGGCAGGCAGAGATAGGCAAGTGCAGTTTTGAAATACTCTTTAACAGTGACCCCAGTGAAAAGAAGAAGAAAAGAGACCCAAAGGACAATTGAAGGCTGATGTAGAATGAGGAAAACAATTGTTCACCTGTTGACATACAGACTAACTAATCCATAGGATCAACAAGCCAGTGAAAACTCTAAAAGCCTAATGGTGAGGGCTCGGAATGGATAATGGGTTTTAAAGTGCTTTTACTGAATATGAAGTCTTTGAGGATAAGAATCTTGTTTTGCCTCCTTCACAGTCTTGACTTCACACTGCGATGATGGTAAATACACAATTATTTGTAGAAATGTTTAACCACACAATAGATGAACATGTACTATGCATACCATGAGGTTCATTTTGTGTGCTTTACACTCTTGAAAGTTTCACAAGGTTTGTGACTGAATTCTACAATTCAAAGACACTTAGGTTGGGTGGGAGAGATGGCTCAGCGGTTAAGAGCACTTCCAGAGGTCCTGAGTTCAATTCCCAGCAATCACACAGTTGCTCACAACCATCTGTAATGGGACCCGATGCACTTTTCTGGTGTGGGTCTGAAGACAACTGCAGTGTACTCATAAATATAAAATAAGTAAATCTTAAATTTTTATATAAAAAACAACAAAAACACTTAAGTCACATGTGTATTCCATTCAGAACTAAGCAGAACCATGAAATGAATTGTTTTGGGTGATGACAAACAGAACAGAACATTAAAACATCTATTGTATTTCTTCTATCAGTCTGTCTGTCTGTGTCTGTTTATCATCTATTTATCTATTATCTGTCTATTTGTCATCTGTCTATGATCTATCTATCATCTATTATCTATCATCAATTCATCAATCTATATTCATCTTTCTATCTATCTATCTATCTATCTATCTATCTATCTATCTATCTATCTATCTACATCTATCTATTATCTGTCATCTATCCATCTATGTATATCTATCTGTATATCATCTATCTGTTTGCCATCTATCTATAGCTATCTATCTATGTATCTGTCTTTCTGTCTATCTGTCTATCATCTGTCTGCCATTTATCTATCCATCTATCTTTCATCTATTGTTGCCACACTTACTTATTACTTACTCCTTCTATGTCATTACAGAATGACAGTCTGGTTTTCTGCAGTCTGGAGTTTACTGTCTTCATACACACACACATACAAATACACACATACACACACAAACACACACACACAAACACACACACACAAACACACACACACAAATACACACATACACAAACACACACACACACACACACACACACACACACACACACACCCCAAAAGAGAGAATCTAGATGATATCTGTTGTGTTTTCCTATTCTTGGCCAGAAAAGGTTATTTTCTGTCTAAAACATTTTTTGTTGTCCCTGGATTAGGAGACAGTATTCCATCAGCTTTATAAACACTTTAATGAGTGTGTGTTCTGAATACATTTATAGTTTGCTATCTTTGAAGAGGAGCGAAAACCAATGAGAAGAAAAGGCTTTGAAAAGCCAGCTTCAAAGAGAAAGGCATTCGGTACAGCTCTAAGCATTCTACAAAGTGGCATTGTTCTCTTCCACCAACGGCCCTGGTGGAACTAAATCAAGAAGCACATAAACAAAACCAGAACCAACCAGTTCTTTTCCTTTTCAGTCCCAGCTGCTGTTTGCCCAACAGGAAAAAGAAAAATGCCAAGCATAAGTCAAAATAGCAAGTCCTAGAAAGCAGGGAATTGCTTCACAGGCCCCACCATCAGCACCAGCTGAGGTCAGGGAGAAGGTGATCCTCAAGTCCACTAAGGACTTGTAATGGGAGTGTCTGCACTGGCATCAGGTGAGATAACAGATGTAAAATGGCTTTAAAAACAGTAATGCTGATGGAAGCGAACAGATGACTGTTATCAGTTGTTCCCAAGTTACGGATACTACTGCCAGTACGCCATGTGGTTCTTTTGTGGGTACTGCCATCCACCACAGCAGAGGCGACTTAGGACTAAGGCATTCTGACATTGTCAAGCTCTTTTGCTTCAGTGCGACTCTAACGCAGAAACTTTCACAGATGTTAGCCAATGCCATTTCTTTCTCAACAATCACATAACTTGAGGAAAGTAAGAGATGACGAGTTTACTGGAAGTCGTTAACAGTTGTAGGCATGGTCTCAGTAAGGACTACCAGCCCCAACTAAAGTTACAGAAGCAGCTATGGCTAAGGTTAGCTGAACATTTTCTATGTTTTGGAATATATATAAAAATGCATATACATATGTATATGTATAAACATATACATATAATTATGTAACAGTACTTAATGAGAAAAGAGGCCATAATTTTTGTAAAAGAAGGATGGGGCGAATGGCAAGAATTGGAAGAAGAAAAGGGAACAGACAAATGACATCATTATATTATAATCTCAAGAAATTTTTTAAAAAGGTTCTTTAAAGTCCTTCTATAGTCTTTTGGGTACTACCTGTAATTTTGGCTTTACAGTTCAAGTTGTGAAGACATTATGTTCACATATAGTGCCACCGAAATTTGTGACTCTTGGGAGTCTGCTCTCAGGCACGCTGGAACAGTGGGCCATCTCACTTCTACTGAATTCATAACTTCATAAGAAGAAGGAAAAAGAGGTCCCTTAAGATCCAGCACTTGGATCTAGAAGCAAATTCAATCCTGTGCTTGTAAAATGACATGTTTAGAGTAAGAGAGTTGAAGGTTAATGTTGAAATAACAGTAACTACTCTTCACAGCAAAGCATGGTAGCCACAGTTCACATGAGTGTCAGAAGACAGCTGCACTCAATTCAAGAAACTGCTAACCCCCCAGGGGCTACCTAATTGTACAACTATCAAACTTAACTTTATAATAAGGCCAATGGAGAAGTGGTCCTCCTCCTCCCTCCTCCTTCCTGTCAGGAGTGTCTCCTAAAATACAAGATCATAAGATAGGATACAGAGCAGCAAAGCAATCTGAAGAACATGCCAGGATGGGGGAGGGGGCAGCCTCCTCAATCAAGCCTCGCATAACACTTTGTTTCACACCCCAAGATGAAAGTGTAACAGAATCCTTTAAAATAGCTTCCTCTATTGTCACTTTTCTTAGCTTGACAACCTAAGAAACAATTTACTGCTAACATTTATATAAGAATAATTACTTCTTACATTATGCTGAAAGATTAATTCAGATCACTAAGTTACATTATTTTAAAAGCAATTGTATTCTTGTTACAGCTACTGCAAAATTTTTAACAAATCACTTTTCAGTAATTAAGTTTACTGGGTCCAGAGCTGTTTCCCATCTTGTCTTCTGATTCTCATCCATTTATGTAACATGCATTCTCATTAATGAAGACCTTCACTCGGCATATTTCCTCACACACATTTACCTTCTTAATTTAATAAAACATTGAACCAAATCTACTTTAAAAAAAAATGAGGGGAGGATTTTCTACTCTGGCATCCACAAAAAAAATTTCTTACCCCTAGATTTCTCTGAGCATACACAAATTAAGTCATAGTTTTATAGTTATCCCATTTTCCTGACAGCTTTTTAAGACTTCATCATTACGTGTGTGTGTGTGTGTGTGTGTGTGTGTGTGTGTGTGTGTGTGTGTATGGAGGCATCCATGCCATGGCACATGCATACTACAGCACAAACATGGAAGTTAAGAGGGGGACTGTGTGAAGTTGCTTCTGTTCACACCATTTGCCCACTGATCCATCTCATCAAACCCCCAATGCATATTTTGGACTGCCCCCCATTCATCCTACTTAATGTTTTATCACCGCTATATTTCATTTGTGTACATACAGATCTGACATGTGATATTTATACCTGGCACCCTAAAGTATGTAATTTATTCTACTATCTCTTCACTAAAGAGTGACTATTCCCAACTTACTGTTACCCAGTAAATTTCATTAGAGTAACAATTATGTATATTAGTCCTGAGTTCCTCTCACTACTTCAGAGAGACAATGGTGCCATCAGACACTGGACCTACTGTGGCTTCTGTATGGGCTGGCTCCAGCTTTGTCACTATGGTCATTCCTGCTTTAGAAAATCCCAGTATGTGCAAGAGAAACAAGTAACCATATTGGCTTAGGGACTGTTAGTAAAGACTGGGGTGCCAGTGGCTAAATGACCACAACTCATGCATCAAATACAAAATCCACTCCCATATTGTTCTCTCTCCATCACAGTTACATAACCTATCATCAAATCTTTATGTAGGAGGGACAGGAGGTGCTGATACTTGACTTCCAAAGTGTTATACACAGAGGAATTTAGTCAGACAATTGCTGCTTTTGCAATGAGAACAATTTTGCAGGTCTGCATTTTACTGTTTGCTGATGGTACAATAAAACCATATATAAACTCGGAAAAAGAGGTTTAAGTGCTTGGGATAGCAAACTTACTAACACCCCCACAATAGCAATAGACCAGCGTGCACTTAGATAGCCAGCTGTGAAACCATGTGTTTCCGTAGAAGCCATTCTCTTCTGCACTGGCCTCTGCCTTGAGGGTTTTACAAAATACCCAGGTCACACATTTGGTAATAGTTGCAGAGGATGCCTAGCAGAGCGCAGATGCGAAATGCCACATCCTGTAAAACAGTGTCTACCTGTTTAGTAGTTTGAAAGCTTGTTGTTTAAATAAGAATCAGGCTTCAAACTCCTATTGCTAAGATTCATGAAATAACTGCTGATGTTCAACTTGAGATTGGAGATATCTTTGCGATTTTGCTTAGTTTTGAGACTTAGATATTCATAGAATGTTTTTACTATTCACTGTACACAACCTCAGATAGTCTTGGCATGCTAATTTGCTCAAGAATTACTTAAATACCCAGGTAAGTACCATCCTGAGAAGATATAATTGATGTTTTAAAGGACTTAACTAGCTCTGTCTCTGTTCTAGATCATCAGTGGGATCTAAGTTGTAATTATGTCTATCATATACTGTGTATGTAAACATAACACCATATGGTGTGTGCATGCCACTCTAAGAAAACTGTGTACAGGAAGGAGAATCATGACTATTTCCATATTTCTTTTATTTTCCAAAACATTAATAAATGGAGAAGATTCTATGTCAATCTTAAAGAAATTACAAACCATTGTTATAATAACACAACAAGGCATACTTAAAATGTGTTTACATTAAAACTCCTAAGAATACTCAAAAAAATCAGAATTATTCAAGATCTATAAACATGTGAAACATACAAATGTGTGTCAAGCTTCCAATTAAATATAGAGGTAGAACTCATTTTCAATTCTCTTAAAATGTAGACAACTGATAGTTTTTTATTTGCATTAATTACGTGTGGCACTCTTATTTATGTTTCTGGATATAAAATAAAGCATAATACCTTTAACAGTTGAAGAACTTGAATTTCACTTCCAGTTCATGGATCTGAGGAAGGAGTAAGATCTCAGGTGCCCACCATTTGCTCTCTGAGTGAATACTGAAACTTGAGCTACAGGGAAGCCAAGGTACACAATGCTACAAAATGCTTTAAGTGTGTAACTGGGCATCTGTTAGCATGATGTCCTTGCACCTAGCCCACCTGTTTTTCTCCACCCAATCCCTTACTTTAACTTATGCTTTCAAAACACAAGTCACGCTGGCTAATTTTGTGTCAGCTTGACAAAGCTAGAGTCATCCTGGAAAGACAGAGAAAATGTTCCCACCAGAATGGCCCATTGGTGAGGAGGCTGTGGTGTAGTTTGTTGATTGGTTATTAATGTGGAAGGGCCTTGCTCATTGTGGGTGGTGCCAGCCCTGGGCTGGTGGGTGCTATAAAAAGCAAGCTGAGCAAGAAATGGGGAGTGAGACAGTATGCAGCACTCTTCCATGGCCTCTGCTTCTGTTCCTGCATATGGCTTCTTTGAATGGTAGACTGTGGTTTGGGAGCATTAAACTGAAGTAAACCTTTTCCTCCAGAAGTTGCTTTTGATCGTAGTGTCTTATCACAACAACAGGAGCCCTAACTATACCACACGCTTTCTAAGGGCAGACAACACATGCTGCTGATTCTGGCAACATGACTTATTATATACTCTCAGTTGAGATAACTCAACTGCACACTAATCCCTGCCAGACCTAAGGCCCGTATTCCCAGTGGAAGATCAAATCCAATGACTTTCAACGTGGCTAGTGCTGCTCAACAATGATACTTGAAGATTCTTCCATTTGAGCTGCATCGTGAAAATACCTGCAAGTGATATAGAGACAATACCAATGGGGACAGACTGCTGACAGAGAACAAGGGTTCAGGGAAGCTCTCAGCAGTGTGAAGAAAGAGCTGCAGCAAAGCTAATCCAAGTCACCCTCCACCAAGACCTGCACTTTTTATTCTAAGTCAGTGGTGGAAAAATTAATTTCTAATAGTTTAATATTAAAAATTAAAGTGGTTTAGATAAACCACTCCTGTTGTTGTGATAAATTTAGATAAATTTTAGAAAGCATAGGTGCAACATCTCATGCCATGCGCTGGCTCCTACCATGTGGGTTCTGGGATAGAACTCAGGTCTATAGGCTAGGTAGTGAAGCACCTTACTGAACAATCCTGCTGGCCCCATTAGCTCATTTTAAAGACCAAGAAGCCAGGCAGATGAGGATTATGTAATCTGCCTAAACCATATCTTGAAAGAAGCATATTTGGAGTTTGAACTTCATGCTACTCCAGAGCTTGTTTTTTGGAAGCACTTCACAAACTCATGTCTCCAGGGCAAATAATTAGAGTATTGCCCCATCAGGTAAAAGCAAGTTTTTAAAACAGAATGCATGTATCTTCATAAAATAATTGATGCTTGTAGAATGAATACACTACTAATAAGCAGGATATATTTAATCCTGCCAATACAAAACTTGTATTATCTTGAGGTTTAATTCTAATCTCTTCATTAAATAAGCAACATATAAAAGTATAAAAGATCTAACTATGTCTAGCAAAAGCAGATAGATATCTCTGCCATTTGTGGAAATGGGTGTAGTCACTTCTTAATAGGAATAGGTATTGAGAATAATTTATCATGTGAATACTACAAACACAGCATCTACCTTATAACTTATACATATTAATAGTCACTCTGAGGAAGTGAAACTCTAAGGAAACTGTTATATCAGAGATGCCCACAGAACTCCTATCAATTGGATATTATTCTCCTTTCTTTTATGTGGCAAAAGCTGTAGACAATACATTAGGACAGTTTTGCCAACATCAATTTATATTGCCAAACACTACAGCATTTAGTAAGTCATTTAGGTTAAGAATCTGCCTAACATTCCTAGCTCTCAGGAGGCTAGGGCAGGAATAAGAAAGTTAGAAGCCAGTCTTGACTACATAGTGAAACTCATTTCAAAAAGATTTCCCCAAACAAAAACAAAAACAACCAACTTTTTCTATTTTGTTCATCGGGTACAGGGTTTGGGTTAGGAGGGGTTTGGCATCATAGCACACATGAGCAAGAGTGACTACCTTCATCTCTGTAGATTATTTACATGGAATAACCTGAGGTAACATTTACCCTCTGACATAATGCTGAACATCGATTGTGAAGATGTGGGGTTGTCTGGATGTCAATTTTGGCAGCTCTGATCTTGGGATGCTGCTCAGGATTAGATTAGTATATAACTTTGTATTTGTGGGAAATCTGACAGAAAGACAAAGGGTGAACCCACACTCTGAAAAGCTTTTTAAAGAAACATCTGGCCCAACAAAAGAACTGTAAGACTCAAGTGATGTACATTATTCACATTCCATAGAGGGCACTGTGGAGGATACAATCTGAGCAAGCAACATTGGAGAATAGATCATTAACCATGAAGTGTTGCATACAGTAAGGACAGTATAAAAACGATGCTACCGAGTACAATGATTTCATGCATGAAGAAGCAGCTATGCACACATGTAAGCAGACAGTTGCTTATTATAACAAATGAGATTAAACATCAAGGAACATTTCATATACTCAGAAAGTCATGTGAGAAAGGCTGGTAATGTTCAGGTCTGCATTAATGAGGATAAACTCTCTGACCATTTCTTTCTACACCAAATTCACTTCATTTTTATAGCATTTTTGCAATGAGGTCACTAATTTTATACATAAGGGACATTAGAGACTTTCCAAAAGTGTGGACACTAGATAGAAGTCACATCAAGATTCAAACCAACAAGAGTTGGTCTGAGTGTTGCTTTTCCAAGGAAAACCAATAGTCACAAGCACCACATATAGTGATAATTAAATCCTGAGAGACTGCTGAACAACAGAGCAATCAGGAGAAGTATCTTGACTGGAGATGGTACTCAAGGACAGCATCAGGGGAAGAATAGCAAGAAAAAATAATATCTAGAAAGATACATAAGATACAAAGTCCATGGCCAACATTTTTATGAATATAATCAAGTTTAAATGTACATTCTATTTGGAAAAAAATAGCTGATGTGATTCAGTTAATGGGTAGCTGTAAATAAAACATATTAAAATAAGTAATGGAATATAAGACCTATGAAATATTTTTAAATTGTATGTTTTACCATCAGGACAAAATTCTAATAACAGTAACTGTTATATAACCCTATGTTATACTTTTATATTCTACTCCCTTGCTTAAACCTCTCACACACAACTGTCATTTTGGTTCTCTGTTTCCACATTTTTCACTTCTCAGATGAATCCCTCACTCACACTGTGACATTTCTGAAATTAGACTCTGACTTACAGTCACTGAGTGGGTCTCAATTCCTTCTTCATGTCCTTGACTCAGTCACTCAGGGACAGCTCATCACTGTTGACACTACTGAACAAGACTGGAAATGAACCACTCCTAATTGTTCTTTATTTTCAGCAAATGGTCAATTAGGAAAAAATAGTGAACAATAACAAAATAAGAGCTATTTCTGAAATGGTAACTTTTTAAAAACCACTTAAATCAACTTGTTCATGGCAAGGGAACTTCGTGAACACAGCAATATAAACAGCCAACCCTTAGGATTAATGACATTGTTTCCTTCTACAAATCATTCTCTAGTCCTCTTTTAATCTTTTCTCACTCATTTTTGTTGAGTATAGCAATAAACTTAAACAAAATAACACAAAATATAAACTTGGTGATCATGGACACATTTAACAATCTATAATTTTGTAAAAATAAATTACTTATTGTACATTCAAAATGCAAGTTTAGCAAAAAATAAAAAGTGGGTCATGGCATGAAGAATTTGGATTGGAATCTGATATTCAAAGCCAAGTGGTGCTGTACATTATTCTCTTCAATGGACAGCATAGCTCCTTACATCAGTGTGGCAGAGAATGATGGTGATACTCAAGGTGAACAAGGAATTACGGATACGTTACTTAATATTTGACCCGTTATTTTTATTCCAAATTTATTTAAGTATAGCATTTTACCAGTTTGAAGAAATGATAATGGAAACAAGTCCTCCTTTGACATTAAATATCCTACTTAACCTTTCAAAAGTAGATCTTAAATGGTCACTATGGAAATGAAATTGTGACTGTTTTACTTGGTACATGCTGACACAAATGGACTGGCCATCCTGACACTCAATCTGTACACACACACACACACACACACACACACACACACACACACACACACACAAAGAAATCATTTGTTTTCTCTGAGAAACAAAAGAAGTGAAACTTTTTAATGCATAGAGAAAATTCTGCTGGGTGTGATGGTACCAGGCATGTAACTTCAGCACTTGTGAAGCTGAAGCAAGAACTGTGAGTTCAAGACCAGTCTGAGCTATAGACTTAACTTTTAGCCCAATGTAATCTACAGAATGAGAAATTGTTCCATAAAAATGCAAAACTAAGTATTATTAGAAAATCAATATTTGTTCTCTCTGGTGGGGAACAGCTAGGAGCTCACAGAGCATACACGATCAGTGGAGCACTTGGGACAGGAGTCTTCCAGGCACCATTTGCACCTGGGAGCCAGGCAGTTTCACAGTCTTCTCTGCACAGACCTGCCAGTTGGTCTCCCAGGAGTACAGACACAGGCTTACAGGCCCACAGGAGGGACAAGTTCCAGCCAGAGACAGCAAGACCAACTAACATCAGAGATAACCAGATGGCAAAAGGCAAGCACAAGAACCCTACCAACAGAAACCAAGGCTACTTGGCAACATCAGAGCCCAGTTCTCCCACCACAGCAAGTCCCGGATACCCCAACACATCCAGAAAAGCAAGAGTTGGATTTAAAATCGCATCTCACGATGCTGATAGAGGACTTCAAGAAGGACATAAATAACTTCCTTAAAGAAATGCAGGAGAACATGGGTCAACAGGTAAAAGCCCTTAAAGAGGAAACACAAAAATCACTTAAAGAAATACAGGAGAACATGGGTCAACAGGTAGAAGTCCTTAAAGAAGAAACACAAAAATCCCTGAAAGAATTACAGGAAAACACAAACAAACAAGAGAAGGAACTGAATAAAACCATCCAGGATCTAAAACTGAAATAGAAACAATGAAGTTATCACAAAGGGAGACAACTCTGGATATAGAAAACCTTGGAAAGAAATCAGGAGTCAGAGATGCAAGCATCAACAACAGAATACAAGAGATAGAAGAAAGAATCTCTGGTGCTGAAGATACCATAGAGAACATTGACTCAACAGTCAAAGAAAATGAAAAAGGCAAAAAGCTCCTAACCCAAAACTTCTAGTAAATCCAGGACACAAGGAGAAAACCAAACCTAAGGATTATAGGTATAGAAGAGAGTGAAGATTTGCAACTTAAAGGGCCCATAAATATCTTCAACAAATTTTTAGAAGAAAACTTTCCTAACCTAAAGAAAGAGATGCCTATGAACATACAAGAAACCTACAGAACTCCAAACAGACTGGACCAGGAACAGAAATACCTCCCGTCACATAATAATAAAAACACCAAATGCACTAAACAAAGAAAGAATATTAAAAGTAGTAAGAGAAAAAGGTCAAGTAACTTATAAAGGCAGACCTATCAGAATTACACCAGACTTCTCACCATGAAAGCTGGAAAATCCTGGGCAGATCTCATACAGACCCTAAGAGAACACAAATGCCAACCCCGACTACTATACCCAGTAAAACTCTCAATTACCATAGATCTCCAAGATATTCCATGATAAAACCAAATTTACAAAATATCTTTCCACAAATACAGCCCTACAAAGGATAACGGAAGGAAAATGCCAACACAAGGAGGGAAACTACACCCTAGAAAAAGCAAGAAAGTAATCTTCCAACAATCCCAAAAGAAGGTAACCACACAAACATAAAAATAACATTAAAAATAACAGGAAGTAGCAATCACTATTCCTTAATATCTCTTAACATCAATGGACTCAATTCCCCAATAAAAAGACATAGACTAACAGAAATATTTTCCATGTAAGTCTTCAATTTTGTCAGAAAATGTTTATAATTCCTCTTTCAATTATTTTATTAATGTTTTTATGTCTACCATTTTATCTGTATTATTTTCCATGATAATCTTCAATTTTAACATGTTTTTCTATATTTCTTCAATTTTATCAGAAATATGTTCCATGTAAATCTTCAATTTTATCAGAAAATGTTTATAATTTCATTTTCAATCAACTTATCTCACACCAGTCAGGATGGCTAAGATCAAAAACACAGGAGACAGCAGTTGTTGGCCAGGATGTGGAGAAAGAGGAACACTCCTCCACTGCTGGTGGAATTGCAGGCTGGTACAACCACTCTGGAAAGCAGTCTGGCGCTTCCTCAGAAAACTGGGCATGACACTCCCGGAGGATCCGGCTATACCACTCCTGGGCATATACCCAGAGGCTTTACCTGCATGCAATAAGGACACATGCTCCACTATGTTCATAGCAGCCTTATTTATAATAGCCAGAAGCTGGAAAGAACCCAGATGTCCCTCAACGGAGGAATGGATTCAGAAGATGTGGTATATCTACACAATGGAATACTACTCTGCAATTAAAAACAATGAATTCACGAAATTCCTAGGCAAATGGTCAGAACTTGAAAATATCATCCTTAGTGAGGTAACCCAATCACAAAAGAACACACATGGTATGCAGTCACTGATAAGGGGATTTTGACCCAGAATCTCAGAATACCCTAGACACAATCCGCATATCAATAGATTTCTAAGAAGATGGAAGGAGAGACCCCTGGTCCTGGAAAGACTGGATGTAGGGGAACGCCAGGACAGAGTAACGAGAGGGGGTTGAATGGAGAAAAGAGGGAGGGAAGGGGGCTTATGGGACTTTCGGGGAGGGAGGAAACGGGAAAGGGGAAGTGATTTGGAATGTAAATTAAAAAAATAAAATAAAATAAATAATAAAAAAAAGAAATATAGTTATGCCTACCATTTTATCTGTATAATTTTCCATGAAAGTAAATTCTACCGTGTTTTTCTATATATTTCTTGAATTTTATCAGAAATATTTTCCATGTAAATCTTTGATTTTATCAGAAAATGTGTATAATTCCACTTTCAATCAACTTAGAAATGTTTCTATGCCTACAATTTTATCTGTATAATTTTCCATGATAATCTTCAATTTTAACATGTTATTCTATATTTTTCTACAATTTTATCAGAAATATTATCCACATAAAACTTCAGTTCTTTCATAAAATGTTTCTACTCCCTTTTCTGATTAATTTAGCAATGTTTTTATATCTACCATTTTACTCTTTAATTTTCCATGAAAATTGTCAATTTTAACGTATTTTTCTATATATTTCTTCAATTTTATCAGAAGTATTGTCCATGTAAATCTTCAATCTTATCATAAAATGTTTTTACTTCCTTTTTCAATAAAAATAAATAAATAAGAAAATCAATATCTAAGGTGAATTAGGAATCAACTGCTTTCTGATCAGTGCATAGTAAGGCATTGTTATCTTCTGGACACAGCAAGTCAACTCCACATATTGATTCTGTGGTCAGACAGTATGTAAGACACCTGTGCACACACACACTCCAGACCAAATCTCAACATGAAGACAGGAGTTAGGCTCACAATCACACCCATAGCCAACATGAAGATGGGAGTTAGGTTCACAATCCCACCCATAGCCAACATGAAGACAGGAGTCAGGCTCACAATCACACCCATAGCCAACATGAAGACGGGAGTCAGGCTCACAGTCACACCCATAGCCATAAAGCTATTGACAATTGTTAGCTTCAGGGAGAAAGGGAGATAGTTTTCTCTTAGCCCAGCCTCTGGAAAGTCAACTATACTCCAGTGGGAAACCACATCTCCAAGAATATTTGGGCAGCACAAACTGGTCTTGAAGGATTAAAAATAAGTTGGATGAAAAGAGGGAATATGTCTGGGAAGGGTCGATGGAGGGGGCAGTGGATGTGGTCAAAGCATGTTGTATAAAACTCTTAAAGAACTAGTGGGTAGGTTAGTGAGCAGGGGAGAGGGGATGGGATAGCAGGTTTTAGGAGGGAAAACAAGGAAAGGGGATAACATTTGAAATGCAAATAAAGAAAATATCTAATAAAAAATAGGGAATAAAAAAATTTTAAAAAGGACTAATCATTCTTTTAACGTCAATAATTTCCCAAAAGTTCAAATGCAAATAAATGCATTGAAATATATACAACTATAAAACTTATTGAGGATTTGAACTACAGTGTTATTCACAGTGACTATTTGGTTTCAACATTCACCAAAGCTTTAAATAAATTCTATCAATAATCTAATATTTAATTGAAAGCATAAAATTGCCCCATGCTCTATAGAGTAAAAATTGGATATAGCACTAAGTGAGAGAATGTTGTGTTAGCAATATTTCCTTAAAGCCAACATATAATTTTTATGTGATATTCTTTTAATAATTTATAATATGTAGCCTATGATATACATGTATACACTATAAACATAATCCTTTGAAGAGATTCCTGTATACAAATATAAATTCACTCACAATATGCACATATATATAAATGCATGCACATGCACACACATACATATGCATAAACTCATAATCTAACATAAAATTCTTGTAGTCATCCTAATAAACACAAAAGCCACTCAGATACATACAACAAGCCATTGTTTCCTATGGGCGGTGCCAAGAAATGTGTTTGCTAGTACTGACCAAGGCCTTAAACATCGTCCACAAAAGCTATAAGGAAGTAATTAAAAACATGGGTAAGAAGGAGCGCTCTGCCCCAGCTACCTTCTAATGTAGCAAATAGACTGTGTTCAATGAACTAAGTCTGTGTGAGTCAGATGTTATCCGAGGAGAGGTCTCATAGTCTTCAATCACTGGCCTGGAGTTTGACCCTCAGAGAACACAAGTCATGCGATTCTGCCTTAGCAATCCCAGATTAACATCTTCATTCATTTGTAGCTGGTAGACTCTGAAAAACCATTGCCAGGAATGCTAATTGTAGGATCTAAGCCAGAACACTGTTGTGACTAGTAAGTCAAACACTGGATGCAAGTCCAGGCACATGTGAATTACATTATGACTTGGGAGCCACTTACACAATGAAGGAGTCCAGCTGACCCATGTCCAATCTGTGTCAGCTGAGACTCCGAACAAAGTCTCTTGAAGTGCTAGTTCTAAACTTATGAAGAGTTTCATAAGTTTAAGAGTTTATATGGTTTCAAAATGTGAAAACTATATTTTTTATTTTATTGGTTTTTTTGAATAAATTAAATCATGGCGGAGAACTCTCTCTCTTCAAATATATTAATTACATCAGGGGCTGGAGAGATGGCTGGCTCAGCAATTAGAGTACTTGCTGCTTTTTGTAGAAGGCCTGAGTTCAGTTCCCAGCACCCACATAATGGATTGCAAGTACCTATAACTTCAGTTTCAGGAAATTGGTTGCTCTCATCTGATCTTCACAGGCACCAGGCATAAACATGGTGCACATATATACATGTAGGTAAAGTACTCATACACATGAAAAAAATATAAATAAATCTTTTTTAATCTTACATTATTTTAGCATTTTGAGTTCAGAGTGCATCCTTCCTGACTGACCATAAACATCACATCTCCTCAAAGCTGCTGGGGGTCTACAAGTCTCTAGATAATAAACTTTTTAAACACATTCTTTCTTCCCAACTATGACACCTGTCATGCTCTACTCTAGATTTTTGGTTTCCTTTTCCTGTTGACTGTTGAATGTGTACTCTCCAAGGGAAAATGATTAATTATGCTTCCCCACACATCCCTGGAACCTGGTCTCCAGCCAAGTACATACTTAATGAATGGTTGTTGCATGTAAAGTGAATCACACATAATCACTTTTAGGTGACACAGAGAGACTTGCTCCCTGGAATTGGGCTGCAAAAGTACGAGAAGACATTTTCAAATTGCTGCAGTTTTCTTTGAGAGAGATAAGCTCTTTACCACTGGAAAACTTTGCCTACATTGGACGTGGCCGTTTGACTGAACCCACTCATCAGTTGGTATCAGGAGATGATGGGATGGACTCAGATCTCTCCTGCTCTGAAATGTGAGGATTCAGACTGTTATTTCCAACCCACAAACAGTTTGTATTTTAGCTACACTGTTTATTGACTGAAGTTTGATATTTACTTCCTAATAACTGTTATATAGGCTGTGCACTGCACTTGCTTCTGTTTAAAATAGCAGCTTCAGTGAACACATAGATAGCACTGCAAAAAACAAACAAACAAACAAACAAAAAACAACAAAAACCTATGTTCCAAACCTTCTGAGGAACTTTAGAATTCATAAAGTTAACTATTAGCTAATTCATGTTTGTAAAGTGTGTCAGAATTAAAAGAATTCTCAGTCATATTTGAAGTATAATGATATTACCTATAATGAATGATACAACATGCCTTTTAGAAAAATGAGACATTAGTTTAATGAGAAATCTCTTGGTTATATGAAAACAAAACGACAGAAAACAAAATCAAGCAGCTTCCAAGGCCCTTGAGATCCACAGACACCTTATTATCGGCTCCCACCTGTGGTCCCTGCTGCGAGTGCCTCTTCCCATTTGTGTAGACCACTGTTCTTGGTAACAAGCTGCCTCGCAGCAGACACATCAATTTATCATTTTAGCAAAGTCTCAGAGTACTCCACAGATGGACATTAGGGAGAAAAGGGATGGCCTGCCACCTGCATTTGGCAAATTATTTGTTCCTGATCTGCTGATCTAAATTAAAACTGGATTTGATATGACTGGGAGGAAGCCAGTGCTGGCACACATTGGACTCTGCCAGTTGAAGTGACACTGTCTCTGGGAATCACAAAATAAAACTGGGTGTTGCATCTCTCCACTAAACACTGGACTGAATTGCTTCTGAGGAAAAATAAATAACAGGAAAACATTTCTATCGGTTAATAGGAATGGTCAAATGGAGCCATTCCCTACTTTTATCAGAGTGGCTTCATGGGACCAGGTTAGTGAAAAGCCACAGATTCCTGATGCTGATACCAGGGCCCCCATCAGAATGCAGACTAGCACCTGCTTCAGGAAGACACCAATGCTTCCCTTTAGAGTGGTGGTTGCTGAACAACCATGACTTCCAAGAAGCATAGACATCTAAATCAAAAACACCCCTGCATAGGATAGCTGTCTGCCTGATTATTAGTATATTGTTTGCCAGTTCCGTACACTTCTCCAAAGATGAGTGATTTTCAGAAACATAGCCTGTTCTGGAGTACAGTCAGTGAGTCGTAATTTTCTGCTGACCATATACCATTACCTTTTCTGTCTTTTATTCTAAACACAGATAAGGGAATTGTTCCCCACACAGAGCGTTGAATTAAATGTTTCTGCCAAACATGATGGGGTGGGCATGAGGGGAATGAGTAGATGTATATAATTGTACTGAATCCCATCACTTTACATATAAAAGTGAAAATATACAACAGGACATTGAGTGCAGAAATGGACTGGAGAGGCGATAATGTGTATGTTTAATAAATCAACCATGTGTATTTCATCTTTACTTCAAGCATAATTACAATCCTGAAATACCTACTCAGGCATCTATTGAAAAAAAACCAAAGAGAAAAAAAAATAAAAAGAAAAGGAAGCCTTTCTTAGTTCAGTGGTCATAAGGACATTCGTTCTCATACATTTCTCCTGATCAGCTGGTTCATGCTACAGCAGACTATTAGTAATCCAGAACTTGCCTAATTATACCATGTGTATTCCAAGAACTTGAAAAGCTGGAAAGATTCCCAATTTATCCCTTCTTTCACCTCTAAAGACAGAGAAGGAGGTGAAGAGAACTTAAGTCACCGTTAGGGAATCTGCTAGTTCGCTGTGGCTGGATGCTGTGGAGACAAAGCTGTTTCTATGGCTCAGAGGGAAAAGCTCCCTCTGGAGACACATGCATTAGATCCCGCTGACTCTCTAGGACACTTTCTTTGAGAGATTCGTCTACCTAATCACCTAATCGCAAAAATGTGGAATAAATCAGTTGTGATTAAATACCTGAATTTTTTTAGCTTCATTTTAATACTCTTGATAAAATAAAACAAAAACAATGAAATCTTCCTACAAACTCTTGGGCAATTTTTTTTTTTAAGTCCAAGACACAAAGATTGTTAAAATTATACCATACTCTCTGATTTTTTTCCCAAATCTTAGCCATTAGTTATATATTCCATCAATTCCAAATAGCTTTTAAGTGATGATTTAAATATTTACAGTTACTTTCACAAAGTATATTGATACCAAACACACAGAGAGTATTTATATGAAAAGAACTTGGTTTTCAGGCTTTCCAAGAGGCCACGGTATTAAGTGAAGCAAGCCTTAAGGAACCAGAGTAACACACCCTAGGCAGTGTGCCATTGTCTAACAGCAAAACTCGGGTGAGTTGAAAATTAATATGCAACATTTAAAAACCAAGAAAATCTGACTCTATTAACTTATCTAGTCAGTGTTTGCTGAAGGGTACCAGAGACCAAGCAAAGGTCATGGAGATAAGAGACATCTTTTCTTCTCTCAAAAAATATCATATTGTAAGGGGAACATCAGAGCAAACAACCAGGGCAACGTGGTAAATCTTATTAAAGAGGCACATCTGTGTAGGTCATGGAGTCACAGAGAACTGGTCCTGCTCTGGCCATATAGTACTCTCAAGGGGTCTTAGCTCAGCAGAGAGGGAATAAAGTTGTATCGCCTCAGGAAGGGTTTGACAAAGCCTCAGAAAACAAGAGTGGTGGAAATTAGAGGTTTGTGGCAGGAAGTAAACATCCGTGGTGGCAACAGCAAGGGCTGGCAGCATAAAGTTAAACATTTTCAGACCATAAATGCCTTGAACTAATAAAATGCCATTCGTCTTCCCACTTATTCCTCGATGTCTAATAAGGCGTGCTATTTAATTCCCTAAACTCTAATATTCTGAAGCCTTGACTTTATTTTAAATATTCTACAAAGAACACCTTCAGAAACCTATCAACTTTCATCTCGAGGAAAGTTGTACCACCATAGTGACTTATTTCAATATATTTTATATTGACAATTTTTATGTTTAATCTTTTCTTTGGTTGCAGTTTTGCATTTTTTTTCCTGTTGTTGCTGCTGCTGTTTCTGAGACAGGATCTCATGAAGCCAAGGCTGGCCTCAGACTCTCTATAGCTGAATCCTCCTGATTCTCTTATCTCCACATCCCAACAACCTTCATATTTAAACACAGCTGACAGAGAATTCAACACCCTTCTTACACCCTCCCTTACAATAGATTTTGGTGTCATGTCTCAAGCGCAAAGGACAGAAAACATTTTATTTTCTCAGTTACCTTCTGATAGCTTACCACATGATCTTCAGATTAAAACTTACACATCACTGACTAGTATATTGAAGGAATATGGAGAAGAAAAATGCAATGCCTGTAACAGCTTCTAGCCCAGCCAGAAATGGTACATCTTCCATACTGGCAAAACCCTGCTAAAGCATTCAAAGGAAGACTCAGCATACTGTTTTGACACAATCCCCTGGGTTGTAATTAAGTCTTAGATGTACAATGTGGCATAAGTGAATGGTTACAAGTTTTGAGTTAAAGATCTGATTGAAATATACCTTCGTAACTACATGAGTTTACAAAGTGTCTAATCTCACCAAGCCTCAGTCATTCTCACCTGAAAAGGTGATGCATGCATTCCTATTGTGGTTGCTACAAAAATTAGAGTTTCACATCTTGTTATACTTGACAAGCTACAAGAACTTGACCGAGCGGAACTGTAATTAATGTATGCTCCTACCCCTGGTCAACAAAATCCAGTTAAATGTGGCAACCCCACTCTTCATGCTCACCTACTACAAAGGCCTACTTGTCAGCTCCAGCTGAAAGCCATTTCTCATTTTTGCATCTGCGAGTCAGTGGGTCAGATTCCCTCCTAGAGGGGTGCTGCTAATGTGACTAACACACTTCATGAAACACTTGTCCTTTGGATGGCAACTCAAACCGGAGTCTTCATTTACAGAAACAGCTGCAATACCCTTTAAATAGAGCAGAGACTAGAAACAGTGTTTCTAACTTCCTAAAAAGTCTCTATTTTTCAAGTGAAATTGAAAATGCTATTTATCCTTCCTAATTTGCCTTTGAACACAAAGATTCCAGATTGTCTAACATGAAAAAGGATCCTTCAACCAGTTTTGCTTGAAGCCAGATAAAGCCTATAACCAGACATAGTCTCGCTAGTGAGCTTATTCGTGACTTCCTAAATGGACCTTCAACTCAGTCACAGGACACAGCATCACATGAAATGAGAAGACACATATGATTTCAGTAAGACCTAGAAAAATATTTTCCTTCACAAGTTGTTTCCTCCATCCCCAATGTACTTCTTAAGGTTTATTTTTATTTTATACATATGGGTGTTTTGCCTGCATGTATATATACATACTGCATACATGCACCATGTGTATATGCAGTGCCTGTGGAAGCCAAAAGAGGGCATCAGATCCCCTGATTTGGAGTTATAGATAGCTCTTCGATGCCACATAGAAGCTGAAAACCTTCCAGCATCTTCTGGAAGAGTGGCCAGTGCTCTTAACTGCTGAGCCATCTCTCCAGGCTCCTGATGTCTTTATAAGACTGTTTTGTGCCATCTCATGGCCAAGTGGAAAGTGAACATGTTACTAAGGGTTGTTTCCACTAGAAGTAAGCCAAGCAAAGCAGGCGGCATGATTGTGAAATGCCCTAGGCTAGTAATGGCTTGTACGTGTTTGGCAGTTTAAAGGAAAGTACATTTGTCTTCTTTTGAGTTATATAAGTTTTCTCCATGGGTATTGTAAATATCTTGATTATATATTTTGACTTCCACATTTTAGAATATTTTCTCTTCTAATCCTTACAGAAAACATTTGATGGTCATTTGCTTAATGATGATTAAGTAAACTGGGCCCCTTAAGTAGAAGTTGCATTTGCCCAGCACATGGAAGTGTTTAACCAGTCCTCCTCCAAGGGACCAACTGTGGCTTTCTGCAATAAGCACTGATTTAAAATAAGGTCTTTCAAATTTGTGACAGTTTCCATTACACAGAGCTCTTGTATCATGGGGAAATTTCTCAGCCTCAGAGGAATAGTGCTTTGTGTTCTTCAAATGAAACACCAGCACTATTCCATATAAGTTTTAAAATAAGAAATGGCTCATTATTTTAAAACACAAAAATGCTTTAAAAACTCAGTGAAAAATCAAATGTTTCCAATTTGGAAATAAAAGTTTCCAAACAGAAAAGAGTTTTTAGTGTATATGCACAGAGAGAGAGACAAACATACCTAAACAGAAATCTAAGTCCTCTATTGGTCACAATATAGTGATGATTCCTGTCAACAAAAAAAAATGGAATATTTTCCTTTAATTCATTGTAAAATTCTCTTGTTTCCAACTCTTTAGTCACCTGCCAACTATATAACTATCTACTGGCCAAGGAGAGGTATATAGAAGAGAATTTCCAAGGAAACCTCTTTTAAGAGGAGAGGGTAGAACCCATTGACCTATCTTTCTATGTTCTGCGAGCTAAGACATTGAGATAAATGGGAAACTGGGATTACATCTATACTGATGAGGCACCCAAGGCTTTAGGGAGCTCCACAGATGACGTCATTGAATATATCAAGAGTATATTGTATCTGGGGAAACTAGGAAGCCTTATAACTGCTCTGTTTCATCTTTCAAATTGCAGGATTATTTTAGACTTATGCTGGTTTTGTTTTCTGTTTTCCTTTTCTTCTTATATGTAGATAATCCTACCTTAGTTGAGTTACATTATCTTGCAGGATGGAGAAAGTACAAATATAAGGAGATACAAGATCCAAATGTTGTCCGTAGTTTTAGATAGGTATTAGTATTA
The DNA here is from genome assembly GCA_036184795.1 of Tokudaia tokunoshimensis. Lineage (NCBI taxonomy): Eukaryota > Metazoa > Chordata > Mammalia > Rodentia > Muridae > Tokudaia > Tokudaia tokunoshimensis. The sequence continues at coordinate 150,002,392 of BTHU01000001.1, forward strand.
AAATAGTTTTGCTTTATGTTTTCCTGTTATTTCTACATTTTTTTGAAGTGACCTATGAGATTCTGTTACCAGAAAAAAAAAAGTAAACTAAATAACATATCATTTGAAATGTCTTTGAATAACTTGCACAGTTACTCACAGATAAATTATAAAAGGCACTTGTTTAGTTCTGTACCCCATTTTTAATAGGGTTATTTGGTTGTCTGGAGTCTAACTTCTTGAATTCTTTGTATATATTGGATATTAGCCCTCTATCAGATGTAGGGTTATTAAAGATCTTTTCCTAATCTGTTGGTTGCTATTTTGTCCTATTGACAGTGTCCTTTGCCTTACAGAAGCTTTGCAATTTTATGAGGTCCCATTTGTCAATTCTTGATCTTAGAGCATAAGGTATTGGTGTTCTAGTCAGGAAATTTTCCCCTGTGCCCATGTGCTCCAGGTTCTTCCCCACTTTCTCTTCTATTAGATTCAGTGTATCTGGTTTTATGTGGAGGTCCTTTATCCACTTAGACTTGAGCTTTGTACAGGGAGATAAGAATGAATCAATTTGCATCCTTCCACATGTTGACTGCCAGTTGACCCAGCACCATTTGTGGAAAATGCTGTCTTTTTTCCACTGGATGGTTTTAGCTCCTTTGTCAAAGAGCAAGTGACCATAGGTGTGTGGGTTCATTTCTGGGTCTTCAATTCTATTCCATTGATCTTCCTGCCTGTCTCTGTACCAATACCATATAGTTTTTATCACTATTGCTCTGTAATAGAGCTTGAGGTCAGGGATGGTGATTCTACCAGAAGTTCTTTTATTGTTGAGAATAGTTTTCACTATCCTGGGTTTTTGTTATTCCAGATAAATTTGGAAATTGCTCTTTCTAACTCTATGAAGAATTGAGTTGGAATTTTGATGGGGATTGCATTCTCAACTGAGGAATACAGGATGGCTGAGAAGCACCTAAAGAAATGTTCAACATTCTTAATCAGCAAGGAAATGCAAATCAAAACAACCCTGAGATTGCACCTCACACCAGTCAGACTAGCCAGGATCAAAAACTCAGGGGACAGCAAATGCTGGAGAGGATGTGGAGAAAGAGGAATACTCTTCCATTTCTGGTGGGATTGTAAGCTGGTAAAACCACTCTGGAAATCAGTTTGGTGGTTCCTCAGAAAACTGGACATAGCACTACCTGAGGACCCAGCTATATACCACTCCTGGGCATATACCCAGAAGATGTTCCAACATGTAATAAGGACACATGCTCCACTATGTTCATAGCAGCTTTATTTACAATAGCCATAAGTTGGAAAGAACCCACATATCCCTCAAGAGAGGAATGGATACTGAAAATGTGGTACATTTACACAATGGAGTACTATTCAGCTGTTAAAAACAATGAATTCATGAAATTCTTGGCAAATGGATGGAGCTAGAAAATATCATCCTGAGTGAGGTAACCCAATCATACAAAGAACACATACAATATGCACTCACTGATAAGTGGATATTAGCCCAAAAGATACAACTCACAGACCACATGAAACTCAAGAAGGAAGACCAAAGTGTGGATACTTTGATACTTATTGGGAAGTGAATCAAAACACCCATGACTCACTGCCAACCAATAGAATGAGAATAGGGTCCCCAATGGAGCAGCTAGAGAAAGGACCCAAGGAGCTGACGCGGTTTGCAGACCTGCAGGCAGAACAATAATATGTACTAACCAGTACCCCCATAGCTCCCAGGGGCTAAACCACCAACCAAAGAGTACGCATGGAGGGACCCATGGCTCCAGCTACATATGTAGCAGAAGATGACCATTTCAGACATCAATGAGACTCCTCTCATTGAGACCATGGTGCTGTGAAGGCTCGATTCCCCAGAATAGGAGAATGCAAGTCAGGAAATTGGGGGGGGGTGAGCAGGGGGAAGGGAGATGGGATAGGGAATTTTCAGAGGGGTAATGTGGAAATTTACATTTGAAATGTAAATAAAGCAAATATCTAATTTTAAAAAAGACACTTGTTTCTGCAGAACACATACATAAATAAAAATAAGGCTTTTATTCCTTTTAAATATTCCTTAGAACAGAAGATTCAGTTTCCCTATCAGTCCTTAGTATATTCTAGCTGTGATATTTATCTTTAAAACACTATTCTGTTGGGATAAGATACATTAGTCTGACTTTTTAAAAAAAGGTCCTCAATCAATAATGATTTTGGATGAAATAGAGGTGAGCTAATGGGATTAATAAAGAAAAAAATGCAGAGCACTTTAACACAGAATTAGTAATTATTCCTAGGGGTATGATCTCATGGTTGAAATTGTTAAATGTTTTTATAAACAGCTTTTAGAAATCACTTTGGAAACAGTTCTTAGAAGTCAGTACTGAAAGTATGTCCACATACAGCCCAAGGCAGACTTACAGGCAGCATTTATAGACAGATTAAAGGAATGTGGAATCTCTAATGACTCAAAAAATATGAGCTCTGAAAAATATAGTTGGGTGATTCAGCAGACAAACACACACACACACAAACACACACCCGTGCGTGCACACACACACACACATGCACACAGGCACACGGAATCTATTGAAATGAACAATGTTACATTATTGTGTATCAGTTAAAATAAGTGTCATTTTAAAAACCATTCTTTTCTTTTAAGTAACAGGAACAGTGAAATTCTTTCATATCTTGTCCATTATATCTTATTTTATTAAGATATGTTACTTCCCAAATAATCATCCCTCTCCCGTTTTGATAGTGAAGTGACATAGACACTTTTCTGTATACTCATTTCTCTTTCTAGGAAGACTAACTCAAGATTGCATAGCTCTTTAGGCAACCTCATTCCCAAGTGATACAAAATCCACTTGAGCACAAGTACCATTGATCAAACGGAACCTCAAAGCTTCAGATGAAAAAGGTCTGAAGAGTTCATACATCTGATCTGAAGTTTAATGACACCCATGTTTTAGCTACTTTCATTTGTTGGTTTGTCTGTGTGAGTGCATGTATTTGTGTCTGTTGGGGAACATACAAGTCATGGTTTGCTTTTGTACAATTCAGTGATAACCTTGGATATCAGATTTGTGTTCCATCTATTTTTTGAGGCAGGGTATCTCTTATTTAGCACTTCATCTACCAAAAAGAGCAACTGATTTTTCTTTTGTCATGTATTTTTAAAATTAGATTCTAAATAAATGTGTGGGGGAGGGGTAGAGCTCTAGGAAGGTCTTTGGTGGTAAGATGCTATTACTCTTTCTGTTGGAGTTTTTAAGCACTACATTTAGAGTGGTGTGCTGCAGAATATGATGGCTTCCCTCATATTCTACCTCAGCTAATATTCTACATAGTGTACAGTATCACCAGGTGTTAAATAAATTACCACAATCTTATCCCTAGTGACCACTTAATCTTCTTTTTCCACTAGCCCAGTAAACCCAACAGATGAGAAGACAGAAATTCATGATGCCTTCCAAAAAAGACTCTTCTAGGACCATAACCACTGAGTGGTATCACTGTCCTAAGGTCACTGTCTTCTCTTCCTAGAATTCACCTGTAAATATCTCTGATTTCTCATATTGACTCTCCTATATCACAGCAGTCGCAAAGGAAGGCCACTCCTGAAGACTTCCTTCTTGAGAATCCACAGTTGGGATGGTTTTGAGATTTGAAGACTGCCTACCCCCTGCTGTTGCTTCTGTTCCCTCCATGCTCCAATCCTTGTACATTCTTGCTAGACTAGGAATCCACAGTTAGAATCTCAACACCTGCTCAAAGACCTTCAATATCTCTACCAGCCACCAAAATCAGTACAGATTACTGTCTCTAGCATTTCCAAAGAAAGTATACAAGCAGGAAATTCAGAAGCCTTCAGATAAGGCATCACACAGCATGGCAGGGGTGGGAACTGGAGTGAGAAGAAGCAATTAACTTGCTAAGATCAACAATTGACTTAAGTCAAGTGTGGTACATGCCTTTAAGCCCCGCTCTGGGGAATAAAGGCAACAGGCTCAGGAGTTCAGTGTCATTTTTACCTACCCAGCTAGTACAAAGACAGCCTGGGCTACATAAAAGTCTGTCTCATAAACAAGGACAACAAAACAAATGACCTGCCCAATTTCTCATACCTGTACTTTTGCTGAGCAAGCTTCTCTACCTAATATGCCCCTGCTGTGTGAAAATTAGTCTTAAAATCCGTCTTTTCTGTTCAGCAAAAACACCTAATATGATTTACTTTCTTATCAAAGGATTTACTCTATCCTTACACTGGCCTTTTGTTCTTGTCTTGCTCCTCTGATTATCAGTGATCAAATGGAAGGAAGGAAGGGGAAGATCTAGGAACTCCAGTCTGATGATGAGAAGCATCATGAAATGGTTCTGAGACTTCCCAACTCCCCAACTACCCCACTGTTTTCCATCCATTCATGCCAGTAGTTTCTACTGCATATAGAAAATGTGTACATGTGTTCAACACACAGTTTCCACATTAATGACCCTCAGTAGGGTCATTGTGACCTATTCTTATAAGCTGCAGTAAGTGAGCATTCTCTCACAAGTTGAAAGAGAAATAAAGAGCCAAAACCATTATTTTTTGGTATCTGACAGAATACTTTTTATCCAAGATATAACTGCTACTCAAGTGATAAACCCCACAACTGAACACCTTAATTTCCACAATGGTGTTAGGTAAGCCTGGTTTCCTCAATTGGTGGCACTCTGCAGGAAGGTTCTAGAAACTTGGAGGAGGAGATTAGGTAATGAACAATGACCATGTATGCCAGTCCTGGAATCCATGATTTAGTCTGACTAAAGTATACATGCTTGTATTGGAACATGAAAAATGCTGTCCTAGCACTTAATCTTAGAAGGAATTGATCGCGTGGACTAAAATTTAGGGTACTATAAACAGGAATGTATGTGCAGACCACTCGTTCACAGAGAGAGGGCTACCTCTGTGGAATGCTGACATGCTTTGGGCATTTTAGACAAGTTCTTTCTCTGTTTCTATGGTAACACAGGATTCAGAAAAGCTAATGAAATAGGTAACTAAAGCAGGGTCTTCAACTGTCTCAGACATCAAAATGCTTCGGGAAACTTTCAAATATTTCTAGATACGGTGAATTCACAGGTGGATTCCCTGACAAGTGTCAGACGCACCAAGAGCGGAGAATGCTGAGAAGAAAAGTACACTCACATTTTATATTCTCAATATGAAGACAGCAGAGATGACCTTCTTCTGAGAAGATCTGAAAGCCTATGGGTTATGTGAAAAACCAGTGGCTTAAGTTTAAATGTTGGTGTTCAGGTTCTGTCTGAAAGCAATGCCACACTTTCCGGCCTTGTGCAGAAGCAGTGGTCATCATGGATGCCACCATTTCCGGCCTTGTGCAGAACCAGTGGCCATCATGGATTATCATGAAGAATGCTCGGCTCAGTTCCGAAAGTCATGGTTCTTTCCCACAAGAATTCATTCCTCTTCAAGAATTTCTACATTTTAATTGTCCCAACAGTGCAAGAAAAACTTCAATCCAGCTAACTTTTCTATGAACTCCAGCAGAAAAGCATAAACCTAAAAATTTTTGAAGGAATTTTTAGCTTCTCAAATCTCTTAATCTTACCAAGGGTTTTTTTTTTTTTAAAAGGACCTTTTATGTTCTCATAAGGTTTTGTCTTACTCATTCTCCTTAAGTGAACATTATCTGGCTTTCAAATATTGTTATAAGAGGAAAATCTCTCTCTCTGAAATTCTAATTTATTGTGTTTTTTGTCTTCACTTCATCTAATTTTAATTTCAAAATTTGCTTTTCATATTTTTTTCTAAACAACCATTTATATCTTGAAAAACTATTTGGAGATCTCAGAGAATTTTTGTTTTTATGGAATTTAGATTTGCAGTCACCTTACTAGACAAAAAAATCGAGGAAAAACGTAAACGCAAAATTATATAAGCACATATTTTTACTAGCTGCTTTAGCCACCAAGAAGCTGTGCTGTAACTGAGAGAATAGGCATTTAGTAAGAAATTTTCACCTTGGAATTATGGAAATAGTTCTGAATCCATGGCTTTCCCTTAAAGTAAACCAGTGTGTCTACAGATACTAATATTCTTTTAAAAACTACCAGCAAGGGAAAAATTGCAAGCAAAATAAACACGAAGAGAGACCTCCACTGCAGGCAAATGGGCCAGTTCACATATGAGCCATTCAGTTTCCTGCTGCAAAGGGGACAGCGACGTGAAACACAACACAGACAAAAAATGAAAGAGGGAGCGATGGTGGGATGGCGTCTAAATAGTGCCCTCCTAAAAGGTTCTACAGTCAAACCAAGACCAAGGCCGTGGGTAGTGCCCTCCTAAATGATTGTAAAGTTAAGCCAAGACCACAGCGAACTTCTCCTTACACATAGAACGTTGTCCTCCCCAAAAGGTACTTAATAATTTCATCATGACTCATACGAAACGTGTATCTCACTAGCCAGATGTGCCCTGGCGTAAACTGTGCAAAGCAACCCATGGAGTTAAACGGGGGTGGGGGGGTGGATGGTGTGTGTGTGGGGGTGGGTGGGACGTCCTTTGTCTGCTTCCTCTCCTCTCCATTTTCCTTTCCTTCTTTGTCCTTTAGCAAATCTATCACTTTCTTTCCTGTTAACCAGACCCCGGAAACTATCCTTTTACTCTGTTTCTATGGATTCAATGTTTTAAAATTCCAGTTACAAGCAGGATCATAGAGTGGCAATCTTTCCATGTTTGGCTTTTTTTTTTTAATTAAAATATAATTTTGCCATCTCCTCCTATCTCCAACCCCTCTCGTGCCCTCCTATCCCTTTCCCTTTCAAACGCGTGACCTCTTATTTTTTTACCATTTACACACACGCACACATGCAAATAAATATACAACTGCACTCTGCTGAGTCTGTTTCATTTATGTTGCTTGTAATTTGTTGTTGTTTGCTTGTTTATTTTGTTTGTTTAGGGGTGACTCTTGGGAAGACAAATGGTCAACAAATACTTGAAAAGATGTACAATATTCTTAGCTGTCTGTGAATAAAAGTTAAAACATGCTTTATAATTCTGTCTTACCCCAAACAAAATGGCTATCCGTGTCATCAAGGAAACAAAGAATGACAAATGGATGTAGGGAAGAAGAAACTTTTCTTCATTGATGGGGGAAATGTGATCTTGTTCAGACACTGTGGAAAATGGTATGATGATTCCAGAGAAAACATGAACAGAACTACCATATGGCCAGGGTATATCACTTCTAGGTTTATCCCAAAAGGGTCCAGTCAGTACAATATACAGATACATGATTATTTCTACACTACTCACAATAGCCAACATATCCGCCAGCCTAGATGGCTACTGAAAGACAAATGGCTAAAGTTAATGCAGTACAAACACAAAACGGAATTTTATTTAGCTGTAAGGAAGAATGGAATTATAACATTTGCAATAAAATGGATTAAACTGGAAATCATTATGCTAAGTGAAGTAAGCCAGACTCAGACAAATATTTCATTTCATGTTTTCTTGCCAATGCAGACTCTAGATTAAAATTTTGCATAAAATATATTACATATAAATTTAGTTATCATATGTACAGGAAAGGAAAAAAAACAGCTATGAGAGAGGAAGGAGAGACCTAAAAAGCAGACAAGAGCAAGTAATTGTATGTGAGCACATATATGTTCACATGTGTGCATGTGAGTATGTGTATGTGTGTTTGTATGTGCATATTTAAGTGTAAGTTTATATATATGCATATATGCATGTGCATAGCTGTGTATATGAATATACCATATATGCTCATATATGTGTGCATGTGTGTATATATGATAATGTGTGTACCTGTATATGTGTCTATACATATACGTACATGTGTGTATTTGCATATTTGTATCTATGTACATGGGTGTAAGGGTGTACATATGTGTGTATGTCTGTTATGTGTATGTGATGAAAGAAAATGGGGCAGACAAGGATAGCAGTTGGAGAAAAAGTAAGAAAAATACAAGATAGGTATGTCTAAAAATGTCACAACAAAACTATTTACTTGCATGCTAACCAAAATATTACTTAGGAAAAATATAAATAAACTAGTATCACCTGTCTCAAATGCTATGTCAACAAACCTTTCTATGTAAGATTTGACTACCTACCCGTCATTTGTGGGACAGTGCTGGGGTGTTGTTTTCATGTTTTCACACAGACAGGATCAGAATACAAACTCAAATAGCAAGAGCATGAAGGAGTAGGAAAGAAAACAACACTAAAGACCCTAAACATCTCCCAAGTCTCTGTGCCCTGACGCCCAAATTCAGTTGCAACAGGAAGATTACATACAGATTATATTAAATATACTCAGATTATTCACACTTGTAGGAATTTTAAATATTTGAGTTATAGTTCTTGGATTTTTATTCTTTTTAGTGCATTATTTCTCTCTCTCTCTCTCTGTCTCTCTGTCTCTGTCTCTGACTCTCTCTCATGTGTGTGTGTGAGTGTGTGTGTGTGTATGTGTGTGTGTGTATGTACACATATGCACGCACACACATGGTCATTGACTTGCCATGGTACGTGTGTCGATTTCAGAGGACACCATGAAAGAATCAGGTCTCTCTATCTACCACATGAGTCCTGGTAACAGAATGCTGGTCACTGGGCAGTGCAACAAGCACCTTTGCCCACTGATCCTGCTCACAGGCCCAAGTCCTTCCTTAATTTTTAATAAGTCTCCTTTATTGCTTCACTTCTTGGCTGTGTTCATGTTGAACCTATCTGTGCATTTAATTTCTTTTAAAAAAAATAAAACAAGCAATCCCATCCTCCCAGGCAATTTTTACTTATCTTTGTTTATGCAACAGGACAGACCTCAACTACATTTGTGCAAACACAAATTGCAGTATTTACCCATTGGACTACATCCAGTAAATTCTGAGAAAACAGAATTTATTAAAAATCCTTAGAAAGTGCTGAATAATTTTGCCTCCCCTGTATTTATAGCATAGCAGAAGTTATGCTGCTTAATTGGCATCCTTCTAGGCCTCAGCACAAATATTCTGTTACTTAATGTGCATGCAAAAAGTAAATTTTAAGCATAATGTGACTAGTGGGATAATCTAGAAGAAATAATTCCTTCCCCTGGGGGTAGGGGTGGTGACAGAGAATGGTGACACTCAGAGAGGGGCTTCCCCTCAAAAGAGAAGGGGAGGTTGGAGCGGGTCACTGTGAGAGGAGGGAGGTCTGATATGGGGTTGTAAAATAAGTAAATAAATTGAATAAAAAATAACAATTCCTTCCTCTTATTTTTAAAAGTTCATTCCATATATGAAGAGATATATGTGCACTTGTGAGTGCGTGCACATACACACACACACACATGCTAGCACCTGTGTGCTTATTATAGGCACTGATTCCAAAATTCAATACTAGGAACTTTCTTCAATAATTGAAATGTATCAAGTAATAACACTGCCAACGTATTGGGCTTCCTACTACTTCTATTCAGACATTTTATTATTGTTATATACAAAGTAATGTTCATCTTAATTCCATAAAAAATGAAATTATAAGTAGTATGCTTGATCTTCCTCTGACATAGCTCCCTTCCTGGAAGTCAGCTTCATAAAATTTACAGAACAAGGCATTTGGGACTGGTTCTCATTTTAATCAAGTTGTGTGGCACTTGAGAAATTACTACTGCCATGACTCCTACTATGTTCTAAGCAAAGTGGACAGACGAGCATCCTCAACGGTTTGGTCAAAATGTCACGATGTGTAGAAGGAACAGGTGAGCCCGTTTTGTTCTCTCGCTGACCTTCTTCCATCACTGATGAATGCAGTATTCACACCTTAGCCTAGAGTTCTGTGAAGAACCAGTCCTGCTGCTCCTCCAGTGCATGTGGTCCCCTTCTCCCACCACTGAGGCAAAGAGCAAGACTGCCTAACTCAGAGAGCCTCAACCCACAGAAAAAAAACAGGATCTTAAACTCTGCTTTGGGAACTCACCTCAGAGAAACCAGAGTACTAAACCACGTAAATTCTGTTTCAAGCAAAACCAAACCACAACCTGTAGTGCTCGCCCTACATGTTCAATACCTAATTGTTCTTCTAATAAAGACTCCCTAATCCAAGACAAATAAGATTTACCAGTTAGGATGCTTTCATGTCTAATGAAGCTTATATTCACTTTCTCCCTCAGCAGCCTGTTCTCACCCCACTCCTGAATCTGTCCCAGATATCTCAACAACATTGAGGATTAAGGATTCTGTATAACAGAAGTGAAATCTGCACGTTTCAATCTAAGAGACTTGCCTTTTCAATTGTCCCCAATAACCTGTTGTTTCCTTCTAAATATATTCATACGGAAGAGATTTTTGTTATACAAAAGCACTCAGGGCCAATTTCTTTATCCTTTGTGTGTAAAATGTTTCACAAGATAGAAGCACAGCCGGGCGGTGGTGGCGCACGCCTTTAATCCCAGCACTTGGGAGGCAGAGGCAGGAGGATTTCTGAGTTCAAGGCCAGCCTGGTCTACAAAGTGAGTTCCAGGACAGCCAGGGCTACACAGAGAAACGCTGTCTCAAAAAAAAAGAAAAAAGAAAGATAGAAGCACAGATAAGCACTTTATGAATGATATAGAAATGAGGTAAGCCCCACCACAGAAGCAACTTGCAAGACTACTCTATCATGTGAGTGTGGCTTTTTAGATCCCAGAGTATCAAGCAAGTATCCTTAAGGATATGGTGAGAAATTAGCTTATAACTTCTAGAAAGACTCATCTCTGTAAAGCCAGGTGGGCCAATGTGTTATGTACCTCATCTGGGGCCCTGCCTTCCTATGCACTAAATAGGATCTCCTCAACTATGACATTCATTATAACCACAAAACAATAGATCATAATTGTTAATTATTTGGGGGAGTTATAAAAATATGTAGAGGTGGTAATATCTATACATAATATGGGCTGATGGACATTTTGAAAAATCAACACATAATTATGCAAATCTCTGAGATCACACTACCTCCCCTTTTTATAAGGCATCGCTATTGAGACATTTGTGCAAATAGTGGATGACAACATGAAATTAATGGCCACTTTTCTATTTATCTGCTGCTCATGGCATGTTTAATGAGAATAGATTTGAAATGACAAAACAGTCTTCAAGCAGCCATGCTTGAAAATTCAGGGTGGCTGTATCTTTTTATTTATTCTTCACTTTCTTTCCCTTCAAATTAGAACCATGCCAGTTTTGTCAAGCTTAATTCTAAGGAAAGTTCTGTTTCTTCAAGTAAAGCTTCATTAAAGCTCAAAGCTTAAATGCTTAACAGGCTGCCACGGATTCTTTAAAACCAAAGAAGACTAGAATTCCTAAAGCTGCTTTCATATGCACTACAGTTTTATAGATTTTTTTTCTTTACAAATTATTAAGAAGTCTAGAGGACAGGGTTTCATGATTTTGATTGTCCAGAACCTGGTCGCTCCAAGGTATAGTTGTCCCTTCATTTGCATCAAACAGTAGAATCCTGATTTTTTTTTCTGAAGTGTATAAAAAATACCCTATAAATGGCTTCAAAGAGAGAGAACTCAGCCCAAGCTTCAGGAACTCATCATTAGGAGAGCGAAACCAGGCCCAAAGGGAAGACGCTGGTCCCAACGCATTAGACTCTTAATATCAACTTTAGAAATCCCAATGCCTGCTCAGCGTCAAGGCATGGACTACAAGCTATAGACGATTTCTCCATCCAGCTTCTGTGGGTCTAAGACATCGCTGTGTTAAATGTCAGTTAAAGTAATTGTGCTCATGCTGATGTTGAACATTTAATTCTGAAAACATATTCTGGGAGCATACGGGTACAAGAAGAAAAATAATGCTGCTATTCAGCAGAAGAACACCACTACAGGAAAAAAAATGGAAAATGGAGACTGAGGGATTGCAGAGACAAGGTCAGCACGTTTTGGAAATCTCAAGCAGAATCCATGCCAGTGTGCTGAGAAGGGACACAGAATATGGGAAGTGATAACATCCAACATTTACTGAGCATCTGCGATACAAGCTGTCTAAGTTAGCTCATCTCTCAGAGCCTCGTTATTCTCATCTGTAAAATGGAAACAACCATGCTTATTTTATAGAATTCTGTTGGGAGTTAAGTAAACTAATACCTGTGAAATACTTTGGACATTGCTTGGCATATGCTGAATAAATATTTGCTATTGTTTCATTTACCTAGTTTTGTGAAGGGTTTTATCACTAAGCCTAATTTTAAAGATGCCCTGCCAAAAATTACAAACCTATGATTGGTAAAACCACAATTTAAACGCAGATATCTTTCCTATCAGTAAGTCAAAAGAATACCTAAAATATGTTACATTATGTCTTATGTTGTGATTTCCCAGGCAGCATAACTTAAGAACAACTTGCTAAAAATGTGAACTTCGAGCATGGTGGTTTTTAATCTCAGCACTAGAGAGCCTAAAGCAGGCAGATCAATCTAAATTCAAGGCTAGCCTGGTCTATGTAGGACAGTCAGGGCTACATAGAGACCCTGTTTCAAGTGACATAAAGAAACAAACAAACAAACTTTCATCCAAGCGTATCTACAGTCTTATCCCTTCTTCCCTCTATCTTTTCCTCCCTCTCTCCCTCTCTCAGGATGCTGAGGTCAAAGGATTTTGAGTTAGAGGTTATATAGGGATATACAGCGAGTTCTAGAGTAATGTAGAATATATAGTGAGACAGTGTCAAAAAAAAGTGTAACAAAAATATGCACATTTCCTTACCCTAACCTCACACCTGTCACTTTAAATTGATATACGTAGGCAACTGTGTACAGTTATTTTCTGTTTTCATGGAGGTTATGACAACTTTAACAAGACTCTTAAAGAATATTCTACAAGAATTGTGTAACAGCAGAGCATATGCTTAGTCAATCAAAATTGGAGAGAATTTTACTCTGGAGATTTTGAACAAAAGATACTTGGCATTCTGGGACAGCTAAATTTCAGACTTTCTTCTAGGTGACTTTGAGCAACTGTCATAGTCACAGGCTCAGCTCTCCCATCAGTAAAATGAGTAATTTCCTATTACTGTTTTATCCCTGGCTACACCTGTTCAAATATAATGCAAAATAAAAGTATTGGAAACAAGGTGAGTAACACATATCTTAATTCTAGCACTTAGGAGGTGCATCTCTGTGAGTTCAAGGCCAAACCTTGTCTTCACAGTAAGTTCTATCCAGAGCTAGATAATATACTGTCTTTATAGACAGGTAGACAGACAGACAGACAGATAAACAGATGGATGGATAGATATATGGTGGATGGGTGGATGGGCTAGATGGACAGATAGATTGATGGATGAATGAATGGATGGGTGGATGATAAGGTAGCCTGTAAGAGTGTTAATGAGAAAATGTTTTTAGTGTTTAAAATTGGATATAAGGAAAAACTTGTGATGGGTTTCAAATTTCACTCTAGAAGAGTGAATGTAGAGACAGAAGGAATATAAAGCCTACATAAGACTAAGTTAATGGTAAAAGATAGAAGACACCACTGAAGATAGAAAACACCACTAATCCATCATCAATTTCCTATAGTGAGAGAATTTCATTAGAAAATAAACTAAACCTGAGAGCAGATACGATGGAATGTCCAGATGACTGTGAATTCACTAATACACATTCCTGTCTAAGCTGTTCCTTTAGGTAAGCCAGTTTTGGCTCAAGATTATATCAGTTCATCTACAAAGAATGATTAAATTATACTGTAAATTTTTCTTAATTCAAAGTCATTTGGTTCTTATTAGTCAATCCAATCACAGGAGTAAAATTATATCTTCTGCCTGTGACAGGCGTGACAGAAGCTAGGAGATGACAAAGAACAGCATTTATAGAGAGGTTTAGAGAGGTTTGGGCTTAGCTATAGGCTATGGGAAGAAGGTCTCAAAATGCTATTCCATTCCTCATAATGAATATTATGATATCAAGGCAAATCTCAATAACAATATTGTACATGGTACCTAGGGATAATAAGCCCACCTTTCCAATGTATATATAAATAGCACATATATTAAATGTATGTGCAAGTATTATTGTTTCACAGAAGGAGTAGAAAGAAGAAAATAGCCTTGATGTTCACTTCCTTGTGATGAAGATAAGGAAGAGGGAAACTTTATGGAGTCCCAAAATCAAACTTTTTATTAGTGAGGAAACTGTAGAAGGTAGAAGTACTGTTGCACTGGTGGTTTACCAAGGCTCTCTCATTCTCTTCTTGACACCCTGCATGCAACACTGCAAAGGCTCTCATACTGGACCATGAGCTCTGGTCATAAGTTATCTCCCAGGATCCAGGGCTTCCTGGAAAAGGCTAAATCATAAGTATCATAGTCATAAATTTCAAAAACACCTACAATATTCTCAATGGTTGGAAAGTGAATGAAAAGCCAAAAATTTACCTGTATCCTTCAAAGGTCCCAGACTACAACACTCTGTCTAGTTACCATAACATGTGAGCCTTGACAGTTAAGAATATTCAATTTACATGTCCCATGGAAGCATAAAGAAGTGTCTATTTGTCCCAGATAGGACAGTAACAATCCAAAGTATTCCATTCAAGTCTAGAATGGTAAACCAGTGAATTTATTGGCGTTGCTTACAGAATACTGGGTGACTCACTGCCAGACAAGTCCTCTTCCTTAAATTGACAGTTGGGTTTGCAAGTGCACCATTAAAGAAACTCCAACCCCAGCCTACCTTCCTCATCCGACTTATTCTATTGACCCCTGAAACAACAACAGGTGAAACGTGATGGAGCAGTAACTGTAACTCAGATAATTGTCTGGTGACCCTCTTTCCTCCTTCCAGGACAACTTCGTTATTTTGCTAAAGACTTGGCTATCACTGCATTGGCCTGTTTTATTTGAGTTTGGATTTTGTGGTCTTCCTTCCTTCCTTTTTTGTTTTCTTTTTGGATTTCTGAGGCAGGGTCTCACCCTGTAGACCTGCTTGGCCTCAAACTCAGGACTATCCTCCTTCTGCCACCCAAATTCTGGAATTACATAATCTACCACACCTAGCTTATTCTGTTTATATCACTAACCATGCCTGTGGAACAAGCTCTTCTGTAGATCATACCAGCATCTCTGCTTCAGATGGGAGGGGCCCATGCTACATTCAGAGGAGATATCTCCAATCTAATACCAGAGAAGAGAATTCAGAGAGTTATGGTTGTCCTGGGTAATTCCAGGGCCAATTTTTGGCCACAGTAGTTGTAGCTGGTGTGCTGATTTCCTCATAGACTGCATTGTAAATTTCCTCTCAAAGGCAGGGGATGATGAGCACTGAGAGGGAATATAGGAAACAGAAGACCATGTGGCTGAAGCAGTAAGAGAATAAGAAAGGAGAAGAAAGGGAGGATAACAAGAGGGAACAGATGGTAGTCAGGGTCTTGGAGGAAAGGGTAGACCGTAGTGACTTTCTTTTCAAGTAGTAGAAAATTACAGAAAAGTTTTGTGTAAGAGGATGATGTGTGCCTATCTTTCATACAAAATTATTCTCTCAAAGAAAAAGAAAAGTTATCATCATCATCATGAACAACAACAACTATGGTACATCAAATCATCATCATCATCATCATCATCATCATGTCATTATGCCATTGTAAACTGTGATTCATCACCACCATCATCAAACCACCATACTTGGAGCTAAAAGAAAGTTCTGGTTTATATCAGCAGATCCCACTGGTCACAGAGTTATATCCTAATGTTCCAAGAGTAGCAGCAGAGATATGCTCAGAGAGAAACAGCATACATTAAGTATGGCAGGCATTTGGTTCATTTTTCAGAAGTCAAAGCAAATGGCAAAAATAGTGCTTGACTGACAGCTGTCCTGCCATGCTTCCTAGCACTGCCCCTTGAGCTATTTTTATTCCTTATTAGTTACTTTATTTGACTTACTTTGCGTTATGCTCACATGGTAACATCTGTGTTTACATCAGGGAATGTGTAACACAAGCAGGCTAGAAATAACTAAATAAAGATCCAATATCAGGGTCTGGTGTGGCACTGAACAACAAAGAGGGGACCAGGCTGCACTAATGACAGTTACAGAATGGGCCAAGTACATGGGATAGCAAAATAAAACCAAACTTTGACAAAAAGAAAGAAAAAACATTCTCTACTAGTAGAGAACATGTATGCACCTAGTGTGAATTGAAGTTATCAAAGATAATTCTATACCTGGGATAAAGATTCTACAAGGCTAACATAGATATCTAGAGTGTTGCAGAATAGAAAGAGAAAAATTACCTCATGCTAGGCCTTCTCCCTTAGTAGCCATTCGATGTCTACCTCTAGCTATGTCTGGCCTGACATCGCTTCAACTATCTGGTAGAAATTTGGAGGATGTACTAACTTAAGATGGGACCTGCTTCCAGCAACCCAGAAACTAAGGATGTCATCAGATTCTATCTGAAATGTGTAACAAAGATTCCCTTGCACCACTGTAACCCACCTGCCTGGTGTTCCTAACAATGTATTTGAAAAGTGCTTTGATGGCTTTCCCTCTGCAACTGAAAAACCTGTGACAACTTTTCCACATTAGACCATGGTATTTAGGACAGCCTTATCATTGTTTGCTATTTTGTGTGTGTGTGTGTGTGTGTGTGTGTGTGTGTGTGTGTATGTGCGTGTGTGTGTGTGTGTGTGTGTGTATGTGTATGTGCGTGTGTGTGTGTGTGTGTGTGTATGTGTGTGTGTGTGTGTGTGTGTGTGTGTGTGTGTGTGTGTGTGTTTGAGGCAAGTTCTCACTTCTGCCTGATCTGACTCTGCCCGAGTATTGAGATTAAAGCTGTGTGCCACCTACCAGGCCCAGGCTTGGACAGCCTTAACCCAGGTTTCTGAGTGTCATGGTCACCCATATTTGGCTTAGAACAAGCTACTTCTTATTCTTTCTGCGGGGAGAGTTGTTTTCTTGTTTGTCTCAAAACATATGTGCTTATTTAGGAAAACAGGGATGGTGACCAACAAAGGGAGATGACCCTGGCCCAGACCAATTCCCTCTCCACTCTAATGAAGGTGCATGAACGGAAAAATGAGACTCCCACGGAGAATTAGCATATTATTATGTAATAATATTGTATTATCATTTTCTAGAGCTTTTTTTCCAAGAACTGTCACAATTGCTCTGCCTCTTTATCTACAGCAGAAAAATTCAGATCAAAGTTTTACTTAGTTTAGACACAGAGAAATATAACCCCTACACCTGCCAGAGAGCATTAAAGAGAACTTTAAAATATTCGGTCTGTTTCTAGTACTAAGCTAGGTAGGTCTCTCCAAATATGACATCATAAAGAAAATGTTGGATTGACTTGGCCATGCAAAGCTTTGTTTTATATTGTACAAATTAGTGTCAAGAAACTGCTTTAAAAATAATGAATAGGGCAAAAATTCATAGCAAAAATTTTAATTGATTTTGAAATTCTGAGTTTTGGCAATACTTCAATCATTTCCCTTGGGTATTGCTATCTTTCCTCTCTTACCCCCACATCTACTTTAACTTACTTTAATTTTATGTGTATAGTAAATGTTTTGCCTGCATGTACATCTGGGCACCACAGAAGTGCAGTACCTGCAGAGACCA
Source organism: Tokudaia tokunoshimensis (assembly GCA_036184795.1). Classification (NCBI taxonomy): domain Eukaryota; kingdom Metazoa; phylum Chordata; class Mammalia; order Rodentia; family Muridae; genus Tokudaia; species Tokudaia tokunoshimensis. The sequence continues at coordinate 150,020,033 of BTHU01000001.1, forward strand.
GAAGAGGGCGTCAACTCCCCTGAGACTGGCATCACAGAGGTTTGTTTGTAAGGTACCATATGGGTTTGGGAAATTGAGCTTAGGTCCTCTAGAAAAGCAGTCAGTTCTCATCACTGCTAAGCCACTCTCTAGGCCCTATTATGGCTTTTTCTTTTTAAGCCTCTCAAAAAAAATCCAATGGTGCCAAGAATAATTATCTAGTAATGTGTGGGAAGAATGAATGCTCTTCACTACTTGAACTTCATGGGCATGTGCCCTACACTATAGCAAAGGGCTTGTGCTCATTAGGAAACTATTCTTGATTTAATGCTAGACTGTCATCATGCGATTTTAAACAATTTTTTGAAAGGTGGGAGCCTGTATTAACATTTGCGATGAACCTCGAAAAGTGTGTAATGGCATGTAAGCTACCTACACAGCAATATACCTTGTACCAAAGGAAAACAATAAAATGCCTAAGAAATAGCCCTTTCATTGAAAAGTTCGCGACTTAGAAGTAGGAATAAGAACGGAAACAGAATTATAATCAAAGAAAGTGGGCAATCAAAGGTACAGTGGAGGCAGAACTCCAGAGAGCCAAAGAAGACAGCTTCGCGGTGGAGATCGGCATCCGTGGGAGAGTGAGCCTTCCACTGGATTCAACAGAAGAAAAAAGACAACCAATGAATGACAACATGAAAGAAAGACAGATGAGCATGGGGTAGGGAAGCCTAGGACAGGTTCAAGGTCACCGGGAATCATGCATCTTGGGAGCCCCGGCTGAGGAAACTAGCTGGCAACTGCTGGAGAACAGCCTAGAACATCCAGCCAGTGAGACTATGACTAATCTAACACTGGCTGTGAGCTACCAAAGGGCTGTGGAGACAGAGCCACTAAATCACAGTCACGGTTTTAGAAGATTCACACACACACACACACACGGATGGGCACTTTGCCAGGTCTCTAGACTCTCAGCACCACTGTGCCATTTAGCATGCATTGTGTGAGCTTATTTCTCACAGTGGCAGAATGCAAGGCGACATCAGTTAGCAGTGTCCACTTCACTTTCATTCTCTCTGTCAATTCGGCTTGCCTTGTGCTAACTAAGGACAACACAAAAACACTCACTCTAGAGATCCATTAGTATTCAGAAAGTCAAAACACATTATAAAACTAAGGTAGCTCTGATTACACATGCGCATGCACACACACACACACACACACACACACACACACACACCACTCTATCCTCAAAAAGAGTGCTAGTAGAAAAGATCTCCCTAGAATTGTCTGAAAGAACATTTGATTGCCACTTGGCCCATTCCTTGAGATTACAAATCCATGGATGCTAAAGTCAGCATGTTAATGACTCAAGCTGAGACAAATGACAAGCTCCAGCCCCACACAAGCATTTCATTAATTACCAACTCAAGTTGAGTGCTGTCAGATCAATAGTGTCTCACTTTATGACTTAAAAGGAATATGTATTCTCTCTCTTTCTCTCTCTCTCTTAACACTCACTCACACACACACTCATACACACACACAAACACACACACACACACAGACCATTGAACATGTATATATTCTTCCACATAAATATGGCATCTCAAAAATTTAATTTCCTTCCAAACTATACTGAACTTCAAAAGAAATTTATTTTTCCACCTCTCCTCATCTAATCACACTGAGGGAAATAGAAAACACCCTGCTGACATTGAGCTATTTTAATATATTATTACTTGATATCAAATTAGAATTTTATTGTCCCTTCAGCAGGAATATAACGAAAAGATTTCATGTGGAAATGAAAAATGTATAAAAGATGAGGCAGAAACAAAATTAATTAACAGAAATACCCAAGTAAGGGACATTAAAATTGCATCCTAAGAAACCTCTGTAGAGATCCGATAAGATGTATCACTGAAATAAAATATGAATTTGACTTGTTAGCTCCATTTTAACCACGTATTTGCAAAAAGGGAAACTGTAGAACTCAGTTTATATTCTAGCCCTCAAAAGGGAAACTTGATTGTACACTCTTTGTTTCATATGATCTGCATATCTCTATTCAATAATTGAAACAAAATGTAAAATAATACAAATTGTATATGTGTGGATATATATGCATGGTGTGTGGGGGTGGGTGGGTACACACATGTATACCAGCTAGACAAGAGGTACACACATGTATACCAGCTAGACAAGAGGTACACACATGTATACCAGCTAGACAAGAGGTACACCTAGGTATGCACATAAGGTGTCCTTCTCTATCCCTCTCCATCTTTGTCTCTTGAAACAGGGTGTCTCACTGAACCTGTGTCTCGCTGTTTTAGGAAGACTGGCCAGCAAGCCTCTCTCCACCTGTCTCTGCCCTCTCCCACCATGCTGGGGTTGCAGATGTGTGCATGGCCATGCTCGCTTTTCTTGAGGACCTCTAGCTTTTGCAGCAAGTTTTCTCAACCCCTCAGATATCCCCAGCACTTTTTTTTTGTTAAAAAAAATTGTAAGCAAGACAAAATATGTTTAAAGTCACTAGAATTGTCAATGCCCCTTTTAAAAATAAAGTTATTCAATAATATATGTTGAAATTTAATGGCGGTGAATATCTATGAGCTTCTAAGAGAGAAGTAGATTTTTTTCTCTTAAAATCCTCATTCTGTGTTGGCTCATCATAATAACTTATGAATAACAAAAGGAACTGAGAATAAATTAATTTGGGAAATTAATCTCAGGATTCCGGGCTTATAAGCTGCCCTGTGGAATTTCTCTCCTTTAGCTCTGTGACCTTTCCTATGGAAACCCACAGGCAAAAGCTCAGTGAGGCATGCTAGTCTGTTTAGAGGGGGTGAGGTAAGCACATTAGCTAGAAGATCATGAAAAGGAACTAGACATCCTTTCCTGCTCAAGTGAATTCTCCTTTGTGTCTTGGGGAAAACTTTGTATGTCTGAGTATACTTGATAAAATTTGGATGTCCCAACATCACCACACATCCTGAGAACAGGCAGCAGAAACATAAAAAGGCTGAAGTCTGTGCCTTTTACATGTTGAAAGGAAATTGAGTGTGAGATAAAGGCACAAGAAAACTGCATCTCAAAGAGGCCCCAAAGTCTCCAAAATGGAAAGAAAAAGGTAAGTGTCCTACCTTTTTAAAAACTCCATGTACTCGGTATGCTTGATGAGTCCTGTCCTCATCATTATTGTTTGAAAACATTGTCGATCAATGGCCCAGAGTTTCACATTTACAAGAGCTGGAGAAGGAAAACAAAGCAAGGAGGGGGAAAATAATTAGAGAATTTCACTTGTGAACAACACCCTGTAAGAGAGATGAGTTATTCATGAGAGGTACGAAAGTGATTAACCTTTTACACACATTTAAAGCTAATAGTATTAAGCTGTCCCATTTCATCAAAAAGCCAGCTACGCTCAGTGGCAAAATGTGGTCCCTGGTTTTCTGTTGTAATATTATTATCTACCAAGAAGTTTCCTATTGCTTTTATGTCCCTGACTATTCATTCAAAGGCACACATTAAAGACAGTGTAGGAAGGAAATAATATGGGCCAAAAAATAAGAGGCTCCCAAAAAATAATTCTCCCTGGTAACAATCCAAAAGATAATTAATGACTCACATAATTATATTTTAATTATAAAAAGTACAAAAGAAATAATTAATTTCGATTTCTGAACACGGAGGTGAGATCTCCACTTTCTCTCTGGAGGGGAACAGCTAGGACCGCACAGGGCATACGATCAGTGGAGCAACTGGGTCAGGAGCCTTCCAGGCACCATTTACACCAGGGAGCCAGGCAGCTCTACAGCCTTCTGTGCAGAGACCCTGCCAGAAGAGAGTTGGTCTCCCAGGAGTACAGACACAGGCTTACAGACCCACAGGAAGGACAAGCTTCAGCCAGAGACAGCAAGACCAACTAACATCAGAGATAACCAGATGGCAAAAGGCAAGCACAAGAACCCTACCAACAAAAACCAAAGCTACTTGGCAACATCAGAACCCAGATCTCCCACCACAGTGAGTCCCAGATACCCCAACACACCCAGAAAAGCAAGAGTTAGATTTAAAATCGCATCTCATGATACTGATAGAGGACTTCAAGAAGGACATAAATAACTCCCTTAAAGAAATACAGGAGAACATGGGTCAACAGGTAGAAGCCCTTAAAGAAGAAACACAGGAAAACACAAGAATTACAGGAAAACACAAACAAACAAGTGAAGGAACTGAACAAAGCATCCAGGATCTAAAAATGGAAGTAGAAACAATGAAGAAATCACTAAGGGAGACAACTCTGGAGATAGAAAACCTTGGAAAGAAATCAGGAGTCAGAGATACAAGCATCAACAACAGAATACAAGAGATAGAAGAATCTCAGGTGCTGAAGATACCATAGAAAACATTGACTCAACAGTCAAAGAAAATGAAAAAGGCAAAAAGCTCCTAACCCAAAATATCCAGGAAATCCAGGACACAATGAGAAGACCAAACCTAAGGATTATAGGTATAGAAAAGAGCAAAGATTTACAACTTAGAGGGCCAGTAAATATCTTAAGGAAAATTATAGAAGAAAACTTCCCTAACCTAAAGAAAAAAGATGCCTATGAACATGCAAGAAGCCTACAGACTGGACTAGAGCAGAAAGTCCTCCTGTCACATAATAATCAAAACACCAAATGATCTAAACAAAGAAAGAAGCAGTAAGAGAAAAAAGGTCAAGTAAATTATAAAGGCAGGACTATCAGAAGTACACCAGACTTCTCACCAGAGATGATGAAAGCTAGAAGATCTTGGACAGAACACAAATGCCAGCCCAGATTACTATACCCAGCAAAACTCTCAATCACCATAGATTGAGAAACCAAGATATTCCATGATAAAACCAAATTTACACAATATCTGTCCACAAATCCAGCCCTACAAAGGATAATAGATGGAAAACACCAACACAGGAGAGAAACTACACCCTAGAAAAAGCAAGAAAGTAATCATCTTCCAACAAACCCAAAAGAAAGGAACCACCCAAACATAAAAATAACACCAAAAATAACAGGAAGCAGCAATCACTACTCCTTAATATCTCTTAACATCAATGGACTCAATTCCCCAATAAAAAGGCATAGACTAACAAATATTTTTCATGTAAACCATCAATTTTATCAGAAAATGTTTGTAATTCCTCTTTCAATTAATTTAGTAATGTTTTTATATCTGCCATTTTTCTGTATTATTTTCCATGATAATATTCAATTTTAACATGTTTTTCTATATAATTCTTCAATTTTATCAGAAATATGTTCCATGTAAATCTTCAATTTTATCAGAAAATGTTTCTAATTCCACTCTCAATCAACTTAGAAATATTTTTATGCCTATCATTTTATCTGTATAATTTTCCATGAAATAGTCAATTTTAATGTGTTTTCTATATATTTCTTTAATTTTATCAGAAATATTTTCCATGTAGATCTTTAGTTTTATCAGAAAATGTTTATAATTCCACTTTCAATCAACTTAGAAATATTTTTATGCCTATCATTTTATCTATGTAATTTTCCATGATAATCTTCAATTTTAACATGTTATTCTAAATTTTCTACAATTTTATCATAAATATTTTCCACGTAAATCTTCAATTCTATCAAAAAATGTTTCTACTTCCTTTTTCAATTAATTTAGCAATGTTTTTATCGCTACCATTTTTCTCTTTAATCTTCCATGAAAATTGTCAATTTTAACATGTTTTTCTATGTATTTCTTCAATTTTTTCAGAAATATTTTCCATGTAATTCTTCAAGTTTATCATCAAAAAAGAAATAATTAATTTCTACTTTGGGGGGGGATTCCATATAACAGAAATAATAATTATGCAGCAATGTCTACATAACCCTTGTTTGCCAAATAGTAACTTGTGCACAAACTATGTAAAACTTTGATTAGTTATGTTGGTTGAATTTTAATCTCTACTCTTACATCCACTATCTTTGGCAATGTATAATTAAATGTTGAAACTGAATACAACATAATCATTAAGTGCATGATTAATAGACAAGTTTAAGAACAAAATGGCAAGGATTATTAAATGCAATACTGCAAATTATCAAGGTAAACTTATGTTTTTAAAAAATGACTATATTGGGGGCTGGAGAGCTCAGCAGTTAAGAACACTGACTGCTCTTCCAGGTTTGAGCCTGAACACCAATATGGCAGCTCACAAGCATCTGGAATTCCAGTTCTAGAGCATCCATCATCCTCTGAAGGTCTCCACAGGCAATAGGCATTGAGTATTGAGCACAGACATGCACATATAGGATACATCTGACACATAAAATTTTAAAAATGATAAGAGATAAGCATATTAAAATCTGTGCAATAAGTATATGAAATGTTTGCTATGGTCTTTATCTTAATGGAAATCATCTTCATAATAGAAGCTATGTTAAGTTAATATGTGTGTTGATGCAATGGGATAAAAAAACCTACATTCTAAAAGACTGGAACTCATAACCAGAGTTGATAATACACCTTGAGGTCATGTGTACTCGATCTGTTTGTTTAACCTACTTTTAAGAGAAATGTGACAATCAACCTACTCACCTTGGATTTCCCTTGTGTGCAACTTTTACAACCTAAGTTAATGGATAGCTCTAGTCTTAAATGCTGTACTCTTTCCAGGCCTGTGACCCAGAAGAATGCTTATGTGTCATTTGCTGAAAACAGCAAATACAGAGGTTAAATGCCATCTTCTAAAATGAGAAGACACCGTAAATGTCAAATGCTACAACATTCGAATATTGATTAATTAACAGTGCTATTTGTAGTGTTGTTTGTTATCTGGTCAGTTGAGAGTGGTTGGAGTCAGTGACTTATCTGCTGTAAAAAGGAAACACTGTTAAAGATTTCAGTATCATATCCCATTCCTTCTCGTTGTGATGGCTTCTGTGTTGTTTAATAAATTCAGAGTGAAGCCCTTTACTGGGTCAGAAACACAAGGACAAAAGACACAGATATAGACAGAAAGAACACAGAACAAAACAGACAAATTCACAGACAACCTTCAGACAGGTACTGATTCATTCAGACTCATACAATAGACAGATGTAGGAAAGAAGACACAAGGACCATAACATTAGATAATTCAAATCTAAACTTGTTCTTAGTTAAATGATTTCAAGGTTGAGGAGTGGGGTTCTTTTTATTTCTTTCCTTAGTGCGACACTGGTCTATTATTGGAGTTAATCACATGCAAGATCAGATCATACACTATACCTGAAACTATAAGTGGCAACAGCAGATGGTACTGAGAAGAACAATTGGATGGAGCCACCACACTTAGTTCAAGTGAACATAGTTAAATGAAGAGAGCCAAGTTAGGGGTTGGGAGAGGAGGAAATGTCACCGGCACGGTTGGAATGCAGATTTGATTTGAGGTGGTGGAACAGAAGCAACATGAAAGGAATAAGAGAGTAAGAATAAGTGAAATAGTATACCTATTTCTGGAATTGTGTCTAACTTCCTTTGCAAATCTCTTTGAGAATAAGAAACTGGAACATGGTTTCTCCCTTGACTAGTTTGTCAGTGGTGGGAAAAAAAATCCAACACATTCAGTAAAGCAGATAAAAATGATAGCAGAAAGAAGTTATATATGCATGGTTCCTTTCCAAATAACGTTTGAAAGCAACACTTCATCAAACAGTCACCACAGGTATTCTTCAGCTACTGTTGTCTAACTCTCCTGGTGACTCCAGGCTCATCATCAGAACATCTGTTTACTTCACAAAGATCATCAGGAAAACAAAGAGGTGAGACACCAGAAAAGAGGACCCAAGAATAGATATATGAGGAAGACCTCAGGAAATGATAAAGCTTGGGTCTGAAGAGACATGGGTGAAGTGTAAGCAGAGGAAAGAACGTGAACCAAAGTCAAGACAGCACCATACAGCAATGAGCTGAGATCTTCTCTTTCCACTTGTGGCACAGTGTGAAAGAGAACTGATACAGGGATTTGGAACACAGGTTTATGAAGTAAGAATTCATTTGATGAACAATTAAAAGCTGTCAGGGATCTTTAAAATACAAAATAAAACAAAGCAAATAGCCAAAATTTAAAACAACAGACCTTGGACATACCAACATATTATTAAATGTTTATGTATAATAAAAATTCTAAACTCATCCTTTTAGCAGTTATGGGGCATGGCATAATACATATATCCTCCACCGAAGGAAAAAAGAAGTTGCACCAATCAATGTTGCTAATATTTTATGTTTAACGTTTTTATTTTTAGTGCACGAATGTGTCAGTGAGTATGTTTATGTGTGTGGGTTGTGCATGCTATGGCATGAGTATGGGGTTCAAAGGACAGCTTGAAAGAATATAAGTTCTTTCCTTCCACCATGTTGGTCCCAGAGATTGAACTTGACTCCTCAGGCTTGGTGTAAGATACCCCTACATACTGAGCCACCCTGCTGGCTCCAACTTTTTTTTTGGAAGGATCAGCAACTCACACACACATACATAGTTTTCACACACATACCAGTTGATGACTAGATAAAGAACACCTGAATGAAGTTGTATACATCTTTAAGTCATAACTGCAGGAAGAAAAAATACAATACTTCCATCCCTTGAGCAGCTGGGCATGTGATTTCCTTTATAGGGTTTTAGAGTGACAGTCATAGTGTTAGCAGAGAAAAATAATCTAGGCAGGACACATATTAGATTAAGAGATCCTTGAGTCAAATGGTCTATAGACCGGCAGTGGTGCCAATAAACAGCAGTTGGAACAGAATCTGTAAAGCATTGCAGGAATTTGATGGAAGCATTGGTAAGGGAAATCATTTTGGTAACTCACTGTGTTCAAAGGTATAAACAAGGGGTGATAAGCATCTAGAGAGGCCAGGAGCAACTCAGGAATGCAGAAAGACAGTCACACTGAGTGAGGCAGCTGTAAAAGTTAAGAGCAAAAGCTTGGCAATTTGGGCATGTGTGGAGTGTGTGTGTGTGTGTGTCTTTGTGTGTGTGTCTTTGTGTGTGCTATCTCTGTGTGTAGTTCTCTGTGCCTCTGTGTGGTCATGTGTGCCTGTGGATGAGTGTATGTGTGTATCTGTGTATATGCTCCTGTGATCATGGCATATATCTCTTGTATGTATATTTCGTCTTTCCAAAAAAAACAAAAAACAAACAAACAAACAAAAAAAAAACCTATGTGTTTGACCAGAGGCTACATCCTCCAACCAATGGAAATGAACTTTTTATCAATAAGTTTATTCGATATAGTTCTTGATAAATGAAATTTATATACATGTTCACCTAAAAAGAATCCCCATATGAGACTGTAAGCCTGCATATTTCATGTTATAGTTGTCTTTAAATTGATTTTATCATATCTCATTATTCACATTTTAAGATTTATTTATTTATGTATATGAGTACTCCATTTTCATGGATGTGTGCAGGATAGAAGAGGTCATCAGACAGAAGAGAATATCAGATCTCATTATAGATGATTATGAGCCACCATGTGGTGGCTGGGAATTGAACTCAGGACCTCTGGAAGAATAGCCAGTGCTCTTAACCACTGAGCCATCTCTACAGCTCCCCCATGTGTATACTTTAATGACTTCTGAAAAGAGTTCTCAAAATTCAATGAGTTGCTTACTTCAGCTATTAAAATGTCCCTAAGTGAAACTTCATCTCAGATAATATTGCTTCATGATAATGAACATGGGTTGATGAGACAGAAAATTTATCCATGACCTTGAGCAACTTGTCAAAGCATTCTTGAATTTTAAGTCATTGCATTTTAGAAAAGTTGGCATTTTATAGGTAGGCAAGCATGACTAGTCATTAAAGCATGACCTGGCATGTCATTAAAAATGTAGTTATTTTAGAGTTGTGATTAACATCTTGCTTAAGATGCCTGCAGGGGTGTAAATCTGTTGCTCCCTTAAAGAGACCATTAAAAAAAATCTTTCATTTATCTTTGATTTTAAGTGTTTTATTAATCTCTACAGGGAATCATCTCTTTGAGAATGAAATACCCAAGATTCTCATGATGACAACTGCAGTTAAACTGTAACAATACAGACTATTACCATTGCCCTTGGTTGTCTGCCACAAACAGAAGATTCTACTGCTGAAGATACCACATTTAGGACCTAGGACCTGGAGAAATAGGGGAAATACATCAACTCCCATCAGACTGATGTGCATACAAATAGAATGGCCATGCCTTCAATGTAGGAAAAAACTGGCTGCCACTTAGAGAAAATGAAGATTCCAGAGGAGGTAGCCATAAAATTGTGCTAGACTGAAATCGCAAATCTGGATTTCGCTTAACTTCTAGTGAGGAATTCGTCTGCTGTCTAATTCAAACTCTGGAAGAATACAGAGACAGCATCTATGAGTCCAAAGTATTACCAGACTCAAATATTTATTCAGCCTGTATTTATATCATATATGTGTATACACACACATAACACACACACACACACATACACACACACACACACACACACATGGCAGACACCAATGGTAGATATGACAGTATAAAGAACAAAAAAAGAAAAACAAACAAACAAACAAAAACTTCACAGTCCTATCCTCAAGAAACTTGGAATTTACTACAAAGGCTCACAAACTACCATCTGCACAGAGCCTAGCCAGTAGTCTGGTTTTTTGTACTCTACTAGCAAAGACAGACTTTTACATTTTTACATAGCTGAATTTTTTTAAACAGAAGCATATTTTATGACACATGAAAAATATCTGAAATAAATTTCAATGTCCATAAAACTCTTCTTGGTACCCAGCCATGTCTATTCATTTACATATTGTCACTGGATGAATTGAGTAACTGTGACAAAGACCATATGGATCCCAAAGCCTAAAATATTTCCCAACACAGGCCATTTTTAGAAAACACCTGCTGACTCCTGGTCCAATAGATAAGAAAAACCAAGAGCAAAGGTAATTTTGTAGGGTTATACATGCTCAGGAAAAGCATCACATTCTACCCAAGGGTGGGATGGGGCAGTGGAAAGGGCTGGCTGAAGAGAGACTGACTGAAGGGATGGATGCTCAGGGCCATGGCTCTCTCCATCTAGTGCTATGTGTACTCCCATCTTCATCACTTGAAACCCCAAGTACCAAAAAAAGATGGTAGTAGGAGAAGGGGATTTTATGTGTTGTGTTTAGATGAGGTCAGAAAGAGGATGCTCAAGAGATGAGGCTAGTGAGCTAAGAGGAGGGGATGCAGGCAGACCGGCCTCTATCTGTACGCTTGGACCAAGTGTTTGTGTGAGGAAAGGGCCATCACCAACAGATGCCCCGTTCTAGGATTTCAGATTCAGAACAGTAAGAAATGCATGCTTGCACTGTAAGCCAGCCTATAGTGTTTGTTCTAACCGCCTGAATGAGGAGGACTGCCAGCATCGACAAACTGACAAGACGTCCATGGAACTCAGGGAATTCTTTCTTATTTTTTACGCGCTGGAGAGATTAAACCTAGGGTCTCACAAATTAGGCATGTACTCTACTGCCGCACATGCCTAATATCCCCAACAGATTTCAAGGGATTCTTATATGTGAGAAAGGAAAATAACACTTTTCTTTTTACTACCCTATAGTTGAAATGTAGCAATTTTTTCCACAATCTTTAAATGTGAGCAACAAACCTTACCAACAGAAACCATGGCTATTTTTATACCATGCTAACATTTGCTATAGAGTTCTTAAATATAATTTTTTACTCACAATGATTTTTAAATTATGTGAATTATTAGGCCTGCATTTTGTTTTTAGTTAGCTGATAGATCACAATTCAGCATTATTTTCCACTCGTTTCAATACAGTAGGATTTATTTTCCAGTGTTCCTTGGTTAATGCTTTTAACCACATTAGAGGGGTCTAGATGCTCCACCAGACTGACAATAGTTCCCTGACACCCACAAGCTACACGTGGACTGGAGGTGTAGCTGAGTAATGAAGTTCCTGCTTAGCTAGCATTATAAAACCCTGGATTCAAGCTCTAGAACAGAGATGTGATCTTTTAGGGGGTCAAACAACCCTTTCACAGTAGTTGCAATCAGATATCCTGCATGTCAGATATTTTCATTCCAATTCATAACAGTAGCAAAACTACAGTTATGAAAAAGCAATGAAAACAATTTTATGGTTGGGGGTCACCATATCACGAGGAGCAGACAGAGTGGCAGCATCAGGAAGGTTAAGAACCACTGCCCTAGAACCCCAGAGGGAAGGAAGTCAACAAAAGTAGAACTTCCTGCTCTACGCAAAGTCTTTTATGAGAAACATACAATCAGTAGGAATGACTGACCCTTTGCTAGTTTGCATCCATGGATATTTAAATATCAAAATATCAGCATGCTACATATGAATAGGAACCACCCAGGCTTCCCTAGCCCCAACTCCCAGGAGGAAAGTAACTAAAGAAAGAATAAATGTGAGTGTTGCATGAGCCTAGAAGGTCTTTCTCCAGAGGTAAGTACTCAATAGAAATGCTACAAAATTTTAACATCCCTCCCACAATCCAGAAAGAGGAGACCAGCCAGGATAGTCGGGGACAGGGGTCACTTGGAGGAACCACAAGTGGTCCAGATAGGCTGAATGTTGGGTCAGATAGGAAGTAGTTAGAGGAGTAACTGAGCTGATGCGAGAAAGTCATAGGGTTAGAGAGAGATGGCTCTGTCTGACTGCCTGTGGACCTTGGTAGAGATGCACAAGTCAGAGAGGGGGCATTTAAAGGATGTAATTTCCTTTAAAAAAAAAAAAGTATATGAGCAGTAGCATACCAATGAACTAGAGGACATAGGGGAAGATGGGGGAAAGGAAGGAAGGAGGTCCCACCACCACCTAACCAATACAGATGCAGATACTCTCACAGCCAACTATCAGACTGAGCCCAGGGACCTCAGTGGAAGAGTTAGGGGAAGGAAGGAAGGAGCTAAAGGGGACTGCAACCCTATAGGAAGAGAACAATACTAACTAACTGAACCACCCTCCCCCACCACCCCCATCCCCTGAGCTCCTAGGGACTAAACCACCAACCAAAGAGTATATATGGAGGGACCCATGGCTCCAGATACATATGTAGCAAAAGATTGCCTTATCTGGCACCAGTGGGAGGGAGGGAGATTTGATGCCCCAGCGTAGGGGGATGCTGGAGCTGTGAGGCAGGAGTGAGGGAGGGGGTGGAGGAGCACCCTCATAGAGGCGAGAAGGAGGGGGGATGAGATGGGGGTTGGGGGAGGGGAAACCCGGAAGGGAGACAACATTTGAACTGTAAATAAATAAAATAACCAATACAAAAAAGTGCAAATGAGGATATATTTGCAAATAACTGCTTTATATTTCAGGGCAAAAATCATGTACAATTTAAACTTACATGTAAATGATTTGTAATAACCAAAATGGGCTTTTAATTCTTTTATTTCTACATTATAAACGTAAAATATATCCTCAGAGCTTTCAGATAGATTTCTCTGAAGGTCTTTAAAATTGTTCTTGCTATAATAAAGCGTTAAATTATCTTAACACTATTTTTGGTGCGTTTGGGTCTAACTGATATTTTCATCCTAAAAATAAATGCACCCAATTGCTGTGAGCTCTAGGACAAATGTTTCAATAGAAAAATGATTTCAGATATCCTAAAGAGGCAGTAATAAAGTTTCAGAAAAATTATCACGTGTCTGTCAAGTAAACGCTGTGTTTGAGGACAAGTCTGCCCTTTCTGTAAGTCAAGAAGGCATACAGATAGCCACAAAGGAAGAAAAAAGTACTCAATAGCAATATTAGAAATGAGAATAAACCTACCAAGGGATAGCAGTTAATAGGCATTGTGGTGGCTATCATTAATGAAAGATAGAAAATACCTATTACTGAAGATGTGAAGAAATCAGAACCCTGTATATTGGCAACAAGTCAAAAGGTATTCCCCAAATCAATGCCAACAGGAACTCAAGCAAGTGTCTGCATGGCAGTACCCACTGTAGTGTTAGTCGCCATAATGGAAGGGTTGAAATGATCCAAATGTTCTTCGGAAAATGAACGAAAAATAAAACAAGAATGGACACATGATAAAATGTAGCTCAATCTTAAAAAATTGAGATGCACAGTATAATTCGGGTTAACTTTAAGAACAAGCACAGTGAATGGACAAAAAAATGTCCAGTGGATAGGAGAAGCACAGAACCAAACTCAAAGACACACAAATTTTAAAAAGTGGTTACTAGGGACTGGGAGTGAGGAAAATAGCAAGCCGCTGTTTTATTTCTTCTGAGTTTGAGTCTAAGATGATGAAGATTGGTGCAGCTAGATGAAGGTGTCCACATGAATTTTTTTTTTGTTGTTTTGTTTTTTTGTTTTTCGAGACAGGGTTTCTCTGTGTAGCCCTGGCTGTCCTGGAACTCACTCTGTAGACCAGGCTGGCCTCGAACTCAGAAATCCGCCTGCCTCTGCCTCCCAAGTGCTGGGATTAAAGGCGTGCGCCACCACTTTCTTAAATGCCATGGAAGTGTACTCTTTGGAGTCATCTCATCTAGGAAGATGAACATCAATTCAGAAATGCCTTTATCAGGATGGCGGGTGAGAAGCACACTCCTGATTACTGATTGATGCGGGAGGGCACAGCACACCAGGGCAGTGCCACCCCTGGGCAGTTGGTCCTGGATGAGAGAAAGAAGACTAATCTCAGTAGATGGGGCCCACATACACCATTTATTGACTATAAGAATTATAAGGAGAGGAGTCTTCCTTTCCAGCCGCCATTTGCAGCAGGGAACCAGGCAGCTCCACAGCCTTCTGTGCTTAGCCCACCAGGAGAGAATGATCTCCCAGCAGCGATTTCACTTCGGAGTGCGGAGGTGAGATCTCCACCTTTTCTCTGGAGGGGTACAGCTAGGAGTGAACCAGGCTTATGATTAGTGGATGAGTGGAGCAGCGGGGACAGGAGTCTTCCTTTCCAGCCGCCATTTGCAGCAGGGAACCAGGCAGCTCCATAGTCTTCTGTGCACAGACCCTGCCAGAAGAGAGTTGGTCTCCCAGGAGTACAGACACAGGTTTACAGGCCCATAGGAGGGGCAAGCTCCAGACAGAGACAACAAGACCAACTAACTCCAGAAATAACCAGATGGCGAAAGGCAAGCACAAGAACCCTATCAACAGAAACCAAGGCTACTTGGCAACATCAGAGCCCAGTTCTCCCACCACAGCAAATCCCGGATACCCCAACAAACTGGAAAAGCAAGAGTTGGTTTTAAAGTCTCTTCTCACGATGCTGTTAGGGGACATCAAGAAGGACATAAATAACTCCCTTAAAGAAATACAGTAGACTTCTGCCTGGCAGAGGGACCCCGCACTGGGCGGAGCCTACCAGCTTTCCTTCCGTCTGTTCCCGCAGACTGCACTGAAGAGACAGGTACCCAGGCTCTCCCCAATATAACATCACTTGGGACACGGCCTGTTGGGGCTTCCGTCTGTGCCCAAGAACGGGACAGCGCTGTGGTCCTCTGGGTGCCAGATCTGCAGGCCATCGCGTCTGCAGGGTGAGCATCGCCACGGAGAGAGTGCAGAGTGCACTCCTCCATCTTTGCTCCAGTGGCTGGGAAGTTGGGACAGCCAGGCTCTGAGACAGACAGGCATAATATCGCTTGGGTCTTGGGCAGATTGTGTGCACGTGGCTCCCAAGAGCTGGACAGATCTGCAGTAACCAGCGTGCTAGCTCTGCTGTGGGACTTCTGCCTGGCAGAGGGACGCCCCCTCCCCCCCCACACACTCTAGGAGAGATCACACACCCCTGCACAGGGCAGGAGCCTACCAGTCTCCCTTTGGCGACCTCTGCTCCAGGAATCCACTACACTGAGCCTTTGGATGTGCAAGAACTCCCCAATATAACATCACTTGGGGCAAGGCACATCAGGGCACCAAAGTCACTCAGGAGCAGGGCAGGCCCCAGAAATCGGTGCCAGGGGAATCCTGGTAAACCAGGGCAGGCAGAAATAGCTTTGCAGGCTCACAGGAGGTCCAACCAACAGCCAGTGACAGCAGGACCAACTAACATTAGAGGTAACCAGATGGCAAAAAGCAAA
Organism: Tokudaia tokunoshimensis; assembly: GCA_036184795.1. Classification (NCBI taxonomy): domain Eukaryota; kingdom Metazoa; phylum Chordata; class Mammalia; order Rodentia; family Muridae; genus Tokudaia; species Tokudaia tokunoshimensis. Next base: position 150,036,137 of record BTHU01000001.1, read on the forward strand.
CGTAGGAACGTTACTAACAGAAATCAAAGTAATATGGCACCATCCGAACCCAACTCTCCAATAGCAGCAAGTCCTGGATACCCCACCACACCCGAAAGACAAGATCTGGATTTAAAATCACTTCTCATGATGCTATTAGAGGATCACAAGAAGGACACAAATAAATCTCATAAAGAATTACAGGAGACCATGAATCAACGGTTTAGAAGCCCTTACAAAGGAAACACAAAAATCGCTTAGAGAAATGCAGGAGAACATGGATCAAAAGATGGAGGCGCACAAGGAGACAACACAAAAATCACTTAACGAGATGAATCAACGGGTAGATGCACTCACAAAGGAATCACAAAAATTGCATAAAGAAATGCAGAAGAATATGGGTCAACAGACGGATGCCCATAAGGAGGCAACACAAAAATTGCTTAAAGAAATGAATCAACGGTTAGATGCCCTTACAAAGGAAACACAAGAACTGCTTAAAGAAATGCAGGAGACGATGGATCAACAGATGGAATCCCATGAGGAGGAAACACAAAAATCACTCAGAGAAATGCAGGAGAACGTGGGTCATCAGGAAGAAATCCTGAAAGAGGCAATGCAAAAATACCTTAAAGAAATACAGGAAAATACAAACAAACAAGTGAAGGATCTCAGCAAATCCATCCAGGAACTAAAAAAGGAAGTAGAAACAACTAAGAAATCACAAAGGGAGACAACTTTGGAGATAGAAAACCTTGGGAAGAAATCAGGAGTCATAGATGCAAACATCAATAATAGAATACAAGAGATGGAAGAAAGAATCTCAGGTGCTGAAGATTCCATAGAAAGCATCGACTCAACAGTCAAAGAAAATGCAAAATGCAAAAAACATGTAACCCAAAACATCCAGGAAATCCAGGACACAATGAGAAGACCAAACCTAAGGATTATAGGTATAGATGAGAGTGAAGATTTGCAACTTAAAGGGCCAGTAAACATCTTCAACAAAATTATGGAGGAAAACTTCCCTAACTTAAAGAGAGAGATGCCGATGAACGTACAAGAAGCCTACAGAACTCCAAACAGACTGGACCAGAACAGAAATACCTCCCGTCACATAATAATCAAAACACCGAATGTTCTAAACAAAGAAAGAATACTAAAAGCAGTAAGAGAAAAGGGCCAAGTAACATACAAAGGAAGACCTATCCGAATCACATCAGACTTCTCACCAAAGACTATGAAAGCCAGAAGATCCTGGGCAGATCTCATGCAGACACTAAGACAGCAAAAATGCCAGCCTAGACTACTATACCCAGCAAAACTCTCAATCACCATAGATGGAGAGACCAAGATATTCCATGATAAAACCAAATTTTCACAATATCTTTCCACAAATCCAGCCCTGCAACGGATAATAGGTGGAAACCTCCAATACAGGGAGAGAAACAACACCCTGGAAAAAATGAGATAATAACCTTCTTGAATCAAACCCAAAAGTAGATAACCACTCAAACATAAAGATAGCATCAAGAATGGCAGATGGCAATAGTCACTATGCCTTAATCTCTCTTAATATCAATGGTCTCAATTCCCCAATTAAAAGACATAGACTAGCAGACTGGATACTTAAACAGGACCCAGCATTTTGCTGCATGCAGGAAACGCACCTCAGTGTCAAAGACAAACACTACCTCAGAGTAAAATGCTGGAAAACAATTTTACAAGCAAATGGCCCCAAGAAACGAGGTGGAGTAGCCATCCTAATATCAGATAAAATTGATTTTCAACCTAAAGTCATCAAAAAAGACACAGAAGGACACTACATACTGATCAAGGGAAAAATCCACCATCAAGAACTCTCAATTCTGAATATCTATGCTCCAAATGCAAGGGCACCCTCATTCGTAAAACAAACTTTACTAAAACTCAAAGCACACATCGCACTGCACACAATAATAGTGGGTGACTTCAACACCCTGCTCTCTGAAATGGATCGTTCAGGAAAGCAGAAACTAAACAGGGACACAGTGAATCTAATTGAAGCCTTGGACCAAATGGAACTAACTGATATATATAGAACATTCATCCTAGAGCTAAAGAATACACCTTCTTCTCAGTTCCTCATGGTACCTTCTCCAAAATTGACCATATAATTGGTCACAAATCAGACATCAACAGATATAATAAGATAGAACTAATCCCATGCCTCCTATCAGATCACTATGGAATAAGGGTGGTCTTCAATGGCAACAAAAACAAAAGAAAACCCACATACATATGGAGACTGAACAATGCTCTACTCAATGATAACTTGGTCAAGGTGGAAATAAAGAAAGAAATCAAAGACTTTTTGAAAGTTAATGAAAATGAAGGCACAACATACCCTAATTTATGGGACACAATGAAAGCAGTGCTAAGAGGAAAATTCATAGCCCTGAGTGCCTCCAAAAAGAAACGGGAGACAGTATACACTAACAGCTTAATGGCACACCTGAAAGCCCTGGAACAAAAAGAAGCAAATACACCAAAGAGGAGTAGAAGGCAGGAAATCATCAAACTCAGGGCTGAAATCAATCAAGTAGAAACAAATAAAACCATACAAAGAATCAACAAAACGAGGAGTTGGTTCTTTGAGAAAACCAACAAGATAGATAAGCCCTTAGCCAGACTAACCAGAGGGCACAGAGATAGTATCCAAATCACTTCCCCTTTCCCGTTTCCTCCCTCCCTGAAAGTCCCATAAGCCCCCTTCCCTCCCTCTTTTCTCCATTCAACCCCCTCTCGTTTCTCTGTCCTGGCGTTCCCCTACATCCAGTCTTTCCAGGACCAGGGGTCTCTCCTTCCATCTTCTTAGAAATCTATTGATATGCGGATTGTGTCTAGGGTATTCCGAGATTCTGGGTCATTATCCCCTTATCAGTGACTGCATACCATGTGTGTTCTTTTGTGATTGGGTTACCTCACTAAGGATGATATTTTCAAGATCTGACCATTTGCCTAGGAATTTCGTGAATTCATTGTTTTTAATTGCAGAGTAGTATTCCATTGTGTAGATATACCACATCTTCTGAAACCATTCCTCCGTTGAGGGACATCTGGGTTCTTTCCAGCTTCTGGCTATTATAAATAAGGCTGCTATGAACATAGTGGAGCATGTGTCCTTATTGCATGCAGGTAAAGTCTCTGGGTATATGCCCAGGAGTGGTATAGCCGGATCCTCCGGGAGTGTCATGCCCAGTTTTCTGAGGAACCGCCAGACTGCTTTCCAGAGTGGTTGTACCAGCCTGCAATTCCACCAGCAGTGGAGGAGTGTTCCTCTTTCTCCACATCCTCGCCAACAACTGCTGTCTCCTGTGTTTTTGATCTTAGCCATCCTGACTGGTGTGAGATGGAATCTCAGGGTTGTTTGATTTGCATTTCCCTAATGACTAAGGATGATGAACATCTCTTTAGGTGCTTCTCAGCCATTAGATATTCTTCAGATGAGAACTCTTTGTGTAGCTCTGTACCCCATTTTTTAATAGGGTTACTTGCCTCTCTGGAGTTTAACTTCTTGAGTTCTTTGTATATATTGGATATTAGCCCTCTGTCGGATGTAAGGTTGGTAAAGATCATTTCCCAGTTAGTTGGTTGCCGCTTTGTCTTTTGACAGTGTCTTTTGCCTTGCAAAAACTTTGTAACTTAATGAGGTCCCATTTGTCTATTCTTGATCTTAGAACATAAGCTATTGGAGTTCTGTTCAGGAAATTCTCCCCTGTGCCCATATGTTCAAGGTTCTTCCCTAGTTTCCCTTCTATTAGTTTCAGTGTGTCTGGTTTTATGTGGAGATCTTTGATCCACTTGGAATTGAGCTTAGTGCAAGGAGATAAGGATGGGTCAATTTGCATTCTTCTGCATGTTGACCTCCAGCTGAGCCAGCACCATTTGTTGAAAAGGCTATCTTTTTTCCACTGGATGGTTTTAGCTCCTTTGTCAAAGATCAAGTGACCATAGGAGTGTGGATTCATTTCTGGGTCTTCAATTCTGTTCCATTGATCTACATGTCTGTTACTGTACCAATACCATGCGGTTTTTAACACTATTGCTCTGTAGTACAGCTTGAGGTCCGGGATACTGATTCCCCCAGAGGTTCTTTTACTCTTGAGAATAGTTTTAGCTATTCTGGGTTTTCTGTTATTCCAGATGAATTTTTGAATTGCTCTTTCTAACTCTATGAAGAATTGAGTTGGGATTTTGATGGGGATTGCATTGAATCTGTGTATTACTTTTGGTCAGATGCTCATTTTTACTATATTAATCCTGCCAATCCATGAGCATGGCAGATTTTTCCATCTTCTGAGGTCTTCTTCAATTTCTTTCTTCAGAGACTTGAAGTTCTTGTCATACAGATCTTTCACTTGTTTGGTTAGAGTCACGCCAAGATACTTAATATGGTTTGTGGCTATCGTGAAGGGTATTATTTCTCTTACTTCTTTCTCAGCCTGCTTATCCTTTGAGTATAGGAAGGCTTCTGACTTGCTTGAGTTGATTTTATATCCGGCCACTTTGCTGAAGTCGTTTATCAGCTGTAGGAGTTCTCTGGTGGAGTTCTTTGCGTCGGTTATGTATACTATCATATCGTCTGCAAATAGTGATAGTTTGACTTCTTCCTTTCCAATTTGTATCCCTTTGACCTCTTTTTGTTGTCTAATTGCTCTAGCTAGAACTTCAAGTACTATATTGAAAAGATATGGAGAGAGAGGGCAGCCTTGTCTAGTCCCATATTCTTCTGCATTTCTTTATGCCAATTTTGTGATTCCTTTGTGAGTGCATCTACCCGTTGATTCATCTCGTTAAGCGATTTTTGTGTTGTCTCCTTGTGCGCCTCCATCTTTTGATCCATGTTCTCCCGCATTTCTCTAAGCGATTTTTGTGTTTCCTTTGTAAGGGCTTCTAACCGTTGATTCATGGTCTCCTGTAACTCTTTATGAGATTTATTTGTGTCCTTCTTGTGATCCTCTAATAGCATCATGAGAAGTGATTTTAAATCCAGATCTTGTCTTTCGGGTGTGGTGGGGTATCCAGGACTTCTGCTGTTGGAGAGTTGGGTTCGGATGGTTCCACATTACTTTGATTTCTGTTAGTAACATTCCTACGTTTGCCTTTTGCCATCTGGATACCTCTGGTGTTAGTTGGTCCTGCTGCCACTGGCTGTTGGTTGGACCTCCTGTGAGCCTGCAAAGCTATTTCTGCCCCCCCTGGATTGCCAGGATTCCCCTGGCACCGATTTCTGGGGCCTGCCTGCTCCTGAGTGTCTTTGGAGCCCTAATGTGCCTTGCCCCAAGTGATCTTATATTGGGGAGGCCTTGCACATCCAAAGGCTCAGTCTAGTTGATTCCTGGAGCAGAGGTCTCCAAAGGCAGGCTGGTATGTTCCTGCCCTGTGCAGGGGTGAGTGATCTCTCTTGGGGGGGGAGGGGGCGTCCCTCTGCCAGGCAGAAGTCCCACAGCAGAGCTAGCACGCTGGTTACTGCAGATCTGCCCAGCACTTGGGAGCTGCACACACACAAGCCGCCTGAGACCCAAGCGATATTAAGCCTGTCTGTCTCAGAACCTGGCTGTCCCAACTTCCCAGTCACTGGAGCAAAGATGGCGGAGTGCAATCTGCACACTCTCCGTGGCACCGCTCACCCTGCAGAGGTGATAGCCTGCCAATCTGGCACCCAGACGACCACAGCGCTGACTCGTTCTCGGGCACAGACGGAAGCCCCAACAGGCCGTGTCCCAAGTGATGTTATATTGGGGATAGGGAGCTTGGGCTACCTGTCTCTTCAGCGCAGTCTGCGGGAACAGAGGTCGCGGAAGGAAAGCTAGTAGGCTCCCGCCCAGTGCGGCGTCCCTCTGCCAAGCAGAAGTCCCACAGCAGAGCTGGCGGGCTGGTTACTGCAGATCAGCCCCGCACTTGGGAGCCACATGCACACAAGCCGCCCGAGACCCAAGCGATATTATGCCTGTCTGTCTCAGAACCTGGCTGTCCCAACTTCCCAGTCACTGGAGCAAAGATGGCGGAGGGCACTCTGCACCAATTTAGGACTATTTTTATGCCTACCATCTTATCTGTATAATTTTTCATGAAATAGTCAGTTTTAACGTGTTTTTCTATATATTTCTTGAGTTTTATCAGAAATACTTTCCTTGTAGCTTTTCAGTTTTATCAGAAAATGTTTATAATTCCACTTTCAATCAACGTAGGAATATTTTTGTGTCTACCATTTTATCTGTATAATTTTTCCATGAAATACTCAATCTTAACGTGTTTTTCTATATATTTCAATTTTATCAGAGATATTTTCCATGTATATTTACACAATGGAATACTACTCAGCAATTAAAAACAATGAATTCATGAAATTTTTAGGCAAATGGGGAACAGGGGGAGGGAAGAGGGCTTATGGGACTTTGGGGGAGGGAGGGAACCGGGAAAGGGGAAATCATTTGGAATGTAAATAAAGAACATAGAAAATAAAAATAATAATAAAAAGACAAAAAAAGAATTACAAGGAGAGAATCCTTAGGTATACTCCCATTTCACCTTCTACTTTGAAGAACAACAACAATAACTCCTACCACAAGGTGCCAAGGAATTCTAGAAACTTCCTGCTGTCGCCCTTCACTTCTTCATGCTTAAGTCATCTACGAAATCTCAAATACTTAGTGTGACAGAATCAGGGGCTTGGAAAAGACCTCGAGGGACTCCATGGAACTCACAACTGCTTCTCAACACGGTAAGACATATGTTTTCCTCAAGCAAAATTTCAACTGCCAAATGTCCTAAGACAAATGCTTCATAATTAGGAAGGACCATTTGCAGGAGACCATGCAGCTGTGCACACCAATCTCCACTGTACAAATTGCTTCCCTGCTAATTTGAAGAACAAGCTTTAAACTTTCTTCCTAGGAAAGTTATATTCTTAATGACTAAATGGTTTCATATGGTTGATGATAATTTGTTTATCATATGGAGAGGGGAAATTATAAAACTGGATACTGTAGATGAGAATCATCATTGCTACAAACTTAATACAAGAAAATTCACCAAGAATGTTGCTATGATATTCTCTATTTGAAAGGATAAAGTATATTGTATTGGCCAGTAATAAAGCAAGGAGAAGCAATACAGCTATTTCCACTCACCTCTGCCTCACTTTGCTCGATAACACTAACTGCCCAGATCACCCAGGAAAAGCCAAGCAGTAACTTTTGAAAATTGTTGGAAAACTATTAACAAAATTATTTTTTAATTGGACTTGACATTTTAAAGTTAAAGATATTGGAAATATCAAACAAATAATGATATATTTTAAAAGATTTTATGACATCACAATAATCATTGTGTGAGATATCTTTATGAGAACATCTACTAGATGTATTCCATGATCTAAATGACTAATACTTAATATTTGCTGCAGTGCAATGAATGTCCTTATCTACTTTGTATTAATATGAAAACTGAGTTTCACAAAGGCTAATTTACTGCTCAGACCACATATATAATAATTAAAACTCAGTTTTACTCTAATACCAAAGCCTAGTTCTTTTCACGAATATGTGCTTCTTAAACTCCAGTATAACTCAGCTTCCTTCAGTCTCCTTATCCGTTCCTTATTACTGACCTGCTGACCTTCATTAAGTGTTTAAAATCACAAGAAAATCAAAAGGGAATATAATTTTGATGAAATTGTGGAGGTAGGGAGGATTTCTTTAACTCGCATAAGCACAAGTAACCTGCCCATTTTTATACATGGTTTCAGTGTAATCAGAGGCTTCAGTGGTGGGTGGGGCCTCTTGACAACATTCTCTGGGTACCTGGAATGCCCTTCCTGCCGAACAGAGTTGCCAGGAACTGCCCTCTGTGTTGAATGGGGCCTTTGGCCTGTGTTCATAAAGCCCTGCACTTCACTCCACTGATTCACACTTCATGCAGAGTAACTCACATCGGGGTCAAAGAAGTCATCTTTAAAAGTCACAGCAAAGCAGTGTCCTGACTCTAGCTAGGCAGCTACTGAGGGCAACTGGAGTGGACATCCATGGAAGCTGAAGTCGGTTAGTCATTTCAACTTACTCAGTATTCTATCTCAGCCTCATTTCTTTTTGGCTAAAGTCCAGAAACATCAAAACATAGATTCTGAAGACTAAAAAGTTCTGGGAATTAAAAATAGGATGCAGGGAATTCCCTAGGCATCCTACCCTTTCTTCTCGAATGCCTTGTTCACAGCAATGCATTTCTATATGGTAAACCAAAATTAAATTACCAGGAATACTGTAGCTATACACTCTTTATACATATATATATATATATATATATATATATATATATATATATATATATATATATATATATATATATACACTGTCATGTGTCATATATATATATACTGTCATTTGAGGCTTTAGATTACCCAGCAGCAACATTGAATGTGGAAATAAGAAAAAATGATGGTATGGGCTGCCAAAGGCCTTCTGATGGAGGTCCCACCACAGTAGCCACTGGACTCTCTCCTCCCACAGGCCATCCAACGCACATCCCTGTTACTTGCTGCACTGATCAGTCCCTGGCTACTGCCTTGCGTACTGCACAGGTACCATCGTGCCCTTCCTGATGAACACCCTGAGGAAGTCACCCAGCTGTTCCTCAGTCCCAGGGCTGGTGGTCGGTTTTGGCTTTGTGTTGACTGTTGAAACTTATTTGCTGTATAAATACGATATATTATTTGTATCGTGAAATAGGGAGAAAAAAATAGTGACTAAAAAAATCTTAGGACGACTGTGACAACCCTGGCATGTGGCAAAGGTCAGGTGCACTAGGCAAACGAGCAAGAAGGAAAGTGGAAGTAATTTCTAGAAGATACATACATTTCTGGTTACAAGTTAGGGAACAGCAGTAAAAAAAGAGGATTTAATAATAGCTATGTGAATAGCTTTGTGAATACAAATTCGATTGTGAAAATGTGAAATATTAAGTATTACATTAATATTAGAATAATAAAGATCATATAATCACATTGTAAGGTGCTAATGAGGCAGTTAGAGATGGTAAAAAGCCTCTTTATTTTTAAGGAAATGTAGCACCCTACTTCTCAAAACTCACTCATAGCTCCGTCCTTCACCTTGGACTGGAATGCTAAACATATTTACTGCTACAGTTTATCTGCATTTCAAGATAGAGCTAGCCTGGGTTAGAGAGACCCTGACTCAAAAGCTAAATCAACAAACAAAACACTAAATGAGATTACAGATGTCTTGTTAATGCTGCGAGCTCACTTTCTTAACCTTTCCTCTCCATTTGCATACTCCACTCTTTCATCCTTCCGCTCCAACCTTACAGTCCTAATTGCTCCATGTCAAGTTAAATTTGAAACAATCAAAAGATAATGTCTCACGAATTAAAAGAGTCTTCCCCCCCCCCGATTTATCAAAGATGGAACTGAGATCAGTCATAAGAGTTGATAGGGTTGGCAATTAAAACTCAATTTAAATGAGGGGGAGGAAGGATTGTAGGAACCAGAGGGGTTGAGGACACCAGGAGAACACAGCCCACAGAATCAACTAATCAGGCTAATAGAGGTTCACAGAGACGAACTAATCTGTGCTAGGTCCTCTGCATACATGTTACAGTTGTGTGGCTTGCTGTTCTTGTGGGACTCCTAACAGTGGGGCTGGGGCTGTCTCTTGACTTTTGCCTGCTTTGGGGACTCCTTTCTTCTTACTGGGCTGCCTCGTTTGGCCTTGATATGAGGCTTTACCTAGACTTATTGTAGCTTGCTATGCTTTGTTTGATCAGATCCTGGAATGCCTGCTCTTTTCTGAAGGGAAATGGAGGATTAGTGGATCTCAGGGAGAGGGGAGGTGGTGGTGGTGGCAGGTGGTGGCAGGGACTGGGAAGAATGGAGGGACTACAGAGAAGACTCTGCAATCTGAATATAATGTATGAAAGAAGCAAAACAAAACAAAAGACTCAGATGTCCATGGTTCTCACTGACTTTGAGGGCCTTGTCTGGGTCTGTGTTCCTACTGCTGGCCATGTTCAGGGTCTGTGCTGTCACCAGAAAGCATTGGAAGTCCATGATCTGAGCTCCTGGTGACTATACAGCTGGAAAGCTACCTTTGCAGAGGTATCAATGACGGCAAATGCACAGTTGAGAAAAAGCAACACGGAAAGCTTCTGTGGCAACCCTACTCCCACCCTCCCCCAAATAACAGTCAAAGCAGGAAACCATTGACAAGAACTCTTAATAAAAGTGATAAAGATGCTGAAGTCAGCTTTCCACAAATGATGGATTCAGACAGGGGTATGAAAGGGGAAGAACTCTGTTCTATTAAAGGGGTAGGCCATTTTGCTGGCGGGGGGACTAACAAGAACAGGGGGAGGACATGGAAGGACTAAGAAGTGAGTGTGATTGGGGTTCTTGACATGAAGTCCCAAAAAAAATTCCACATAAAAATATGTTAGAGAGAGAGAGAGAGAGAGAGACAGAGACAGAGAGAGAGAGACTCAGTATAAAGACAAAGGCAGAATATAGCAATGGCTGAATCTTGGGCTAAGAAATTTCAGAGATGCAAAGTGTTTATGTTGGCAGTTTTACTGATGTTGAAGACGATGAATCACATGGGGAACTGATTTGGATCAACTTAAAGGAGTGACTGGAGCATGAGAGTTTATATGAACCAAAGGATCAAGGAAGTTCAGGATGAACTGTAGGCCTGGTGAGTATATAATGATAACTAGTCTTGGCAACATCCCTCTTAGGGAAGCATTATGCAAAAAAGTCACGTTTAGAAACAGACTCTACATTAGAAGCTGAGATGGCTAGCTCTTCACCATCTTTCCAGATGCCACCAGAAAGTGTTTAGTTGGACAAGATCGGTCCTGGACATGCTTACATTGTGTAGAGACCGATGTGAAGGTTTTTTTCATTTCTCCATGCAAACAGAGTCAGAACTTCTTTCCAAGAAGTACCTTCACCAAGAAGACTGTCCTCTACTGAAGAAAGAGCAAAAAAGGAAAACTGAAAGAAATTATAGAGAAGAAGGAATCTGACAATGCATGGTCAGTCCCAGAGGCTCCCCCTGGTATATCTCTGCTGCTATAATGACCAAAGTGGGTTAGAAATCCATTAGACCAGCGATTCTCAACCTTTGGGTCATGACTACTTTGGGTAAAACAGGGGTTGTACAGCAGATATTTACATCACAATTCATAGCAGTAGCAAAATTATCATTACGAAGTAGCAACAAAAATAATTTTATGGTTGAGGAGGTCATCCCATCATGAGGAACAGCATTAAAGAGTCACAGCTTTAGGAAGGTCAAGAACCACTGCATTAGACAGGCAGGGAGATCAAGAGTAAAGATTGCCAAGAAAGCAGAAGAGGATAAGTTGCCATCCGAGGCAGTATCAGCCCCTGCTACAAAGGCTCTCAGTGAGGATATGAGTGAGCGAAACGTGAAGGTTTCCACTCTTGGTAGAAACCCTGAGCTGGCACTTATGATTCTACTCTGGCCTTGAACTCTCTACATAACCAAAGATGATAGCAAGTGCTGTCTTGTCCCCTTGCATTTACCTCTTGAGTGCTGAGAGGACTGGTGTGTATCACTGATTTGCATGGTGCTGGGAAGTAAACTCAGGACCTTGTACCTGCTGATCTAGCAATCTGCCAACTGAAATACATTCCCAGACCAGATATTGAAATAAAGAGTCATCTATAGCAACAACAGCAACAGCAACAAAGTAGAGAAGGAAGAGGAAGAAGCAAATGTGTAGAAAAGGGTGATGCCGTGTGCCAACCAATGAAGTGATATAGCCATCTTTTGACTGATGGAACCAAATGAAACAAAGGTAGGGGGCAGAATACTATAATCAGAAACAATAATCTTAAATTGTGCAAATGTGGGCATTATGTTTTCATGCTATGAGAGTGTATAGGTTGGAAGATTTCACTATTGGTCTCTTACAGAAAAGAGAAATAAACTGGTATACCAAATGGAACTGTGACTTTGAAAATGGTAGATGACATGAGAATATAGTCCAGTCATCAGTGGTCCTTTAATATAAAAATATAGCTGGCAAATTTAGCCAATCCATGGGGTAGTGACATTGAATAATGGGCCTCAGAAAGGACAGTTCAGAGTATCTCATATACTTGCTTCACTGACTCAATATTAAAAAAAAAAAAGCACTCTGATAAAGGGCATCCAGGTCTATATAGGCTGTGAGGCTAACAGAGAAAATTAAGATAAAGAATGACTGAATATGTGTTATTAAAATACAAAGATCAAAGCATCGCCTATGGCAGCACACATTTTGAAGGCAAGAGATGTGACTTCATCCTTTATTTCTACCTTCTGATGTACAATAAAGAGCCAATAAATACTGGATAACTCATACATATTCTTGCCTAGTGTTCTAAGGTATAACTGCCTCTCCACTCTGCATCTCAGGAGAGTCCTTAATATTACAAACAGCCTCATATTATTTAATTGACACCAAAGCCCAGGAAAGAAGTAGAATAAAAATAATTAAATAGGTGGTTTGTGATTCTTTAAGAGAGGACAACAGAGGCTGGGGAGTCACTGACTTTAATGAGATCCATGTTCAATGAGCTTTCAACACACAGAAGTGTCCATTTCACAGTAGCAAGGCTCCAAATACATCATATCAGGCCATAAATCAAAAGCTTCAGTCAGTGTCTGGCATTCTACTAAGATGGGCTGGCTGGCAATCCTTTGTGGTGACATGATTTCCTGCAGGTTGACACATTTCGAACAGTGTGCCTAATTCAAAAACATCAGCACAAGTTTGGTAAATGTCACTGCACATCTGTGCATAACAACAGATTTTTGTCTTGAATCTCATTAAGGAAATGGCCACTGCATCTGTTAGTCCCTTTGGTCAGTTAGTGAGGCCACATCGCATCCCTAAATGCTACACTAAGATGTCAATGACATATGTTTTCATGCTTACTGAAATTCAAGTAAACATGTTCAGAAAAGTCATACCAATAAATTTTCCTCACATGCTCAACTATGTGACTTTAAGTCAGAAATGTTATAAAAATGTATCCTCTCAGAGGAAGATAGTCCCATTCTTGGCTATTTTTTTATGTCATAATGTTTTCTGGGAATGGTGCATTAATGCTAGAGGATATAATTTTGATATATCTTTAATTAATGGTGCTTCTTGAGGAAAAAAAATAAAGTACTAAGGTTGCATATCTATCAGTTATATACTGAACCCCACCTTTGGAGCTCACTGTGGACACACCGTGAAAGTGTCTCCATTTTTATTATATATTTCTGTATCATGTCAGTTCATTGCCACTTGAAGGCTGCAGTCAACACAATAATTTATGAAACCTTTGATTGTTCACATGCATATGAACTCAGGGGCCCTTCCTGTCTGGTCCATCATGGAAGGGCTTATTAAAAGAAGAGGCAGTCCTATTTGACTCTTATTTCTAGGCACAAGAAGAGTCAGAAATAGAAAAGGATCTGGTACCTCCCCTAAAAAGAGTATCTCCCACAGCTGCCAAGAGTCAGGTCCTAGAAACCCATAAAAGCATAGATCTTTTGTCTTCATATTCCCACCATAAATTCCATGTTAATAGAAAAATATAAAGTCAACGGAAGATTTCTGACTTTCTGAGAAACTCTCACTCTGTGCTGGAACTCACTGGTGTTCCATGACACCCAAATCTGCCTCAGCCCTATAGCATCTTCCTCCATCAGCCTTCTAAATGCTAGTTAGGATTGTAGGTACGATTGACCACTCCCAGCTTAGAACTACTTTTAAATTAACAGCAATATAATTGACACTAATGAAGCTTTTACAGTAATATCTAGCCTTGGAAAACTGCCTCTTATTTCATCAAGGAAGTTCAATACTGTAATCATGGTGTCAGAAGAAAGCCTGGATAAAACATACAGGCTAGAAAGGTGACTTGCCAGAAGTAGAAAGAGCAGATATCTCTCTGTAACTCTTACCAGTGATGGGGTGCAGTCACTGTTCAATCAGGTCACCCAAATACCTAGCAAAGTGGCAATCATTCTTAAGACTTAATATCATGTGTAAAACGTGCTGGCATTGACTTTTGAAAAAAAAAAATAGAGACACATATATTCTAGTTTCTCTGGAAATGACCCAGGGTAAAAACCACTCATTCTTCCTGACAGGTTGTTGTCTTTAATTTTGGGAGAGATGACCAACCTGTGCACACACAGAGGCACAGCAACTGCAGCAGAAAAGCAGGCCGGAGAGCCACACGTGCATCTACATTGAAGAATTAGGGGGGAGGACACAGTCTGTGGCCAATTTTCAAGAAAGCTATTCATCTGTAGCTCGGACACAATGGCAGAGGGGAAGGAGCTGCAGGGCACAGTCCTGTATGCACAGCATGCACTGCATCTTTATTAGAAAACACCTCAGAGCCTCTGCAGAGAAGTCATGGGTCTGAGTGCTGTGGAGATGGGACAGTCAGAGGCCTGCCAAAGGACGAACTCAGCCAGGGCAGCGGGAAGTAAAAAACATATTAGACAACCATACAAAAAGGGTTTTTTTGTTTTTAGGATTTTGGGTTTTTTGGTGTTTTGTTTTGTTTTTGGAAGAGCATTAGAAGTGGCCCTCAAATCAAATGAATCATCAGCAGAGATAAGAAAGAGTTAACTAAGGTGGCAGAGAGGCAAGCAGCAGACCCAACGTTTTCCAAAGAGTGAGCTACCGTATGAAAATCTGCCATAAGTCTGTGTTTGGGACTGAACCTTGTTTTCCATAAAACTCGGGTTTACATGGCACATTTCTTAAAAGAAAACTTAAACTGTCTCGTTCATAAAGACAAAGATATTGTCTTTGCCTGAAAGCTCTATGATGAAGCATAATTAACAATATTTAAATATTGCACTATTTTGTAAGAACTAAAGAAATGGTTTCCAAACTTGAGAAGGAACCAAGATCACCTGAAGGATTTCTAAAATATAGAAAACAGGCTCCCACCCTGTAATAGGTCTTGGTTCAGATGCCATAATTCATACACCTCAGAAATTCGCAGGTGATTCTGGTGGATGCGGATTCATGAACCATACTTAAGAGCGACCCAACTGTGGAAAAGCAAGCAGTATAAATGTTTTCATAGCCTGGGCTTCTAACCGGTCCTCAAAAACAAAGAGAACACCTCAGTTATATCCTTCCATCTTGTCAACACATTCAAAAGCTGAAGGAAATTACAGGCAGTTTAATTAAAGTAAAACACTTGCTTCTTTTTTTTCTAAACTATTTGTAAACACATTTCTATCTATAAAGCACTGATTTGGGACCCTTATGTAAGCATGTGTGTGAGCCATCTGGTATTCTTTTTACAACGCAGATTCTGTTAGTCTGCAATAGAGCTCCAGATGTGACCTTTTTAAGTAACTCTGGGTGCTGGGCATGTTGTTCATCTGAGGGTTATACTTTGGGAAGCAAAGTCTTACATTTGTACAGATATAAGAGACACAAGACAGGAGTCAAAGTAAACACTCCCATCCTGCTGCCTATATACAAAGCCAAACTCTGTCACTGAGTTGCTGTGTAACTTGGGTCAAGTCACCTATCCTCCAGTGAACACAATATCTGTAAAATTAATGACATCCTCTAGTGACTTACAAGGATCAAACAAGCTAATACATGGATATCACAGGGAAATATCAAGGCACATGAACTGTATCTACTGAAAAGGGGGACTGTCCTGCCTGCAATAGCCTAGGTGTATTCATTATTATGTATTCTTTACAAGGGCTTTTTAAAAAAAAGATTTATTTATTTTATTTATATGAGTACACTGTAGCTGTCTTCAGATATACCAGAAAAGTGCATCAGATCCCATTACAGATAGTCGTGAGCCACCACCATGTGGTTGCTGGGAACTCAAGACCTCTGGAAGAACATTCAACGTTCTTAACCACTGAGCCATCTCTCCAGCCCTCCTTCCTTTACAGGGGCTTTACATTAATCCAGCAAAGTTTTTTTTTTTTTTATGAAATCAAATATTTGATTTCACAGAGTTCTTCATCAGTCTGTTTCTTGGTTATCATTTTCAACACTTGTTAAAGGCATAATGAAAATAAACAGCTTTGTATGGTTGGGTTTCACTAGGCTTGTTTTTATGTCCGAAGTAGAGCTGAAGTGGGGGGGGGGTGCTAGACGAGGGGGACGGCTGTGTTCATCACGTTTCTTGTCGCTGTCACTAAACACTTGACAGGGTGACTCGAGGAAGGAAAGGGATTTGATTTTGGGGGGATTTGTTTTGGTTTGGGTTTTTTTGCTCATTGTTTGAGTGTGCAGTCCATCATGACTGGCAAGGCATTTGGCCGGCAGCGCTCCCTCATTACGGACAAGGCGTAGCCTCATTATGGCAGAAGAAGCATGAGACCTCTTGCTTAAATCCCTGTGGACCTCGAAGCAGAGAGGACACAGGAAGTGGAACCAAGATAGGAACTGCTATCAATCCCCTTCCTTCATTCAGGCCCAACCTTCTAACAGTTTCATGGCATCCCAAACAAGCACCACACGCTGAGGAACTACATATGCAGAGGACCCTGTGGGAACACGTTTTATATATAAACCCTATTTTTCCAACTCAGAACACATAATCAGGGATAAATGTCCACACTGATTATTTTCATGTATGGAACTGGAAGGACTTCTAACTTCTCCCACTAAAGTGTCCATACTGGCACAGGTTTTTACAAACATAGAGACATTCTCTCTACTCCCCATGTTCCTTAATCTTCAGTAAAAAGCCAATGCTAATTGAAGATGTGACTAGTTAAAGTCCCTGTGCTTGCCTTTTTTTTTCTTAAATAAGAACCTTTTTTTGAGAGAACTAAATATTTATAAAGCGGGGAAACCAACAATTTTCCACCAATAATATGAAGTGTTTTTGTTCAGAAACCACTGCTATTGGGACGATACAATGCTCATCGCCTGTCTGCTTCTAAATGTCAGCCTAGTGAGGCTGTTTTCACAAAGCTGTCAGCATTTTATTGAAAAGGTAATCCGGGATAATTGTAGAGGCTTGAAACTGCACCTGCTATAATTTCGCTGCAGACGCTAGGGAAACAGCTTCCCTTAGATAATGACATAATCGAAGAGCTTTGTCATCAATGGGTTTTTTTTCCCCACATTCACAGCACTCATATTTGAGATGATGAATATAAACACTCACGCAGGTTTCCCGAGACAGTCAGTGACTAAAACAACTGAAATTTTGTTTCAACTGATACTCACAAGAGTACTCACTCAGAAGAGAAAGCATCTAAAATTTTAATGACAATGTTTATATACAGAGAACCAGTACTTAAAAATATCTTAAGTGTTACTCCATCCAACAAAACATATCTTTCCTGAGAAGCCAACCCTAGCTTTTCCAAATACATACTACAGTCTTAAATCCTGCAAGTTTGGGGATAATAACCTTTCTTTTAAAGACTATGCATTTCTACCTGTCCTCTGTAGCCGTTTTTTATGTAATAGAACCTCTTTTATGTGGACAATAGGGAAAACAAGCCATCTGCCTGATTTACTAATTGAAGGGCAGACACTTTGCAAATAGCCACTGATAAGCTTAATTAGCTCCCCAGTTTTATTAGAAGGAAATTCCCCATCATCCACAATGTCACACAGTCTTTAGTCAAAAACAATGTCTAGCCTCAAAATGATTTAGAGAAATAAAAACAAATCTACTAATGAAAGCTGATCACAGAGGAATCTGGAAAAAAAAAACAAGAAACAAAACAAACAAACAAAAACCTGGCATGCCTCCAGACTGACTCCAAGGTAACAGGAATGATTAAGAGTTGCTTATAGTTGTTATAGACATAAGTTTCCTAGCATGCACATATACGTGAAACTATTTAGCCAACTGATATATATATATATATATATATATATATATATATATATATGTTTGTATCTGCTAAAGAAAACCTCTTGCCAGATGAGTCATCTCAAACATGAGTTTTGTAAATATTATTCTTCCTGCAAAGCAGAACATAAGCAGATTGACTTTACAAAATTAGTGAAGATGCTAAGTTTTCCAGTATTTTGCTAGGTTTGAAACTATAAATGTCTCACATGTGACAATGGAGAGTAGAAGCCTTTGGCATGCACATAAGTAAGAAAATAAATAAACAAATAAAAATGCAATATAATTTTAAATATTATGCACAAGTACTTGTTGCACAAGAAAATTTTCTGAAATGAATGGTTATATTCATTCTGGATACATTCATAAATGAATAACCATTCATAAATGGTTATAATTATTCTCTTCTTTAACAAGGGAATAATAATCTGCCACGTTTGTTTTGGTTGTATAAGAAAATAAGTGCAAAATGAACTTGGTAAACTATCACATGCTATTAGAAAAGGCAAACAAGTGAATGGACCATTTGACCAGCAGTAAAGAACTAAATCACCACAAGACTTGGACTTTGCATGAAGCTCCTTTACACATTTTCTGGCATCTCAGAACACCTCTGAAGGTAGGTCACACAAAGGACAACTACCTATCCTCGATAAAAAAAAAAAAAAAAAACATAGAAAGGCATGTGACTGGCTCAGGTTCTCACTCGGAAGCATTGTTCAATTAACCTAACATATTGCCAGATCTTTGTGTGCAAGTTTAAAGCCTGATAGAAAAAGCAAAATGCCCCTGTGGGTATTCATAAAGAAAGCAGGTGGGTGGAAGGAGCATCATTCACATTCAGGCTTAAACTCCTATGTGAGACACACACAGTTCCACTCACATTCCAATTAACTCAAGGGTCAAAGAAGGGACAAATTACTGCTCAATTAAAAGCAATTTTTCAGAGTCCAGTATGTCATCTGGAAAGGCCTACCTATGCTGTGGAATCTGAAGAAACCTAAGAGTTGTGCTTGTCTCTATTCAAGTGGATTGGGGCAAACTCAAAATAAGAAATGTAGACAAAAATCAACCAGTACTTTAAATAAAGAGACATACAGGCTTCGTTTGCTTCTGCTCTCAACTTCATTTTCCAAACAGCATTCTTGAATGAAGAAGGATTTCAAAGACCAAAGAAGTGAGCTGTTCCCTGGGCAACTCAACTCTCAGACACTGAACAAAACGAGAAAATAGAATTTCACAATCAATGACCAGGCAATGACCAGGCCATGAGCAGGTCAGGCAAGCCACAATAAGGTAGAAATGTTCCTGATGACTCTCTTTATTAGCATTCAGAATGTAAAACAGGAACCATGGTGATCCCTGCAGGCAATACAAGGGGACCTCTGACAAGCACCATTGAAGGCCAACAGTAAGGTGTGGCTTGTGGAGGGGGACTTCTATTCAGTCATCTCTATGTATGCAAGGGAGAAGACAAGTTAAGATTATATAGCATCTGGTCTACAGAGTGAGTTCCAGGACAGCCAGAACTATACAGAGAAACCCTGTCTCGAAAAAACCAAAAAAAAAAAAAAGATTATATAGCATGGTGAATGATACTGTGCATTTGGGGTGAGTAAGACACTTTTGAGGTACCAGAGTCACATTGTGATCATAATGTGAAATGATCTTCGGTTACATATACCTGGTCATATGCTCAATCAGTCACACTACTTTATCAAAGAGTCATCTAGACTGGAGTTTAAAGTCTGGCTCTATCTGGTGCTGCATAAGCATGTATGAACATAAACTGATTTGCATAGTAAAGGGGACTGATTTGGGTATTACATGCTGCTGCCTAAAAGAATGACCAAAGACAACCAAGTCTATTTCAAAACTAAGGTTGCCACATAGTTTCAATTAAAATACCAAAGTACATAAGGAATTCTTGTGATAAGTCTCCTCCAACAGGGCGGTTGTCTGGGTCTAGTGAGCAGCGTGCATACTGGGAATCTTGTGATTTAGGCAGTTCTTTATTGAACTGTCAAGCAAATACTAGACTATCTGGTCAAAACATGATCATCTGACAATCCTAACTTCTGCTCACAGCCCTATTTTCCCCATTTTTCACAATCACACTGAATTACTACAAACATAAGTTTTTTATTACTATTTACTACCTGTCACTAATATGTAATATAATAAAATTTCACTAATAGACAATATGATAAAAAAATATACTTCTTATTACTCCATACACCTCTACCAATGGAGAACTACCAATCTCTTCATATTTGTTTGAGAAAGCATGAACTTGGCAGAGACTGCGAGCCTACTGCAAACAGACGAGTTTCTAGCCTTCTTAAATACAGTGCAGCAGCTGTCCTCTCCAAAATGGTGGTGATGTAGGCTTCATTCATTTCAAGCAATACTCTCCCGAAAGCAAAGAATAGAGAGGGAGAAAGTTTGCTTATTTTGATCACCCTAGGATAAGGGGGAAATCCTCAAACACACTGAAGTCTAATTTAATATTGTTATTGTTGGTGCCAGAATGTCCCCCAAAGTCCACACCACGATTAGGAGTATATGGAGAGTTTCCAAAATGGGCGTGGGTGGGTCTACATCAGGTCACTCAGCATGTGCCCTTGAAGAGAAATACAGGACCTTGATCTCTTCTCTCTTTACAGCATCCAGGGCACGTGGTGAGTCTGTTTCTCTGCCTCATGCTCCTTGGTATGAAGCTTGCCACAGGCACAAAGGAGTACAGTCAATCGGCCATGGGCTGTAAACCCAAAGCGATAGGCCAAAACGAATTGCCTTTTGTGGGACACATGCTAGACAAGCAGTTTGACCACCACCGGGTTACATCTCCAATCCTAAAATAAACCCTCTCCTTTTAAAAATCGATAACTGGGAAATGATCTTTACCAACCTTACATCCGACAGAGGGCTAATATCCAATATATACAAAGAACTCAAGAAGTTAAACTCCAGAGAGGCAAGTAACCCTATTAAAAAATGGGGTACAGAGCTAAACAAAGTGTTCTCACCTGAAGAATTTCTAATGGCTGAGAAGCACCTAAAGAGATGTTCATTATCCTTAGTCATTAGGGAAATGCAAATCAAAACAACCCTGAGATTCCATCTCACACCCGTCAAGATGGCTAAGATCAAAAACACAGGAGACAGCAGTTGTTGGCGAGGATGTGGAGAAAGAGGAACACTCCTCCATTGCTGGTGGAATTGCAAGCTGGTACAACCACTCTGGAAAGCAGTCTGGCGGTTCCTCAGAAAACTGGGCATGACACTCCCGGAGGATCCGGCTATACCACTCCTGGGCATATACCCAGAGGCTTTACCTGCATGCAATAAGGACACATGCTCCACTATGTTCATAGCAGCCTTATTTATAATAGCCAGAAGCTGGAAAGAACCCAGATGTCCCTCAACGGAGGAATGGATTCAGAAGATGTGGTATATCTACACAATGGAATACTACTCTGCAATTAAAAACAATGAATTCACGAAATTCCTAGGCAAATGGTCAGATCTTGAAAATATCATCCTTAGTGAGGTAACCCAATCACAAAAGAACACACATGGTATGCAGTCACTGATAAGGGGATATTAACCCAGAATACACAAGACACAATTCACATATCAATAGATTTCTAAGAAGATGGAAGGAGAGACCCCTGGTCCTGGAAAGACTGGATGTAGGGGAACGCCAGGACAGAGAAACGAGAGGGGGTTGAATGGAGAAAAGAGGGAGGGAAGGGGGCTTATGGGACTTTCGGGGAGGGAGGAAACGGGAAAGGGGAAATGATTTGGAATGTAAATTAAAAAAAAAATAAAATAAATAATAAAAAAAATAAAAAAATCGATAACCTCAGGAGTTTGTTACAGCCATGGAGAGCTGTCTAAAATATAAACTGTCAGCCTACCATTCAATTTTGATGAAATGAAAAATTAAACAGATGGCTCAGTGGGGAAAAGTGTTGCCTGCTGCCTAGCCTTGATGACCTGAGTTCCATCCCCCCGGAAGCCACGTGGTGAAAGGAGAGACCCGATTCCCAAGAGCTGTCTTCTGAACTCCACACACTCACATGCCACAGCACAGGCACACACCACCCCAACATGCAAAATAAATAAATGGATATTAAAAATTATTTAAAATTAAGCACAATTTGATTTTAAATTTTTTTTCTCTACTTTAACAATTAGTTGTTTTTCTACTCAGTGGAACAGTTAAACAAACTGAGCAAGACACACTTAGATTTCGAGTGTAAGCCTTTGGGTTCTGCAACTTTAGAAGCATGCATAATTAATATCAATAGGAAGAACAAGGTCTCCTTTTGGGGATAGTGGCCCCAGAAGCAATGATGGACAGTCTCTCTGAGCAACCTGACTACTAGCCAGGTAGTGCAACCTGAACACACTAAAGCATACCTAGGAACTCAGAAAAAGAAAAACCAAAATAACTATTCAGGAAAAGTGCTACCAAAACATGGGATTTCTGTGCTCATGTTAGCTCTTTGAAATGCTGGGGTATTTCAAGTACCTATTAAGATAGAATCATATGCAACCTACTATAACAGGTCTCAAGGAGACTAACGCAGTTCACTGTGGAAAGACATAAGGCACATTTGAACAGAATTAAAACAGAACAGTCATTGGAAGCAGCTGTCCTTCAGTAGGTTAATGGAAAGATAAACACTGATATATCCAAACAATGAGATAGTATTCTGTGCTCAAAAGAAACAAGGTATTAAACCATGTAATGATATGGAGAAATTTTAAATGAGTGTCCTGGAGTGGAAGAAGACAACCAGGAAGACTTTCTACTGCATCATTTCACTGTATGATATTCTGCAGAAGGCAAGTTCATGGAGACAGTAAACTTTCAGAGGTCAAGGAGTCAAGGCCAGGATACACAGGATTTTTAGGGTAAGAAAAAAATAGCAGCCGGGCGGTGGTGGCGCACGCCTTTAATCCCAGCACTTGGGAGGCAGAGGCAGGAGGATTTCTGAGTTCGAGGCTAGCCTGGTCTACAGAGTGAGTTCCAGGACAGCCAGGGCTACACAGAGAAACCCTGTCTCGAAAAACCAAAAAAAAAAATGTTTTTGCCGGGCGGTGGTGGCGCACGCCTTTAATCCCAGCACTTGGGAGGCAGAGGCGGGAGGATTTCTGAGTTCGAGGCCAGCCTGGTCTACAGAGTGAGTTCCAGGACAGCCAGGGCTACACAGAGAAACCCTGTCTCGAAAAACCAAAAAAAAAAAAATAGCATTTATGTATTACTATAATGGGAAATATTAGTTATATATGTTCAAAAAAAACCATAAAATACTATGGATGAACCCCAACATAAAATATGTACTGTGGATGATGGTTCACTATAGGTCCACCATTTGCAAAAAGTATAGCCCTCTGGTACAGGCATTTGATGAGGAGGCTATAACCGTGGGGATAGGGGATACAGGATAAATCTCTGAATTTACTCATCGACTTTGCTATGACTCTGAAGCCTCTTGAAAAGCAAACTATCTTCAGAACTGGGTGTGGTGGCGTGCACGTGCAACCTCAGCATTTGGCCCAGGAGGAACCCTGTGGTTAGAGGGTAGGCTCCATAGTAAACACCAATACACTACAATACAGTACAATACAATACAATACAATACAGCCAGGCACATACAGCGAGACCTCACCTAAAAACCCAAATGGCCATAATAGTCAAACAAAACAAGACAGCCTGTGACAACAGAAACATGGTGCTGTGCAGATATACAGGATGGGTACCCTGACTGGCAATAATTTAAGGATGCTTCCCAGAATGAGTGTGGGAGAATACTTCTAGCACTTTTTAGGTGTGCTACTTCCTAAGCCGGTCTTACCAAGTACTTCCTCTTTACAGTGGGTATATTAGCACACACCTTGTCCACTCTTGGAGGAAAGACTGCATGTGTGCCATATCCAGCAGTGACTTTCACACAGTGACTCAGGACACGTAAGTATTATTTTATTATTGGAGCAATTAGAATGCTATTTAGTGATGTAGAGCAAAGTTGTGCAAATTATGAATCAATTAATTTAAACGTAGACTATGATATTGTATTCTCCCTTCGGGGAGTATTGAATGGACTAATGACAAAATTCATCATCTTGTCATTTAGTATCTATTTTTCAAAGGCCTATCACTTGTTATTAAATTTCTCATGGAAACCTCTATGAAATACCAATTGTTCTCTGTACCACATGAACTCCAAATGCTTAAGATAGTGTTCTCTGTCACATCTACATGGAGATCCCTAGATTCTGAACACAAGTCGGTCAAAAGTTGTTAGGTAATCAAAAAATGCATGGAGTGCTCATTAGAGTGTTAAAAGAGTCCTTGGGTCGCCATTGATACTTCATTCTTTTTTTTGAGTCTAGATCCACACCACACCTGTATTTGCAACTGACGGGTTTCGTGCTCCAACATCAATGCCACAAAGGCATGCATTCTAAATCCACTGTGTTCTCATGGTCATGGTAAGTAAGCATGAACACAGAACAAATGCACTGTGCTTCTTCATGGCAAATAATATGCAAAACACAGTGTGTTCTTTAATTATTTTAGAAAACAAGTTTTATGGTTTCTTTTAGTATCACCTCCAGGGTCTGTGGATAGGTGAGTGGTTTCTCTGGGATTTGATTTTTAAACTTGTTTCATCATTGTAACAAACTGAGAAAGGACATTGTCAGGTGACTTTCTCACAGTAACAAAATAAGGCTGTTACTGAGGTTGAAATTAAAGCAACAAAATAACAGAGGAGAGAAAATTGTGAGTGAAAAGTTACCTTCAATGGGAGAGGCATGGGGTAAGGTTGAAAAACACAAAAAACCAAAGATCTTAACCTTATCGGCAATGTAAAAGAAGACACACCTATCCATAAAGTCCATAAAGTCGTCTAGCCAATTTTGCACTAATCCTGCTATGGGCCAGCAACTGCAGCTGTCAACTCCAAATGTTGTGCTGCCAAGTCTTTCACAGCAGAAGGTGACTGGAGACATCTACATGTGTACCCTAAAGGGATCAATCCCTAGAGCTGAGGTTACAGGAGATCCAACACCCTCATTCTAGCCTGGATGGGTACCTACACATGAGGCTTACACACACACACACACACACACACACACACACACACGAAGGAGAGAGACAACAGACAGACAGGCAGACAATGACACAGAGACAGAGACAGAGAGACAGAGAAGAACAGAGATAGAAAGAGTAGTCAATTTTTAAGAAAGATAAAAATAAACAGGAAGCAATGTATATCACCAGGCATAATGCTATTAAAAAGTGAGTCACTGGAATAAAGATGCCAGAGTTCCAGGCATGACTTGGCCACCCACTGACTGTCTAACCTTGCATAAATAAATTAAGCTATTAGAACATTCATTTTTGCAGCAGAAAGACAAAGGCTACACTACTGTGTGGTTTTTAGGAAGATCACCTGAGCTAATAATCTAAGTGAGTACTTCGCACACATTAGCAGCTGAGCAAATACAGAGTTCCTGACACTTGATTGGCAAAGCCAGAGGTATGAGCGAAGGTTGTACTTTCCCTCTCACGTTCTCTTTAGGAAATTTACGTACATTCTTAAGCTGTGTGTACACATGGATATGAATGTGAACGTGACTTAATTGCTGCCAAAGCTTCTGAGTTAGAGGGACCTACTGAAAAATTGCATTAACTCTTGGATATGTAAGTGAGCCACACTTACATATGAGGCTTCAATGTCACAAATATAAAAGAGGGGCAAAACTATAAATTACTAGAATTGAGATGATTCGTGGCAAATGACACAACACAAGGAAAGTGTATAGAGAAAACTGCCAACTTCTGGCTGTTGCTGTTTAATATAATATTCTATGTACCAGAGTAAGGGCACAGGTTTAAACATGTGCATGCATATATGTGTGTGCATGCATGTGTGTGTGTGTGCATGCATGTGTGGGTGTATATATTTATATATGCACATACTTACTTATAGTGTTTGTCAGAAATTTCAAAGAGGATCATAGCCTAAAATAAAGTTGAGATCTAATTTTAGGAAAGTGGTAAATCCTATTTGAAAATTAATTTTAAGATTTTTTTTCTGATTTTTTTTTTTACTTTGCTCTTCCTCTTCATTCCTTTTCCCACACTCCTTGCTTCCTTTTGGCTGGTTCCCTTCCTTCCTCAAGATAGCTCCTCCCTCTACTTTATTGTAACATGTGTTCCATCCACTTTTTTTCTCCCCTTCCTCGATATAGACCATTTTCAACCAATAAAAAGTGAGGAACAGAGTTTTGTCTCAAGCTTATATTTATAATTTTCTTATGATGGTTAGAAAATACCTCCAAGGGAGGATGTGTTGCTTGTTTGCTTGTTGGCTCACAGTTTAGAGGTGCAGTCCATCATGCCAAAGGTGGCCTAGTGGGAGGCATATGACGTAAGAGGTCGCTGTGCATCCTCACTCGGGAACAGAGAAGGATGCTACGCAGAACGCTTTTTCCTTTTGATTCAATCTGTAGTTCCAGCCCTTGAGATGTGCCTTCCACATTCATAGTGGGCTTTCCCTGTTCTAAAATGCCTAATAGACACAACCAGAAGTGCGTCTCCATGGTGATTTTAAGTCCAGGCAAATTGATACTGAAGACGAACAGTCACAGACTAGCCCAATTATTTGATGAAAAACACTGGTCTCCTATTAAACGAGGTGCTTTTTAGGGCCCATCCTTTTGACCGCATCACTTTTAGTTAGTGATTCACACCTGCCCTAGCAACTGACCTCTCTTCCTCCTGCTCTCCAAGGCAGAGGAACAGTGGCTGGAGAGCAAGGGTGCTCTGTAAGCACCTTTCTGACACTTACTTTCTTTGACCATCATACTACACAACAAGGAGAATGAACTTTAGCCACCAAATCTCGGTTTGTCTACTTAGCTTCCAAATATGTCTTTGACTACGACCATTTTCTTAAAGAAAGACCTTTTAATCTAGAGAAATAAAATCATATAGACTCTGTGCTAAAAAATAAATTATAAAACTCACAAAAAAGACATGATTCATACTTACACCACAAAAACACCTGCTAATTTTACACATTTTATATAAATGTATTTATTGTCATTTATTATCAAATATTGTTATTTATTGCATCATTCATTGATTTGATGTTACCTTTTACCTAAGATGAATCTAATTGACTCTTTTTAATTCACTGAATAGTACTTTTCAGTTGCTTGTTTTATTTAAATAACATCTTTCTAGTTTGTTGTTTCTACTGTCCCACTGCTAAACAAAGAGGAAAAGCTACAATGACTCTTTTAATTATATTCTTATAAATTAACTTTCTACAGACTAAAATTTCTCACATTAGAATCACTATATCTAAACCCGTGAGTATTTCGGAGTGTTTGATGTATACGTTGCTAAAAGGTCTTTTAGAAAGCCTGAGTGAATTAGAATAGCCAGCAACAGGTTTGTAAGAGTGTTTGTCTTACCAAGACATGATGTTAAAAATCTTCTCAGTAGTCTATGCACTTTATTATTGGAACTAACTTGAAATACCAAGTCTCAAACCAGTATTTAGGCTTCTTGATACTGTAGGATTCTTACTGACAAAAACAAAACCATAGCCACATTGTTAATTCACTCTGCAGCATCTAGTCATTTTGTCTGAGAAAGGAAAGGCATCCTTGAAAGAGGGCATGGGATGTAAAGTGCTTGTCTAACATGCACAGAGAGCTGGATTGGTTCCGTGACTCCACATAAAACCAGTTTGGTGTATGTGCACGGGGACGTTGCCTATAATCTCAATACTCAGTATAGATAGATGTGGTGGAAGGTGCCCTTGGCTACATAAAGCTCAAAGCCAACCTAGGATGCATGAGACCCTGAAAAAATAAAGAGAAGAAAGAAAGAAAGAAAGAAAGAAAGAAAGAAAGAAAGAAAGAAAGAAAGGAAGGAAGGAAGGAAGGAAGGAAGGAAGGAAGGAAAGAAAGAAAGAAAGAAAGAAAGAAAGAAAGAAAGAAAGAAAGAAAGAAAGAAAGAAAGAAGGGAGGGAGGGAGGGAGGGGAAGGGGAGGGAAGGGGAAGGGAGGGAAGAGGATTACAGAGGAAGAGAAGGAGGAAGGAACAGAGACAGAGAACCACAGAAAGAAGATCCACAGAAAGAAGAAAGAAAAAGAAGGAATAGGGAGGGAGGGAGGGATTATTCAGAATTCTGGAGTAGCTGTTAGTGATGTTTGTTCCTCTCCTTTGCTGAGTTATACAACCACACTTTAGTCTGATACAAAACTCAAGAGTTAATGGATAATATTTTCTAAGACAGCACTAGAGCTGTTCAGAGACATTTTATACACCAGGATTACAAGGAACAATTAAAAAAAGAAAAAAGCCCCCAAGGAAATTAGCAAACATTTGGATGGAAACTGAGAAGGAACTATTGGAGGGAAAATGAGAAATGCTAAATCACTGAGTCGAACTCGGAGCCCCTACTCCAGCACCATGGATGGACACTTGGCTCCCAGGACTGCTGAGCTGAAAAGGAATTCTGGAAACATTTCCAAATGCAAGGGAGTTTTATCCAAATGAAGGGAGAAAAAGGAAGCAAGAGAAGTCATCATAGCTACTATCTAATAAAGAAGGAACTACTCTATCTTATCCTTAAGCTTGGTAATTGACAAAATGTTCAGAACCTAGAACTGGATTTCCAAGCCATAGAACTAAGCCAACCAAGTTTTCAATGCCATATTGTTGGTGGCTCTGCCTAGTGCTACATCCCTTTAGGTCAATCCTTGCCCATGGTGATAAATCATAGTTGCAACTCCTTTCCTGCTGCACTATTCATGGCCTCTCTACGCCATGGTCCATAGCAGTTTCTCTAGAATTAAAATACTCCCTCCAGGAGCGAGGGAAGGCTCATGAGCCTTGGGGGCAGGGGCAAACAAATATGACACTGGGCAAAGCTGAGACTTGTAAGAGTCAGGAAAGCCTCTTCCCAAAAGATAGATCAACAGAACACAATTGCTAGGGAAGGAGAGACTGGCCAACTGCACTGCAGACAGGAGGTTTTTTCTGGTCCTAACAAGTTGCTTACAAGTTGTACCAACAGCTCCAGTGTTGCAGCTCACCTGTGGTGGTGTTGCTTGTACCAGAGATGTGCTTTTCAGTGATGCAGCTGTTTTTAAGTCATCCCAGCTCCCAGCAAGTTACCTCTCACCCATATTCCTATTTGCAACCCCAATATAAAGTCATTGTTTCACTGAACTGGGTTTCGGTCCAGTTTTTCCTTCGTGTTCTCTTTATGGGGTAAGAGGACATCTGTGTTGTGTCTCCCCCAGGAAACATGACCAATTTGGAAAATAAATAAATGAGGGTTCCTTAAACCAAACAGACTAACAAACATAGCATGAGATACCTTAACACATCAGTCAGATTTCTTTGAGGCCAAACAAAATCTCTATAACACTCCAAATGTTGAAAGTTAATTAACTCATCTATAAACACACATTCTGAAGGGGTTAACATATTTCAGAGCCATTTTGAAGAAGATGAAAGAATCATACAAACTCAATTTATTTATTTGGGTGTTATTAGCATGGCAAGATTTAGAGTTTCTCTCTTACTTCCTGAAAGAAAAGTAATTACAAATGAAGCCAGCATACCATATTTCATTTGCTATAGTAAATCCATCCAAATGATCTAAAGGAAACATTGACATCAGAAGCATTCATTTCCAAATACATTTAACATGGTGTAAGGTCTGTCTTTAATTAGAAGGCCTGCACAAAAGCAATATGACATGCATATGGCTGTTAAAAGAACAGTGAACACAATGTTCCTTTGAAAGTGACAAAGAATAGAGGGCAAGTTTACCGAGGTATGGATTAGACATATCAATAGGCATATCTATAAAAGATTCAAAGAACAAGATAGACTTTTAAATCAACACTTTGGATTGAGTGACACATTTAATTTAAAGGTTAATTTCTAGGTTGAAACCCTTGACTAATTACTTGAAACTTTACAAGATAATTGGGCCTGTTCTGTAACCTTGGATACTTGCAAAAATCTCAGCTCGGAATAAATATCATCCCAAGACCTCAAATAATGCCAATTTCCAGTGCCCAACCGTCAGGGTCCTAATTCAGCATGTTTCCTAGAGAAGCAAATCTTGCACAGTCTCATCATGCCTTTGTTCATCTATTGTCCACATCACATGGAGAAGGAGACACACTGCACTGCTGAATACATAAGTCCCCTGGAGCAAACAGTTGTGTGTTAAAGATCTAGATAGACATGGATGTTTCAAACCTGCTAGGACTTTTATCTTTGTGCTTCAAATGTGAAAAATGCTTACGATTAAATTTCAGTCTGCCCAGCATACCAACAGTCAATAAGGACTGACATCACCCTTTGGTTTATGATAGTCCCAGTTTTTTTTTTTTAACTTATAGAGTAGTTTTACCTCTTAAAAGCATTTCTGCAAACCACTTTACTGCTTGAGACTGCTAAATTCACCACGTTATTTGTAGCTTGAAAGATAAACTCCCACACGTTCCCCATCTCCAATTCTTTTTTATTTTTAAAATCTTCCTTATGACTTTCTTGGGATACCTGATAAGTGTTTGTTCAATATTTAGAGGAGAGGAAAAATCCAAACAGGATTTTCTTGAAATTTAAAACCTTTGCATTTGTTTATTGTGTGGATGGTGGGGTTGTGTGCATGCCATATAGCATACATATGGGGGTTGGAGGACAATTCGAAGAAGCCCTTCCTCTCCTTCCATCCCCCATGGAGGTCCTGGGGATTGAACTCTGGTCCTTGGACTTGGCAACAAGCACCATTACTCACTGAACAATCTCACCAGCCATCTTGAAAAGTTTTAGCACTCAATCCTAGTATCTTTTTTTTTTCAGAAGAACAAACAACAGCTAGGCTCAGATGAAGCTTTAAATTGATACAAGAATAAGCATTTTATTCTACATCTAATATTTGCAATGTGAACAAAACATCCATTTCATCATTACAGGTGTCATTTGTGTGTGTGGTTTTCTTCTAGCAATATTTTAAAATTTTAAACTGAGAAAGAAAAAAACTCAAAGAGAACTGTATAAAAAAGAGTAAAGCGAAGGGAGCTGAAATGCTGGTCAACTCCAGAGACACATAAAGAAAATAAATGTAACTATCACAACTCTAACCTTATGAATGAAGAATCCCACAAAGAAAATATCCCAGCAAAATTGACAGCCAGAAAAATCTCCATCTGACTGTCTGTAAAGTAGCATTCTGCAGCAGCACCATGCATATATGTACGAAATCTCATTTGCCCTCCCTGAAGCAGCACAAATCTACATTCCATAAATGACAACTGCCTTTTGTTTCATACTCTATAAAATTATGCAAATCTTGAATTCAATTTTGGAAATGATTTGCTAGGACAGTAGTTTAAGGCATATGTTTTTTAAAAAGGTCTTTAAAATAGAATAAAAATGGATTTACTCCCAGTATTAACATAAAAATTAACCTACTTCTTTTCCTTAGGAAATGAAAGCATTTATTATTAACTATTTGCATATCTTCCTCTTTCATCTTCTGCAACCTCTCAACTTAATGGCTAATTTTTTTGAGAGTTTATATTTTTTTAACTGTAGCCAAATTGCCAAGACCAGTAAGATGAAACTACAACTCTCAATTTGTTTATTAACACATGCTATATCTAATGAAAAGAATGAGACCAAGGTAAAGAATTTCTGATTTGCATGACAACTTCTTTTTTCTTAGACTGAAGTTTGCATGAGCTTTGGAAATCATCTGCCCCTGTAGCCTGATTTAAGGGTAAAGAAATAAATGTTAGAACCATAATGGGCATGAGGTCAGATAACGGTCAGCAGCGGATTTCCTGAACACAGGTCTTCTGACTTAGTTGAACCTTTGCAGAGCATACCATGCATGGACAGTCAAACAACTGCAGAAAAGAAAAAAGCTATGGGCGTTTATTCTTAAATTCTCTATTATTTAATTACCTTTTCTTTAAACTTTAATAAACCAAACTTCAGCTCCTATAATCTGGTTTCGGAACTATTTGAAACTATTTTTTCCAACATTAAAATCATTATTCAAAAATAATAATGTTATGTAGCTAGATGGAGATTAGTCGATGTGGAAGACAATTGGGAGTGGATCCCTTCGTCCCTTACCTCCTATTTACTCAGTAACAGTAGAAAAGGAAACCTCATAATTGCACCTCCTTGGATTCAAAATATCACATGAAAAAGTGGAGGTGTCAGTGAAGTGGGGCTTCACCGACACCCATTGACAAACAGTTATTTCCTCCTTGCCAAAGAGTAAGATCTGGATTCTACCTCTGGACCTGGATGGAGCAGTGAGTTTTTGAGCTACAGCCATGATTAGGACATTACATACTATTTTCCTTTCCCCTAAGACTTAATCTATTAATGTGTCAGTCATCTGGCCAGGAGACCCCATTCTCAGGAAAGCTAATTCACCAGAGGCACGCTGAGGAGATGGGCCGAAAAATGGAGCTATGTGGATGTTCACTGCTAAGTCTGACCCCGATTCTCAGTCCCAACTCAAGATGTAACTTCCTTTTCTCCTTCCGATCTCTTCTTTGGATGTTGTTCACATCCTAAGTATGCGTTCCTCAGCACTCTTGATATCATTGCTCTTCCACTAATACGCCCCACCCCCGACCCGCCTCCACCGCTTCTATCTGTGCAGTTGCTTGACAACCTCCATTGCTAAAGATACCAACTTTCTTGGATCCCAACTCAAATGACTTTGATTTTTTCCTTCCTCCTCTCCATCTCCCTCCTCACCGCATCTACCACTATTTGCAGCTTTCTTGCTCTCGTATCCTTCTTTCAAAATTTAATAAAATGTCCTCTTTCCCTCTGAGTCTTCTTTTAAATTCTTTTATTTAAGAGACTAAAATCTCACAAGAAGGAGCCTTAACTCCCTGGAGACAACATTGCATGACTACAAAAATTCAGCCTGCATGTATATTTTCTTAAGTCTATGAAATACTTTGAATTTTTTTTCCTGAAAATTCCATTCAACTAACTCCCAGGGGAAAGGAGGGAAAACTTATACACATGGGCTAGGCTATACTCCTACCCTAAGCTAGGCATGTGTATGGTTAGGGAGAGAGGGACAAAGGGGGACAGGAAGGGGGAAATAAATGTTCTTTGAATATTTTTGATAGAATTTTCATCATGCTGCAATTGAGAACCACTTATTTTCTACAGAATGGTTTACATATAGTAAAAAAAAAAGTACTTTCTGAAGACTTTAAAACTGCAGTACGGTTGATGCAGAGTTTGAGAATCGAAGAGTAAGCAGCAGTAGTACACTAGGTGTTATAATAGGTACTTGGAAATGGCTTTTCCGGGTCCGGTAGACTGCACTGAGGAGACAGGTACCCAAGCTCTCCCCAATATAACATCACTTGGGACACGGCCTGTTGGGGC
The DNA here is from genome assembly GCA_036184795.1 of Tokudaia tokunoshimensis. Classification (NCBI taxonomy): domain Eukaryota; kingdom Metazoa; phylum Chordata; class Mammalia; order Rodentia; family Muridae; genus Tokudaia; species Tokudaia tokunoshimensis. Next base: position 150,069,546 of record BTHU01000001.1, read on the forward strand.
TTCCGCCTGCGCCCAAGAACGGGACAGCGCTGTGGTCGTCTGGGTGCCAGATCTGCTGCAGGCCATCGCCTCTGCAGGGTGACCAGTGCCACGGAGAGAGTGCAGAGTACACTCCGCCATCTTTGTCCAGTGGCCGGGAAGTTGGGATAGCCAGGCTCAGAGACAGACAGGCATAATATTGCTTGGGTCTCTGGCGGCTTGTGTGTACATGGCTCCCAAGTGCTGGGCAGATCTGCAGTAACCAGCGTGCCAGCTCTGCTGTGGGACTTCTGCCTGGCAGAGGGACGCCCCCTCCCCCCCCACACACACTCTAGGAGAGATCACACACCCCTGCACAGGGCAGGAGCCTACCAGCCTCCCTTTGGCGACCTCTGCTCCAGGAATCCACTACACTGAGCCTTTGGATGTGCAAGGACTCCCCAATATAACATCACTTGGGGCAAGGCACATCAGGGCTCCAAAGTCACTCAGGAGCAGGGCAGGCCCCAGAAATCTGTGCCAGGGGAATCCTGGTAAACCAGGGGGGGCAGAAATAGCTTTGCAGGCTCACAGGAGGTCCAACCAACAGCCAGTGACAGCAGGACCAACTAACATCAGAGGTAACCAGATGGCAAAAAGCAAACGTAGGAACGTTACTAACAGAAATCAAAATAATATGGCACCATCCGAACCCAACTCTCCAACAGCAGCAAGTCCTGGATACCCCACCACACCCGAAAGACAAGATCTGGATTTAAAATCACTTCTCATGATGCTATTAGAGGATCACAAGAAGGACACAAATAAATCTCATAAAGAATTACAGGAGACCATGAATCAACGGTTTAGAAGCCCTTACAAAGGAAACACAAAAATCGCTTAGAGAAATGCAGGAGAACATGGATCAAAGATGGAGGCGCACAAGGAAACAACACAAAAATCGCTTAACGAGATGAATCAACGGGTAGATGCACTCACAAAGGAATCACAAAAATTGCATAAAGAAATGCAGAAGAATATGGGTCAACAGACAGATGCCCATAAGGAGGCAACACAAAAATTGCGTAAAGAAATGAATCAACGGTTAGATGCCCTTACAAAGGAAACATGAGAACTGCTTAAAGAAACGCAGGAGACGATGGATCAACAGATGGATTCCCATGAGGAGGAAACACAAAAATCGCTCAGAGAAATGCAGGAGAACGTGGGTCAACAGGCAGAAATCCTGAAAGAGGTAATGCAAAAATACCTTAAAGAAATACAGGAAAATACAAACAAACAAGTGAAGGATCTCAGCAAATCCATCCAGGAACTAAAAAAGGAAGTAGAAACAACTAAGAAATCACAAAGGGAGACAACTTTGGAGATAGAAAACCTTGGGAAGAAATCAGGAGTCATAGATGCAAACAACAATAGAATACAAGAGATGGAAGAAAGAATCTCAGGTGCTGAAGATTCCATGGAAATGGCTTTTCCAACACAGGACTGGTCACTCACAGGGATCCGTGGAGTGACTGGAGGCAGGGTGGAGCCTGGAAACTCAGCCTTCATTTTATGTCCGTCTCCTTTCCTTGGGTGGGACTGCCGTTGAGTCTGTATAGGAGTGACCACTAAGGAGAGGCTCACTGTCTACTTTACTTCATTCCTCTTCAAGTCTGAAGGCACAGAGATAACTCACTGTCCGAAAATCTGTAGCCACCCCTAAGCTCCCAGGATGAACAAAGACTGTCCCCCCAAGGAAGAGTAGTTGTCCTTGCTGGCAATGCTGTGTCCTGAGGAAGAAATAATCATCCATCTGAGAGCCAGCTTGTTCTCTCCAGCAAGAAGGATTCCTTTCTGCATGCAGATCAGGAGATGGGACAGTGTTCAAGGACATCAGACCTTGACCGGGAATCTCTGTGTAATTATATGCGCCTCTAACCCCTCATCCCAGTCCTTCTGCAATTTTACCCTAACACTTGTGTAAACATCCTAAAGACAGACAGACTTGGGTTCACAGAAGTCTTTTTTCTGTTCTTCCCAAGGTGGCCACACTTATAAAATCTCCTCCCCTCTCATTCACTGTCACCCATGTGTTTTTAATTGGCACATGGGCACAAGTATCAAAGCTTAGTGCTGGGACTGCCACCAACGACAACGACGGGGCTTTGAACCTGAATCCATGATTAAGCGGAGCAGAGAGAGAAGTGCTAGTCCTCAATGAGCTTGGAAAATCAAAACCTGTAACCAAAGGAACAGACTATGCAAAGCTATGAACATTATTGTGTCCCTCCCAGATTTATATGAAACCCCACCCTGCCTTATGACAGTATTTGGAGATGATGCCTTTTTAGAAGAGTTCACCATGATGGGAGGAGCGCCTTTACATGGGAAAACTAAAATTAGAGAGCTTGCTTTCTCTTTCTCCACTACGTGAGACCATACAAGAAAGTGGCCATCCGCAAATCAGGAAATGTTCTTGATGGAAAGACAGTCAGCATTTTGCTCGCTCTTGATCTTGGACCTCCCAGCTGCCAGAGCCGTGACAATTCCTAGCGTTTAAGCTACCCATCCTGGCTCATTTACTATGACAGGTAAAGCTGATATAGTAAGAAACAAACTGAGTGTGAAGATCGGGTCAGAGAAGCCTGTCTGTGAATTAACTGGGTTAACCCTGGGATCCAAAAGCAGAGAAAGAGCTTCCCTTGAAATGTCCCATACCACCTCATTGTTTGATTTAGTCAAAATCAGCCTCCTACAAATGTCAAACAAAGGTCCATCCCTAGGAGACATCCTCCCTTCCTTTTTATAATTAAAAGCCCGTGGACCTGGCAAATAGAGCCCTCGGGCCACCTGTCTGAGGCAGCTCCTGCCTGGTAGAGCACTTAAATTTCCAATATTAATATATATACACTTTCCTCACTACACCCCTGTGCCTCCCGCTATTCTCTGAGACATAAAGAACCATCTTATCACATAGTAAGAGACTATGAGTCCCTCTCCTCAGTAACAAAACTATGTAAGATAACACCATGTTCAGTATGAAAAGGACAAAACAGCCATGAATGACATCAGCAGGCAGCCTCTGAATTGCAAAGAGGATCTCATCCATGTGTGCCTTTACTTGGCTAATAAAATACAGATACAGGGAGGAACAAAATTGTGTAGGAATGGCAGCTATTTTCCTTTGCCATGTTGCTGTTCCCCTGTATCCTGTGATGAGAGGGGACAGGGATTTCTTTGATCTTATTTACAAAGTCACAATCCAGTTAATGAGGAGTCCAGCTCTGTAATCTAAGGACTGCCCAAAGACCCAGTCTTCTCACAGGATCACTTTGGGAGTCAGGACTTTAACTTATAAAGATGGGATGACCAAACGTTTAGACCGCTGTAAGTATGAACTCATCCATTACTTAATTCCCCAAAATAAAATTTAAGGTTTGCCATTTTAGTGTTACAGAGAACACAGGATGGTCATATTCACTTCCCTGGAAAACTTTTGATTCCTATGGACTTTACCAACAATCCCAAACTGGAAGTTCCACACTATATCTTTGATAATATGCCTCCACCAGGACCAGTTTGACAATCTTCTTTCTGTAAACTGAAAATATTCATGGATTAGCAAAGAAAAGAAAAGATTAGCAAGACTAATCTTTAAGCCCATGTGAATTCAAAAGAACAAATCACTGTAACTTGATTGTAATTGCAAAGCTATTCTTCATAAAAGGGTGGTTTTTTGTTTGTTTTGTTTGTTTGTTTGTTTGTTTTTGTTTTTTTGTTTTTTGTTTTTTGCTGCTGTTTTTTAATGTGTTTAACTTAAAGAAAAGCCACAGCATGAAAGTCTTACCTGGACTTTAAGACTTCCTCCATCTAGAGACTCCACCAGTCCCTAGCTATTTCTCCCATGTTTTGCTAAACCCAACAGTTACAGATCCATAGCACAGCTTTCATAATTTTAGTATAAGTGCATTTCAGAACCACAGTCGTACGGTAAAAAGAAGAAGCTTTAATAGCAAGTATGGCGATGTAGGTCTATGTTCTTAACACGTGAGAGGTGAAAGCAGGAAGATCAGGGATTCAAGGTCATCCTCAGCTATCCTGAAGTCAGCCTGGATATGCAGGATTCTATCTTCCTCCACAAAAGAAAAGAAAAGAAAAGAAAAGAAAAGAAAAGAAAAGAAAAGAAAAGAAAAGAAAAGAAAGAAGGAAAGGAAGGAAGGAAGGAAGGAAGGAAGGAAGGAAGGAAGGAAGGAAGGAAGGAAAGAGATAGGGGTCAGGCTTTGTCTTGTTTAGTTCTGAGAGCAAGATGTGTCACCCTAAGGAAAAAAGCTAGTCACTGAGAAGTTGTCAGCAGGTAGCCAGTCATCGAGATGGCTGGAAGCATGATATATTATTTACAATTGAACAGTGTTTTCTAATGTTATGTCATTTTAACATACAGTACCTAGGACACAGAGGTAGTGTCATATCAATAATATCAGTATCCAGGAGATTGATCAAGGAAGATTATTAGATAGAGGCTAACATGAACTACGTTGTGTGTTCCAGGGCAATCTGGCTATGTAGCAACCTAGCACAGAATGATGTGGTAAGATAATCTATGGCCATTCTACTCACTTTACCCATCCCCACGCAAGCATTCAAAAAGTCCATTTTATTAATAATTGTATTACCATACAGACTGACTTTCTTCTTAAAGACAAATCCAACATGCCAATCCCCTATAACTATTAGTTTTATTATAATAAATTTGCCAAAAGGCCCATGAGACAGCTCGGCAGGTTCTATATGGTGGAAAGACAGAACCAACTCCTCATATTGCCCTCTGACCTCAATACACATGCTTTGGTACTCCACCTCACTCCACTTCTCACCCCCGCCCCCGCAAAACCACACATACCATAAATAAATAAGTGTAATTTCCTACAATAAGAAATGTACCCAAAGTAAGCAGCTAGTAATTAACAAAGCTGGGATTAGCATATGCCTTCAGTTTCTGTCTTATCTTTCTGTCCCGTGGCACAGACTTTTTCACCGAAGGGAGGGACCAGGCACAGGGGGAAATTCTATATACCACTCACAAACTGATGGTTCATTTTGATTGTCCCTTAGATTAGGAGATGGCCAGTGCGGTGATGAGGGACAGCTTGCTTTGTGAGTGTGTTCCCAGGCAGAATGATGAAGGGAGGGGATAAGACCCGACCTGAAAGCGGGTGACCACAGCCCACAGGCTGGGCTCCTGACCTAAATAACAAGGGACAGCAGAGAAAGCGAGCTGAGCAATAACCTATGTAGCTTCCTGTTTCTTGATCTGCCCATTGTGAGCAAGTAGCCTTGTGTTCCAGCTCTCGTCCCTTCCTCACCACAAGGGATGGGAACGTCTCAAACTGTCGCAAAAATAAGTCCTTCCTCCCTTGAGTTGCTTTCTGTTGGGAATTTTTACCACAGCAATGAGAATAGGGAACTCAGAAATGAAAGCCCAATGAGCAGGGTGGTGGTGGTGGCACACACCCTTACTCCCAGCACTCAGGAAGCAGAGGTGGGTGGATCTCTTGAGTTCAAGGCTAGCCTGGTCTACAGAGTGAGTTCTAGGACAGATAGGGCTGCACAGAGAAACCCTGACTCAAAACAAAAGGCCTAACAGTTAATATTCATGGCCACATGATACATGACAGCATTTTGCGTTAAGTAGTAGATGTAGAACAAAGTTTACTGAATATGTTATTAAGTCAATACAATGCCTTTGAAAGAAATGAGCTAATGATTGGATTCTCCACAATGAACCTTGATTTCACAAACATTCACACCGTCCAGGAGAACTGTATTCTTAGACCCAAACATTGGTATCTAGGCATGAACTTTTCCCTAACACTAGGCAAAAAGTCACAGATCTCTACAGTAAATCCAGATATTAAAGGCAACTCATACACTTGTAAGATATTACCAGAAGCTAGGAGCTTTGCATACCAAATGTCGCCTTAGTCACCCAATTTGAAAATACACTTAACTTATACATTTATGCGTCCCTGGCGGTCAATAGTTTTTTCTGATATCTGCTTCTGCAGAATCACCAACTGTGATTTTTACTGTGTAAAAATCCTTTGTTTAAAAAAAAGGCGCAACCAAGTGACAGCAAGATGGCGTGAGTTGAGTAAGGGTTGACTGCACCCTAAGCTACTTGACTTTCATATACAGGACCCACACAGTAGGAGATAACTGGCTCCCACAAGTTGTTCTTTGACTTCCACACATTTGCTAGGGCGCATGCAACTCCCGCACAGTCACAAAAAGAAACAGTAATTTCATTCTTTTCAAAATAAAGACACAATGGAAAATGTAATAATATTTGAAAATTATACAAATATTACACTAGGATTATAAATGGGAAACCTGAAGTTATAGCATCTTTACCTCAAACACCTTCTTAAATGGTAGAACCATTAGCTCCCCAAAGAAAAATTTTTCTTATCCTGTGAGAAATCACCATAGTTCTTCAATCTTAGGCATGTGCCTTGGAGCAAATAAATTCTGACAAAAGGAAATTAATTTGCTTTGAAAACTGTAATAGGCACTCTACTTTTGAAAGCTTAATACAACCAGTCAAGTTAAAACAAAACAAAACAACAAGAAATCATTACTTCCCTTCGAAAACACCACAGGGCCATTTCCTCGGTTTGCTGTTCCCAATGCACATTTTTGTTTTTGTTTTGTTTTGTTTTGTTTGTTTTTTTGTTTTGGTTTTTTTTTACCACGACCTGTGCCCCTGGGTTTACACACACTTTCCACCAAAGTGTGTTTCCTACAATGTTCATCCCTGTGGGCTAGATGGCTGGGGGCTACGTGGCCACCCACTGACACAGATACTCACAGCTGTGTGCTTTCTCTCATTGACCATCATTTCCACCGTGGCTGAAAAGAACTTGACTTCCACTGACCTTTTAAAAGGTTGATTTCAAACCGAAGTCCAAGTGGAAGGATTACTTTAATTTTTTTGTTAAAAATGTAATTAAAGATAAAAGGATTAAGGATTGCCGACACAAGCCCATCATCTCTACTATAGAAGCAACAGGCAGATACTGTTACAAAGAGATAACTGTTCAAGTCATGGGCCATACCACAAAGGTGACACCCAGGAGTATATTTAATAAACAAAGAACATTACGGAGAGGCAGAACTACTGCAGACCAAATGCTGGTTTCACTCTCGCTAGCTGCTTTGTATTCGAATAGAGTGACGTTCCCATCATCTAAGACAGCTTTCCAGCCGCTTCGGCCAGTTAGTCCCTTACTTATTCTTACTGACAGTCAGTGGAAGCCTAAACAAAGCAGCATTAGATCATGTAAAAAGTCACCATGTCAGTAGACCACAGCAACAATGATCACCAAACCTGGAAGGCAGACTGAACTGAGAAACACAGCATGTAAGGCGCATACACATACACACACACACACACAGAGACACACACAGACACACAGACATAAACACATGCACATACACACACACATAGACACACACATACAGACACACACAGAGACACACAGAAATAAACACATGCACATACACACAGAAACACTCATACAGACATACAGACACACACACACACACACACACAGAGAAGTAAACACACAGAGTCCACACACACATAGACTCACACAGACACACACACAGAAATACCCAGAGACACACAGACACACACAGAGAGAAATACAGAGACACACAGACACACACACACACACACAGAAAAATACACAGAAACACACAAACATACGCAGAGACATACACACACAGACACACACAGACACACACATACACACAGACACACACAAAGAGAGACAAACACACAGAGAGACACATGAACAGATACACACACACACACACACAACAGGGAAGCAGAAGACAGAATAGTCATTTTAACTGGCTCTTCAGTGACTGATGTAAGATAATGTAATGACCCAGCACGGCAGGTAGGGTCCAGGCTTCAGAGAGAGTAGCTTTGCTTTCACCGACTTTAAAGAATGAGCTTTGGAATAATGATTTTCATCTGAAGAAATGTACTTATATTGTTAAAACTAAAATCCAGGGTGGGGCAGTGAATCAAAATAAAGTATAATGATATATATGTAAGAAATTGTCACAATTAAACTCATAACTTTATATGCTACTTAAAGGAAATTAATGAAATAAACTGAAAACTCTTAAAACCACTCTTTTAGAAATGCCTTTATGGACCCAGAAAGACATTTATAATATATTAAATGACAAAAGCTAATTAGAAAACTGCTCAGGCCTGTTTTTATTGTACAGATATGCAGATAATTACAGAAATGATTAACAGTAGGTTGTTTTATTTCTAATGAGGGAATAATGGATGTTTTCTCATTTACTTCTCTGACTCTTTCTAGCATCCCAAAATGAACATGCATTTTTAATGTATTTTATTTTTAAAGTTTATAGGGGAGCTGTCTGTTGTGTCTTTCCCTCCCTTTTGCATGGTCTAGTAAGAAAGAATTGCAGCAGGAGGCTCTTGCATTTCTTGTCTCCACCTCACTTTGGAATTAATATTATCACTGAGGCACCTTGTGTGAGTGTTACTTTCCCAGACACTTCTTGTGTTCAGCTACTGAGAAATGCATAGGAGGTGCAGAGCAAAGAGTAGTTTCTTTGAAACATGCACATAATGGAACAAATGACAGTCAGAGCTGAGATCTTGCTCTCTTTCATTATTGGCCAGATTGTAAATGACAACGCAGTTAGATAAATATATTTTTAAACATCCATATCACTGGTTTCTAAAGTAGCAGTACATGACCGAAATACTTTTTTTTTTTTGGTTTTTTTCGAGACAGGGTTTCTCTGTGTAGCCCTGGCTGTCCTGGAACTCACTTTGTAGACCAGGCTGGCCTTGAACTCAGAAATCCTCCTGCCTCTGCCTCCCAAGTGCTGGGATTAAAGGCGTGCGCCACCACCGCCCGGCTACCGAAATACATTTTAAGCCAATGATTTAGCTCCAAAATTTGTATAAGATACTTTAAAAGAAAGTTAAGTCTGCCCTTTTATTTAACACAATATATCCTAAAACATATCTTTGATGTATGAATAAAAGGATCAATATTTGACATAATTTTTAAAATTAAGTTTAAAGTCTTGTATATAGTTTGTATTGGTATCACATTTCAGTCTACATTAGTTTTGTTATTTATTGGGTTTGTTTGTTGTTTTGTTTTGTTTTTTGAGATAAGGTCACACCATGTAACCCAGGCTAACACTGAACTTAACATATTTCTGCCTTAGCCTCCCAAGTGCTGGAGCTGTAGGCCAGCATGCCAATGCTAGACCAGACACATGTTAAATACTCCATAGCTGTTCATAACTTATAGCTAGGATGCTGGCAGCACCCCACTTTAAACAGATAAAGATGGTATGTCTTCTCTTGGAATAAAAACATTTTAGGGGTCAAGAGCAATGGCTCAGCCATTAAGAGAATGTAATGTCTTGCAGAGGATAGTTCACTTCCCAGCACCAATGGCAGCACAACCGCCTATAACCCTAGCTCGAAGGGAATCCAACACCTCTGGCCTCCGTGCGCTCTGCATGCATGTGCACATACCTCCACACAGACACAGCTGCGTCCACATAAAGTCAAAACTGTCAAACTAAGTCTTAATAATGTTTAAAGCATCTTTTATTTCCTCGATGATAATAACTTGTTCCAGTGCCCTCCACTCCATGTCTTATTTACCTTCAAAGAAGGCCACTGGGTTGAGCCACATCACTTTCCTGTTCCCTGTGAAGAATTCTTTCATTCTGTCTAATCATTTCTTTCCTACAAAGAGCAGCCCCAAACCCCACCACTCATGAGAATGTGTGCCTGGTTATGCTCAATTCTAGAGCAGAGATTGACTACATCATTACTTTTGGTGCCCAGTTGTGGGATCTGCTGAAGGTTTCTATCTTTAATTTGAGGTCCCTTGGAATGGCTATGGCTTATATGTGCATTTGTTACATTAGCCTTATTTTAAATATACTACAGTGAAACACTGAAAATATACATTTAATTTTTGTCTGTCTCAAAAAGCATGAAAGTGAATATTTTCTATTTTTTAAAGGCTTACTTATTTATATATTTATGTATATGAGTGCTCTATTGGCACATATGCCTGCATGGCATAGAGGCCATCGGATCCCATCACAGAAGGTTGTGGGCCACCATATCGGTGCTGGGAATTGAACTCAGAACCTATGGAAGAGCAGCCAGTTCTCTTAACCGCTGAGTCATCTCCCCAGCCCCATTTCTATATTTCCATCTCTCCAGCCTCATAAAAATGAGGCCCAGGTTGACCTCAATCTTGTGATCCTCTTGCCTCCACCTCCTTCAGCAAATCTTACCACCACATCTGGCTAATGTTTTCTTAAAAGAATCTATTTTCAATTAAAAAGGAAAAAAATAAAATTTATTCAATTAATTTATAAAAAAAAGCATTCATGGATATCATTAGCCTTTTGGGTCATTATTTTAAAAAACAGTTGGATTTATAATACCCAAGCACCACTCTGTTTTAAGAGTCAGCACACACACACACACACACACACACACACACACAAATTTGATACAACTGAGACTTCAGGCTCCATCAGTCTGTAAAAGAATTTATAAGTCAGGCTAAACACATGAATAATAAGATATTTATTTAAAAGTTCATTAGGTTCCATTTTACTCAAACATTAAGTTACATTTCACAAACTTGCTTCACTTCATTTCTTTGTTTTGTTTGGTTTGAGGCAAGATTTCATGATACAGCACAAGCTGGCCTGCAACTCAACTCAATATATCCCTGCCTCGGCTTCCCACGTGCTGGGATTACAAGAGGATGCCATCTACCAAAAAAGCAAACCTAGTCAACAAGGCAAGAACTGCACTCAAGCTTTGAGCCAGAGGCTTTGGAGGCTGTTTTTGGATTTGGTGGTACTGGAGCTGGGTTATGGGCTCCCAGTGACTTACAAGTAAATTGCTAAGTAGTTCTGCTTCCTACAAAGGCTGTGTGAAGATCTGACCTCCGACTCCATTCATTCCTCTTTCAGTTCATGTAAAACACACACAAGGTTGTCAGCCAGTGAACGTCGCCCCTCTGCATGGTCAGTACTGACTCAGGCCTGGTCTTCTCCTCACAGAACATCAGGGTAACCTTCCTGAACACTCAGAGAGAGGGTGCATTTAACAGCTTGTCAGTTTCTGGCCCCAACCTGCTCAAAAATGTCAGGGTCAGACAGGATCTGAAGCACTTCACATGTTCAGAATCAGATAACTCAGCATGGGAGTATTAACTATAAACTTCATACCTTAAGACAGGCCATTTTTATGTGCATCTGTGTTTTATAATAGATTTATGACTGACTTTAAACATAAGGTGGTGTTCTGAGTTGAATTGCCTCACAGCTAGCGGCACCTGTGGGGAACCAATACATCGTCATCTGATCAACACTTCCTTCCTCATAATGGGATGTCTCAAGAGAAACAACTTTTCCAGAGGGCTGACCTAACCCAGCCTGTATCAAAGGTGTATCTTTTCACTATATGAACAGCCTATCTGAAATTCATTTAACTCCAACCTAGAAGTTACTTTGAAGGGTTCTGGAAGAGGCAAAAAGCGGTGATTCATCACTAATGAGCACTTCTGTTTGGGAAGCTGTTGACCCTGTCAGTCTTCCTGGAGATTGGCTTGTTCAGCTGGTAATAGGCACCAAAGAAATAAACAAAATATTCCACCAGGTTAGCCTCATTGTGATCTGAATGCAGACATGTCTGGGTTCCGAACAGTGGCTTGCCACCAGCAAGCTTTGTGAATTTACTAGCTACTGTGTGCAATAAAGCTAAGCCACCCATTACTGTGAGTGACTACTGAGGGAAATACATGAAAAAAACAGCTAGCAAGAGATGAAGTTAGATCAAAGTAATTAATTCCTTGCCACTGAGTGACAGGCAAGTCCCATCCCCCCCCACACACACACACCCCACACACCCCAGATTTATCACCAGGTGCAGGAGCGAAATTCCAGGCTAGATCAAGATGCAAATCTGAGGCTTGCTTCAGGCTTGAAAGAAAAATTCGAAGAAGTGTCATGGGCCATGCTAGGGCAGGCTAGGCCAGGCCATGGGCTCACAGACTCTGTGTTAGTCTGAGAATCATTAAGAGAAGGAAGATCAGGCACCTAGGGAAAGGCTGAATACAAGAAAAATCAGAACCTTCACTCTGAGTTTGGCCCAAGGATAAAATGAGATGATGATTTGTTGTGGTTAAAAAGACTTAGCATCTAGAGTTAAAGGCCAACTGTGAGAGGGAGCTGAGAGATTCTGGAAAATGCTAACCTCAGACAATATAGCAGTACTAAGGTGCTTTAAAAAGGTATTTGGAATCTCCAGAAATTCATGGGAAAGGGAGGTTTTCCACGCTATGTAAAGTGTAGGGAACAGCACTGAGATGCCAAAACTAAAACAATAACAAAAAATAATTATCAAAAACCAACAATAAGAAAAATGTGGTAGCATAATCTAAGGCCAGCTTAGGTTATACATCCATAGGCCATCTGAAAGAAAGAAAGAAAAAAGGAAGAAAGGAAGGAGGGAGGGAGGGAGGAAGGAAGGGAGGGAGGAAGGGAGGGAGGGAGGAAGGGAGGAAGGGAGGGAGAGAGGGAGGAAGGGAGGGAGGGAGGGAGGAAGGGAGGAAGGAAGGGAGGGAGGGAGGGAGGAAGGGAGGAAGGGAGGGAGGGAGGGAGGAAGGAAGGGAGGGAGGGAGGGAGGGAGGGAGGGAAAAAGAACTGGAAAAGGAAAAGGGAAAAAAGTCAACTCATCTTAGAGTTGATTTTTAACTCATTTTAAGAGTTATTCTATTTTTATTTGTGTGTACATTTGACCATGTGTATATATTATGTGTACATTGCTCAAATGCCCACGAAGGCCAGAAGGGGGCATTGGATACCCTGGAGCTGACTTTAAAATGTTACTACTCAGTCAGGCGGTAGTGGCACACGCCTTTAATCCCAGCACTTGGGAGGCAGAGGAAGGCGGATTTCTGAGTTCGAGGTCAGCCTGGTCTACAGAGTGAGTTCCATGACAGCCAGGGCTACACAGAGAAACCCTGTCTCGAAAAACCAAGAAAAAAAAAGACAAAAAAAAAAGATAAAATGTTACTACTCTTAACAAATATTTATTAAAGACCTACTGTGTACAGGTCATTAGGCTAAGTGAACCTCATATCTTGACTTTTGTCACATGCTCATCCACTTAATGATCAGGTCAGTCACTGTAAGTCACAGCAACTATCCTGAGAGAATAACTATGACTGATTGGTTGTCTTTACAAGTAACACTTTGGGGAGGGACAATATTGTTATGCCCAATTTTATCAGATATATATGAGTAAATTACCTAAACTGTTTAGACTGGAGCCAAGTATGGCTGCACACGCCTTTAATCTCAGCCCTTGGATGGCAGAAGCAGGTGGGTCTCTAGTTCCAGGCAGCTTGGTTTACAAAGTAAGTTCAGCCCAGTCAGAGTAACACAATGAAAATGTGTCTCAGAAGAAAGGAAAGAAAGAAAGAAAGAGAGAGAGAGAGAGAGAGAGAGAGAGAGACAGAAAGAAAGAAAGAAAGAAAGAAAGAAAGAAAGAAAGAAAGAAAGAAAGAAAGAAAGAAAGAAAGAAAGAAAGAAAGAAAGAAAGAAAGAAAGAAAGAAAGAGGAAAGCAGGAAGGAAGGGATGGAAGGAAAAAAAGAAAACGTCTAGACAAACCTAAAGGAATAAAGCAATTTAATATAAATTGAAGTTTTTCAAGTCAAACAAACTGGAACCAGATGTTTTCAACTTCTTGAAAGACACAGGAGATTAGAGAGATAGCTCAATAATTTAGAGCACTTCCTGTTCTTCTAGAGAATGGGAGCTCTCATCTAGCACCTGTACCAGCTCCATGGAATATGATATGAAATGTTCCCTCTTCTGGTTGCCTTAGGTATTGCACTCATACCCACATAACACACTCTTCTCACACAGGTAAACACTTAATACAAATAAATGTTTAAAAAAAAGAAATAGGATAAAGAAGTCACTTTGATGATCTATCCACTGCCAGTTACCTTCTCTCTACAAATTCCACTCCTATGGTAGCTTATCAAAGCTGATTTGAAATGTGATCACTCACTACTGCTATGTAATCTAAACTGAAGTGTGCTGTTACATTTTAGGCACATTTCCCTCATCTCCTCATAAACCAATAAATTAGGTGTTGAATCAAAAGTAACATGAAATTGTAATGTGTGTATGTCTCTGTATGTCTGTGTGTGTACATGCAAGTGTGCTTGTGTCTGTATGTCTGAATGTCTGTGTGTCTGTGTGCTTTTAAAAGAATAATGGAAACTTGGTAGTATTCGACTGTGTGCTTTTTTGATGACTTCTAGCATCCTGGTTACCCAATCTATAGATCTATGTTGTAAGGTTACAAACTTGCACAAAGACACCCTAAAAGTATTTCATCTACCTTGATGCTAGCCTGAAAGAAAGATTTGACTTTCCCAGTACCAATGCAATATTTCCATGGCCTGTGTTTTGACTCAAGCAAACATTCAGAGCAGTAAAACAGAAAATCATTTGTGAGAAATAGTCATTTCAAGGAAACATCCTGGTGGGGTATTTTGGCTCAGCTGTTGAGACGGTATCATTCAGATCCACTTAGCATAGTTTATCATGAGGAATAAGACTTGATGATATAAATGTTTTAGTATAATAGAATTTCCTGTAAGAAAAATTGTCTTAGGAAGCCTTTAGAAATAAAAGTCAAATACCAAGCCATCAAGGATGCCAAGAACAATTTCACTGTTATTCGAACTTGAACATTCCTGTCAACATGATCAGCTTATCTTCTTCTGGGGCAGATCTACCTGAGAGACCGTCCAATAAGAGCCCTGCCTAAGGATCATGGAATCCTGAGGAGGACTGCTTAGTTGAGCTTGGGATTTAGTATCAGGTATCAAAATTAATTTATTCACTTAACTCTTCAGGCCACAATGCTAAACAAACTCTCACTAGAATCTTTTCTCTCTTGGAAGAGACTGGACAAGCCCTGCAGATATCTGGGAGTCCCAGAACTTGTACCAAGTGAACAGCGTCTTTCTTGGAGAGACAAAATTTATATTTGGTGCATTAGTTGCTTTTCTTGTTGCTGTAACAAATTACTTGACAAAAGTGACTCAATGAAAAGGGGCTTATCTTCTCCTGTGGCTTGAGGATACAGTCCATCATAGCAGCAAAGGTATGGTAGCAGGAACATGAGCCTCCTGCACAGAACAGTAAAAGCACATGGTACTTAAAGCCAGGAGTCCTAGACCTCCTGCAATGCATACATCCAACAGTAAGGGTCTCACGCTGTCAAATTTATTAGACTCTATGTCATGAATGAGGTCTATTAAGGAATTGCTATGGTGTTTCACAGACTTAATGTCTTAATTCAAAGTTCTGCCTTGGAGATGTTAAAAGCAATTTACTACTTGAGACTCAATCATCTATCGAAGGCTCATACAAACTGTCATGAACATGGCTTAGAAACATTCAAACTCAATAACTCACTTTCCTTTGAGCTTATTTACATGGCCTGAATTACTCTGCCAGCTGACTGCACCTACAGATACTCCAGCAGGGTCATGTGTGACTTGGAGCAGACCGCAAGTGAAGGGTTTTCTATGAGAAGTGCTAAAGACAAATTTGGCCTCTGATCAGAGAGTGGCTTTCTCCCTCAGTAGGTTGGTCCCACTGGACCCAAAATCCAATTCAGACACAATGAGATGCAGCAGTTGGTCCCTCCCAGAGGAAAGGTATCCTTTGCACACTAGGCAGGCACAGGCATAGTTGCAGCCTAAGCTGCAGATGGCTGAATGGCAGGTGATGCAGGTGCTGTATTTCCTGTGAGTCACTTCCGAACAAAGCACTTATTATTTCCCTCTGCTCTTGGAAATGCTGGTTCTCCAACATGCAAAGGCCCTCATTGACTCCAGACAAAGTAACTGCAAAGATGAACCTGTGGGCTGCTGAACGATACAGAAGTAGTTCAAGAATGGCAGGGCTGACAATCCTTTAGAAATCAGAGCACTATCAGAACTGCTGACCCTCAGTTCCAACAAAAGTCCAGCAGACTAAAGAGGGAGCCAGATTGTCCTGGGAAAACAGTATTTTGTTGTCAGATATAGAGGGACACTCTCAGGGGCACTAGAAAACAACTAGTGGTCAATACACCAGCCATCATTTGTCCTGGAGTAACAGCTTTTATATTATTGAGAATGTAGTCAAGGAGAATGTCACAGAGTAAAAAACATGTTCAGTCCAAGAAGAACTTCCATACTAAAGGAGGCAGGAGTCCAATGCTGAAGGACTCCCCAGGCTGCCTAGGGAAATGTAAATTGTAAATTAAGCTTGGCTTCCAAATTGCTCATAGTACATAACTTACATAGATTGCTTAATTGTTCCATTTGCATAAAATATCAAAAAACAATGTCATGCACTGAGCTTAGTTTTAGTATAAATAAAAAGAGCATGTTTTAAAGGTTGATATTCATGATTCAAAGCAATGTATTTATTATCCATTTTTTATTATTTATTTATCATGTACTAATTTTGACACAAAGACCTAAAAAGAGCAAGTAAAAGAATCCAATCCTGGATCCGACAACCTTGCATTTAAAACTGTATCTACAGTGCCAAAGAAGCAGACAGGAGATCATAGTGAGTGCCTTCCATTTTCTGAGCTTTTTTTCTCTGGCAAAATAAAGATGATATCATCTACCTCGTGTGAGTGCTATGAGAGTTTAATGGACATCAACAAATAAAAAGTGTCAAATCCTTAACCAAGTGTCTAGACAACAAATGGAATCAATAAATCAATGTTTCTTTCTCCCACACACATATATTTAAAATATCATAGTTCTTTTAAGAATTCTAGAGAGAAATTTGGACTATGGTAGCGTTGCCCTAGGGAGCACAAGGTTTTGTGTGTGTGTGTGTGTGTACCATCAACAGGGAGAAACAGTTTCAGAAATATCATAGTATATTCTGGCAAGCAGTAATGCTTTTCTGCCTCCTGTACTTCTCATGTATTGGTTAATACATGTTTTTAAAAATAAAAATATCATTAAGAAAAAAAACCGCCATATCATCTCAGTCATTCTACGAATCTAAAAGTACTTTTAAAATAGTCTTTTTTATTTTTTATTTTTTTAGTGCTGACCCTTGACAAGATAATTTTATATTCCAATAAGTACTTCATCCTAAACACATTTCTCTAGTGATTGTCCAGGATGCTTTTTAAAGTATTTTCTCCATAAAGGCAATGGATTTAAAACAGACAGAATAGAAAGAGTGGACTGAGGAAACACTAACCATCAACTTTCATTTTCTTTAAAATGCCTCACCAATACTGAGTAAAAGCATTCAATTTTTAATTGTCTTATTACAAACTGTGTGGAATTAGACTCAGGAAATCCTACCTTATTATAAGCATATAGTTCCTTCAACAGTCTTGCCGTTCTAAAAAATAAATGTTCAAAATCTCCCAGCTAGACTGAGGTCTGAAACTCATTTCCAACTATTTCCATGAAACCTCAGAGGATAGCTGTCTGGGAGTTAATCTTTAATGGGGCTCCTTAAGGGTCGATGAGATTGCATCACCCACGGAATGCGTTTGACTTCTAAGAACACTGGAAGGTCCATGATTAATGTGAATTGATATTTTTCATAGTGTTTACTGTACCCATCGATAGTGGTTAATGTAACAGCTTCCAGTAAGCAACTGCTTTTTTTAAAGAAACAAACTAAAAACATCCGTCCATAAAAACAGTGGCCCGGCTCTCCATCCTCCACACCTAAGACCTGCTTTTCTCACAGAAACAGAAATGCATATGCAAAACACGCATAGGCAACCTCATTGTTCCTCAGCTACGGTGAAGCAAAGTTAGACTCAGGAGAGTTTGGGTACAGTGCTGAAAGAAAGGGATCTTCTTGTGTGCGTTAGTTACCTTTCGTTGCTGTGGCAAAGTGCCTGACAGCAGCAGTTAAAGACGTGTACTTGCTCACAGATTGATAGTCTACACAATCACGGCTGGGACGGCCAGATCTTGAATTCACAATCCTCCTGCCTCAGTCTACAGAGTAGGGCAAACTTAACTGATTCTACTTGATAATAATCTTTCTAATCTGTTTTCAAGCACCCCGTCCTCCCATCCCAGTAAGTGGCTTAAAGTACTTTTCTCATGACTACTAAACAGAAAAAGAAACCATTGACTAAAATATGTCAAAAGCCTCTCCATTTCGCCTTCCACAGTCTTGTCGAAATGGAAATTCTGAAGATCTAATGAGACAAAACATATGTTCCCAACATAACACAATCAGTAAGATGTTAAGCTCAAGGTAAATAAATCAGTCTCAGCCTCTCGCACTAACGTAGCCTCCTAGTCCCACCTCCAGCAGGGCCCCAGTTTACAATGCCCGAGACAGTCTTTTTTTTTTCCCAGATTGTGATGGGAAACATCTTTGATAGGCTTTTCTCTAAGAAAGAGAACATAAAGTTGTCTCGAAGGACCACAACAGCACCACAGTTAAATATTTTGAGTGGGCAACAGAAGATGGAGCTGAAACCCCTGAGCATCTGTTGCTGAGGCTGATCCCCTTACAGTGTTCGGGGAGACTGGTAAATACTGAGAGCCTGTCTCCTAACTGTTGCTTCCTGCCCCAGTTGTCGATCTATCATGGGGAGAAAGCCTTTCGTCCCAAACGTTCATTTAAAACTGTCCTTATAAAGATGAGCTGTAAGGTTAACGCTAATGATATTTGGATCTGAGACAAACGGGAAGCACAAAAACTTTCTTTTCAACTTAACATCCCATACACAAAATGGAAATGTGGCCTAGAAAGCTGTCACTGATATCCTTCTGCATGACTAATCTGAACTTTGGCACTCCTAAATCTGCTAATGCTGAACGGACAAGGGCAGTGAGCAGAAATGGAGTGTGCATGACTCGCATTCCCCCGATGACAGCCACTGAAATATGCACTGTGCAAAACCATACCCAGAATGACTCGGTAATTCACTTCAGCGACCATTTTAACCATGTCCTTTTTCAGCAAAGCCTTCATTCTGATATACATCCCTTCTGCCAATATCAAATTAGAAATGAAGGAACACAAATGATATGTCTTCAAGTATAGATGAGGGAACATAGCTTACTGCTTGGCCATGTTTAATATTGCCAACAAGACATGATCTAGAATCTCCAAGGAGACAAGCTGCTAGGCTTGTGAGGTACACTGTGAGGTACAGTGAAGATTAAATTAACTGAGGTAGAAACACTACTTTCCCCGTGGGTGATACCTCTCTAAGGTGCTGTGTTCAATGACTTTTAAAGTAGAAAGTCAGGGTTTTCTAGAGTTACAGAACTTATGGAATGTCTATCTATATTAAGGGAATTTATTTATTTATTTTAGATACTTAATGCAGACACTTTCATTGTTTCAGTATTCACAGTAAACAGGAAATGCAAGTATCCTAAGGGAATTTATTGTAATGACTTATGGTTCATTTGACTCAACAATGGAGCTGTGGAAGGGAAGTCCAGGAATCTAATAGTTTCTCAGTCTCACTAGGCTAGTTGTTCCAGCTGGTCTGTATATTCTGGAATCCTGAAGAAGTAGGTTCTAACAGACGTGCTGGCAAGTAAGGGCAAGCAGATGAAGAAGAAGGAAGCCTTCCTTCTCCTATTGTCCTTATGTAGGCTTCCAGCAGAAGGTACAGCCCAGATTAAAGGTGTGCACCACCACGCCTGGATCTTAGCTGTTCTTTACTTGGAACTTGCTCTGTCCCAGGCTGGCCTTGAACTCAGAGATCTGCTTTGCCTCTGTCTCCTGGGATTAAAGGTGTGTGCCCCCTTGCCTGGGACTAAGCTTTTCATGATCACTATGCCTCAAGATCCGGATCAAAAGTTTCTGTCATCCCACATCAAGATCTGGATCAAGAACCTAGGTCTCCCAGTCTCAAGATCTGGATCGCAGGTGTGCCCTCCATTTCTGGATTGTATTTCATTCAGATATAGTCAAGTTGACAACTGGGAAGAGTCATCACAGTGAGCATGCGTGTGGAGGCCAGAGGTGAACAATAGATGTCTTACTTGATTTCTCTCGTTTTAATTTTTTTTTTTTTTTTTTGGTTTTTCGAGACAGGGTTTCTCTGTGTAGCCTTGGCTGTCCTGGAACTCACTCTGTAGACCAGGGTGGCCTCGAACTCAGAAATCCACCTGCCTCTGCCTCCCAAGTGCTGGGATTAAAGGCGTGCGCCACCACCGCCCGGCTCGTTTTAATTTTTGAGACACAGTCTTTAAAAAAAATTGTTTTAAGTATTTACATGTGAGGGGTCTAGGTGGGAGTAGAGGGTGTAACCACCCACACAGTGTAGAGATAGATAACTGTGGGAGTCAGTTCTCTCCCACGTGAGTCCTGGGGATTCAGTCTACCATCTTGAACTCAAGGCTCAGTCTTGAGTTTACAGACTAAGCTGTGAAGGGGATGCTGTCAATTTAATGCTCCAGATCTGCACTTGGAGTCCCCTCTACCCACCAGGGCCTGTGTGACCTGGTTGGCCTTGAACTTGATATGTGCTGAATACTGAAGCATGTGTCAAGGCTAGAGATGACCTGCAGGGCTCAGCTCTGAGCACCAGGGTTACAGGCCTCCATATCCACTTCCGCTGTTGCAGTCCTGAGATTATGCAGCCCTCCCTGGGTCTAAATACACTCGTCCATTCTTGCTTTCTTTTTGAATTCATTTCTAATTCCTCTTATATTTCCAATTCATCCTAATTTCATTTCTATAAATTTGTCTAATTGTCCTGTGTGTGAGCTACAATTTTTCCATTTGGCAAAAGAGAGCAGGCTGATAATGGCATCGCTTCTGTGAAATCTCCCCTCCACAGATTTCTAGTCACAGATTTCTTCCTCATTGCAAAGCTAAAACATTCACTCTTCCTGAGGCACTCCTGAATTCTCCATTATCTTGAATTGCTAGCTTTTTGATGTGGACACTTTACTTCTCTGGTTATTAGTATCTCCATGACTTTTTATATTCCAGGAAAAAAGTCTTTGTAGGTACTATTGCTAATACCCTACTAGGAAATGAGTGTTAGCCACGTAGTGGTGGCGCATGCCTTTAATCCCAGCACTTGGGAGGAAGAGGCAGGCAGATTTCTAAGTTCGAGGCCAGCCTGGTCTACAGAGTGAGTTCCAGGACAGCCAGGGTTACACAGAGAAACCCTATCTTGAAAAACAAACCAAAAAACCAAAACAAAAAAAAAAGGAAATGAGTGTTAAATGAATTGTTTTCTCATTGCTGTGACAAAATCAGCTTAAGAGAAGAAAGGTAGCCATGACGTGACATCATCATGGCAGCCAGAGCACAGCTGCAGGAACTGAGGTAGACGGTCACACTGTCCTAGTCAGAAGCACACAAGACAAATTCTGGTCCTTGGCTCATGTGATGGCTCTTCCCAGTTGTCAACTTGGCTATATCTGGAATGAACTACAATCCAGAAATGGAGGGTACACATGTGATCCAGATCTTGAGGCTGGAAAGATACAGACTTTTGATCCAGATCTTAAGGCATAGTGATCATGAAAAGCTTAGGCCTAAGCAAGGCAATACACACCTTTAATCCTAGGAAACAGAGGCAAGCCGATCTCTGAGTTCAAGACCAGCCTGGGATAGAGCAAGTTTCAAGCGAAGAACCTCTTAGGTCCAGGCGTGGTGGTACACACCTTTAAGCTGGGCCACACCTTCTGCTGGAGGATTTCATAAAGACAATGGAAAAGGGAGGGCCTACTTCTTCATCTGATTATACTTACTTACCAGCCCATCTGTTGGAACCTACTTCTTCAGGATTCAAGTTTATACAGAAGACCAGATGAAACAACTAGCCTCATGAAACTGAGCAACTACTAGATTCCTGGACTTCCCATTCACAGATACCCATTGATGGGTTAGATGACCTGTAAGTCATTAAAATAAATTGTCTTAATACAGAGAGACATTCATAAGTTCTGTCTTCCACAGTTGCTTCAAGCAAGTCACAAATCCAAATATAAATACTTAGAAGTCAAAGCAAAATGGATATATGATTAGCTTTAAAATTCACAGTACTAAGAGCTAAGGAAATGGCTCTGCAGTTAAGAAAATTAGCTGTTCATCTAGAGCAACTGGGTTCGATTCCCAGCGTTTACATGGCAACTCGCAACCATCTGTAATCCCAACTTTAAGGGATGTCCTTTCTGGCCTCTGTGGGCACCAGGAACAGGGACATGCATGATACCAAGATTATGTGCAGGCAAAGCATCCATACATATAAAGCTAGATTTCTTTTCTTCAAAGTTTACAGAACCCATTACTCAAGAAATGCTCCCTGTTCCTAGAGGCCTTGCAGGTGTGGCTGCTGTGTCACACATGTGTCAGTAGGTGGCAGAGAGGAGAGAGGCTATGTTTATGTTCAGTGTTCTGAGCATAGGAACATCTGAATGATTAGTAGCCTAACATTCCCTGAAAAAAAAATTAGCCTGAGACCCCTGGTCCAGCACAGACCCCTGGCAAGAGTGACCCCAAGACAGACAGCACTCGCAAGGGTCCACTCAGGCAGGACAGGAGAGGAGGGAGCAGGAAATGACCACCAGACTGGTGCCACGGGGCCGGGACTGGCAGCTACTCTGAGACGCCCACTAGTCCAGTGCCTTGAAGACCTGGGTGAAAGGAGGGGGACAGACCACGCCCAATGACCCCTGTCTTTGCCATAATGCACAAGTCAAGCATAACACTCTTGAGATGATCCCAGATACTCAGAGACCCTGGGCACCACTAAGAGGAGCAAGTAAGTCATAGAGAAATGGCAGAGAAAGAGAAGCAGAAAGATGTGGGCAGAGTGAAGAGACCCAAAACTGGAGACTCAAGGATAGTGAGGAACAGCCTGATGTAAGTAACCTGTGCTGCCACCAGAGGTCACATCTGGGTCCACAGCCCTGCAGCAGCAGGGGTCTGTCACCACCAAAGACCAGGCAGATACTCTGGTCTGGGATGCTGCCTCATATATGTTGATGACTGAGGGCTGTGCAGAACTGGCCCCACCCTCACCTGTGCATTGTGGTAGAGCTGACCCTGGAGGCAGGAGAGCAGACCCAGCCACTAGCCCGATGGCAGTATTTGGGAGAATGCCCCACATCCTATGGGAGTTGTGGGTGAGCTGGCCCCAGGATATAAGTGTGGGAGCTGTAGCCCTACAGCTCATCTGATCTGTGGTGGTGTAGCTAGGGAAGAAATACCCTCCTACCCTTTTGCTCCTCACCACTGGTAGCATGCAGGAGAGGTGACCCCAATGGGGTCATTAGAGCAGAAGAACTTGTCCTGCCCCTCATCTGCTGCAGCAGTCGGGAGAGCAGGCTCTGTACCTCACCTGGACAGCACAGCAGAGCTGGGTCAGGATGTGAGGGTTGAGGGTGGGCCAGTCCGAGAGCATGAGTGTGGGAAAGGTGGCCCTGTCGCTTGTCAGACGAGTGGTGGCAAGGATGAGATGCTCTCTTCCCCTCCCTTGTCCCCAGCCATCCATGGCAGACGGGGGAGCTGGCCCTGTGGTTATGAGAGAAGGAGAATTGGCCATGTTGCTCACCAATTGCAAACACTTGAGAGAGTGGGCCCTGTACCTCCTCTGGGCAGCAGGATGAGCTGGCAATGGTTGCAGGGTTGCTGGTGAGTCAGCCTCAAGGATGTGAGAGCAGGAGAGCTTGCAGGCTCATCAGCTCCGATACCTCTCAGATCCAGGACTTTGAATTGGCCCACACCAACATCTACTTCATTAATGAATTCCTGGAGTGCATGAGGGGACTCATTCCATAGATCCAAAAGTACAGGATCTCCATGTCACAGGGCAACAGCAGGATGTCCTAAAGGAGTCCCAGTGAGGGTCCAGTATTGATAGAGTAGCCGAAGCCAGTGGCCTCATACCAGTCCAACAAGTCATTGCAATGAACATTTGCAAGCAAAAAGAGTGTGGACAAAATGGTATACTGTGGGACACAATGTAACACACTACAGCTTCCACAACTAGAGGTTTTTTTTTTTCTCTGTTGGGGGAGAGGATGCAAGGGTGGAAGGCAAGTAGAAAGAGAGGTAGAGATGAATGGGACTGGGATACATGATGTGAAATTCACAAAGAACCAATATAAATTTAAAAAATGAAAAAAGGAAAGCTGTGAAATACATTAGAATTACATGTGAATGGAATTTTAACTTTTAAAAGGAGACTGAACACTATTTCATCTGAACATTTCATTTGTCTTTTCCAGAAATGATGTCCTACAGATGCTATCTGAGTTTACATGAGACACAGGGGGTTAAAGACCAGGAAGAGACTGGGGATCGGTGTGCTCACTTCTGGAAGGCAGCAGAGCATAGGAAGAATTTCTGTCTTTATTGTCCCATAGTCCATTCTGTCTACCCATAGCAGACATCACAAATTCTAGAAACAGTTGTTTTTTCCCTCAGGTTCAGAATGCATCACACATCACCAACATAATTTTCACACTTCCTTCACAAAGGGTTATTATCCCATTCTTACAAGAAATAAACTTACAGAAATCAGGATTTGCACAATGGCACGCAAATAGAATTTGAATTTCAGCCATTTGGTTTCCTCGTCTACCCCTATCTCTCTTTTCATCCCTTAGACATGGGTCTCCCAAGCCTTCTTTGAAAGACTACATGAGTCCACACATGAGAAAACAGAAACAATGGCTAATCCATGCCTCTGCTCATAAAGAGAGGAATAAGGAATACTTTTTATCTTGATTTTCTTCATATTGGCTGGAATAATGGGAGATTGCCTAGAATCAGGTGAGGAGCCTGGAAGGATTCTTTTAAGGCTTCTTTTACATTTTAAATTATAGGTGTATGAGTGCAGGGAAGGGTATGTACATGTGAGCTCAGGGGCCCTTGGATATCAGAGGTGTTGGATCCCCTAGAGCTAGCCTTATTGGTGAGCGCTGGAAGAAGCTGAACTCAAGTCCTCAAGAGTAGTACAGGCTCTTAACTCTTAATGGCTCATCTTTCCCTCCAGCCCTGAGCTAACAGCTGCAGTAGTAATCTGAAGGAGTTAGGAAAGCATCTGGCAAGGATCAAGGTAGAGAGTCCCTTCTGAACACCTTCCGGCCAGCACCTCTTCACCAACCAAATCCACTCTTTTTTGGAACAGACTAAAGGGCAACATGTCTCTGCACTATTTAATATCCATGAATTACAATGAAATCAATAAAGCAGGCAGGAACAAAATCAATGCTTTAACTTTCTCAAGTCTGCTTTGGGTAGATAATAGGCCCTTTACAAGGGTGTGTGGAAAAAAGAGAGGAAACAGACACATACTAGATACTAGCTGGGATATATACATATACATATTCATTATACATATACATGGAGTAATTTATAGCAGTGTCAAGCTGGCATGTGATACAGAGGAAGGGACCTGGCAGGGGAAGGAGATAGGAGCTGAACAAACCTGGAGAATGATTCCTGGTTGGTCTAAGGCACCAGAGGACACTGGCCCTCTCAAGTCCCGTAGTAATTCTTCAAGGACATAAAGCCATATTGATAGTTATCTTTAGGCTGAAAATATACCTGATAATAAACTTTAAATATTCTTATTTGGAATAATCTCACCAAGTTAATAATCTAATCAGTAATATGCAAATTTATGTGTTTGGGGATGGCAAACTGATATCCATAATTTACTTTGAACTATACTAAAAATAAGACGGAGCTGGGTGTGGTAACACACACCTTTAATCCCAGCAGTCAGGAGGCAGAGGCAGACAGATAGATCTCTGAGTTTGAGGCCAGCCTGGTCTACAAAGCAAGTTCAAGGACAGCCAGAGCTTCACAGAGAAAACCTGTCTCAATAAATGAATAAATAAATAAATAAATAAATTAATTAATAAAATAAAGGAATTACAGATGGATATGACAATGGGTAGAAGAATGTATATACAAGGAAGCAGAATTATAGTAAATTGTCCGTGGTAAAATTCAAATGGTTAGTATATAGCGTCCACCATAAGCAGACACATACAACCTATGGCCTGTAAGGTACATGCAGCTATATGTGACCAACTATAGCTATGACTATGGCCTGCCACAACATCATACATGTACTGAAAACATGGGAGGTTTTTATTGAGTTTTTAAACTTAACTGAGAACATCATGTCTCAGTGTCCAAAAGGTAGATGTGGTTGCTAAGCCCAAACTATTCAGAATTTTGTTAAATATTCGGAATGGTTTTTTTGAAAAAAAAATTATTGGGTGTCAAATGCATTTAATAACATTATCCCATCCATGAAAACATTGTCTCCATAGCCTGAAATTTTTATTAATTACGCTATGACTTTATAAAGTTTAGTGTTGGAGGAAGAAAAGCATGAGTGTATAAATCCTGAGTGCTTTATAAATTTTGATATTAGAGTAGTACAAGAGTGATGACATATTGAACAGGAATTGTACCTTGGATTTGTAATGTTTTCTGGGCTAAGGACATGCAGTGTGGTATTCTCAATGCTAGGCAGTGGTGGGTAGTCACAGATCTCTGTCAGCCAAGAACTGAATTAACAACCAACATTCTACAGGCTGTCCTGCTGTTAAACTGTGAACGGTATTCAACACTTCATTTTTGATTGTTTTGTTTTTCATATATTATCGTTTTGTGTGTATGAGTAGCCTGCCTGCATGGTTACATGTGAACCACATCTGTATCTACTTGGTGCTCTTGTAGGACAGAAGAGAGCATCGGATCTCCTGAAACTGGAGTTACAGACAGTTAAAACCTATCATGTTGGTGCTGGGATTTGAACTCAGAACTTTCAAAAGAGCAGTAAGTGCTTGTAGCTATTATGCCTTCTGCTTGTTTGGTTTTTTTTGAGGGGTGGGTCTCATTATGTACTCTAGGCTAGCCCTGAACTTGTGTCTCCTGCCTTGGCCTTCAGCAGGCTCGGATTGCAGGTGTTTGGTATCACACCTAACTTGATTTAACATGCTTTCAACTTCGGATGGGACATGCGCCAGCACGTTTAGGAGCTTCTGTGTATTTCTCGTGTGCTCCTTAAAAGCAGATTAGTCCTCAATTGCTGGCATCAGAATTTGCTCATCCCCTTCTGGGAGCCATGCAAAACAGGACGCTGGAGATTCACACATTAAAAGGGTGGAAATCGATTTCCTCCCACAAAAGACAGAACTAATTGGAGCCTTAATGGATTATCCATAAATAAAACACACATCAGGCTCGGATGGCAGTTCTTGACTTCAGTCCTAACTCGGGGTCTCAGAAAGTACATTCTGAGGGGCAGGGGATGTGGCTTAGTTGGTGGAATATGTACTCGGCATGCATGACAACCCTGGGCTCTATCCCTAAAATGGATATGGGGGTACATGCTATAACATCAGAACACAGTCAGTCAGGCAGTAGAAAGAGAAGAACCAAAAATTCAAGTTTATTCTTAGCTGCGTAGGAAGTTCAAAACCAGCCTTAACTACATGAGATCCTATCTAAAACACTCATCATAATATTATAATTAATAATTATAATAATAACAACAACAACAATAAATGTACTCCAAGCCAGAAACATATGTAGTCAATGGTTGACAAGATTGGCTAAATGAGAAAAGGAATTCATTTTTGTTGTTTTTCCTGTCCCTAATGCTGCTTTGGTTGGGAGACATGTGAAGCCTCTTCTGTTTTTGTAATTCTAGCATGAACAACCCACCCACCCGCTCTTTCACTCTGCCTCCTCAGGAGCTCCGGTTTTCAGAGTACAACTCCAGAAATTCCCTTACAAAAGCAAATGATCACGGTACTTTGCTATTGAACCCTTTCCTAGACCAGCCTTGTTCTCTGGAGCAGGCTTGGGCATTTCTGTGGCTGCTGCCTACCAACAAGACAAATGGAACAAACACTCCGTTTTCAGATAAGACTGAATTCTTCTCTTCCTTTCAGTTGCCACTGAACCATTGGATAGAAAAGAAGAACTACAGAGGCTGCTTCAGACTCATTCTTTCCAAGAAGTTAGTGTTCTCACACCTTTGGGCTATTTGAAGTCATGCCTAGTGGTGCCTCGTCAGGGTGATACATTTCTTCAATACCATCCTTCAACGAAGAAGGAATCAAATTTCTTAGTGTCCTTTCTTTGTGTATAACAGTCTCTCTAAAGATTTATAATAGCATACTCTTACACTCATCTGCTGTGACGGCCAATCTCAAGTACTTACTGAATGCCTGTCTCTCAGATTCAGAACGCTATCAGGAATACAACTAAACTAAATTAAACTAAAATAACATTAAATTAAGCCCCTTGCCATTCAATCATAGTTTAAAAGAAGACATGGTAAGTATTTTCAGAGAACAATGACCTGAGCATTGTCCTGATCATGTGCTCCAAGTTCTAATTATGTTTTAAATAGATGTTGAGACAGGTGCAAAGGTATGACCACCCAGCACATTTAAATATTTTTAAATGCATTTCTGATCTCATCTAAGAGTTGTAAGACAGGAGATGAAATTATATCAACTCTGACAACTTACAAATTATGTGCTGTTATCTACTATAAGCAAACAATTGTGATTTTAAATGCTAGGAGCAAGACTTTGAATGATACGAAAATATTAAAAATAATCACAGAAATGTTTTTTAATCTTTTTTTAAAGATTTATTTATTTATGATATGTAAAGTACAATGTAGCTGCCTTCAAACACTCCAGAAGAGGGAATCAGATCTCTTTTACAAATGGTTCTGAGCCACCATGTGGTTGCTGGGATTTGAACTCAGGACCTGAGAAAGGGCAGTAGGTGCTCTTAACCACTGAGTCATCTCTCCAGCTCACAAAAATGTTTTGTAAAGATGGTTATGGGAATCTGTTTTATAGAAAGTCCTGTTCAATAGAATTCCTAGAACTAAATGTAGTAAATAAAACTATTTAATAGCTGGAGTATAAGAGTTGTTTTGTCCTTTTGAAAATCTCAGAACTTAATATTTTCCATCTTAGATATGCCCAAACTATCATGAGTACAAGAAATTAAACTTTAGGGGCACAGAGAAGGAAAATCAAGTTTAATTACTAAAGGTCAGAGGTGTTTCAAATATAAATTTCGGTAGCTGCAGGATCAAAATAAGCAGCATCATGGCCACTGGCAGCTTACCTGCTACACCAACAAACACATCCTGTAGCTATGCTTAGTATTGATTTGCTTACAGCGGCTTATTCTTGTAAGTCCAAAGCCCCTACTAAGCCTGTTGATGGAGTTTATTCTTTTATCAAACCATCCTCAGCAAAGACAGACTCTTTGATGTTTAGACCTCAAATAAGAAATACACTTGAGGGATATAAAATAATCACTAATCATTCACTAGCCTTTCATCTGCTTCTTAAAGAAGCAACAAATATAAGACAATAGGAAATCTCAGATTATAGACCTATTAGTGACATCAAGAAGAATTCTGGAGAAAAGTAAATTCTGGTCTCCTCAACAGAATGTTCTTATCATCCAACAACACCTCTAAGGCTCCCCTCAGCATTCCAGAATTTGCTTTAAATTGGTAGTTTTAGCAGCTAATGACTCAGATATTATAAATGTACAAATCATTCTTATTGTGCCTGATTCTTCAACTTTACACACACACACACACACACACACACACACACACACACACACAAATCCCAACCAGAACAAAGTTATAGACCCAAATTCAGAATAGCCTTTTTCTACTAATCTTACTATTTTGGCAAGATTTCTTCCCAAACTAATAAAATTAATGATTATTAGTACTTGATTTAAGACTCTGACAGCTAAGTGATGGTCCACGGCTTTAATCCCAGCACTCAGGAAACAGAGACAGGCAGATCTCTAAATTCAAGGCCAGCCTGGTCTACATAGTGCATTCTAGAACAGCCAGGCTATAAAGAGAAACTGTCTCAGAAAAAAAAAAAGACTGTGACAAAAAATTTTAAGGCGAAATAGATTTGTGCTTGTGTATATGTGTGCTTTGAAGCTATATCTATTTGTCCATTTAAATTTGAGTAGTGAAGTTTAATTTTCTCCTGGGAGAATATAGTTTATGAGTCAATGGGACAAGAAAGTTTGATTCAGTTTGTGCAAAATGTGGGTCACATAATTTTGTGACCAAAATTTAAATAACATTAATAACTTTGTGCCCAATATATCTGTGTGTATTTAATAGATTATACTATTTTTAGAATTATCGTGAGGCAGTCATTTGTTAAAAATAAAACAGTCCCACAAAAGCCACTATTTCAGTCTATCACTGTACTTACATGGCTGCTTTAGACAAATCATGTGAATTCCAAAACTCATTCTTCCTCTCTAGGCCCCCAAAAGGCTGTTTTACTCCCTCCCCTCTTTGCATGAATAACTCACAGCAAGGTCAAAGCCTTAAATGTGTTATTTGTAGTCCTTTTCTTCCCAATCATCAGTAAAAATAAACTTTCCAATTGTCATTCATGTTCGCATTTCATCACTTTTGAAGGCCAGAGCCTTTGTAACATATGAAACAGCCAAAGTCAGGAGGCAGCTCAAAGCAAGGCAGAGATGGGGCTCAGGACCTGCACTTACTGCTGCTCTCAGCTTAGAGGTCTGTGTCCATGCCTGGGGGCACACCCTAAGGGAGGCAGCCCTAGACACCAGACAGCTCTGGAATCTCTAATCTCTAGTTCCAAAGCTAGATAGTTCTTTTGACTTACAAATTTATATATTCTATATTAGGGAGCATCAGTTCTAATTTTATCATGATTAAAACTCCCTTCCTGGACTTAGTTTGCATTTTCACCAAAATTTTAATGATCTCTTCCAAAAATAGGGAGTGTGGGTGTTGGGGGCAGGGAATGCCAGTATCCCAACTTGCAGAATGAGTGCCAAGAAATGAACTATGATGTAGAAGCTGGATGATCACATGATCACGGTGTGCCGGTGTATGCTCAATACCGGGGGAAGATGTGGAAAGTGGAGGAGGCTATGCATTTGTAGTGCAAGAGGTCTGTGAAAAACACAGTGACTGTACCTCTTCAAGGATATGGCCTGACAAATACAGACAGATGCTCGATGCCAACCATTGGACTGAGCACAGGGACCCCAATGGAGGAGCTAGAGAAAGGACTGAAGGAGCTGAAGGGGTTTACAACCCCATAGGAAGAACAACAATACAATCAGCCAGACCCAGAGCTCTCAGGGACTAAACCACCAACCAAAGAATATACACATGGAAGGACACATGGCTCCAACTGCATATGGAGCAGAGGATGGCCTTGTCTGGCATCAATGGGAGGAGAGGCCCTTGGTCCTGTGAAGGCTCAATACCCCAGTATTCACCCAGTAGAAGAATGCCAGGGTGGTGAGGTAGGAATGGGGGAGCAGGTCGGGGAGCACCCTCATAGAAGCAGGGGGAGGGAGGATGGTATAGGGGGTTTCCGGAAGAGGAACTGGGAAAAATGGGATAACATTTGAAATGTAAATGAATAAAATATCCAATTTTTTAAAAAAGGATATGGCTGTTGACCTAAAGCTACTCTAAGAGATACAGTCTAATGACTTTTATGGGGACTTGAAGTAACTTGGGAAACACTCAGTTCTATTATTCAGCAGCTGGTTATATAGCTGGAATTACTCAGGCCTCTATATTTTCAGTTTTCCTCAAACTTGGCTATTTCACTATTTGGGGACAGTGTTCCATAAATGAAAGACACACATATCTTTTCACTCAACTTCTAGAAATAATAAACCCTAGTAGAACGTCTGAGTGACAGGTGTTGACTATTCCCTGGAGCTTCTACCTCCAATATTAGCCAAGCTCTGAACAAGGGCATGCCTTGTACTGGAATGTGTATATGAAATATAGAAAAATTTGTAAAATTATGCCAGTCATAGTAGCATATGCTTTTAAACCCAGCACTCAGAAAACAAACAATTCAGATCTCCTTGAATTCCAGGCCATCCTGGGTGATGTAGTGAGATCCTGTCTCAAAACCAACAACAACAACAACAAAAAAAAAAACATAAAAGAAGAAAAAGAAGGAAGGAGGAAGGAAGGGAACGAGGGAGGGACAGAAGGAAGGAGTGAAGGAAGGAAAATAAAGAGATTTCTTTGTATAGGAAAATGGGACTGCAATCCAATATATTTTACATACTAAAATGTACTTATAGAGTAATTGTTGCCTGTTAACAATTATCTCTTTTACTAAATATATGCTAAGCAAGTTACGTGGTGGCTGCATCCATAGATTCTGTTGTTTTTAATTTATGTCAGATATTTGGTCATAGGAACAGTAACTGTGCCCAGTAGTGGTGGCACAGTAGTGGTGGCTTTAATCCCAGTAATCTAGAGGCAGAGACAGGTGAATCTCTGAGTTCAAAGCCAGCCTTGCCTACAAGCCCAAGATTTAAACTGGCCAGGACTACAAAGAAAAATCCTGCCTCAAAAAAAAAAATTAAATGAATAAATAAAAATAAAGAAGAAGAAGAAGAAGAAGAGGAGGAGGAGGAGGAGGAGAGGGGGAGGGGCAGAAGAGGAAGAGGGAAGAGGGGGAGGGGAGAGAGAGCAGTAACTAATACAGGCAAGAGTGCTTCTTTCAGGAGGCACATATGCAAATATCCCCCTGGCCACTTTGGGCTCCTGATGCTCTTAGGGCAGCAGGCTAGTAGAGGCTATAAGTGGTAATGGTAGACAAGTGAGTCTCCTTGCTCATACTTGGATAGATCAGGAAGCAGAAATGAACAGAAAGCATGACCCATCCCCAACAGATCCACTTCCTCCAGCTATGTTCCATCTCCCAAAGGCTCCACAGCTTTCCAAAACATCTTCACCATCTAGGGACCAAGGACTCCAACACATGATTGTGTCGTGAACATTGTATATCAAAACCATAACACACCATACTTACTGTGTGCTAGGTGTATTCTGTACAATGCCTCAATCTTTTTAACAACCCCATGAGAAAGGTGGTCTATAATGTAGTACATGTCTTCCCTGGTCTTCCCTCAACTGGTGAAACCCTTAAAGTAGGGCTCTTGTGATTTTTCTTTTGACTTAAAAAGAATTTTTAATAGAATATTGCTATTTGTCTGTAGTTGAGCACACATTTCCAGGAATGATCATTTCAAAGAAACGTCCATGTACTCAAGACAAAGCATGCCCACTTAGTGTACTAAAGGGGAACAGGCCACCATAGCAGGAACAATAGCTCTATTTATAAACTGTGATTTACAAAGGAGAGAAGTAGCCAGGAAGTAACATTTATCCATGTGCTACCTTTTCTCCAAGTGTTTATATCATGAAATACCAAATAAATGAGCAGGTAAAATATTCAGCAAAGCCAGCTATGCTTGGCTAAGAGTTCTCAAGTCCAGGGAACAATTAAGACCCTAATGAAGACTTTCAGCTTATTAACCATAATAAACAGTAAACATTGAAAATAATTAATTCAATAATCAAGTCTAATAAGACGGATTTTTTTTTAGTGTATGGATTACTTAAAATTTTCACTGAGGGTCACTGTAATATAGAAGAAAGAATCATTACCTTAAAATCAGAGAGAACTAGCTCAAGTAGCTCCCCAGTTTATAACTGAGTTACATTCTAGTAGAAAGTCATAATCCAAAATATACAAATCTTGTTTTATACTGATGTATTGAAAAGCTCACGTGAGGCTGTAAATACTCTGCTGACAGATGAGTGTGAGATAACCACAGAGTTAAAGAAAAACTTTAAATCCAACCATTATAAGTTGGGAACCATCTATAGTTTTAATCTCTCAAAATCTCTGTAACTTTTAACAAAATTTCAATGTTCTTAATTCCCTCTTTCTTCTTAGAAAAAAAAAGGCATAATCTACATACTGTAGACAATCTACACTCAGTGTTTTTTAAATTACTCAGTGCTATCCAGGGTGTTTTTCTCCTCTCTTCAAATGACATCTTTGTGTGTGTGTGTGTGTGTGTGTGTGTGTGTGTGTGTGTGTGTGTTCAAATTTTCTTAGGAAGTATCCAACACAGAGAAACAGAGTCTGAATTGAATTTGAGCATCTTTCTTAAAGATGGTTCCAGAAATCCGGTGTGAATGGAGCTTTGCTTGAAATGTTTGAGATGGGTCATGTGCCCTTTCCAGCACAAATGCCCCTGACACTCAATATGTTCACCTCCAGATTCTTTTCAATCATATCTGAGGGATGGTCCCCAAATAACTGTATAAGCTAAAAAGAAAGCACAAGGAACGTTTAGCCAGCATGGCCCCTTATCGCAAGGCCCGACAAGAGCCTGTAGCTGTGGAGTAAACATGACCAGGTGTATGTTACTACAAATACAATGAAGGTTTTATTTGAGCAGCCTAGTAATCCCTCTACTTTTCTCAAGCCAAGAGTATTTTTGAGCCATGTTTTTTTATCACAAAGCTTTAACTTATAACAGTTTCTAATTTAATTCACTTTTGAAGGGTGGAGACAGATCTCATTTGGTAGCCTAAGCTAGCCTACAGCTCAATCCTCCTGTCTTGACCAACAGAGAGAGTGCTGCTAATGTAGACATGAGCACACCTGGCTCTAACTCAAATTTTTAAGTTCTTTTATTTTAATCATTCGAGGTATTAAAGACAATATTTTACTCAGTACATGTGTGATGGTTTGTGTTGCTTGGCCCAGGACATTGTGGCACTATTAAGAGGTGTGGCCTTGTTGGAGGAACTGTGTCTCTGTGGGTGTGGGCTTTAAGACCTTGTCCTAGCTGCCTGGAAGCCAGTCTTCTCCTAGTGGCCTTCAGATGAAGATGAAGAGCTCTCAGCTCCTCATGAGCCATGCCTGTCTGGATGCTGCCATGCTCCTGCCTTGATGGTAATGGACTGAACCTCTGAACCTATAAACCAGTCCCAATTAAATGAAATGCTGTCTTTATAAGAGTTGCCTTGGTTATGGTGCCTGTTCACAGCAGTAAA
This sequence comes from Tokudaia tokunoshimensis, assembly GCA_036184795.1. NCBI lineage: Eukaryota > Metazoa > Chordata > Mammalia > Rodentia > Muridae > Tokudaia > Tokudaia tokunoshimensis. The sequence goes on from BTHU01000001.1 coordinate 150,104,594, forward strand.
CCCCTAACTAAGACAACATGTGCAAAAAGAAAGAAATGATCAGTTATTTAGCACTTTTTCCATCTGGGGATAAAAACAAATCCGAACATAATACATGTCTTAATGATCTGCGAATGGCCTTCTGCAGTTTGATATACCACTATACTACAGATGGAAAAGGACCTTTTATATACACACGAGCTCCCTTTTCCTTCTGTGGAGTTTAAATTTGAAGCTTCAAAAGCAGCACTGATGAAGAGGGATGAAAGTCAACCATTCAACAGAACAGATTTCCAACTTGCAGAGAGGACGAGCCAACGCCCATGCTTTTAATTTTTGCCACATCCTGCAATTTGGGAAGAAACAGTTACCAAGGAGGTACCTGGCCTGCTTGAATTAAGCTTCTAACTAGGGTACCACTTCACTGTATATACACTAGTGGATGCTATTTTAGGTCTCAGCATATTAAATAAACTACTTTCCTGGAACTATTCATGTTTAAAGGTTTAATAATGCAGGTTTAAACAGTCATTTACCCTTAGCCCAATTTCTCTGCCAGTCTACATGAATCATAGAACCATGTATCAAGCTGTTGAACTACTGTTCAGATATGAGCTAACATGTAGCAGACTGTCTTACCTTTCTTTGGACATGTCTGGGCCTCCCTCATATGATAGACATTTTCTATATTAATGGCATAATAAGGCAAACACTGAAGTAAATAGAATCCCATGTTCAACTCAGAGAAATTGCTATGTGGCTAGCCAAAACAGAGCATTGACTCCATTAGAATCCTAGATTTAAATTATCCTCAGAATCCCAATCGCTAAGTATCAGGTGACTATAGCAAACTCTCACCTCCTATCTTCAGGACTATTACTTCAAAATATTCTCACTTCATATAAGTCCTTAATGTATGGTGATTATTTACAGCAAACATGAGTACCGATTTAAGCGAGTGAATATTTAATGTTTCTTGATGCTGGAGGGTAAGAGTCAAAACTCAATGCATATCTTCAGGAATGGAAGAAACCACTCCTGAGCGTGATCTAGTGTGCTGTGCTTACCACATTCATCAGGGCTTGAGGAGACAGAAAAGGCAACAGGAGTTACCAGCTTACTTCTCAAGGACTTCTGACTTTTAAGTAAAACTGTACCGTCAAAGCTGCCTTAGACAAGGTGAGATATAATTTGTTTTATTTTGCTTATGAATTGTTTTTACAACCTAGATGGTCAACATCAGAAAGATACATCTAGAACTGGAAAGATGACCATATTTCTTCATATTTTTTCTAGTGCTCTTTTTTTTTAAGATTTATTTATTTTATGTAAGTGAGTACACTGTCATTCTCTTCAGATATACCAGAAGAGGGCATCCCATTATAGATGGTTCTGAACCACCATGTGGTTGCTGGGAACTGAACTCAGGACCTCTGGAAGAGCAGTCAGTGCTCTTAACCCCTGAGCCATCTCTCCAGCCCCTCTAATATCCTTCTTGCTTCATATAAATAAACTATGTCCCAGCACTCTGAAGGCAAAGGAAAGTGCGTCTCAACCAGACCGGTCAACATAGCCAATTCTAGGCTTCCAGGTCTACACAGAGAAAGACCTTGTAACAAAACAACAACAACCAAGCAAACATGAAATATATTTATCTCAGTGACGAAAGTTGCCTGAATTTAAATGTTTTCTTTGCCATAAAGGCATAACATGCACAATCCTGTCTATAGCTTGAGCAAATCACAATATATCATGATATCTATATTATAAGCAAATGAAGATTATCTAACTAATAAATATGAACAAGATAAATGTACCTATGCGGTAAGTTCTTTGAGGGCAGGAACTATACTTTATATTTCTAACGGCTAAAGCAGATATATTATCTTCCAAAAGAGAAAGTGAATTGTTGACTTCTGGTAATAAAAATCACATGAAACTTTTTGAGAAGTTCTGGTGGCCAGAAGCTTTAACTGAAGATGGTGACATTAATAATTTAATAGCAGCTCTTGCATTGACATGAAAAAAATTCAAAATATAACCCTGCCCTGATAAAGGCAAGACAAAAAGTATGTGCTTACAGCTAAACGGCACTCTAAGAAATAAAAAGGTGGTCTCTGGAAAAAAAAATACATCATGTCAAATAACATGAATATAAATTATAGGGTGTATATTCAGTAAAGCATCCATGATTGATGGAGTTGGCATTTCACGTATAGACAAACTGAGAAGATAAGGAAATGCCTCAGATTGTGTGATGTCTCAAATCAGTGAGTGGCAGATGTTTTTGGAAGACATAAGATTCATGCACTAAAGAAAGCCTTCTTGTGAGGTTTGTCTGCATGCCTCTGATTTCGGCACTCCACAGGCAGAGCAAGGATCTCAGTGTGTTTTAGTCATCCTGGTCTCCATAGTGAGTTCTAGGATAACCCAGGGCTAGACAGAATCCCTGTCTCAAACAAACCAAGAAAGAAAGAATGGTCGGGGAAGGGGGCTACTGGACTTTCGGGGGGGGGAAACGGAAAGGGGACTTGATTGGATGTAATAACACTAATACAGTATTAAATTCAAAAAAGGATTCGATTATCTGAGCTTGTCAGTACTCGCATCAGGATATTAAGTTTGGTAAATTAAGACAAAGTAAGTGAAGGAGAGATCAAATACACCTAAGACAGGAAAATGATCAAGGAAAATCTTTAACAATCAAGGCAGGAAGTGATGAAAACCTAAATTCTAAAATGCTAATACCTTGTAATTTGCTGTCCATGGTGTTGGTCATAGGCTCGTTATCTCTTCATTTCTAAAGACGTTTCCCTTTCTACTTAATAAGCATCAGTCCCCTGCCGCAATTTAGAAATTTGCCTATAGCTAAGCCAAAAAGTGCACACGTATTCTATCAGTACAGTAACTAGCTTTAAAAGTAATTAGCTGCCCTCCTGTTTCTGTGTCCCCTCATTTGCTTTGACAAATGCTTTCTTGGCTTCCCAGTCTTCTCTGCTGCTGAAAAATGTTCTTAATCTGTTGCTCGGGTCTCACGCACACCCAGGAACAAAAAGAGAGAGTAGGTGGAGAGCCAGGATGAAGGGTTACATGTGGTCTGTCTTCTATCCACTTCCTTCCACAGAACTCTGTCCTATTTTCAGACGCAGACAGCTGGTTCCAGGGTACTTCCATGCTTATTGGTGGAACCGGTTGGAACCCTGATTCCACCAATGCATTCATGGGGCCTGCCAACTCCTCCTCTGCCCACGGCAGGGTAGGAGGCCCACAAAGACAGAAATCAGTATTAAGCCTGTCCTACAGTTCCACCCAAAAGTGACAATAGGAAAATGAACCCAAAAATCTGGGGATAGAACATTTGTTTTCGGCCCGTCTCACACTTTTGGTGTTTGTGAGTACAGATTTGCCAGTGAGTCGTGTAAGAGGTGTAAAAGCAGCAGGAAGCCAACAGACTTTCCAGTCCTTGCAACTAGTACTGCGTGTTACTAACTCTAATCTCTCAGGACAGTATCTAGGAGTGTCCTGGCGGCTTGGAATGTCAGGTTTGCTTTGACCGTTGGCCTTGTACATTCTTCACTACAGCAAATACTCTGCATGCTTTTTGTTTGGGGGATTTTGTTTTTAATTTATTTTGATCTATGTCTCTGTATAGCTCGGGCTATATAGCACACACGCTGACCTCTAAATTAGCTTTTTCCCTGCTACCACCTTCTGAGTGTCGGGGATTACAAACATACATCCCATCCCGTTACCTAGAATGGCTCTCGTCTCTTCTTAATTCAGTTAGGTTCTGGCCCTACTCTGAGTCTCAAGAATGTCTTCTGGAAAGCTTCTTCTGTTGGAATTATTAATGGCCAGTCCTCATATCCTGAACTTTCTTTGATCTGGAAATGCATATGCTTTACCACATTGGTTGCTTCTTCTTTTATTTGCCTGCTTAGATTTGTTGCGTTTTTGCCAGTGGAGCCTGAACTGATCAGTTTCCCTCCCACTCCAGGATGGAACTGACAGTTTAGAATGAGGTTTCACATACACGAAGATGTCCTGAGCTATTTAATCAAACAATAATTGGGAGATTGAGAGTTAGAGTTTGTTTTCTATTGCCTTTTTGCTTTGAACAAATAAGCTCCGCAAAGAAAGGTTTGCTTGATCACAGACTTTATGTTTCCACATACAGTCATAGCTAATATTCAATCAGTTGCTGTTGTCATGTTCCCCCCCCAACACAAAATGTAGAGGGTCTGCCTTTCTTATATGAAGGCTGCTAAATGAGCAAACTCCATAGCTGAATAGCCACATCTTAGATTCCTTCAGATTCATCTTTACTTATTATCTCATAAATGAATCTGGTAAAAGAATAGAATCTGAGCAGACAGATAGGTTTTGGAATGCTTCCACTATGAGATAATTACAAGGGAAAGAAAACATGTATATACAAGCTTGATTAATCCGTATCCTTTGGAAAGTGTGCTCTTTCTTCAAAGTTTGAGTCCTTAACCACTAGAGCCATAAATAAATAAATAAATAAATAAATAAATAAATAAATTGAAATAACTTGAGAGATCTGTAGTTGCATGTTTATACTTACCTAATGTAAAAGTTCTTATAAAAGTGGAGATTTGGGGCTGGTGAGATGGCTCATCGGGTAAGAACACTGACTGCTCTCCCAAAGGTCCTGAGTTCAAATCCCAGCAACCACATGGTGGCTCACCACCATCTGTAATGAGATCTGACACCCTCTTCTGGTGTGTCTGAAGAGAGTTACAGTGTACTTAAATATAATAATAATAAATAAATTTTTTGGGCCAGAGCAAGCAGGAACTGAGTGAGTGGGGTTGATCAGAGAGAATAGGGCCAACTGGAGTGAGCAGAGGTCCTAAATTCAATCCCCAGCAACTACATGAAGGCTCACAACCATCTGTACAGCTGCAGTGTACTCACTATACATAAAATAAATAAATAAATAAATCTTTTTTTAAAAAATGGAGATTTTCCTTAATTCCAAGTTTCTACATTATTAACTTTTGGCTGATATTTTGTAACAAACAGTAAATGACATGCATAAGATTTCCAGTTCCACAATGGATAGCAACATGAGAATAATACATGGATGTTTATCAGAACAAAGCCTTTCTCTCTTTATGTATTAGAAATTGGGAGAATAACACTAGTCCTTCAAAGAAGAAAAACCACGCTGGTTAACCCAGAGTGCAGTTAACTGAATGGCACTTTTGATTTTAGGACTAACAAGTCACCAGTTAGATCTATACTGATTCACATAGGTACCTTGTTACCAGATTGTTACCTTGGCAACTTAATAAAGGACAACAATTGCCAAGAAATAGATATTATGCACATTCCATCATCTCCTTTTAAGGAAATTTCTAGAAACTAGTAAGTTTTCTCTATGCTTGTTCTGGGAATGCTGAGTTTATCCAGATAAGTGACCAGGCAGTTTGTTTTCCGGTGACTAGAATATTGTAAAAGAACATGTACAGATGTTTATTTAGGTCTTGCAATACCAAGAGACCTCAAAGACATATTGGGGTAGTGAGTATTCAGAAGCATGGCTTGTTGTGCAACATGTATTTGGATAGACAGAGAATACTGTTTCATTGTAAGTCAGAAAAAAAAGTCATTCTCCAAAGCAGTGATGAGAAATCTGTATGTGATGTGGAAGAGCCAGCTTTCTGACTGATAGCCCAACTGGAGGTATAATCTCACACAGAAGTTGCAGGAGGCAAACTTCCTCCCACTCCAGCAGGGCTGGAAATTGAAACAGAAAAGAAGTGAAGAGTTGGGGCAGGAAAAGAGAGACAAAGTAGACCCTCATTCACCAGGAGGTGTGGCCATTAGGAGCCATCGTTCTGCAGAGCAAGGACTATAAGATAGCATCCTTGAGGGATGCTCCACAGGCATGGGTCCGAGCCTCTGCCTCCACAGGCAGCAACATGTGGAAAGAACACGTAGCACCTTCTAGCCAAGTCCCTAGATGTAATGTCCACTTCTTTAAAATAAGAGGAAACAAGAAGATAAAGGATCTAAAACTACTTACAGCGATGATAACGATGTTGCTATTTTACCAGCTGCTCACGTTATGGATTGTTAGATCACGGAGGATCCCGCTGAGCAGTGACATTATCAAACCCATGGATGCCCTCCACATAAATACAACAGTAGGCAAGGTTTTCAAACGATGTTTCTCAGAGTGCAATCTGCAGACTTCCCGAGGGCTTGGCTCCAGACATGCATAGCAAACACAAATTCGAGACTCTGTATTGAGTTTTCCCTTTAATGCTCCTAGGGAAGAAGTCTAACAAGAATAGCTCTAAAATATATACAAGAATAGCTTTAAAATATACTAATCTAGCAACTTTAAAATATGTTCTAAAACATGTTTAATGGAAAGTTGGGGGTGGGGGTATAATGAACACAGTAAATACATTCTGCTAAGAAAACTAAAAATAAGCCTCTCATCTGACCTATGTCCTATGATTGATTACTGCTTTTACAAGTGGATGAAATATATTCCTGGAACATTTTATGAATGTACCAAGCAACAACTCATATAAGCATCTGAGCTCATAGATACATACTACTGGGGCTCTAGTACAAAGACATCCTTTTCAATGCTTTTCTTATTGAAATATATCTACAGAAGCACATATTGATTGCTCTCATTTTAAAAACATGTACATAGAATGCTACAAAGGAAAGTAGACTTTTATAATTAGTATAATTAGTATTAGTAAACACAATTTCCTGATTGATTGAAGGTAGGAATTTTGTTTGCCAGTCTTTCCTGACTACAAGCAGTGAATGAAACTTTCTTTTCTTTTCTTTTCTTTCTTTTTTGTTCTTTTGTTTTTTTGTTTTTGGTTTTGTTGTTGTTGTTGTTGTTGTTTCAAGACAGGGTTTCTCTCTATAGCCCTGGCTGTCCTGGAACTCACTCTGTAGACCAGGCTGGCCTTGAACTCAGAAATCTGCGTGTCTCTGCCTCCCAAGTGCTAGAAGTAAAGGCATGCACCACCACTGCCCGGCTGTATGAAGCCTTCTGTCTTTGGGTTTCCGTTACTGTAATAAGACACCATGACCAAAAGCAACTTGGAGATGAGAGGGCTTATTTCATCTTATAACTTGTATTATGCCACCCAGGGAAGTCAAGGCAGGGGGAAGTCAAAGCAAGAAGTAGAGGCCATGGAGCGATGCTGCTTCCTGGCTGTTCCCCATGGCTTGCTCAGCCTGCTTTTTTACACAACTTAGGACCATTTGCCCTCAGGGTAGCAATACTCATCATGGGCTGGGACCTTCTGTATCAATCATCAACCAAGAAAATGTTCCACAGGCTAGCTTTTTCTTAATTAAGATTTCCTCTTCCAGCTGGCTGTAGTGATGCATGACTTTAATTCCATCATTCCAGAGGCAGAGGAAAGTAGATCTCTATGAGTTTGAGACCAGCCTGGTCTACACAGCAAGCTCCAGAACAAACCATGGCTACATGGAGAGACCCTGTTTCAAATAAGTAAACAAACAAACAAATAAATACTAAAAACAAAAAGATTCCCTCTTCCTATATACGTGTAGCCTGTGTCACATTGAGAAAACAACCAGTATACCTTCCAAAGTATTAGAATTGCTGATGCAGCTTTAGATGAGAAAAGCAATGGCTTAGTCTTTCTGTGACTACAGAGAGGAACCCTGGCTATTTGCTGGTATGTCTGAGGTTCTAAAGAACCTAAAGGATTTGGGAGAGGGGGTATATACTGGAACCCATAAAATTGTTACTTAAGCATCTCTCTTCTCATATATATATATGTGTGTTCTATTTTTCAAAGAGTAGTAGAAGAGGGGAGGGGGGAGAAAGAAGAGAGAGAGAAAGAGAGAAAGAGAGAGAGAGAGAGAGAGAGAGAGAGATCCTTCTCCCTCTAGAACACATTCTTTTGATCATTTCTCTTTCTTACACCACCCTCTATTGTAAATGTACCTTAGTCCTTGGCTTGAGGGTTACTGTCCCTCCCGTGGTGCCTATATAGAATCTGTGGCCTCATCTCTCTGCACAGAGAGAAGCATGACCACCCATATGATAAACATAATTTAAGGGTAAGAAGTGAAAGCAGCAGTGGACACTGACCTATAAGCTCGAAGTCACTCTTTTCTGGATTCTTGCTAACAGTGGGCATTATAAATACTGCTTGGTTGTCTTTTTCCTGAGAGATAGATAGTGAGATCTTTGGCCTGCTGACCCTAGCCTTTGTGTGGTACATAAACACACACAAGCCTGAAGTGTGCAGAATGTTTTAGAGTCCGCAGAATGCCTCCTTATTTGTCACTCCAGCTTTCAAGCTAGAAAACACTCAATCCATTTTAATACCCTATTTGTAACTAATGTCTTTCCAAACTCCAAACACAAGATTTGCCGTTTTATGTATTTCTTTCTAGCAAACAATCACATATTTTAACCACCGTGCATTTCTTTCATGGGAGTGACAGTTTTGATGTGAAACAGCTTAAATTAATAGCTGTCTCTGATCTACTTTTCCCCTCTGTGAAATAATTTACAGTTCCTCTGCAGTCTGTTTTTATAAGTAAGCAGCCACCAAAGCTTAGGCAAGAACTCACAACAATGAATTTTCTTGGCAATACAATATATTACCTAAAATGTATTGAGTAAATCACCTATGTGAGAGGTGGCCGGTTCCAGTGCCTTGGTATAAATGACAAAACCAACCTTTGCTAGGGCTTTTCAGGGTCCTGTCATGTGGTCACAGATTTCACAGTTTCTCCCCATTTGTTTTATGTTGTATTTTCATTTTCGGACAAACACAGAGGCAGTTGACCAGGCAAGAAATGCTGGGAAATTTGACTGCTAGTGAAATTTAAAAGAATCTTTCTTGAAGAGAAAAACCTCACATTTAGTATTACTTAAGAAAAAAAAAAAAACAAGCAAACTAGGCTTTTTTCGGGACTTCACAATTTCCTTTAGTGGAACTGCATACAGGTATTTCCCAGATCTTCCAGTTCTATCTCTTATTTATCTATCGTCTAACCACGGGCAAATCCACCTATGCCTGGCTCAGTGTGTTCATCTGTCAAGAAGTCCTCAGTGATTGTGTAGTAAAGCACCTAGTCCACCCTTCACATTGCCAATCTTATAAGAATCATTTGGTTTTACATCTTTCACATCCAAGGAAGAACAGTAACCACTACTTGGAACCTAGGTTCACAAAAGATAGTTGTGCAATGAAACTGTTAGGTACTGCATTAAAATCCTAGTTTTTCCAAATATTATTTTGACTAAACCTTAGAACTTTATAATGATTTACTATATAAATGTTAATGGGGTTCAGAATATACCACCCCAAGATATAGCACATTGGCACAAAAAAAAATTTAAAAACTGGCAGAAGCAATAAAATCACTTTTACTGAGCCCCGGTGTTCTTCCTTCAATAAACCATACCCTTGTGGCCTGCATCTGCCTCCAGGGCTGCGAATAGGGCACACTCTACCACAGCCAGCATCCTCACGTGTTTGTTTGATTTTGTATTTGAGATATGGTCTTTGTAATAGAGGCTGGTCTCGAACTCACAATCCTTCTGGATTAAATTAAGAGCCCTCACAAGGGGGAAACCACCAGTGACCACCAGGACTACTGGCATGGGATTACCAGCGTGACAAAGAGAAGTCATGATGCTTCACTGAATGATCAAGAAATCCCTTTTCCTCTTCACCCGAGCAAGAGTTAGCAAATACAAGGCAGCACCATTTCCCTTTTCTGTATACCTCTAAGAAATTCAAACAAGTCACAGTTCCGTTTGGAAACTGCTCATATCCTGGCATCTGTATCTTGACAGAAGGGAAACTCCTCACAGACACAGCTGTTTCTCTGCTCCAAACTTGAACCCGCACATTAAAAATCCTCCCTGAGAATTCGAGAGAAAATCAGACGGACGCTTCTAGTGAACGCCCCATTTCCGCTCACATTTAAGCCATATTAGAAGCCATCCAGGGACAACGTTCATCACAGCGCATGCAGGTTGAATAGTTAGAAGTGCTCAAGAACTGTAGGAATCTAAAGATTTCTCTGGCTCTCACGGAAATGCTTCAAATCGGTTTTCCTAGGGATGGGGGCGGGGGGTGCAAGCTTTTTCTGCCCCCTCCCCACCTCCGCCCTCGCCACCCCTTCGGCAGACAGCTGCTCTCAGGAGGATTCCTTGGAGCTTGACCTCTCTTTGGAAGGCTCGCTGGTGACAAAGAATGGCTGCAACAATTACCCCGTCCTGGGACCTTGGCAGCAGATTGCAAGCCACTAAATAGGCAGAGGAGATTTTGCACTTCTGTTTTTATCCTCCCTCCAGGCACCAACTTCTCTTCTGTGGACTCCTCTGGGCTTTGGACTGACACACTCGGTTCCATTTTCAGGCCTAACAAAAGACTGAGCCCAGGAGGAATAGGTCATTTGCACTTCCTGGTCTCCCTGCAGGCTCTTGTTTTGTTTCCTGGAACCTGGAGGGAGTTGGCAAACACCTGGAGTCCAGGGAGAAGAAGTTCTCCCGATTGTCCTGCCCGAGGAGAAAGTTGATACAGATTTCCATCTAAATGTCAGCAGCAAACTCTGCAGAAGAGGACAATAGGGAAGTCAGTGTCACTGTTTATTGTTGTCATTAAACTGCTGAGATAGAGTTATCAATCTTTTTATATGAAGGATGAAAGTGTTTGGGGTTTTAAAAATGTACACTCAACTTCAAGAAAGTCATATGTTATATGCACAGTGTGTGTTTTCTGAAGATCATAAATTATGAAGTAAGCATTTCTTTTGAAAATCTTTTATTGTATGTATACGGGTGCTTGGCCTTCATGTTTGGAGTTAGAGATGTTTGTCACCTACAATTACTTTTGAAATCCATAGTCCACAGTGATTCAGTCTTTACTAATGCTGCTGTACCAACAACCAAATTTATAGAAAACCTGTATTTGGTAATTAGGGCTGCTCTGAGTCCCACCCAGCTCCTGCCCTAAATGTCTCTGTGACCCCACAGATAAGGGCCATTAATTCCTGTCACTTTAGGTTGATCTCTCCTGCAGCAGTAGAGTTGGACCGAGTTCCACTTCACCCCAGAACCCATCCCACTTTGCTGTACTGAACTAATGGATAAATCTGGTTTGCCATTAAGAGAAAACCTGGTGCTTATGTTCTCCCCCAGAAAACTGAAACAGCAATTAACAAAGGAGAGAAAGAGGAGAAAGATAGATCTGGCACCAAAGAGTCAATATAAATGTGCAAAATAAATAAATAAATTAAAAATAAGATGTGAAAAAGGGCAATATACACCTACATACATATTTGCACAATATACATATTTACATACACAAACATAAATACATACTCACATATTTATACACAGAGATATGCATACACACATGCACAGGTACACACATACACACACACACACACACACAGGCACACATGCACAGATGTACTCATACCCACAGACTGGGAGAGGGGAACAGAACAGAGTATCATGAAATCCTGAAAAACACCAGTTCCTTCTTTTCTTGGAGATAGCAACATCATTGGCTACTATGCCCTTATTTGTGAGCGTCCCCATTGCACATTTGAAGACCTAATGACTCCAGTGACTACGTCTCAAGTTAGGGCCTAGCAATATGTGAGATTAAATGAGCCCATATGCACTGAAGAGCCAATCTAATCTGCCAAATATCCTCATGAGAAGGCAGATGCTCTGTCTACGCAGAAGCAAGGCCAGGTGAGGGCAGTATGAGGGCAGCCTCAGGAGAAAGCAAGGCTGCCAGCATTTTGATATTATGCAAGAAAACATTTCTCTTCTTTGAGCCAACCAGCTTGTGGTATTTTATCACAGCATCCCTACCAGACTGGTCTCTTCATTATGACAGGTCACAGGAGAGTATTAAAATAACCCCCAATGTTGCTCCTCTCGGTAGCTACAGTGTGGACCTTCACCACAGAGCACTAGCTATATATGACTTTTCTCATATATACTACATTTTACATTTTAACAAAATTTCTAACTCTTAGGAGTCTAGTATAATTTGACAAATTTAAACTGGCACTCCTGAAGCAATGTTTTCTGGGGAGCATTCAACTGTGATAAGGAGTCCAAATATGTCCTGCCACACTGTTGTTTTGTTGGTGATGTTTTTAATCCTGATCCCCAACTGAATGCTTCAGAAAGGCCACTATCCCATAACCTGGGGTCGTGATAGGTTCATTCTTATGCTCCTGGTGCCTCAGAAGTGAAATACAACCCAAATTTATGAACAGAACTGTAGTTTAGACATTTCTTTGAAGTTGGGTATTTGAATATTCTGCTCACAGAAAAGAAAAAAAGTTAAAAAGATCCATAAATTGTTCCTTTCAAATAAGTTATCTTTATTCAGCTCCAAATGCGGGGCTTGGATTTTTCCATACACGTGAGGCTACTTGCTTTCTCTGTGTTCCCTCAGGTGACAGTTCGAAGCAAGAGTGGCAGAGTTCTGCTTCTTGTCCAATTAGTTCCACCTTCCCGTAGTTGAATATCTGGGCTTGTCTGGCAGTGCCTTCTCAAAAGGAATCATCTTAATGACAGCTTGAACATGGCCCCGCACTCAAGAAGGTGCTAGTCCAAGGCAGTGTATGCAGTCTGTGCATTTCATCCATCGTAAAAGTTCACACAGTCCATTTAATAGAAATGACAATGATAGCTAACCAAATATCTGAAGAGAACATCTCATGATTCATAAATACCACTATGATTAGTAAAACTCTCACTGAAGCATCCTTTGGGATTGAGCCTGAAAACTATCCATGCTCAGCTACAAATGTGCATATTTGAACTATGTTGCCTGTCTTAGAGTTAATATGATCTAACAACATATCATTGGCCCATCAAACCAGTCCTTTCAGTGACAAGAACAATGTATATCTCAAAATAACATTAGAGCCAAGCAGTGGTGGTACACGCCTTTAATCCCAGCACTTGGTAGGCAGAGGCAGGCGTATTTCTGAGTTCGAGGCCAGCCTGGTCTACTGGAGTGAGTTCCAGTACAGCCAGGGCTATACAGAGAAACCCTGTCTTGAAAAGCCAAAATAAAATATAAAATAAAATAAAAATAATAATAACGTTAGAGTAAGTAAGGTTTATATCTCTTTCCACTTAAAATGCTGCTTTGTATCCTACCATTATATACAAATGCAGATTAATAATACAGTATGAGAAGTGATAAAATACAGGTTATGTCTTCTACACAACAATCCCACGGGTAATGGTATTCTCATTTGAAAGATGCCAAAGCAGAAGTAAAGAGAATTAATTCATTCAAGGTATATGGTTTCTTGTCAGCCTAAGTCTAAGATTAAAGTCTGAAGTCTAACCCCCTTCATCCCACTCCCTGTGAACAATTTGCTTGGCAGAGACGGATGACCTAGACATGGTTACAGATGATGTCAGTAAGTTGTCAGCTGATTCTGGTCCAGGGCCTCGTCCTTGTTCCTCTTGTTCTTAGCGTGTCTATAGAGTGGTAATTGACTGTACAACATTTGGCTCCATTTAATGGGCAGTTGTGCAGTGGTATACTTTCAGAGCCTCAAATTTACATAATATTCTTCTTGCCAACAACAGTGAATCATAAGTAAGTGGAATTTACTATTTACTTCCCTCTATGTTCTTTTCATATTAAATGTATTACAAATTTGGGGGAAATATGCCTCAGAAAAGCTTAATTTGGGATCTGAGAAATCTAGGCTCTTTTATAGAAATGACTTCATTACCTATGTGGCTGTATGCTTTTAAAAAGCCTTATTTGAGGTTTTATATTGGCCCTATCCATTGAAAGAAAGAAAACATCTTTCTCAACTGATTCAGTTTTTATGTGCACAGCCCATCTGTTGCCATGGCACTGATTGTCATGTCAAAATTGCAATTAGTAACACTCAGAGCTAATCAGGAAGAAGGCCAGTGGAGGCTGTGTCCAGGCCTCAGTAACCCCATGACTACTAGGCTAATTGAGCAATAGGAAGCTTAATTTCAAGAGACCTGGGTTCAGGCTGTAACTTTGCCTCTTACTCTGTATATATGGGCCATTCATTGAATAGAAAGATCATTTTCAAGCTTTTTATATTTTTTTGTATTTTCAAGACAGGGTTTCTCTGTGTAGCCCTGGCTATCCTGGAACTCACTCTGTAGACGGCTGGCCTCGAACTCAGAAATCTGCCTGCTTCTGCCTTCCAAGTGCTGGGATTAAAGGCATGTACCACCACTGCCAGGCTTGATTTCCTGATTCACGTGGCATATGTAAAATAGTTGCCTGTGCTAGTTAGACAAACTCATGAACGTCTCTATGCCTAATTCCAATTAGCTATAAAGCATAAAAAGCAGGACTTTGACTGCCTAACTCAAAGATACTTCTTTTAAAAAGAAATTAAAAAAGATTTATTTATTTATTATATGTAAGTACGCTGTGTCTTCAGACACCCCAGAAGAGGGCATCAGATCTCATTACAGATGGCTGTGAACCACCATGTGGTTGCTGGGATTTGAACTCAGGACTTTGGGAAGAGCAGTCAGTGCTCTTAACTGCTGAGCCATCTCTCCAGCCCTCAGAGATACTTCTAATATATGGCCACCAAACACATATTGTTGCTTTTAGTAGGAAAGACATTGAGGTGAGCATTGAAGAACAAGAACTTAAATGTGGTGAAATGAATTTAAGAACTGGGAAAAGAAGGTATCATGAATACAGAGGCAAGATGGGCAGAAGCCAGGGGGTAAAAAAACACAGATTGTGTACAATGGAAAATGAAGTGCGCAGGTCAGCCAGAGAGAAGTACACAAAGTGATGAGGGATAAGTAGTAAAAATTAAGCTACATTCCAGAGGGTGTTAAAGGTAGGAAGGCCACACTTAGGTGAAAAGGATTGAAAAGCTCAGCTGGAAGCTAATCCAATGTGATTGGCTTTTTCTGAGCCCCTGCTATCAGGAGGTAAAAAGAAGCCCACGGACTTTACTATCACAACTGCTTTCATGAGTTTAATTGTCAGATCTGTTGTACTACCTCCCATCACATGATCACCAGTTGTCTTAGCTTCTAGGTCATAAAAAAAACCACCAAATCCCAATGTCATATCTTGGTCAAGTTCAGCTACTATCTGATTTGCTTCTGTTCCATGTGTCTACAATAGATTGTGAGCCATCCCTCAATACCATTTCTACCAGGAAGCCTTCTTTAGGAATATAGATTATTCCATTTCTAGATACCTCACTGCATATCTAATTCTTAAAAATGGTATCCAGGAGGAATTGTCATCAACCTAAGAATACGACAATTGGCATCCTGGCAGCAGGATGGTTCACTTTGAACTGTGCTAGTTAATGTCACCGGTTTCTTTCTAGGTTAAGTGGTATGTAATTCTCAAACTCTAAAGACATTTTAAATCATCCATTCAAATAATGAAATAATAGGAACTCCAGAGATTAAGCTTCACCTCAGGGACTGAGGATACACAGGTGAACAAAACAAAACAAATCAAAACAACAAAAACAAAACAAACCCAAACAAACAAACAAACAAACAAATCCTCATCTATACATATCAAACTAACATCTATATATTTATAGTATGAGTTTCTCCTTGAAGTGGAATAGTTCTCCAACTACAACCTTCATTAAATTACCTTTAGGCCTCAGCAAACAGATATCTGTGTTTCTCATATGAAGGGCTTAGGAAATTTTCATTTTCGAGGTTTTCTTTTACTGGTGAGGCTGATAAAACAGTACACAAAACTCATGCCGAGAATTTGTTCTAACAAATTGGTTTTCACACTGCTGTACTGACAGTGTTTGGAAAGATATTTATGGAATAAGAAATATGAGGCAGATGGTCAAAGGATAAAAAGACCTACATATTTCTTTGAGTGATTTTATAGATGCAATGTCACAATCCTACTAAGAGGCAAAAGAATTACTATCAACAGAAAGGTCTGGATGAGGAACTACTTGCATCCAAGGGAAAATGGGATTATTTTTAAGCTGCAGGAAGGGGGAGGGACTAGAAAAAACTTTGTGGAGTGTTTTGCTTATTTCTTAAGAGACCAAGACAAATAAAAAATGTCCCTGGGACTAGAGTTGGGATTATAATTTAGTAGTAGTCTTGAGGTCCTCAAGTCAATTCTCAGAATGAAGGGTAAAATGAAACTGACACTTTTCAAAATATTTTAAGAATATGTCGCCAGGCAGTAATGGCGCACACCTTTAATCCCAGCACTTGGGAGGCAAAGGCAGGCAGATTTCTGAGTTTGAGGCCAGCCTGGTCTACAGAGTGAGTTCCAGGACAGAGCCAGGGCTACACAGAGAAACACTGTCTTGGAAAAAAAAAAAACCAACAAAAAAAGAAAGTCTAGATTTGATCTACTCAATCTCTAGTGAATTCTTTCAAAGTGTATTTTAATTTTTATGTTTTGAGGATCTCACTGAGTATCCACGACTAGCTTGGAACTAGATATGTAGACCAAGCTGTCCTGGAAGTGTCTCAAATACTGACATTAAAGGTGTGAGCCACCATACCCAGTTTATGGTGAATTTTTTTAATTTAGTGTTTTAATACATTTTATAGATGCACAAAGACTAGTGTTTACAATTTTGTGTAAAATTTAATTTCTCAAAATAGCTGAAAAGAAAGAGGAGGTTTTACATGTATCCCAGGTTTGCCTGCAACTCAGTATATAGCCCATGCTATCCTTGAACTCAAAATGAGCCTCAACCTGGCTTAGGCTTCCAAGTACTTGTAATTCTAGACTTGTGTGACCACCCCTGCTGTAAATACCACATGTTTAGCAAATCTGTCAGAGATTTGGGAGATTTTGTTGGTCAATCTTGTTTGTTGAAAACACAACACATTTTTAGTTAAGGCATTTAGTTTTTAGTTTAGACTGATAGATGCTCCAAGTAATTCAGAGTAAAAGTTAAACAGCATCTCTACAAGAGTCTAAGCTGTTAGTCTTTAACAGAGACAAGTATCAAAGTGTTAGGGTCCCTCTGTGTAGCCATCCCTAGCTTGGAACTAGAAATAAAGAGCGGGATGTCCTGGAAGCGTCTTAAGTGCTGGGATTAAAGGTGAGCCACCACGCCCAGTTTATGGTGAATGTTTTATTTAATGTTTTAATACCTTTAAGTATCCCACAGGCCCCACATGTTGCTTTGTTCGTTTGTTTGATTACTGTGTTTTCTTTGACAATCAGTCAAGTAAAGACAAGGCTTCTGATGCTTGCCTCTAATCCCAATATACACTGGGAGAAGCAGGAGGATTGCAAATTTGAAGACAGCTTGAACTACACACCCACTGAATTTCAGGCCAACCTGGGCTGTAAGGGGCCCTGTGTATAAACAACAAAACTAATTTTAGTACACCTGATATCCTAATTTATTGAATTAATTGACAACTGAATATAAAAATATACCATATACAGTTTTCTTCAAAACATAAATCATAGCTGGGTGTAGTGGCCCACTCTTTTAAACCCAGCACTTGGGAGGCAAAGGCAGGTGGATCTCTGAGTTCAAGGCCAGCCTGATCTACAGACTAAGTTCTAGGACAGCCAGGGCTACAAAGACAAACCCTGTCTCAAAAAACAAACAAATGAACAAACAAACAAAAACAAGAACAAAACAAAAATATAAATCCTGATTTGTTTTTATTTTTTCCAAGTTAAAACTATGAAAACTATGTATTGGTCATTAAAAAAAAAGGCAGTATTCGAAATATAAAACTGGCAAGAATTTTGTTTTATATATTTCTTGTGTTTAGTCTTCAAAATCCTGAATGTATTTTATGTATATTTATGCACATAAATTACAATACTAAACTTCAACTAGTAATGCTTGTTTTATTCAGAATTAATAACATTTTATCATAGAATAGTACTATATGCCCAATTAATTAAGAGCCTAAGTCTACATTGATTTAATTTGCTGGAATTTATTTTAAAAATAAGAAGCCTTAATATTCAACTTCTAAAACCCAGAGCAGGAGAGATTGCTCACTGTCCCTATGTATTGAGTTTGATCCCCAGGTAGAAGGAGAGAACCAACTCCTGCAAGTAGTCCTTTGATCTATATAATCTACAACTATATAATCGTATACACACACACACAAAATTAAATATAAATGTATTTGTTTTAAAACTTCTCATTTCATGTAGTCTTGGTTGTCCTGGAACTCAATATGTAGGCCAGGCTGGCTTTGAATTCAGAGATTTACAGTACTTACTGGTGAAACTCAATCTCTCAATCTCTCTCTCTCTCTCTTTCTCCCTCCTCCCATCTCCTTCATATATATATATGACTTAGCTGGGTGTGATGTTGAGTACTTAGAAGGCAGAAGCAGAGGATCTCTGGGAGGTGGAGGCCAGTCAGAGCTCCAGGACACCCTGGACTACATAGATACCTTGTCTTTAAATAATAAATAAATAAATAAATAAATCACAAATGCCTGTATGTGTACAATAAGATAAATAAAATCAATTAATCCATACTCTGCAGGCATACTTTTTAGTTAATTCCACTTCAGCATTAATGTCAATTAACATCAGTAAGGGGAGGGAGGGAGGAATGAGCTCAGCGAACACAGAAGATACCAAGAAGACCCTGGACCTAGTAACAGTTTGAACAAGCCAAAGCTTGGGGGCGGGGCTGCAGCTGACAGAAACGTTATTTCATCTTTGCGAGATTTTTTTTTTAATGTTGTTAAGATATTTTAAGGAACATATATCATTTTTAACCTCATAATTTTGAATATAATTTTAAATATTTCTCCTATTCTATACTAAATGAAAGCCGCTGTGAAAACACATTAAGCCTTAAATCAGCTTCCGGTTGGCGGTTTCCCGCCCATCGAACGCAATGAAAACCGCCTCAGGTGTGAGGAGAGGCTGACGCTGCCGGCTACCACAGTGAAGTCCGATCAGCCATTTTTAATAAGGTCAGTTCTAGTGCATCCTGAGATCGCAGGAAGAGGGGGCGGGACGCCTGGAAAACTCGACCAATAGGATCATAGAAAGGAATCCTGCTGTCAGTAACTAGGCCCGGACAACAGAGTGCACAGCCGGGGGCGGAAAGCGGTGATTAAATTAGTCCGGTCTCAGGAAGCAGTTTCTGCAGCCTAACGGAACTAAGGATTTCTAGCAGAAAGGTTTCTGTCCGGAGCTTGGTATCTGCTTCCGTTACAGAGCGGAAGTGTGGTTCGCCAGAGGACGACCCTTGGACAAATTTACTCTCGGCTGTACGCTCGGCAGGAATCATGTCGAGTTTGGCGGTCAGAGACCCAGCCATGGATCGATCACTGCGTTCGGTGTTCGTGGGGAACATTCCGTATGAGGCGACGGAGGAGCAGTTAAAGGACATTTTCTCGGAGGTTGGTTCAGTTGTCAGTTTCCGTCTCGTCTACGATAGAGAGACAGGGAAGCCCAAGGGTTATGGCTTCTGCGAGTACCAAGACCAGGAGACTGCTCTTAGTGCCATGCGGAACCTCAATGGGCGAGAGTTCAGTGGGAGAGCGCTTCGGGTGGACAATGCTGCCAGTGAAAAGAACAAGGAGGAGTTAAAGAGCTTAGGCCCGGCAGCCCCCATCATTGACTCACCCTATGGGGACCCTATTGATCCAGAAGATGCTCCAGAATCGATTACTAGAGCAGTCGCCAGCCTGCCCCCAGAGCAGATGTTTGAGCTGATGAAGCAGATGAAGTTGTGTGTCCAGAACAGTCACCAGGAAGCTCGAAACATGCTACTTCAGAACCCACAGTTGGCGTATGCTCTGCTGCAGGCACAAGTGGTGATGAGAATCATGGATCCAGAGATTGCACTGAAGATTTTGCATCGTAAGATACATGTCACACCACTGATCCCAGGCAAATCTCAGCCTGTCTCGGGGCCTGGGCCTGGTGGGCCTGGCCCTAGCGGGCCTGGTGGCCCTGGCCCCGGCCCTGCCCCTGGGCTCTGCCAGGGACCCAACGTTATGTTGAACCAACAGAATCCTCCTGCCCCTCAGCCTCAGCATTTGCCAAGAAGACCTGTGAAGGACATTCCTCCTCTGATGCAGACCTCTATTCAGGGAGGAATTCCAGCTCCGGGGCCAATACCAGCTGCAGTTCCTGGACCTGGACCTGGTTCCTTAACTCCGGGAGGAGCAATGCAGCCACAAGTTGGCATGCCAGTGGTTGGTCCAGTGCCCCTAGAGCGAGGACAGATGCAGATATCAGATCCTAGACCTCCAATACCTCGTGGACCCATGCCTTCCGGTGGCATACCTCCTCGAGGACTACTGGGAGATGCTCCAAATGACCCACGTGGAGGGACTTTGCTCTCAGTGACTGGAGATGTAGAGCCCAGAGGTTATTTGGGACCACCCCATCAGGGTCCTCCAATGCATCATGGTCATGACAACCGTGGCCCTGCCTCACATGATATGAGGGGAGGACCATTAGCAGCAGATCCCAGAATGCTAATTGGAGAGCCCAGAGGTCCCATGATAGATCAAAGAGGGCTTCCTATGGATGGTAGAGGAGGTAGAGAATCTCGAGGGATGGAGACTCGGCCCATGGAAACTGAGGTCTTGGAGCCACGAGGAATGGAAAGAAGGATGGAGACCTGTGCAATGGAAACCAGAGGAATGGAAGCAAGAGGCTTGGATGCAAGAGGACTAGAGATGAGGGGCCCTGGCCCTAGTTCCAGAGGTCCGATGACTGGTGGAATCCAGGGTCCTGGCCCTATTAATATGGGGGCAGGTGGCCCTCAGGGACCCAGACAGGTTCCAAACATTGCAGGAGTGGGGAATCCTGGAGGTGCCATGCAGGGGGCAGGTATACAAGGAGCAGGAATGCAGGGAGCAGGTATGCAAGGGGGAGGGATGCAGGGAGCAGGCATGCAAGGAGGGATGCAGGGAGCTGGCATGCAAGGAGGGATGCAGGGAGCTGGCATGCAAGGAGCCAGTAAGCAAGGTGGAGGCCAGCCTAGCAGTTTTAGCCCTGGGCAAAGCCAGGTAACTCCACAAGACCAAGAAAAAGCAGCTTTGATCATGCAGGTTCTTCAGCTGACTGCAGATCAGATTGCCATGCTGCCTCCTGAGCAAAGGCAGAGTATTTTGATTTTAAAGGAACAAATCCAGAAATCCACTGGTGCTTCTTGAATGGTTTTCAACTAAGAAGTACTTGGTTATTCAGAGTTTATTCTGTGGCATGAAGTGGTGCAAAAAGCTGTCTTCTGTGTTCGCACACTTTAACCATTGAAGGTTTCCTTCTCTAGACCTTAATCTTATTTTTAGCCTTGTCACTTTCTGCTTTCCTTTTTATTTCTTGATCGAGGGGTAGGGGGTGGAGGGAGTGGGCCTGTTCACTTTGTCACTGTTACTCTACTAGGTACCCTGGAAATATAACTACATCATACCAAATAAGGCTATGAGGAAGATGCAGCAGTAATAACGTCTGTACTTTGTTAACTGCGTTTTAAAAATACTGAGTAAACTGGGAGCTACGTAAAAATTGAAAGTGGCTTGTTACAGTATTGATATACTAAGATAGTTTCAAGTTTTTTGGTAGTATATTGAACTGAATGTCAGAATGTTAAGATACACTTTTTGGTAACCCAAAATACTGTATTTTGGAGGCAGTAGAGTACTTTTAGTTATTTTGAAATTATTTTGAGATATTGGAACTAAAAGACAGTGGGGTAGGTGTGGGCTTTTTTTTTTTTAAGCATTGTTATCTGTGAAAAGATAATTTTCATTTGCAGGATATTAAAGTATCCTTGCAGTTGTAGTGTCAGCTGAATTACATAAAGCCTCCTCTGGGGAGACTAAAGTGATTTCCTAATACATTTCTCTAAAAAATTCTTAAGCCCCAAGCCTGGTTGTATGTAAGTAGTTTTTTCACATCATCTAAAAGAAGCAGTTAGACATGGGGTTATACTTTCTTGAGTAATGGAGGTTGGTTTTGTTTTTTGTTTTTTTTTTTTTCAGTAAAACTCCCAGGTTTTTGATAAACCACTATCCATACACAGATGAAATCCATTTGGTCAGCAGGAATCAGAAGTTAAAAAATCTTAGTCTTTGCATTTTGATGTGTCTTACAGTTGGAGGATAACTTTCACAGAGTACTTTCCTGTTATCACCTTACTAGAACTGAGGCCCAAGTGGACTGACAGCTCTGCTCAGTTAATATTTTATTTCTTACAATTCACAACAGCCATTTGGTCCTAATATGCGTTCCTATGAGATAAGGGATGTGGAACTTAATACATTTCCTTTAGAGCTACCATACTATTTTTTGACCTTAAGTGTTTGGCACGTAGACACCGTGTCATATCTAGTTAATGAGCAGAAACAAGCACAGGCTCCCACTCGATCAAGTGACATTCTCCTGTAGGAAAGTAAATCCACAGCTACAGAGGGAAGAGTAGCCTTAGGGAGAGAGCTGACCCAAGGGCTTATTTTCCCCTTGCAAAGTTCCAGCATTGTAAGTGTACAAAGCCTTCGTTCCTAGGCTGTTTTTCATCCGTTAGTTTTTTGTGCTAGTGTTAAACTTCCTGCGGCTGCGGCTGCCTCTGCCTCCCCGGTGCTGAAGCGCGTCTCTGTTGTGTGCCGCTGTGCTGGTTCTGATTCCAATTGCTTGCTTTCGAAGTTGCGGTTGCTAGCCCCAAACTTCCTACAGTCTTTGTTATAGGAAGATCTCTGCATTGTTTAATGAAAATTAAATAAAAAGGTGTATAATTAAGGTATTTTGTATGTTTAATTTTATTTAATACACTGGGAAATAACTTTTTAAGAGATAAATGCATACATTTGTAGAAAAAACTGAAACTATGGAAACAGTGGAAATACCTTTAATTATTCTTTATGTAGTTCAACAGCTGGAATACTACAAAGACACTGCCAGTCCATTGTTATACCTCCCATTATCCGACATGCTGTGTCCTTTGGAGTGCTGTGTTCCAGGTTTCTCAAGCGCTGACAGCATTTGTACTATAAAGGACTTTCACTTAATCACAGCCCTCAAGTTGTACTTATAATAGAAAATGGGAGATGGGAAGTGCCTTACTCACTTGAGTATACACGAAGGGTAAAACATCCAGTTTTAGTTGGGAAAAAAAAAATCCCATTAAGAACAAGTTTATCACCAAAGGACTTAGATTCATCACAAAACAAATTATAACAGCTCTTTGCATTAAGATACAAATTACAAAAAAGCACCTGTAATCTCCAAAGGGAGAATAAGGACTTCAGGGTGATCCTTGGCTATGTAAGGAGTTGTGGCTACCTAGGGACACACTAGCCAAAATAGTTTCTCATTTCTAATTAAGTACTTCCGGATTCTGGTATTGATACAGAAAATAAAGGGCCTCTATTCATTTATGGGAGACTAATTCAAACTATATCTGGTACACAAATTTGTTCGTATCGCTTAAGGTGATGGAAACAGTTGTACTGATTACAAACTTTAGGGTTTCTTACTCTCAGGCAGTAAATGCTGTGACAGATTATATCATGATTGACTTTCACCAAGTGACTTCACAATAGCCTTTTTCTTCCTCTGTTACTGATGATGCACAAATGTGATTTTCTGGAGCTTGTGAATCTGTAAGCTGTACACTGAGTAGATTTGGCGAAGGTGAGCTAATCTAAGTGAGATTGTTACATGACTGGAATTTTAGAGGTAGAAAACATTTTTGAGGATGTGTATCACAGTTTGCAAAGCTTGGTTATCCAGACTGTGATGGGACATTAAGAAAGTTTGCAGAACCTCATTTCCTATGGTGTGTCGGGCTTTTTCTCTTAGGTCTAATGATGTCTTAGGACAATTATGAGCAGCCACCTACTGTGACAGGGAAAGTGAATTAGCAGTCACATCTGAGTCCTCACAAAGAATGTTGGCCTCTGCTTTATTTATTCAATTAATCTAAACAGACTTCTCCAGTTGAAACATTTTACTCTCATCCAGATATTATCAAAAATGCCAAGAAGTTAGCCGGGCAGTGGTGGTGCACACCTTTAATCCCAGCACTTGGGAAGGCAGAGGCAGCCGGATTTCTGAGTTCAAGGCCAGCCTGGTCTACACAGTGAGCTCCAGAACAGCCAGAGCTACACAGAGAAACTCTGTCTGGAACCCTCCCCTCCAAGAAAAAATGGCAAGAAGTGATTTATATTGAGGAAATTATGAATAATTAAAGCTATAAATATAATTAAAATCGATAAGTGCTATTTAAGTATATAGTATTGATACATAGTATTTTAAAATACTTATTTTAGATCTAATGATAAGATCTTGTTATTTTGTGTACATTTATACACTCTGAAATGCTTACTGGTTAGAAACTTACTCTTTGAGACAAGGTCACACTATCAAAAAGTAAAAAACACACCAGGTACTTTGAAAGTAGTATGGTAAGGGAACCCAAGTAGTTACCAGCTGCATAGGAAAGTATTTCTTTATAACTGACTTGACTTAAGGCCTAAAGGTAGGTGAAATATTCAGTAGGTGGAATAAAGTACACTAAATCTTTTATTATAAATACTTATGTCCTTCGGTATGTATAATATTTATAGGCATTGGGAATGAACTTCAGATTATCAAAAAAGTGATTTTTTTTCACCCTAAATCTGCTAGGTTAATGATTTGTGGTCTGCCTCAGTAGAATGGATAATACTGTAGACACAGAAATGAAAACAGTTTCTTCCTAACCATTGTGTCTCTCTTACTTAATTAGCTGTTTTAACCAGAATTCTCTCATTACATGAAAAATCTATAAAAGTGTATGAACCATTTCACGCACGTACACGTCTTACCTCATACCTCCTCATCTTACTGCCTGCAGTTAATGTGAAGTGACTTGTACCAATCTCAGAATCCATTTGCAAGCTTCTTGTGGGCATTAATGAGAAGGTTTTGAATTAATCTTCCTCAGAAGAAAATTAATTTGCAATAACTCAGTTTTCGATTCCCTTCATCTTAAGCATTAGCTGTAATAGAACTTGAAATATGTATCAATTTAAAAAATAGCACACCTGAGTTAATGGGACTTTATCGGCTTTGCGTCGTAGTGTATTAGCATTCATAAAATAATACTTTATAGCCTAGGTATCACACATTCTCACATGTTAGAGCAATATAGTACCATACAGCATGACTACAAATATTGACAGGTAGAAACAAAATAAATTGCCTATAGGATTTATTTCTTTTCTTTAAGCCTATACCTAACATTCCGGTTTTTAGTCTGTGATGAGAGAAAAGGGGCTCCATCCTGTCTTCTTGTTTTCAGCAATAGAAAAATGTGTTGGTGAAACTCCTAGGAGTTACCAAGTTTATTGCCAAAAGTTTGTCTTTCAAAATCTTCAGGTAAGAACTATTGAATTGGTAGCCTGCCAGCCAATTGAACCTGCACACAGGTTTCCCTTGACTAGCTCAATTTTCTCAAAACTTGTTATTTTGAATGTATTTGTTTTTTCCAGTCTTGTGACAGAGTCAACTTCTTCTTTGAGTTATAAGGAATTGTAAGGCTGCCAATAGATCCCTGTAATACTAGGGACTTAGAACTGTATTCTTTTGTGGAAATACATGACTATCAGGGTCCACTGGATTCATTAGGGGCAAATTTGATGTGTATGAAATAAGAGAACTTGTTTGGCAAGTTTACCAAGGTTATTCCTGTAAAATCAACCAACAAAATAGCCCCAAACAAACCAAAATGACAACAACAAAACCCAAAAACTGTTAATATTATAGATTTTCTATATTGGCTAAAGAAATTCCCATAGTGACTGCCCGATTAATACACGTTGTTCTCACAAAGTTTTTGAACCTTACATAAATATTTACCTCAAATACCTATATTCTGTTTAAAAATGTTTTTTTTACATTTATCTGTGTGTGTGTGTGTTTCTTGCACATCACTGAAATCCTACACAAAACATACTCTTAAATGGTCTTTCCCCTTTCCATTTCCTTGCTTTTTTTTTAATTTCATGACTTTGCTTTTTGTCACAATTTGTGTGTGTATGTGAACATATGAAAGTCAGAGGAAAATCTGTGGGAGTTGTTTCTCTTCTACCATGTGGAACCCAGGGATCAAACTCAGGCAGTCAGTTTACCCACTGAGCCATGTCACTGGTCCACTTCCTCTCCTTTTGCTTGTCAAGCGTAGTTACCTTCTCAGAACACCACTTAAATATTCGATAGGATTGAGCTGTATTCTTCCATCCTTTACAGAGAAGATTGATCTATTTATACATGAAACTTGATGACTGCCATTCATAAGGTACTCATTATCCTTGTGTTGCAGTTATAGCACCTGTGTTTGTCCCCAAATGTTTATTTTATTTATTACTTTAATATGCAGATGTGAAGCTGGGCTGTGGTGGTACACATCTTTAATCTCAACATTGGGGAGGCAGAGACAGGCAGATCTGTGAGTTCAAGATCAGCCCGGTCTATGGAGCAAGTTCAAAGAACCTGCTCAAAAAACATATATATACACATACATACACATAGAAGTGTTATAGTCATAGACTTAGGTCTAGGTAAACAGAATGTAAACTATGCTACAAAAATACATGACTATGTCTATTAAGACTGTTGAATGCTTTAAAAATACATATGTGGGTATGTATATCACATCAATTGTGTTTTACTTTAAGTTTATACCCTACTTGTGCTACTGTTATAATATCAATAAGAAATAGGTATGTTGAATAAGTATTGACATAAAAGGTTATTTCTATGAAAACTATTGAACACTTAAGAAAGATTTTTAAAAATGGATTAAAAATAAATGTTAAATTCTTCCAGGGGCAAGATCACTTTTTAAATACTTTAGCAGAGTGAGATTGCACATAAAGGCAGGGTGGTGGGCAGATGGATCTGTGAGTTGGAGGACACTCAGAGCTACATAGTAAGGCCCTGTCTCAAAACAAAACAAAACAAACCCAAAAAATTGCTTTAAACATATTTGGATAAGTAGTTGAATTTATCTGTCCCTCATTTCAATTGAGAGGAAGTTTGAATTTCTAACAAATCATGTCAAACTTTCAGTTTTCTCAGGAATGTTTCAGATAAAGAAGGGAAAACCCCCTCAGGAAATTTTAGGCTTGGTACTGTTAATCATCAGCCCTCCCTCTCCACAAGGATTACCCAGGAAAGACAGCAGCTTGTCACCTCGAGGGCCCTCCTCCCTCCTGCTCTCCCTGGGGTTAAATGCTCAAGCAAATGGGATGTGTTTTAATCTCTCCCTCATTAAATTGGCCCTTGAATGATCAGCATGGGCTTCACCGGGGCGCTTGTGGGAAACCAGAGGCTTGCCTTTCGTCCCAGACCCGCTGAGTCCGAATTTACATTTTAATAAAGTCTCCAGGGACCTATAGCCAAAAGTTTCCTTGGCAAAACACTGCCTAAAATTATTCTAAAATAATAAAATTGAAAACAAAGTGCCTTAAAGACTACTGTTATGAGAAATAGGAGGATGTTTTAATTTACCCAGTAACACAGAAAATCAAACTGGGAGGGAAAAATTCCTACCCAGTCTGAGGACTATCCAGAGGGATCACTTCAGCTAGAAGCCATATTGAACAAGTAAGCACATGAACAGAAATCCTGTTTGTTTTTTGATAATCACGTGAACACTGTCTCTGATGAAAAACCCAACATAAAGTGCCACAGCTGACGTTGTTTTGGGAAGACACTTGACTGTATTTAGCCAATGTATGTGATCCTTTCATTTTTCTCCTGAGCAGAGGGGAAGTTATGTAAAAATTATGGAAATAATACACTTATTTATTATTACCTGAAACATTGTACATGAAAAATTGTTATAGCCAAGTTGTGCCTCCTTGGGGTGGATGATATCTTTTATAAAATTATGTTTCAATATCTTAATGTTTCTTCACTCAGCAAGTCTTACTGCTAAGATAAACTACCCACAAAAATGCTGACTTTGTATTACCATATGACATTCCTCTTTCTGGGAGCCAGGGATATTTCCTTTAAGACTTTTTCTCATACCTTATCCTCTAGGCAGTGGGAGGACTTGTAAAACTGTAAGGTCATTTTACTTACTATTCAGTGAGAATTAACCCATGATAGAAGCCAATCTTCAAGTGCTGTAAGTATTCTGAATTAACATTGGAGAGAGCCAATACAATTTGAACCATCCAAGCATCTGCCTAGTACCTTATATAGACTCTATGCTGCGCTGTGTGCCTTTCAAGGTAGTCTTTGCATCTTATATAATTAAGGGTATAAACTAACCAAACTAACATTTGAAAATTAATCAAATTAGGGTTTTTGTTTTTCTCAAGGAAAGGTTTACATTGAGTTTAAGTGTTTGAGCTTAAAATTTTTCCAACAAATAATTTAAATTCAAAGCAACATCTAGGTGTTTGCAGTGCTTTGAATAGGAATGGCTTCCTTTCCTCACTTGTATCAATGCTTGCTCTCAGGGCATGGCACTATTAGGAGGTGTGGCCTGTTGGACGAAGTGTGTCCCTGGGGAGGTGGGCTTTGAGGTCTCATAAGCTCAAGTCTGGCCACTGTGTCTCAGTCGCCTGCTGCTGTCTGTGGATCAAGATGTGTATGTAACTCTCAGCTCCTTCTCCAGCACCATGTCTGCCTGCATGCTACTGTGTCTCACCATGACGATACAGGACTAAACCTCTGAACCTATAAGCCAGCCCCAGTTAAAAGTTTTCCTTTCCGGCCGGGCGGTGGTGGCGCACGCTTTTAATCCCAGCACTTGGGAGGCAGAGGCAGGCGGATTTCTGAGTTCGAGGCCAGCCTGGACTACAGAGCGAGTTCCAGGACAGCCAGGGTTACACAGAGAAACCCTGTCTCAAAAAAAAAAAAAAAAAAAAAAACAAAAACAAAAAAAAGTTTTCCTTTCCAAGAGTTTCCATGGCCGTGGTGTTTCTTCACAGCAATAGAACCTTAACTAAGCCAGTGCTGATGGCAAAGCCCCTCGGTGAGGCTGTGAAATAAATGACCTAAGTACATGGGAATCACCGCTGCCCATGTTCAGACTCTATATTCCACGACTAGCCATCGGCTTTAAAGGTAGCTTCCTGGGACTGCCAGTGAGCTAGGTAGATGATCTTCTGTCTGTTTGGCCAACAAAAGAAGGAGACAGAAGATTAGAATATATTGCCAAAGTTTGTAGGAGGCCAAGCAGAGCAAAAAGTCAGAAGCCAGATGAAATCAGTCAGTGTGGAGAGGAGTTTGAATCAGAACAGCTGAAGTAAGTAAGTCTCAGAGGCTGAAAACATTCTAGGCCTAGATAAGATTGTATGGAGGCCAGAGGCTTCCAGGAGTAGGCCTAGGTTAGCAGACAGAGGCAGTAAGCCTCCAAGACAATTAATTACATGGGGTGTATAAAAGTTACTTTTATATCCATGTGCATGTATTTTTACCTCTCTTGGGGTATAAACCAGGAATGGTATTGTCATATCATGTAAGAACTCCACAGTAAACTTTAGATGAACGAACGGCCAGACTGTTTTTATTTTTTTGAAGGGGTGGGTAGTGAGACCGGATCTCTCTAGGTAACCCTGGTAGTCCTGGAACTCAGTAGACTGTGCTGGCCTTGAATTCTCAGAGATCTGCCTACCTCTGTGAGTGCTGGGATTAAATTTCTATTTCTACCCATTGTGATTCACTTACTACAAATAGAGCCATCAAATGAAGTAACCTTTTCTTAGTTTTAGCATTTTTATTATAGGTAAGCAGATAATGAGATGGTGAGATCTTAACATATGAGAGAAATTAT
This sequence comes from Tokudaia tokunoshimensis, assembly GCA_036184795.1. Lineage (NCBI taxonomy): Eukaryota > Metazoa > Chordata > Mammalia > Rodentia > Muridae > Tokudaia > Tokudaia tokunoshimensis. The sequence continues at coordinate 150,134,384 of BTHU01000001.1, forward strand.
TTCTTCCATGATTTAAGAACTGACCTGAAGTAGGAATCAAGGTGTAGTGCTAGAAGGAAGGGTTTTCAGTGTTTTGTTTTTGTTTTTTGTTTTTTTCCGAATGCTTTTAGAGAGGGCAGGGAATTGTTTTCATGGTTTATAGCTGTACAGACGGTGGTTGATTTTGAAGGGAACTGGAAGTGCTTTTTTAGAGAAGACATACAATGTTATATAGAGAGCTTGGTCTCCATCTGTATTCAAATTGTGCCTCTAGCACACAGACAGTACTTACATGACTCATTTCAATGCCTTATTTTGATTCTGCACACTAGGATAATTACCACCCACTGTAGTTGTGATGACTGTTTGAGAACACACTTTAAATGATGCCTGTGTATAATATGCTCTCAATGTGAGGTATGTGATAGGGTTTGTTATTATTCCTAACACACACACACACACACACACACACACACACACAGAGAGAGAGAAAGAGAGAGAGAGAGAGAGGATTTAGAAGGCATGAAAACAACATGAAGCCGGGTCTCTTTGCTTCTCTAGATATTGAAAGATAACCATCTATAGACATGGAAAAAAATCAGCAGAACTATTTCCACCTCAAAAGTAAACAAGGATGACAAAAACAAAACAAAACAACAACAACAACATTCTAGGGGCCCTCTCCTCAAAAGAGATTAAAAAAAAAAACACTCCTAAAAGGGACGTTTTTTTTTTTAACAGAGAAGGTGCTGCATAGGAACAAAGCCAGCAACTCACTGTACCCCTAGACTTATGCAGTAAAGCTGTATTCTGTACAAGAAGAAATGTAACAGAGTTAGCAAGGAGGAAAGCAATCTGATAGAGAAAACCCCCCTGGCAGACGACTCTGACCTAAGACATTCCAAGCTCTTGACATCTTGCTTTAGACAAACTAATAGAAATAGAATCAGGATTTGATCTAGCTTGAATTCTCAAGGCTTATTTATTTCTTATAGCTTCACCATACAATAGAAGACAGATTTTCACAAATATGTTTCTTTTGTCCAAGGCACACTTTAATAACCCTATAACAAAGTTGGAGGAAGTATTTGTGTTTATTATAATATTGTTTATAGAGTGCATGTGTCTTAAATGCTTTTGTTGTGAGTGCAGTGTGACATGTAAAAGAAGTCACTATTTTGAAGAGTATTCACTTTCAACTACTGCATTTCTCCCTAAATATTTACTTATAAAGACAGCAAAGAAGATATAACATGTCACTATATAGTTAATTTAAATGTAATATTACATATCTGTGCTTATGCCTTGGCAGCACTAACTACATGTAATTAGTGATAGTTCAACCTGTTAGCAGTAAAGGTTAAGACCTATATTGCTGCCTGGCATGGTGGTATACACCTTTAATCCCAGTACTCAGGAGGCAGAGGCAGGCGTATACCTAAGAGTGAGTTCAAGGACAGCCAGGACTATTCAGAAATCCTGTCTTGAAAAAGAACAAAAACCCAACCAAATCAAATAAACTGTTAAAAATAAACTAATTGGTAAAAATATTCAAATTTAATTAACATATTAATGCCACACACTACCATATATAGTTTCCAGCATAGTGCACAGCACAGACATTGAAGATGGAAGTTATTTCATGCCTAGAAACCATTTTAGGTAGTTATTTAAAATGATAGATGGGGGTTGTAGAGATGGCTCAGTGGTTAAGAGCACATATTGCTTTTGCAGAGGACCTGTTCAGTTCCCAGTCATAAATAACATCAGGTAGCTCGCAACTGCCAGAGAACTAACTCCAGTACTCTAGGATTTGGCACCCTCTCTGATACCCTCTCTGGAGGTGTCTGCACTCATGGGCACATACCTACACACAGTCACGCATGTATACACATAATAGAAAAAATGATACAGATAAATCATTTTTAAAAGTCTTAGATTGTCCAGTCAATTAGACAATCCCATCACTAATTGCAATAGCAACAATAATAAAACTGGTGGTCAGTGCCTATGCCCCACATACTTGATAAATAACACATCACCTCCAATCGATTCTTAAATGATGTCTAACACATAGAAAGCAAAAAACTGATTAGGATGGCCCAGCCCACAGTGAGTGTGATTAGCACTAGGCAGATGGACCTGCTCTGATAAGGAACGCAGCTGAACAAGTCTGGGAGCAAGCTTCTGCATCCTATTCCTGCATGGAACTTTCTGCTTCCAGCTTCTGCTGTGAGTTCCTTTCTTGCTTCTACCAGTGATGGACTATATCCTATAAAATGAAATAAACCTTCCTCCCTAGGATGTTTTTGGTCGTGGTGTTTATTACAGCAATAGAAATCAAGCTAGGACATTATTCCTCACAATGATGCCTGCTGTTCATCCTAAGACCCTTGGATAGATGCGAAACTTCCAGCCCCTGTATTTTTCAACCTCGCCAGACACTTGTATTAGCCTTTTCTGGAGCTCCAGGGTCAAGTGCCTAAAGTTTCAATCAGCTGCCTTGAAATAAGACACTTATCTATGGCAGGCCCTTCTTTTCTGGGAAATGTCAAATAAAGAGAACAATGAAATCTATGGTGCTCCTTCTGTCTGTCTGTCTGTCTGTCTTCCTTCCTTTCCTCCTCCTCTTCTTCCTCCTTTTTCTTCTTGTTGTTTGTTTTATTGAAGACAGGGTTTCTCTCTGTAACCGTAGGTAGGTGTCCTGGAAACTAACTCTCTCTCTCTCTCTCTCTCTCTCTCTCTCTCTCTCTCTCTCTCTCTCTCTCTCTCTCTTCCACCTGCCTTTGTCTTTCTGGGATTAAAGGCATGCCCTACCACCCAGCTAGATATCCTTTCTTTAGGACCATTTGGCTTTATCACCTGGAACAGAAATAAGCCACATACAACTAGGCTCTAATGGTCTACCTATCAGAATCCCCTGCGGGTTCCAAAGATGCAGATTAAATATAGGGTAGACAAGTCTGTTTGTTTATTGGTTTGAAACTCTAATCACAGCCACGCTCACATTAGAATGTCCCAAATGGATTCTGTTTGATCAGATAAAAGGTAAGAATGATACAGTTTGCTTGTTTGGGCTGGAAGCCACCCAGATACTCCTCTACAGTGGTTTCTCTTGCTTGGGTTTGTAGGGAGCCCTGAAGACCCATTTGTGAGGCTACTTGCACACACATGCTGCCCTTTAGATTTGCTAATGACTGTTTACTAGAGAACGTTTGAGATGGTGATGATCAGGTCTTTTTCTAAAGGATGACAAACTATTATGGTAAATACCCTCACAGTGAGAACAGAAGAGCCCTTTCAGATCTTTAACATTCTTTTCCTCTGTCTATTCCTCCACCTGCTTCTCCTCTTCCTTCTTCTCCCCTCCTCCCACCTCCTTTTCTTCCTCCTCTCCCTTTTCCTCTCCTATCTTCCCCTCTCCCCTTTCTTCACTGCAAAGAGCATAATATTCCTCTGAATTCCATCTGCAAGTGCTGAGGTTATTTTTTTTTCTTTTTTCTTTTCCAGGCTGACCCACAAAGTGAGTGTCTGAACACAAATAGGGTATAAAAGTCAATTCTCTCTCAATAGCTGCCATTACTTTCACATACAAAATATCAAAGTAATTATAAATGGTATGGACTACTGGAAAAATAAAATTCAAGTTACATCCATAAGAGACTTTGCTATTGCTTGCTTCTAGACACAGGTTTTGTGTGTAACGGTGCAGAATTCTTGTGTGTGTGTGTGTGTGTGTGTGTGTGAGAGAGAGAGAGAGAGAGAGAGAGAGAGAGAGAGAGAGAGAGAGAGACAGAGACAGAGAGAGGTTGCAGTCTGAACTAAATAAATCCCCAAAAGGCAACTATATCTTTTTACAAAACAAACACACAAAACCCAAACCATCATTTTGCATATATATCAAGTTAGCTTAATTTTAATGAAGATAGATGAATTTAAGACAGATGGCCAACAATAATGAGAGGAAATATGCATGGAATGAAGTGTCCCACAATGTTTTTATGTACAAAAGTGCCCACAACAACACAGCACCCCACATGTTCATGCACAGTGGCGTGGATACACTGTGGTAATATCTATGTAGGCAGTACTGGACACTTATACAAAAGAAGAAAGCTAACTGCTTGCCCTGCCCCTAACCCTGAAATTTCCAGCCCAGGGGCTGGGCTGCCCTTATCCCCAGAGGCTATTCTCTATATAATCCAGACATTTTGGTCTCCCTGTCCCCTCCCCCCTTCTCCTTCTCTTCTAACTCTGTGCTAGCTCTTTCTCTCCTTCTCTTCCCTCTCCCCTCTCTTTCCCTTCCCACTGCACTCCCCTGGACTCAACTTACCTGAGAGCTTCTTCCCCCAAAACCTGCATTTAGTATGATCTAATCTGGTTTGAATTGGCTCATTTCACCGGCAGAGAAATAATTTATCAAATGGTGCAGAACGTTTAGGGTTGGGGACAGGGTACGCCAGATGCGGATTGAGGAATGCTGGGAGAGCCCGGAGGCCAGGTCTGCTTTGGTATGTAAGATATGCACAGCAGTTCCTTGTCTCAGGGTCTGAAACAAAACACTAACTATGTGTGGTTGTGGCAAAGACAGAATGAACTAAAGAAGTCAGGCACAGAGACCTCATAGTGTATGATTTCATTCCAAAAGAAGAAGAAAGTGCTCTAAGATGGAAGAAGTTGGGGCTTTGGGAATTTCTAAGGAAAAACCATTGGTATCACCAAGAGACCAGGAAGTGGCCTTAACACAGGCAGAGTTTATTCAAGTGCCTTTACTTGTGACATTTAATTGAGATGAGTGCTTGTGGTTGGAATACTTTCTAGGATGTTATTCTTTAGTAGAAAGGTTAAATAATTGCTTTGAAGTTCATTTATTTAAGGATAATCATGTAATTACCTCAGGCCTGAATCAGTGCCAGGATGTAAAAAGAGAAAACAGACACCTTACATTAATGAGACACCTGCTGTCATTTTATATCCTGTGTTGTCACCTAGATCTCAGTGAATGGTTATTGGTGACTGTAAAACACAACAGGGCTTCACGGGGGGAAAAAAAAAGTACATGTTACAGTATTCAAATATCAGTGTGGAAAGTGCCCATCAGAAGACTGTGATGTCCTGGAGGGAATGAGAGCAGAACGCACTGCTGAATGAGTCTTGTTGACTGGCTCTCACTCTTGTGCTCTTCCAACCTACTTTCTGACCATTCTTTGCTCAAGTAAACAATGAAGTTGCATTATATGTACAGTTTCTGTATTTCATTAGGATCACTAGTAATTTTTTTTCAACTAGAGAAGACATAATAACTAAGGCTTTGAAATGCTCATAATTTCAGGAAAAAGGCTACTTTTGGTTTTATTGTTGTCTTTTTTGTTTTATTTTGTTTAATGTTGTTGGTCTATCAATGTTTTCCAGCAGAACTTTCTGTGACTGGAAATCCTCCTATGTGGTGATAATGACCGCCATGAGCCTGCACCATTGACATGTAGTTAGGCTTACAGAAGAATCCACCTTTTTACTTTAGTGCCACTTAACTCAAATGTAAATGTAAGTAGGAAAGTGAGCCTAGTTGCTATTTTATTGGGTAGTGCAAGCCTTTGGTGGCTTTTTTTTTTTTATTGGTTTTGGTTGTTTGTTTTTTGAGTCTCATGGAGTACAGGTTGGTTTCAAATTCTCTATGTAATTGAAGCTGGCCTTGAGTCCTTGCTCTTTCTAACTCTGCTTACCCAGGTCCAAGTTACAGGCTTGTATCACTATGTTTAGCTGCATGGTAGATGCAAGTCTTGGTGATGAAAGCACATAATCCCTGACGGGATGACTGACTGCGGAAATGACTGGAAGTGACAGGCACAGAGCGCAGAGTTTTCAGAACAAGGATGGCAAATGTTCATTGTTTTGTAGTTTTTAGAAGGAAATGGCTTTCTCTGGGAAATCTGATAAAGAATTCCGTATTCTTAGTCATCAGAAAGAGGTTCTTAGGAAAAAAAAAACACCTCAAAAGCTCCAAATTCATCTCCAATCAATAGACTTTAAATACTTGTGCACAAGAAACAAAAATCAAGAGGCCACAGTGATAAGGCATTTGCCAGAAAACATTTGACTTAGGTTATAAGTAAATAACTACCGTCCTTTGATCTTAACTTAGTAAATGCTTCCAAGTATGTCGTTGCTCATCTCTGGTCTAGATGCTGCAGAAAACAGGACTTGGAACAGCTAAAGCACCGTCTCAGGTAAACTAAGATAGAATGTTCCTTTATTATTTTAGACTTAATGATGTTTAGGTTTTTTTTTCCATTAGATTATGTTTTGGCTTGAGAAAACTTGCTATTTTATAACATTTTACTTGTTGCTTATAGAGTCAGTCTTTTTGAACAAGGTCAGCAGGATATGACATAGTAACTTCTATCCACTCCTGTTGTCCGTGGAAATGCCCCACTGCACCAGCTTACACACATATTTCAGTCATTTTCCAGATGCTTTAGAATATCATGGCCTTACTAGAACAGAGACCCTTTAAGGCACTTTTATTATTTCCAGGCAGTGTAATGATTCACACACTGTCTAGTAGCAAGATTGAAAGATTGCTGGTAATTTTCTTCTCACTATAAACCATTCTGCCCTCTTCTCCTGAAATGTTATAGAGTTTCCATTTTCAGATCTTTGAGAAGTGTGTGTTTCAGACAGATAGACACACACACACACACACACACACACAAATTCACACACACACATGCACCCATGCACAAACACACACACACACATATTGGACTAAACTGAAAACTATACATACTAGTTTAAAATCTGACTATTTTAATCTCTGCACTTCCCTCTTTATAATCCTCTTTCTTCCATATTAACATTTATGAAATTAGGATATGTCTTAGAATCTACATGGAAAAGAACCTTGCTAGACTCTAGGTAGAAAGACTCAGTTTCAATAACATTATTATTGGCCAACTAGAGAAATTATGTTTTAGTGATGTTAGACTATATCGGCTCTTCCAAATGCTCACCTCAGTTTAATTACTGTCATTGTAAGTTAAAATTCAACTTATATAGTTGAATTCTTAATCTTTTAAAATGTCCTTAGGAAGATTACATTGCCAAGCAGTTTTGAAATGTAAAGTTATTTCTTATTCAAAAGTCTGCTTATCCTTCAGTAGATAATGTAATTAAGGGGAGAAGCTGCCAGATTTCTCTTAAATCAAAAAAATGTTGTACTGGAGCTAAATTGACTCTAAACTCAATACTACTGGTGTTCTTAGAAAAAAACAAAGAGTGGCTTGGAGAGATGGCTCAGTGGTTAAGAGCACTGACTGCTCTTCCAGAGGTCCTGAGTTCAATTCCCAGCAACCACATGGTGCCTCACAACCATCTGTAATGGGGTCTGATGCCCTCTTCTGGTGTGTCTGAAGACATCAACAGTGTACTCACATACATACAATAAATACAAATCTTTAAAAAAAGAAAAGAAGCAAAGAGACAGAAACACAAGGAGACCAAGATAGAAGTGATAGGGCCACACACCAGCAGCTGCTGAGGACTCCTGACCATGCCCTGAAGCTAGGTGGGAAACCTAGAAGAAGTGCTTCTCTAAGAGCTCCCCAGGGCACATGGCCCTCACCGCCCCTGGATCTTCAGCCTCCAGAGCGTGTAGAGAATACCTTTCTCTATTTGAAGCCATTTCTATTTGTCAGAACAGTCCTAGGAAACATATAATCGATGTCATGGGAACTTCAGTTTGATTGCATCTCACAATGACTGTGGAAGCTCTAGGACACTGTCATCCTTCAGCTGTAAGAAAACAGCTCTTGATTTAGCACTGTGTTAAGACATAGAACAAAACACATTATAGTTCATACAGTAGGTTCAGCTTCTATAGCTCCCCGATTAAACATCTAAAAATAGATCATAGGTAGGATGCCAATAATCCATAAAAGACCTCTGACCTATAACATACAATGGAAACAAAATAAATTAAAATGTCTGGAATCAAACTCTCTAGAACAGCAAAAAGGACACAGCCTAGTTATTAAATGTAAAATAAAGTGCAGAAATTATAACATGATTAGTTAAGAGATTGGAAGAGTTGATCAGACTGCATTGTTGAGCGTCACTCAGGATGACGATACTTGTGCCAATTCAGTGGAAGTTTTGTTGATTTTTGTAAATGCGTGTTGCATTTTTTAAATATTTGTGTGGAAAGACCAGGAATTGAATTTTAAAGGGTCAAAACAATAAAGAAGAATAATGGAATATGAACCATAAAATCAGTATAAAAGGAGCATGAATTAGAAGGATTGTACGGTCAGTGTCAGTCTGAACATAATACTGGCACTATGATCTCAGACTCCCAGTTCCAGAACTGAGAGAAAGGTACTTCTACTGTTCAAACTGTCTAGTCCAGTGGTTCTCAACCTCTGGGTTGAGACCGCTTTGGGGTTACCTAAGACTACTGGGAAACACAGGTATCTATTACATTATGATTCAAAACAGTAGCAACAAGTTATGAAGTAACAATAAAATAATTTTATGGTTGTGGTCATCACAACATGAAGAACTGTGTTAAAGGGTCACAGCATTAGGAAGGTTGTGAACCACTGATCTAGTTGTTGTATTTTGTTACAGCAACACAACGGACTAATCCATTATGGGATGATATTTAGCTACTTGATGTAAAGACAAAGATCATGTAGAACACAATTCTGATTTTATATGAAAATTTGAGCCTCAAATTATTATAGATCCCATTAAGCAAATACATTTTTTCTGTTATATCATGGAAATAATATCTCCTGCAATGCAACATACATAAGAAAATGTAAGCACTTCTTTTTAATTATTCGGGGGATGGAGTAAGATCTAAAGTACAGCTAGTGGAACTTGTAGCTATATCAAAGCGCTCTCTGGATTGAGATGCTCAACAATGGGATAGGAGGCTTTGAGGAGACAGACTTTGGGGTTCTCTATAGAAATACCCCAATGCTCATAATTGCTTCTAACACTCACAATAAAACCTTAGTCTTGGTAGAATTATAATGATCCCTACCGATAATGACTCTAATGGTTTATGATCTTACTATAAGCTAGGCATCAGCTGAGTTCTTTGCATACATATTCATGTTTAACCTTCAGCACACCACCACGGGGTAGTTATAATATGCTTGCAGCTGGAAAACAGGGAGGACCAAAAGGTTAATGAATTTGATCTTGAACACTATTTTCTCTACCTAGCTTCATCTAGCTAGCTATTTCTCGACTTCTCAGCTGCTTATTACAAAATAAGTTTTTTTTTAAAACTGCTAAGATATGGATAGATAGATAGATAGATAGATAGATAGATAGGTTAATTAATTAAATTTAAAAGTCTTTTTGTATCTGGCCAACCAGGAGGTGCTATCATGGGAGCTGACATTGCTTACAACAAAGAAAAAGAGTTTCCAGCACAAGGAGTCCTAGAGCTATGACATCTACCTGTAGCTGCTAGTCAAGCTGCACAGGTTCCTGGCCAGACTCCACCTTCAATCAGGTTGTGCTGAAAGGGTAATATATTAATTGTACTAGCTGGCCACCTCTGTCCTTGCTCCAGATGATCTGAAAGATGAAGCTTTCTGGCTGTGGTTGTGGGGGTGATTACAGATGACGTGGCGCTACAAGTGTCCAAGCTGAAGGTGTGTACACTGTGAGTGAGCAGTCGGGTCCACAGACTGAGAGTAATATCCTCATCTATCTACAGCTGGCACTGGAGTCCTCCAAGGGCCTTGGCACCATGTTCATGTCTGTTTCTTGGAAGGGCCTAGAGATGTGTTGCTCTTTTGCCCTGGCTTCAGGAAGTCCACACAGCCACATGAAATCCTATGTTAGATCTAAGGACAAGAACTTTGAGCATGCCAGAGGCTGAAGGGCCAGCAGTGGCTACAAAACCTAACCTTGGATCTTACGGTTATTAAAAAAAGGTTTGGAATTCAAAACCAAGCCAAACTGAAAACAATTACAAAGCTAATACACATAGTTTCAGGATGCCTTTACTCAGTTTTCCTTATTAACATTTTCAGTACCAGGATTAAGAATTCTAAGTTCCAGAGACTGAACGCCAACCAAAGAGCATGCACAGGATGGACCTAGGCCCCCTGCACATATGTAGCAGATGCGTAGCTTGGTCTTAATGCAGGTCCCCTAACAACAGAAGTTGGGGGTAAGGCTGCTGTCCCTGAATCTGTGGCCAACCTGTGAATCCCATTCTCTGAACTGGGCCACCTTGTGTGGCCTCATTGGCAGAAGATGGGCCTAGTCCTGAAGAGACTTGAATTGCAGGGAGGCCAGGGTGGGGTGGGGTAGGGGAGTAGGGAGGGTTGAGGTTTTGGGGAGGTATGTGTGGTGTGATATCTAGAGGGGGACTCCCCTTTTTCAAAGAAGGGAAGAGGAGAATGGGGAGAGGATCTGTGTGAATTGGTTGATATTGGGATGTAAAGTGAATAAATAAATAAATAAATTTAATTAAAAAGGAATTCTAAGTAAAGGATTTAAGTATACTAATCTATGTCATAGAACTTTCTTTCTCCGCACTAACATTCTTTTCTTTCGCAGGACTCACTCCATGTTTGGGCATGGCATTCTGTTTTGCATGTTCTGCTCTTTCAAACATTATTTTACAACTGTGGCTCTTTTTCTCTTTTTGTTTTTTGTTTGTTTGTTTGGTTGGTTTTTTTGTTTGTTTGGTTTTTTTTGGTTTTTTTTTTTCTTTTTAATAAGGACCTTGACTGTCCTGGAATTTGCTTCGTAGACCAGGCTGGCCTCGAACTCAGAGATCTACCTGCCTCTGCCTCCCAAGTGCTGGGATTAAAGGTATGTGCTGCCACCACCTGGCCAATATTGTGACTCTTTTAAAGACAACAATCAGGCAGTAGAATATCTCTGGATTTAGTAACTGCTAACACTTTCTCTCCCTTTGACTGAGATTAGACTTTTTGGTCTCTCTCTCTCTCTCTCACACACACACACACACACATACACACACACACACACACACACACACACACACACACACACACACACACGATACATAAATGTGATTGATGGCACGGTGTCCACACTTATCACTGGTTGCATGATGTTTCAGTTTCTTTCTGCTACCCTCTGATGCTAATGTGATCATTTTGTGAAGGTGATATCTGCCAGTTTTCTACTATAATGTCACTAATTAATGAATATCACTTAATAGGACATACTTGAGAATCATGAAAATACCTGGTAAGACTAGCATCTATTGTTGAATATTTAACAAAAATTAATCCTAGGATTTATAAAATTGTAATTTGCTTTCCATCGTCCCTTTTATACCTAATACTAAGAAATACATTCAATGAAAAACTCTTCATGTCATTTATAATGTAAGCAAATATTGACATGAATTCATCGATATTTCCTATAATCATAGATTTATTTATGATTATTTTGATTCCAAGAATCTAAAATTTAGTCATTGATATCTCATTCAATCTAATTTCTGTGCCCTTTCTTCATGCCTCTGTATATGTCAAATATATAAATAAATACATACTGGCTAGATATGTATGACATATAATGTATATCAATATAGTATATATAAATCAACCCCCTTCCCGCTTTGGTTTTTGAAGACAGGAGCTCACTATTTAGCCTTTGCTGGTCTCTAACTCATAGAAATCCATCTCCCTTGACTTCCTAAAGGTTAGGATTAAAGGCGTGTGCCACAATATAGAACTTAGATTAGCACCTTTCTCAAAATCCAAGGGACCATGGGCTCCTAATGCCATTCAGCTGCCTAAACTGAACCAACAACCCCTTTTAAACACTGCGGCTGGCTCCTTCTCACGGTGAAATGGTACTGGGAGAGTAAAATGTGGGGGCTAAACGTGCTTGTCTCTCTAACTTGATAGATTTTAAGAAATGAAAACTAAAATCTGATCCATTGATTCTGCCTTTGGGGCCAACAGTCTTAGACGCGACACCTGCTCACATGAGGAGGTCAGAGTTCATCCAGTGGTGACTCGTGACCACGGTGTGTGGGTTCTGTGTTGGCTACAGAGGGCTGCAGACTCTAAACATGTTGTATCTGCTGCTTGACTGGTTTAAACAAATCCTAGAATCTGGGTTTTATTCACAGATCATTTCTCAGGGCCCGCAATAACAAGTTCCATGATTACAAACAAATACACACAAGCTACACCATCAGAGTGCTACACAATCTGTGCGAGAGACTAACTCCCAAGCCGCCTTTAGTCCCAGTTCGGCTGTGACTCAGAAGACCGCATGCCAATTCAGACTCATTAACCTCCTCGACACACTTCCTTCAACAGACCATAAATAAGTTTGACTCTGACTTGGAGTTTCCTGTGCCAGCTTCCAGCTCCAGCTCACTCACTAGCTGTAGGGCACACTCCTTTTCCCTCCCATTTGCTAGAAGCAGGAAAAGCAGCGGATTTGAAATTTAAATGACCTCAGGCAATGCGTTGACCTAAATTCTCTGTCAGTGATTTAAGAGGCGTTCAATGGCTGTAGGCAGGAACAAAGACAAAACTGGAAAATTCTCCCCATGAATAATCTCATGCAACTTCGGGGCCAGATTTTGTCTTCAGGTCCCTGCAAATGACTCAGTAATGTTTTCGTCTTGGGGAAAATCAACAGGACCTCTGCACTGTGAACATAATATTGAATTCCAAACAGTCACTGTTTAGGAAAAGACAGATGATGCCGGAGCCAGGGAGCTCTGAAGGATTTAGTGAGCAGAAAAGTAGTATAACAAAGACAAATAAATCTTAATAAAAATGATAGCATAATAAGTATTATAAACAACACGCGGAGAAGTTCAGGTGAGTGGGATCCGTGTACTGGGGTACTTCTGGGATGCTCACTTGGTGGGATGACTGTTTAGTAGTCCTTCTGGAACCCATAATACATTTTGAGCTCTAAGCATATGGCTCAGACAGGGATGAAAAGCTATCCTATCGTTTTCTTCAATGAAAGATGTTCCATACAATACTGAATCATCCTTATTTCACACCTTACAATCAACAACAGAAGCGGAAACCTCTGAACCAGCCTGAGTAGAGCAGGATCTGTTCGAACAGAATAAAGGTTGAACACATTTTATATATATATATAAAAAATGCTTTCATATTATTCTATTTTGTATCATCTTTAAAAAAAAAGCTACCATAACCTAGATAATATATTTGACAAGCAGAAGAAATTCTTTTCACAGAGGCTCACAAGAAAAATGTGCTTATGAAATGTGTCAATGGGCATAGGCATTGCTTTTCCTGTTATACTGATAGAAAATTAATTATGCTTGAAAATTTAGTTATCAGATATGTTTGTTGATAATATGAGTGATGCTTTAAAAGACCTTTTGTGAACTACATTTAACAATAGCTTTTAGTAATCCAGCCCAGGAACTGTAAACGGTGCCTGATCACACCTATCTACTATCATCACACCTATCTACTATGTGGGTGGACTTAGGATTCGAAGGATCACACAGCACAGCACAGCAGGTATTTCATGTCAAGGGTAAGGAGTGTTCGCAGCACATTATTTCACTGCAGTGCTTCTTAGAGGAGAATAAAAAGATGCATTCACAATGCTGTTTTTTTTTAAATTAACCAATCATATTTATGTATAAATAATGTCACAATTTACAAGATGTCGATACAATAACTTTAGAGCCAATTGATAATGGTAAAAGACTTATCCCAAAGTTTCTAACCTTGTGAAAACATAACTACTTGTGGTATTTGCCACGCAGGTTCATGTCTGCGTCCACAGTTCTTCCTTACCTTCTGGCATGCTCCCTTTCTCTGCAACTCTTAGCGCTGCTCCCCTTTTCCATGTCCAATCACAGACCTTCTCTGCATTAATGTAATTGGACAGGGAAAATCCTTTGAGACACACACACACACACACACACACACACACACACCATATAGGTGATTCTCCTTTTATTAACCTCAATAACCCAACTGGGACAGAATTGTACACTACCTAGCTACCTGGGAGAGGTTGGATATGCAAAGAAGGAATGTTTGCAGTCAGTAAAGTTTTGCTGTCAGTTTTTTTCTCTTTCTTTGCTTTTTGTTTGTTTGTTTGTTTAATAGTACAAATTGTGTTTTCTATAAGATATTCTGATCATAGTTTCCCATTCCAAAGCTCCTCCTAGATTCTTCCTCCCTATCCACCCAGATCTACCCCAGGCCTGCACTGCACTTAGGTTTGGTTGATATATATATATATATATATATATATATATGTGCTCAGTTGAGTCTCTATTGGAGAAAACAATATTCTCCTGTGGCTGTCACTTGGTGATGACTTCAGTGCTAGTGACTTCAGACTTGTCTCCATTTTCCCCTCTGAGAGCTACGTTTAGACCTGTTGCAGGCCCTTCCTGGGTTCCAATTGAGTCTCCATTGGAGAAAGAACAATATTCTCCTGTGGTTGTCCTGTGGTTGTGAGAGGACTTGTCTCCATTTTCCCCTCTGAGATCTGTGTTTAGACCTGTTGTAGGCTCTCCCTGGATTCTTTCTCTCTTGAAACCATTAGCCGCTGCGTGAAGGAAAGCACAACACAAACTTAGTTCAGAAACAATGGTAACTCAATCTCTGGGTGAAACAACTAAAACCTAATCTTGTAAGTCTTATTAAAAACTGATCCCTCTGGTGGCGGATCCTTGCAGATCCTCTAAGACACCGGAAAACTCTAGCAGTTCCATCTTACTCCTCTGCTGTCCCAGCTCCAAAGCCCACAATGCTGTTGTTAAATGCTGAAAAACTAAGGACCATGTTGCTGTCTCTATCAACCCAGTGCTTTGAGTACCCTCTCTCTGGTGCTTTTCAAGACACTAAATAATCTCTAAACAAAATCGTTCCTTTTCATTCCCAACTGGTTATTGTTTGTTCTTTCTGTGAGTTTATTTGCATTCTTTTTTGTGTAAAAAAAACAAACAAAAAGCAAAGCAAAACAAAGTCGAGCTGTCACTTCACAAAGCTGGGATTGTCTAAGTCTAATGTCTAATCCTTATTGGTATCTATGCTTAAGTAAAAGAGGTTGTGCCCTGAGAGACTTTTTGTTTGTTTTGTTTTGGTTTTGGTTTTGGTTTTTTGTTTTTTTGTTTTTAATCTTTTTGTTTTCAAAATAAAGAGGAGTTAGGGCTAGGGAACCAAAAAAGATAGTACAACACTTACCCCATAACCCGTAACAAATAAAACCTCTCCCATGATACATAAAACAAGAATCTGATTCTTGACAATCTTGTCTCTTGAATTCCAAGTCTTCTAAGACTATTTACTTAGTTTCACACAAAAGTAGATGATGATGATGATGATGAAGATAGGGGCAAGGTCTTATGTAGGCTAAGCTAGCTTGGAATTTCTCTATCTAGCCAAGTAGAGCAGGAACTACTGATTTTCCTGCCCCAGATCCAAGGTACTTGGATTACATGTGTGTACCACCACACTCAATGTCAATGGTGCTAGAGACAGAGCACAGGCCTTTAGGCATGCCTGGTAAGCACTCCTGGGCTACCTCCTCAGCTACTTTAATTTTCAAATAATAAATGTTCAGTGATAATTTCTTTGTACATTTCTTCCTAGTGTTGTCTTATACCTACCCACCTGCTACCAAAACACGTTCATAAATATCCCTAGTTCTCTCCTCTTTTATTTGTCAATCAATCAATTTTCCAAAATACAAATATATGAGTTCACAGATAATATGTTTTATACTTTAATCTTTTTTCTTTGAGTTAAGTTTTTGTTTTTTGTTTTTTTTTTAAGAAAGAAGAATGAGAGAGAGGTAGAATGAAGAATACAGAGAGAAATTGAAGAAATACAAACTGTTGAAATAACATACACCAAAAGTTACAAAATTAATTTCCTAATCTCATTTCCCTTCCTATCTTGAGATAAAAATGTAGGTCTAAAAAAAACCCAATACTTACAAAAAGAACCTTGGTTTACAATAGACAAAAATGTACACAGTATATTTGCTTAAACTAAGTTTTGCCTATGGTTAAATAATATCTTTTTGGTCATTTGGTTTTTAAATCAGGTTTCTTAGAGTTAGGCATGAAAATTATATCAGACACAATCAGTTAAACGACAATCTGATATGTAGACTTTAACAATTTTTTTATTAATTACACTTACAAGGCAACATAAAAATGGTTTCATTAATAGTAATCTTGTGTGGCAAATGAGATATTTTATAATTTTTAAGTATCAAAAATAAAATGTTCTTCTCAGATAATGCCTGCTTTCGGTTTTCCTCTCTATTGTTTAGATTTTTAGGTGCTCAGCTCATCTACATATTACATGACTTGAATTAATCATTTTATTGATTAAACACATTAGTCATAACCTCAGAGTACCCAGAATACATTGGTGTGGCATTAAGAGAAAGAAGTCAAATCTTTCCCCTTGGAGTGGTTTCACAGCAAGAGGCCAGATTTGAACTCTTTTCTTCTCTGTCCCTGTGTCTTTCATCACCTCCTGTGAGTGTGTGTGTGTGTGTGTGTGTGTGTGTGTGTGTGTGTGTGTGTGTGAATGTGTCTGTCTGTCCCTAACAAAGGGCTTTTGCTCTGTATTTATTGAACAACCCAGAAAATATCACATGGGAGAAGGAACGAGGGATACTTTACAGAAACATTTAACAGAGTTTTACAAGGGACAGAACTTCACTGATCCCAACTGACCCAGACAAACAAACAAGTAAGATCAAGCAACATCCGTATGTTGCTTTCAATATTTACAGGTTATATTGATTTTTCATAAGGTTGCTTTCAACCTATGTGCTGTTTTCAGCATTTATTATCATAGCACATAAGCACACATACATTATTCATGGGTCAGTGCCACGGAGGACTACATGATTTAAGATTAAAGCTGTGTAGGATCTTAGGTTGTGAAAGTTGATCACATGGGAAGGAAGTCTAAGTAAGGTTGGTTGTTACGTTATTCCCTCAAAGGCAGATTAAGCCAGCAGGCTGAGTACACAGTAGTAGAGCTGTCTTAATTCTTAAGTCACCTGTAGCTGTGAGTCCCAGCAAAAGTTTCAGTCTCCATGAATGTTAGACTTATTTTCATAATAAAAGCATCATGAATCATGTCTAGGTAGCAATGGAAGTGGTATAAATGTGAGTTTTGTGAAATTTTCTTTCTCAGATGGGGGTGGGGAACACATATTCCTATGACATCTTTCCAGGTTCCCATTTTCTTCCTTCTACCACTGAGGCCTGCACCTGGGAGGAAGTGGTAAGTTGAAGATGCAAAGGCATCCTATGAGGAAAGGGAGTCCCAAGGAGGAAGACAAGGAGAAACTGGATTTTACAACAAAAGTAGTTTGTCTTGAAAATTTGTTCTGCATATTAATTCAAGAGATGATGCCCTCAAAAACAGAAAGAAAAATAATTAATTTGATTGCTTCTTCTTAAGAATTCTACCACTTTTAGGTTTTCCACAACATTGATAATATCCTGCCAATTATGTTTTGTCTGGCTGAATGTAATGGCTCCTTAGCTCTGTAACTTTACAAAATTCTTCACTGTCCAGCAAAATGAACTTACTGTTAGTATATCTCAGAAAGTACAGTAATATTTCCCTGTATTTAAATTCATAGAGATATTCAGGGAGGTTAAAAACTAAAGGAGCAAAAGACTTTTCATGCTGATTTTCAAAGCAGAAATGAATAAAACTCAATTTCTGTCTCCTACTCCATATTATAAAATGAAAAATTTAAAGGTCACTAAAAAAATAAAAACCTTTTTAAAAACTCTCATCTTTGGATACATTTTGATCTTCATCTTAATCACCAAGCCACTGACAACTAAGGAGAGACTTAATACTCTCTTGCTTTACTCACGGAGTGGTAAGAGCAACACACTATTTTCTGTTCAGCTTTAGGGTTGACGAAGACAAAGACAATGAACATACCTTCAACTCCAACCCTTGAACTGGCCACGTTCACGGTGGTAGGCAGAGGTGGAGCTAAACTAGAAGGTAAACACAGGAAGTAAAGACAGGAAGTTGGTCTCCCAGGGATTCACTGAACCAATCAGGTAGTTCTCCATTTCCCTAACAATGCCAGGGTATCCACAGTGTTTTGAAAGCTGGAAACTTATCTTGGATTCTTTCTGTTCATTAACTTCTCACATTATAATTTGGCCATTGAACCAGGCACGGTGAGGCACGCGATAATTCCGTCACTCGGGAGACAAAGGTATAGGTGAATAGTTGTGATTGCAAGGCTAACTTGGTCTATCTATCCAGTCCCCGGGTAAGCAGGGCTCTACAGTGAGACCCTGTCAAAATACAAAAATAAAATAAAAATGGCTCTCTTGCATCTCTTATTTTCACACTCTCCTAGCCTCTCTCTTGCCCCCTCTTGGATTCTCCTCCCCTACCCTCTCTCTCCACATGGCCAGCCTCTACTTCTCTACTCTCTTCTTCTCTCTGCCTTTCTCTGCTTCTACTACCCCCTTAACTCTCATCCCATGCCCTGAATAAACTCTATTCTGTACTAAAAATAAATAAATAAATAAATAAAAATAATGGTCATTGCACAGCTCCTTTTATAACAACTTATAAATTTCCTTTCTTTTCTTTTTTTCTTTTTAAAGGAGGCTCTTGCTATGCAGGTCAACTTGACCTCAAACTTGTGATTCTATTGTTTTTGCCTCCCGAGTGCTGGGATTAGGGTGTGTGCCAGCATGCTGGCTGAGTTCTGTCTTTCACAATCCAACATTTGAAAATTACATTTACTTATTGCGGTCCACTGCTCAGAACCATTTTGCAGGTAGGTGCCTGTGGTGCACTGATCAAAACTATACTTCTTAGAAAAGGCAAAGCCTTTCAGAACTCAATCCAACTTACTCTTTCAGGTCAACCAGACACCCCAGGGCTCCCAGGGACTAAGCCATCAACCAAGGGGTACATGTGGTTCCAGCCAAAAGATTGGCAGAGGAATGCCTTGTTGGGCATCAGTGGGAGGAGAGGTCTTTGATCCTGTGAAGGCTTAATAGAGGCCCCAGTGTGGGGAAATCGAGTGGGGGTCATGGGAGTGGGTTGGGTGGAGGAGCATATTCTTGGAGGCAGGAGGTGGGAGGATGGGTTGGGGGTTTTCGGGGAGGGGGGAAACCAGGAAGGGGTATAACATTTGAAATGTAAATGAAGAATATAGTCAATTAAAAAAAAACAGAAGAAGAAGAAAAAAAACCTTACTCTTTCAGTACTGGTCTCAATACTCCTTACAGGGCATTACCCTACAACGAGCCCTTGCCTTGCTAATATTTTGTTAAGATTAGCATTTTTCCATTTCAAGACCTTTCAGCATTCAGGACTCAATCTAAACATCTCCAGAGTCTAAAGCTTCCCTTCATGATCCTGTCAGAACTGGACCATCATTCATTTCATTCCCTATACTTTTTTCATTCATTTGTGATCACAGGTTTCATAATATGATTAAATAATCAATATCAGGGTGAAAGCTCCCCCAAAGCAAAGTAACTCAGAAATGAGTCTTTTTGAGCTGTACCTGCTTCTGCCTAGAATAGTAATTGGCACCCAGTATGTATCCACATGTCTAACGATGGGTCCCAAACTACAAGAACATTAAGTCTGACAACTATTTTTTTGTGTGTGTCAGGTCAAGCAACAAATAATTTTCTCTGTGTGTGTCTTGTCCAAAAAGGACAGAAGTAATCTAGTATGAAATTGCTTAAAGGGTTATTTTCTATTTCTTTTCTCTCCTTGAGAAAGGTTACACTAAAAATATAGACCATTGGCGCACAATTCACCAATGGCAGTCTCTCTTTATGCCTCAATTTACAGAAATGAACCTCTGAGAAGATCAACCAATATGAAATAAAGAAATTAATTTGTATAAACCAGTGAAATAGATTTTATTGAAATAACTGATTAATTTCATCAAAAATCGTCAAATTTAGAGCAATTTCTATCAACTGTAAGTAGGAACAATGGAAATAACTATCACATTGATATTCACACAGTAATCTTACCATATACCCCTGGTATTTACTTGGTGCCAATTATGTTTCAGATACTGACTTGATTATGGAAACGTGAACTTGAATACGTGGTTCCAAATATCTAGGCTTTCGTTTAGACATGAAAACACTCATTTGCTAAATGAACCGGGTCCTTCTTCTTGAAAGTCCATCACTACCACACAACACCTCTGCTCAGAAAATGAAATGGACTCTTCTGAATCCCAACATATGATTGAGGCTCCCAGGAAAAACATTAATGTTTTCTTGAATCCAATTAGCGACAGCAGATGACACCATTGAAAAGGTGAGTAAATAACATTTGCATGAGAGATGCTCTTATGATTAAATAAATGCTTCCTAGTCACGGAAGACCTGCAGTATCCGAGCACTGCACACTGCTTTCCAGCCACTGTCAAGTGCGACATGCATCGTGAAGCAGGGTCACCAGCATAAACGTGTTTGGCTAAGCTGCTTAAGGATGCTCAGTTTTCATCCTTAGGTCTGAATCCACATTAACATTTTCAATAATAAGGTTTCAGGCTTGTTCCCACCCAAATGTGCTCCAAAGTCTCTGTGTAGCCAGAGCTATCATTATTTGAAATAGGTTACCACAGGAAGGAAGATGAGTGGAACAGAAAAGGAGAAACATTATATGAGTCTTTAACAGCTTCATTGAAAATCAAAATTTCTGTAACTCCTGCTAGGGTAATGTGCTTTTAAGTTATACCACAAGTGATGTCATTCTTCTTCAATGCCAAAAGTAAGCTAAACTCAGTTTCTGGCCCACTCTCTCTTTTACATTTAAGTTTTCTTTTGAGATGCCAAATCCTTAAGTTCAGACTCCATTTTAAATAACCTGTCCTAAGTTTTAACTCAGATAAACTAACAGGTTGGAACCTAACATCAGTTTCCAAGTTGCTCCTCTACAAAAACAAAGCCTATCTCCATTAGCCTAGATTAATCCCCAACAAGACCAGTGTCTCCAGGTTATACCCTCAACAAGACCAGTGTCTCCAGGTTATTCCCTCAACAAACCTGAACCCCCAGGTTACAAGCCCTCCCCCTGCCTAATAACGACTAATGTAGAGAGGAACAGAAATTAAGTTTATGATATGACTCCCAGCACCAGTCATTTACACTAAAGGGCACAGTAGCTTTCCAATTAGATGCTTGCACATGTACTCCCTGCTTGCTGCTCACTATAAAGCCTTACCCTGATAGATATTCAGGGCTCCCCCACCACTAAAACCATCCTGATGATTGTGGTGCATTGGTGGGTAGGGGAGAGCAAGCTAGCTAGAATAGAATTAAGACCCTGCTGTGAGTTTGATCAATTAGCTCCTGTCTGTTTTTTTTGGATTCCACTAACATTTCCCTGGCACTACATGTTCAGTCTTTTCCTAAAACTGTTTGGTGATGATTTTCAAATTCGAACTCTCCTCTTCAAATTCCATTTGTTGTCACCACTGTCTTCTTGAGTCCATACATAACCTCCATTACTAAATTTTAGAGCATTGTTCTCTAAGGCCTTCCTTAGAACTAGTACATCTTTTGTTTCTACAATGATTTTCAGATACTCTAATTTTCGTTATTTAAAGCAGAGTATCTCAATCTTTGATGCACATGTGAATGACCAGGATTCACTTATTAAAGAATATATTCTTATATTCTAATTCAGTGTACCTTGAATGAAATTGATCATGCGTAAACAAGTTCTTCAGTGACCATGATAATGATGGTGGTGATGGTGTTGGTCATGGTATTGATGATGATGTTTGTGATGGCAGAGATGATGGTGATGGTGATGGTGTTGGTCATGGTATTGATCATGATGTTGGTGATGGCAGTGATGGTGGTAATGGTGTTGGTGATGGCAGAGATGATGGTGATGGTGTTGGTCATGGTATTGATGATGATGTTGGTGATGGCAGTGATGGTGGTGATGGTGTTGGTCATGGTATTGATGATGATGTTGGTGATGGCAGTTATGGTGTCAGTGATGGTAATGATGGTGTTGGTGACAATAGTGATGGCGATGATGGTGTTGGAGATAGTGATAATTACACAGATCACTTGGGAATATAGCAAGGTTCTAGTCATACACCATTTAGTTCAGAGGCTTGTACACTCATAAAGCTATTGAACATTAGACATGTGGCTAGTCCTAATAGGTTTATGATTATATTTGTATCTATCTATCTATCTATCTATCTATCTATCTATCTATCTATCACTTATATCTATCTATCCTATCTATCTATCTCACCAGAGTTCAAGTATATATAGAATAAAAAAAGAATGTAAAATATATTTTATTTTGTATTAATCACAAATTGAACTATTATTTCAGACATATTAGATTAGATGAAATATAAGATTTTCACATGCTTTTTTTTTTTACCTATTTTAAGGTGCATGATAGAAAATTTAAATTTATTTGGAGTTCATATTACATTCCTTTTGGTTGAAACTGCTGTAATAGAGGCAGACATTTCAAATCCTAGCCAGAACGCTCACTTAACTGGCACATTCCCTGGCTCATGATGTCATCTACCACCCTCACATTTGCATTTGTAGTATTTTCCTCAAATGGGATATTCCAAATCAAATATATTTATAGATTCACAAAACCTGCCCTGTTGTCTAGACATGAGACAGTTCCCAGGAAGAGCTTTAACTGCCTACTGTGTCCTACCTATGTGATGCTCCCAATACCACTGAATGATCTCTGCCCTTCAGTCTCCTATTTGAGTGAGTCTTTTTCAGCCACAGTATCACCTAGCTCAGTGGTCTTGCTTGAAAACAGTTGTAGAGGTTTATTAATCTCTGCAGGCATTTGCTAATGCTGTACTTCCAGTCAGAAGGCTCAACATTTCCAAGGCTATAGAGGGTCTGCTTTTCCTCTGAAGACCACCTCCAGACTCCACTCTACAATAAATACATTGGCATAGTCCAGATGGTGAAGATTCCCATCTAGCATGTCTGAATGGTGAAGATTCCCATCTAGCATGTCTGAATAAGCTGCCACCTCTCTGTGTTGTCTTAGGGAATCTGAGCTTACTTTCTGCTGTGTTGTGGATAGTCCTGGGTTTGTATTTCGATGCTAATCCCACTCCTGGGAGGGGCTGCAGACAAGGAGTTGCCTTGTGAACCTTCTCCCCACCTTAGTTTTTCTTTTCCTTTTTTTTTTTTTAAAAAAATGGTAATATCTTTTTTTTTTAAATTTACATTCCAAATCATTTCCCCTTTCCTGTTTCCTCCCTCCCCGAAAGTCCCATAAGCCCCCTTCCCTCCCTCTTTTCTCCATTCAACCCCCTCTCGTTTCTCTGTCCTGGCGTTCCCCTACATCCAGGCTTTCCAGGACCAGGGGTCTCTCCTTCCATCTTCTTAGAAATCTATTGCACTGCGAATTGTGTCTAGGGTATTCCTTTTTCAAATCAAGGTTTGAGCCAATGATTGGGCAGGAGGAAGGAGGAGGAGCTGAGGGTTTGGGGGAGGAGCGACGGAGAATCTACGGGGGGGGAGGGGAAGGGGAGGAGCTAAGGGGGATTGACAAGAAGATGGGGAGAAGCTCCTGGCGTGGAGAAACTGCAAGTTGTATGGGATAACATAGATGGGAATAGAGTAGTATAGTGGGAGATCCGCCCAATCTAGGTGTATAGCTTATATTGTTATTGATTGAGTTGAGATTTCTGTTACCGGGTTGGAAAAATATAGCAACACTGCTGTATCTTCATTCTAGCATTTTCTAAGATCCCCGAGAATAAATTATTTAAGAAGCATTCTTATACATCAAGCACCCCCACCCCACGTTCTACTGAGGTTTTTGATTAGGTAGAAACATTATAAAACATCCAAATCAAATGCACAATGTACAAGCTACATAATAGACATAGAGAATTCTTCAGTGAGCTTGTTCCAGGAAAAAAAAAACAAAACAAAACCCTGCCCACTATTGCCTTATGCTTTTACCAGGCATGCAAGGATGTTGGCAGTGGGCACCTGTTTCTAGTTCTGAACTTCTAGCCCTCTGTGGCAGCTAGCTGTGGTGCTGTTCTTCAGGTTCTTCACTGACAAAACAGCCTTTCTTCCCTTTGCTGTCTTTGTTTGGAAGGAATTCACTCTCTCTAATACTTAATGTAAGTGAGGTTTCGCTCTGTCTCTGAGGATTGGGTCTGCACATAAATTATTTGGAATTATGCGAGAGATTTGTCTCTTTCCCTCATTAATTATGTAATTACTTTAATTATTTATGTAAGTATAGATTTATTTTGTTGTTTAAATTACTTTAACTTTGGCCACTGGGAAACACTAAATTTAGTTCCTGGCTCCTTTTAATATACTCCATTTTTTTTTGCACTTTCTTATATATGTTGATACTACAAAATGTGCCAAGTTCACTGTGTAAACCCCTTTGCTAAAGCCCAAATCAGCTACTTCTCCATGGATCATTGGTTCCTTTGAAGAACAATGTCAGGAAGCAAGATGTTGGTTCTAGGGTACTTAATGCTACCAGACTATCTATGTATCTATGTATCTATCTATCTATCTATCTATCTATCTATCTATCTATCTATCTACCTATCTATCTACACATACACACATATGTATGTGTATATGTGTGTGAATATGTATGCATATATATATATGTATATGTATATACACACATATATACATATATATATATTTATACACATATACATATTTATGAAGAACCTAAGTTTGGTATGCACATACAACTCAGTATGTCTCTGTGTTACCACCTATATCTATATAAAGCTATGAATTCATAAAGATGTCTCCATCTCATCTATTACCATCTACACAAGACTCTTTTCTTTCTTGTCTATAAGCCCTCACTCCTCAGAGTAAGAAACCTGGCCTTCGCCATCTGCTGTCTGTTTACTCAGCCCCACACATATAACTAACAGTGCACACATCCCCAGACAAGATCCTTATGCCTTCTGACTCTTGCCATCTACCAGCTGAAGGAAACAAGATTCATCTTTTCACACTTTTCCCTACATGATGTATAAGTGTAATTCTTATCGAGGCCGTTAACCTGCACTTCCACACGGACTCTCTACATTATTTATAACTGAAGAACTTACTAGGCTTCTCCCCTTAGTTTTTTGAATAGTTTTGCTCATCTAGGTACAGAGACAATGGCAGACAAACAGTTTGGGTTTATCTTTTCAAAAATGGGAGCTTTGCCCACTATTCTCAACAAAATATTGAAAACTAGGCCAAAACACAGGGGTGGTCATAAACTGCCTCTTTGACCTCACTGTAATCATGCTTGTATTTGTCCAGCGTTTAAAACTGATGGTAGAGAAAAGAACCAGTGCTTCACTTATCCCTACCTTTCTGCGAATTTTCCTTTGTATCAAAGGTAGTGGTAATGAGATGCACCAAGTGGAATTGGTCTGAATATAACTCCTCAAGCTGCCAAGATTTTAATAAGCATATGAGTCATAGGAATCACCCTATAATTTTGTCCAGTATAACTTAAAAGAAAATCACAGTGGTTTTATGATCAACGCAAAACCACGAGACTTTGAAGAGTTGTGGAAACAATGGTCCCCAGTTAAGCATCCTCTGTGTTTGAGAGTGTCACTGAGACTGCATTGTCTGCTGTGCTTGGGAGTCCCAGGCCAGCAGTGAATATGTTTGAAACGCTAACTCTGCTACAGTCTCATATTTATGGAGGAAAAGACTGGTCAGATTTCCCGAATCAGAGTCTCTTCATTTCCATAAGATTTTGTCCTTCCTGTTTCTCTCTGTCTTTCAAACCCCATTCATTATTTAGGATCCATTCCCATCTACTCTCTTCCAGGAAGCA
Source organism: Tokudaia tokunoshimensis (assembly GCA_036184795.1). Lineage (NCBI taxonomy): Eukaryota > Metazoa > Chordata > Mammalia > Rodentia > Muridae > Tokudaia > Tokudaia tokunoshimensis. The sequence goes on from BTHU01000001.1 coordinate 150,160,243, forward strand.
TTCCTAATGATCTTAGGTCGCTGACTCCTCTCACGGCTTCTGCCTGTTAAATATAAAATATCTGAACTTTTTACACAGATCTATTGTATGCCCAGAAGTTGTAGCTTTGGGACAGGTCTTAAATTCTTAAGAGGTAGAGTAGGGTTAGTCTTTTCCTCATTTTTCTGCGACACCTATTATTTGCCAGGCCCACAGTACTAAGACAGAATATCTGTAGTAAGGTTGATTAAGTGAAATTTGGACACCATACTGTTTTGAGAGTCTTTCAACTTTGAGGTGCTTCAGGCAAGTCAGGATGCCTCTCCTGAGAGAGTAAAAGCTAATGAAAGACCAATAGCATATTTGTTAATGTCCTAGCTAAGGGTGAGCTACCTAAACATTCCTCTGTCAATCCACCTACATCAACCTCTACCTTACTCTTTCATATGAGTGATTTTTATTTACTTCTCTCTGACATTCTATTCTTACCTGGTACTTTGCCCAGAAACATGGGACTAGGGCAGACAGCACATATTTCAAAAGCAAGATAAATTCGAACAAGAAGTAAGCAATTTATATTTGGGTATGGAGAAAGGAAAGGAAATCTTTCCAGTGAGACAGAGAAGTGAGAATTCCTCTGTTAATATTTTAAGAATGCACTACTTTCTGGAAACTAGAAGATAAAACCTAAACATTGAACCTTCCAGGAATGAAGAGAAATCAATGAAGATAAGTGAAATCTCATTTTTGTATTAATTTAGCTTTGTTCTTTGTCTTTAGCTAGGCTCATGTGTCTACATTATTTACGCCTGTAGATAAGGAATAAATTACATACACAACACTGCTTTTTAAGTTTGGCTTTAATTCAGGCATGGCTTTGGTTTTCAATAATGTTCTATATAATTCAGAACCTGTTGCTTGGGAGACACCTTGCCTTCAGGATCTGGGGTTGATATTTATTATTTTGTGCCTGTACCCATTATCAATTTCCTGGATGAACCTCATTGCAATAAAGAGGCAACTCATGCAGTTGTCTTCTGTCTCAGATGGCAGAAGAGGCCAAATTCCCCTCTGCCAGCACAGAGAGAATGGCAACAAAGATAGGGAATGGACACAAGCCTATTTGGCAAAAAGAAGCACTGCCTTCTAGCTATAAACCTCCATCCAGCAATACAGAGATGAAAGAAACAGGTGGATATAATTAATTACACTCCATATCAATGACAAATCGTAGCAGACAAATCCATCCTTCATGATTCCAAAGCTCTTGTATTTCTTTCGTTTCTGGTTGGTTCCCTGTCTTAAGTGTAACCCAGGGTTGATTCTGTCAGCACACACGCTACCCATTCATTTTTGATCAGTAGCTTAAAGCTGATTCCTGCCTTTGTCATCAAGAAGTGTATTTAGGTCTATTTCCACATTTTCCTTCTTTTTTTAAAAAAAAAATACTTGGCTTGCCTGTCACTGATGCCCAGTACCGTTGATGCCTAAAGCATTGAGAGCAATGATAATTCTCTGTCATTGCTTCTGCAGAAACTCATCAGGGAGTCTCTACTTTATTGCCTGTCGAAAGCCTGATTTTCAAATGGGTCCCAATATTGCTTGAATGGCACGCTTGAACATTTCTTCACCAACCACTTTCAATGAATCAAAACTGTTCCACTCTATTAACTACTTACAGGTATGCTGAGCATTTGAGGAATGGGCCATAATTCTCAAGGTTAAAGAAAGGCACATTTAAATGTCTGTGACCACAAAATGACAGGTTCCGCTGGCACTTTACTACAGGACCTTGTGAATGACTCCCTGATCCCAGGCGCAAGGATTAGTAGATTCTTCTAATTATTGAGATGAACGTTTGGAGTTTGAAGTTCTGCTATTTACAGTCAGTCTTCCAGTTACCATTTCCCATTCAACGAGCCACAAATTTTGATATTTCTGCTTATAATAGTTCCCCATGAAAACAAAATTATTTTTATCATGAGCTATATTTTTATATCATGGCAGAGAAAATTTAACTGAATGGTTAAGGATAAAGGCATAAGAATATACCAAGAGACATGTTAATGTGGGCAGGGGTGTGGGATGGGGAAACTCATTAGACTTCAATCCTACACAAAGAGTCACAGGTAGCCAGGCTTAGTGGTGCACACTTTTAATCCTAGCATTGGGGAGATAGGCAGGCAGATCTCTGTGAGGTCAAGACCAGTCTGGTCCATATAGATTGTCCAGGACAATCAGGGCATAGAAGGAGCCTGCCTTAAACAACAACAACAACAAAATAGAAAAAAAAACCCAGTAAGACAGAAAGAAACTAAACTTACAAATGAAAGTTGCATGCACAAGACGTGTGTAATCTCAAGCCAGACAAAATAATAACCTGGGCATTTGAGCACAAAATAAAAACCCTATCCTGAGGAGCTAATGACATTTGAGAGGTGCTGGGAGAGGGAGACTCAGTTTTCTTTAAGGCTGTTAACCTTGGTATATCAACTACTTACCAGGGTAAGTCCCACACTGGAGAGTAGTTGTTACTTTGTAAAAACTGCATTAGAGAGAAAGAAGGGGGGGGGGTATGGAGAGAGAGAGAGAGAGAGAGAGAGAGAGAGAGAGAGAGAGAGAGAGAGAGAGAGAGAGAGAGAGAGAGAGTTTATTAAATTGGACTGTAGGGAAATGGATCTAGGAGTTAGAGGAAGGGTAGATATGATCAAAATACCTTGTGAGAAGTTATTTCTCTGCCAATGAAATAGGCCAATTTAATCCAAATGAAAGTAGGCAGGCTTAAGGGAAGCAGATTTTGAGCAGGTTCACTGGTCCCAAGGAACAAGGCCAGGGAAGTCCCCATGGGGAGGGAGGGAGGGAGGAAGGGAGGAAGGGAGGGAGGGAGGAAGGGAGGGAGGGAGGAAGGGATGGGAGAAGAAAACGAGAGAAAAAACATGTACAGAGAGAGGGAAGGGAGAAAGAGAAGGGAGAAGAGACAAAATAATGTCTGGTTTATATATGGAAGAGCTTCTGGCAGAAGGGCAGCCCAGCCCTTGGGCTGGAAAATTTAGGGTAGGATTTGCCAGGTAGGGGCTGAGTGATTCTGGGAGAACCTGGTTGCCAGGGCTGCTTTGGCATGTTAAATATCAGCTCAGCTCTTTGTTCTAGGGTCTGAAATCTAACACATTGTATGACATTCTCAAAGAATTAATTTAAAAAGTATAGCTTTCAGCAAGATTAATAGAGATGTTATTTGCATCATGAAAACAAACATATAGACCAATGGAATGAAATAGAGGACCCAGAAATAAATCCACACAATGACAAGTCACCTAATCTTTGAAATGTGTCAAAAACGTGTATTGGAAAATAGCTCCTTCAATAAATGAGGCTGTGAAACTGGAATTTCACATATGAACCAAAACTAGATCTGTATCTCTAATCATGCAAAAAAATGGATCAAAGACCTTAGTGATAGACCTTAAACTCTGAAAGTGCTGGAGAAAAGCAGGTTAGCATCTGCCAGACCCAGGTGTAATCCAGGACTGCATGAAAAGGATCCACAGCACAGGAAACAGGAAACAATCCAAGAATTCACAAATAGGATTCATGACAATAAAAAGCATGGCAAAGGAAACAGACACAAGAGTAAAAAGACTCTAAAGAATAAGGGGAAATAATCTATGCCACGTAAACGTTTGATGACAAATTTAGAATCTATGACGAACTCCTAAAAGTCAATGCAACAAAAAAAAACCCAACAAAACAAAAAACAAAACACAGAGTAAAACCCAAAACAAACCCAGCCAATCAACAAATGGGATGATGAATGGAATAGACCATTATGGAAAGGAGGGGGTAATCCTTAGCCACCAGGAAAACACAAATAAAAACTGATTTGATATTACATCTCATCCCACCCATAACAACTAAAGTGAAAATGATGCAAAGCAGTGGTAAGGATACGAGGAAAGAGATATCATGTACTGCTGGTGAGAATGGAATCCTATGCAGCCACAAGGGAAATCAGTCTGAAGGTATATCACACGCCTTAAAGTAGGACCACTGTGTGACTTAGCCACATGGCTCCTGGGTACATAGTTGAAGAACACTTAAGTCAGCATATCACATATACCCCTGCACACTCATGCTTTTAATGCATCAGTCACAATAGATGATATAGGGGAATCAGACACAAAATACATGTCTATCAACATACAAATTAACAAACATGTACATATCTACAACAGAGTTGTACCCATAGTTAAAGAGTTAAGAGATTATGGCATGCTTTGGAAAGTGGATGGAATTGAAGGTCATTGTGCTAAACAAAATAGGTCAAATTTAGATAGCATATACATATGTATGTACATATGTATATTCCTCATATGAAAGAAAATGTGATAATCACATGAAAGTAGAAATGGTATTATGAAGAGTGGAGAGGAGTAGGTCTATAGGGAGTTGTGGGGAAGGTAAAGAAGGTAAGGTAATAGAACACGTGTGTCATGAAAGGGGAAACTGTGTGGAGAAGAAGGAAACCACAAGGAGGGGCAGAGGAGGGGAGGGAAGGCAGAAGGGAGCAAATGACAACAGCGTGGAATGTGTCAAAATATCATAACGAGACCCATTTCTTCTCATGATAACAATGATAAAAACCAAAGGCACAAAACATAGGCTTGGAGGCAGACACAAAACCATGGAGGCAAAGGAACAAACTGAGCATCCTAGGTAGAGGACACATCAGAGGCTAACTCAAGGGGAAAATGTCTGCAGGAATCACTTGGTACTTCATATATATTCAGCTCTTCTTCTCTCACATTAAGTTAATTTTCTTTTTTGAGACAGGTTCTCACTCGCAATGTAGCTTTGGCTATATGGACCTCACTATGTCTTAGGAGGCCTGTAGGGCCTTGTGCTGACAGATAAGCATGAGAGAAACCAGGAATGTGAAACCCAGAGGGCTGTGTCTTCAAAGGAGGGATGTACAACTTGTTTTCTTCTCAGGAGGCTGGGAGTAAGGTGGTTTATAGCTCCGTAACTTCTGCGCTGTCTGGCTATCTCTATGGCCAGACCACACAGGCTTTGCCCAGACCTGGTATCATGAGCTTGTTTATCTCAGATAATCTATAGAATTATTCTTCCCCAGGCCCTTATCATGAGCTTTCTTTATCTTAAGCCTATGCCAAGGGCCAGGCAGGAGGAATGACAAATGGCTTTATAACTCATGGTATTCCGTCCATCAGTTACCACAGCCACAATGGGTGGGCCTTGGTGTGGCATGGCTCCAAGGACACATGTCCTGAGGACTTCATGGTTTTACAAAGTTCTGCTCTGCTTGCTGCCCTCACATCCCTCTTAATCTAAAAACTCTATCAAAACTTTAAGGGAGCTTCCAGTCTCTCACTGGAAAGTATCTCTGGCACTCACAATATTAATGCTTGATCTCTTTCAGGCGTTGCTGGAGCAGATTAATGATTCAATCACCAGCCCAGAGAAGAAATTAGACATATAGGTTGCCAGCCATGACCTCCACCCTTAGAAAACATTTGGAAAATTAAAATTGTTAGTGACGCTGGGTTAAGATGTTTTTACTACTGGCTCTGATGTAGAAAATCTTAGAGAACAATTTGAAATTCAGAAAGACACACTCTTTTTTTTTTATTTTATTTTTTAGAAAGACACACTCTTAATAGATAAGCTAGAGACCTTTTATGGTCAGGGCACAGAACAATGGCAGCTCTGGCTGACGTGACTCTCACTGAGGCTGGACTGCTGATGATTAGTTTCTTATACCTACTTTTGCCCTCAGCTTCCTGATATGATTTAATAAGAATTGCTGATTAGGAGACATGCATTCTGAGGATTTAAGGTAGATATGACTGATTTTTATATAAAAGTATAGATTGGTGATTCTTTTAAGATTCTTACAAGATAACTTTTAAAGATAAATAATAAAATGACTACTCCTTTCTTTGGAACTGCAAATTGCTGCCAACCAGTAAGTGAAACTGGCTGAGAAAACTATGTTGTTTGCTTACACTTTGTTAATCTGCCACAAGTGGCTTAGTTATGAATGGACATGGGTTCTTGGGAATAATTTTCTTTTACCTGTACTACATAATGTTATTTGTATAAAGTTACTGGGGAAACACACTGTTTTTTCATAATCATTTACTAGAAGAAAATTAAAATGTAATCACATTGTAATTTTATGCTGTTTGAAAAGATATTGGTGGGATATATACACTATGGAATTAAAAACAGATTGGGGGTTGGAACATTGTTCCTTCCATCCATCAACGATGCATATGTATGTATATATGTAAAGCCTGTCTGGGTGTGTGTCTGAGCTTGCTCCATCCACCAATTGTATGTATGTATGTATGTACGTATGTATGTATGTATGTATGTGTGAAATGCTTGGAGCCTGCTTGCTGGAGCTTGGCTTTAACCATTCTATGTGTGAATGTGTATATGTCTGTTTGTAGTTATGTATGTATGTATGTATGTATGTATGTATGTATGTATATGCATGTGTATATGTATATATGTATATATTTGTACACATGAAGTTATTGGATTCTGCCTTTTGTTTCATCCACTCAGAATGTGTGTGTGTGTGTGTGTGAATTTTCTCTATTTCCATCTCTTTCTTGCTGGCCCCAAAGAATTAAAAGAGTTCATAGTTTTTCCACTGGCTACAGGGAGCGCCAGTCCCATTAAATTAAGCTTTGTTTCCTTAGTGAAGTCTGCTGAGTAACTTCTCTCACTGGCTTCCATAGGCAGCAGTCCCTCAGGTATCTGGATCCACACCCGTCAGCCACTATCAATACTGACTCTCCATCAGCTGTCTGCCTCAGTTTACCCTTTGGTGTCAAAAGTGGTCTTATTTATAGAACCTGTCTTTATGAAAGATGCCATTTGTATTTTTAAGAGTTTTGATGTAGTCATGTATTAAGCTTTGTAGTTCACATGGGATTGAATTAATTATCACCAGGACACTTTTTTTTTTCGAATTGTGTTGTGCTCAAATATGCCTAAAATAAACTACCCGATGTCAGATGCTACTGTGTCATGTTGCATTGACTTTATTTTTGCCTCTCATGGATTCACACTCTGCTGGCCATAGTGTTTATAGAGACCCCCGCCCCCAACACTATATAAATCAAACTGGCCTCAGACTCACTCAGGTCTGCCTTCCTCTGCCTCCCAACTGCTGGGATTAAAGACATGTTCCTCGACAACCATCCAAATTTTATTTTATTTTGTAGCTGTGTGTGTGTGTGTGTGTGTGTGTGTGTGTGTGTGTGTGTGTGTGCACATGCGCATGTGAGTGTGTGCAAGTGTGAGTACAGGTGCCCATAGAGTCCAAAAAGGAAATAGGATAGCCTGGAGATGGCGCTTTAGGCAGTTCTGAGTCACCTGTCATGGATACCAGGACCTGAACTTGGGTCCACTGAAAAAGCAGAATGTATGTTTAACATATATGCCATTTCTGAGCTATTTAGTTTTTTCTTTTTTTTTTTTAAAGATTTACTTTATTTACTTTATGTATAATTACAGATGGTTGTGAGCTACCATGTGGTTGCTGGGAATTGAACTCAGGACCTCTGGAAGAGCAGTCAGTGTTCTTAACCTCTGAGCCATCTCTCCAGCCCTATTTAGTTTTTTCTAAGTGTTTAAATATATTGACACATTATTATGTCATAGGAGTTATGATAAATAACTTTGTATATATTATATATAATAAAACTTTATAATAGATATAGACACACATTAAGAGAGAGAGATGAGAGAGAAAAACAGGGAGGGAGGGAGAGAGAGAGAGAGAGAGAGAGAGAATATGTGTTAGTTTAGATATTGTGAACAAGGTCTCAGATCAGTGTCAGAAGAGAAGGACTCAGAGATGACAGTCTTCAGATTCTGTTGTCTTGACCCTTTCTATTCTATGTTGCTGATGCAAGTGTATAGGAGTATAGACGTGAAGCTAAATAAATCAGCTGGAAAAAGTCACTGAGGGCCAAAGTGTAGAGGACCTTGGGTACTGTCAGTAAGGAGCATGAATAACACCCTGAAGTCATACAACCATAGCGGATTGAGCAGGGGATGATGAGCTGGAATTATGCTACCGTAGTGGTTCTGTCTTCCTAACATTGCAACTCTGTAATACAGTTCCTAATGCTGTGGGTACCTCTAACCATAAAGTTATTTTGTCACTGCTTCATAACTGTAATTTTGCTACTGTTATGAATCATAACATAAACATCTGATATGTGGGGTATCTAATCCCTGTCAAATGGGCTGAGAACCACCATGCTAGAGTCTGGGAGTGGGATTAAAGATAAAAAGAACAGAAGCAGATGTATATGTATCGGGAGACCATTCCTTAAGACAAGGCTGAGAGTTGAATTAATTTCTTACAAATGAGAGAATCTGACTCAGGTAATAAACACCTTCTTGAGAAGCCCCTATCAACTTAAGCCCCTTTCAACCCCAGCCCAATGTCATAAACTCTGGAAATACAAAGATGACTTTTGTCTGTTTAGCTTTATGTATATTTTGCATATACATAACAGACCTTCAGCACAAAACTTGGTGAGTGGACAGATGTGCACATAATAGAGACAACTTCAAAGTGAGATGAAACCTAAATGTACTGAGAGGAAATTTCCAGTTAACATTAACTGCCGATATCACCAATTTAGTCACCAATTTAAATGCCCATCACAGGAGGTAGGTGTGGTGATATTCAGCTGTAATCTCAGCACTGGGAGACTGAGGTGGAAGATTATAAGCTTGCTATCGATATGGGCTAGAATACAAGAAGAGAGTTCAAGGCCAGCTCGAGCTACAGAGAGAAAACCTGCCTCAACAAAACAAAACAACTTTAGGTTGATATTTCTCCTTTTGATTTTTTAAAAAAATGTTTTATTAGTGTGTTTGTACTACTGTATTGAGGTCAGTGGACAGCTTTGTGGAGTCATGTCTTTGCTTCCACATTTATGAAGGTTCCAGGGATTGAACCGAGGTGACCACGCTTGCACAGCAAGCACATTTACCCACTGAGCCATCCCACCAACTCCACTTTGGTATTTCTGATTAGGGAAGACACTTAAGTATATTTAGTTCAATCTTATTACAATTCTACTTTCCAGAATAAAACCTGTGGCTGAAACTTTTTACTCTCTTGTCATGATAATATATATATTCAAATTCATTTTTCTAACTCAGTGCTAATGCTTTGCCTATGCTTTATAATAGTCAAGATTCCTTTCTCTAGCAATTGAATATATTTGTACCTGATCGTAAAAGGCGAATCACGTAAGCCTTGAAACTCCACAACACTCAAAAAAAAAAAGTAAACAGAATTGCAAGTGGAATTAAGCAGTATTTATTTGTTCCTACTTAATATCTGTCCATTATCCTCCATATTTCATGATTTGAATTTGATTTTCCATATCCTGCCATAATCCCTATTCATTCACTGAGCACAGGTACTGATGTCTTCAGCAAACCGGAGGAAATAAAGGCATAGTGCCTCATAGTGCTTTTCCGTAAAGAGTTGGAAGTGCTCATCTGTTATTCCAGCTTCCCTTCATAATAAGAGAATAAACTGCAGCAACAACAAGAACCACTTATTAGTATTCCTTCCTTGAAGATTCAGAGTCACATGGGATTGAAAGTGCATCATTTTTCTAGGGTCTAAACTGAGATCAGAATCTTGGCCCCGGGACTTCATGAGGAACAGTGTTCTGACAACTCTGAATGCACTGAATGATTTTCTGGTCTCTTTATGTTCAACTTCAGCATTGCAAGCATTGTCTGATATTCAAAGTGTGAGATTCAACGTTAACAAGTATTCTCATGCTGGACACAGATTTCCTTCCCCTTCAGCATATTGCCTCCTGGTCACTTATACCAGCTGTATGTGCTCTTTTGGCACGACAGCACGTATTCCAGCTCTGTCTTCCTGGGCTCCCTCCAAATAATAAAGATTCTTATAAAAGGATTCTAACAGAATTGGAAACTCGGGATTGAACAAAGTGAAGTTCTCCTAGGCTCCTTGCCTAATTTCCATTAAGCCTTCTTTGATTTAGTTTAGATGCTGGGCATGTGGCCCAGCACTTCATTTCATGGTTACAATGAATCGTGGGTACCATCAGCAGTGTCATCTTCAATTGACATTTACACACTTGGGCAGAGTCTAACAAGGAGCCGTGATGGGAGGAAAAACACAGAAATCCTGTACAGCATTGAAAGAATGTCTTCAGAAAAGACTGAAAAGCTCATTCAAACTCTCTTGCATTGCTTTTAACAAGTGGATGTGCACCAGCAGGAGAGTATCTGTATACTACTTGCTCTTTTCTGCTTTCCAAAGAAAGAAATCCTACCTTTTGTGAGAATATAGATGAACTTTATGCTCAGTGAAATGACAGACAGACAGACAGACAGACACACACACACACACACACACACACACACACACACACACACACACACACACGGTCAAATGCTGCATGATCTTGCTTAAATTTGGAATTGAAAAAGGTCAAACTTGGATAGAGAGAACAATGGAGTTTGCTAAAGTATGGAGGTGAAGCAAATGGGAAGTAGATGTTGGTGAAATGAATCAGTGTTCCAATTAGGAAAAGCAGTCAATGATCTGCACCACAAGTGACTGACTACAACAAAACAGATGTTACAAAGTTGCTGAAAGTCTAGAGGATAGATGTTTTCACCATGAAAAAAGTAGAAGTATTTCAAAGGACCTAGATTTATTAAATTTTTCCATACTAAGTACCCATACCAAATTATTATAACTCACACAATTATATATACATATTCTAATATTAAAATAGAATTAAGGGATAAAAATGAGCAAAGTATAACAGCATATGAACTGTATGAAAATGCCATAAAGAAATCCCATATTTACTTACTAAAAAGTTAAAAGGTGATTAAAATTAATTTTGAAAATAAAAAGAAAAGCAAAACTGCAGCAACGACAGCAGAATGACCGAGGTGTGAGTGCTTCGTCTGGGGCTTCTGGGAAGGCTCATTCTACAGTCCTCCCATGGGTCATCCTTTCACAGATCTAAAACTTGTTCAGTCTGGAGTCTGAGGGTGGAAGAGGCAGAAGCTGATAGGAACCACAGGACAGCAGCTACTGAGTGGTCACAGTAATACCCATGGATCTCTAATCTGAGCCACCCTTCCTATTGTATTGGGTTTTCTTTTCTCTCTATAAAAGTCCACTTCATCATGGTGCTGGAGAGATTTCTCAGCAGTTAAGAGCACTGGCTGCTCTTCCAAAGGCTTGGGTTTAGGTTCCCAGCATCCATGCAGTGCCTCATGGCTGTCCTTAAACTCCCATATTAGAGAATCCGATGCCCTCTTCTGGCTCTGTGGACACCAGCCATACATGTTATGTCTGCACATACATACACATACAACTAAACACAAATACATATACAATTTAAATTTTTTTAAAAAACAAAAGAAATCTCACTTAATCAACATTAGTAATAACTCCCTTATGGCAGCATGATAAACATTATTTATTTGTGCTACATAAAATCAGTATCCTTTTGTTAAATAACAAAGGAGTTACCTAATGTAGTTCATTTGTTACAGATTGGTTGTGGCCAGTTTTCTATTAAGCATGAATACTTTCTTTCTATGAGGGGATAACTCTTAAAACTACCTCATTACTAACAGCAGGAATTCAATTCTTGTTAAATATATAGATGAATTTAAAACCAATTATAAGGTCTAGTTTAGAAATCCCTCTTACAAACTAAAAATTTAATTCAATCTAAATATCTATTGACCATATTTTTAAGAAAGCTTTACAGGTCACAGAGCTGTTGCTGGCTTTAATGATATTTTTTGATTGTTCAAAGCAAAGAATCCACTATTTATTAAAACAAGCAAAAGCTGTTAAAACCCTGTATCAGTCATGGGCAGGAGATGAGGAGAAAAGTATAGCAATGTGGTAGGGTCCAGATACCAGAGCAGCCACTGAGTGAGTAGGAAGAAGAAAATCAAGAATGGCTTCCTGTAGGAGGTGATGTTTTCTAGCTGGAATAGAGGGTACAAAGATGAAGAGGCAAAGCCAACAAGACAAAGAGGCAGCAAGGAGGAAAAGCCAGGCGGGACAGCCAGACTCTGCTCTGGGGGAATAAGTCCCTGCTTAATTGATGTGTACTGTACACAGAAAGGGGCGGTAAGAAGATGGTTTTGCAAGAAGAGCTAATGTGGGATTGTGACTGCCACATTCCAGGCTATGAAATTCCCTCAGCATAAAATGGAAAACCCACGGAAACTCCCAACTAACCCTTATTCATTGTCTAACATACACCATTTCTATTTCCAACTGGTAGAGTTCTTGCTGCATATGTATAGACTGTGAGCATCCTGGGCCATTATCGATGAAATGTCAAAACCACTTCCATCTCTTCCCGGAGTCCTGAAACAATAATGTTTACAGATGTGGCCAAATGTCTTGGAAGGCAAAATTGGAGAGCATCCTGTGGTGAGATAGTGAACGTCAGATTAATATTGCTTGTACTTGGAGCCAGGCCAAATTATTAGAGATAAATGGAAGCAGCTATGGTGGAGAGGGGCAGTGCCTCAGGTGGGTAATAATGAGAGCCACACCCAACACAGCAGAGAGTCCACTATGATCTACAGTGTGTACTGTCACAGTATTTCCCAGTGTTTTACAGTTTGGGTATGAAATGTTCCCCGGAATCTTACATGTTGAACATTTGGTTGCCAGTTGAGGCATTATTTTGGGAGGCTCTGAAACTTGGAGGATGGGGTCCAATTGGTACAAATGTCTTGCTTTTGAAGGTTACACTTGGTCTCCAGTCCCTGGTGTGTTCATTTTGCCACCATGAGGGTAATAGCTTTCTCCATTTTATCCCACTGCCATGAAGTTCTGCCCAAGTACATGGGACCTAGACACAATGGCTCAACAACCCTGAAGCCTTTCAACTGTTCTCCTAGTATTTTAGTCATAAAAACAGTGGATATAATAAGTGTATCTAAAATATTTCATTACAGGGGCTGCCCAGATGGCTCAGCGGTTAAGAGCATTTATTACTCTTGGAAAGGACCTGGGTCTGGTTCCCAGTACTTGTTTCAGGAAGCCCACAGCCATCTTTAAGTCCAGTTCCAGGGATCCAACATCCTCTCTGACCTTTGAGGGTGCCAGCACACATGTGGTGCACATACATACACTGATGCACATATATACACTGATACACACACACACCTACATCTAAAATAAACAAATCCTTAAGAAACATTTGATTAGGGGAATTATATAATATACATCCATATTCCCTAGGCCATACTGCAGGAAGTGCCCTGACTGAAGTTTAAGTGTAAAATTAATTATAACCCATTGTAGTCCTTTGACAGAATAAAGCAAAGGTAAGTTTTTTGATAGTACATATGAAATTCTTTAATAGTTCCAGGTTCTAGAATGATGGATTTCCTTGGCCTTATCATTTCTAGTTAGTTTTTATGAATGATTAAATGATTATGCAAACATCATTTTTTCACCTCACTTGTGATTGGCAAAGTATCTCATGATGCTTAGACATGGACTCTTGTTGAGGGGCTCATGATTTGGATGGGGCAAAATGTAAGGCACTATGTGGGGAAAAAAAAAGATTCTAATGCAACATAAAAAAGGAAGTTTCCAGACATGGCAGAGAGAACCTCAACTCATCTCCCAGGATGGAGAAGGTGTTGAGGGCTAAGGAGTTACTCCTGAGTATCTTTTGTGTATCTGGGCCAGTGCTGACAGGTAAAATTCTTGGCTCCCAAAAATGGTTGGTCTGTGGCAGCTTCTCATGAGAAATTGTCTTTGACCTGCAGACTGAGACATGAGCCGCACCAAATCTAGAGAGGAATGGGGCGGGGGAGGGGGGTACAGATACTGACCCTTGAGTTTAATTCACAGAATGAGACCTGTCATTTCATGTGTCCCACACATAGAAGAAACCTGTACTTGGCTCACGGATCTGCTGCTCTTGTATTGAACAAATAAGTTTGAAAGGAGAGGTCAAAGTTTTACTTCTCACTGCCACGCCATGCTAATAGTCCTGCGGGGTCCTCTTGGCCAGCACTTCTGCTGGTTAGCGACAGTTCCAACCCAGGCTGTGCTTTCCTTGACATCGGACTTCTGCAGGCTGTGTTATCATCTCCTTTGAATGTGCCCTAGATAAGCATTAATTTACCTACAGAATAATAGCACGGGAAGGAGTATTTTACTGATCTGTGGAGAAACAAATTCAGTGAGCATGTTACCTAGCAACTGAAGAGTGCACCTTATACCGAGAATGATTATAAATATCCTTTAGGGTTCTTTATTTTTTAAGATGGGAAAAAAAACTTTAAAGACCATTATGATTAATTTAAATAAGATTGGTTATACAAAGAAGGTGCCCAGAGCTCTTAATGTGTTAACAATAAACGCGCTGTCTAGTGATTATTCCTTCTGCTCATTGTGGTGACTCATCACAGACTTCTTTTGGTTCATACACAAAGCAAGTGAATTACTGGTTTCCAAAAGGAAAGTAGCAGTTCCTATTTTCTAGTTCTCTTGTCTGCTCAAAACTGAAGATTTGCATCATGGGGAGGGAGGGAGGGTGAAAATATAGTGGTCCATAGTTTATCATAGACTTATGTAACAGGGTCAACGGCTTCTGGGTGTCTAAGTGTTTTCTTTGTGTAGTCACGTCATCATCTTTTTTTTATTTATGTATTTAGGGGAAAGAGGCTAGACATTAAAGTGACACACTTTGCTGTAATTGAATATTAAATGTCACTGAACAAAACCCTTTGTGATAATATTGAGGCCATTTTGAAGTTCAATGAAAATATTTACAGGATAACTTCTTGACATGTTCAGCCACTCTAGCTTCAGCAGAAGAAAAGCTAATCAAATAAAGGGAAGTCTAGTACCTCCGCCCTTCTTGCTATTCGCAGCAATGCTCTGAAGATTAATGAGAGGTCTGTTTTAAGGCGGAAATGAAGTTTAATTTATCATTAGTATTATATTAAATGAAGTGCAGACTCTTTCAACAGTCTCTCACTCTGTCATTACGGTTTGCAGTCAGCCTAGGAAGTGTAGAACATGGCACCCAGCACCACAGAACTAAATGCAGAATCAACAGTCTATTTCAAATCCTGCTGCATTAACAATTTATAATTGTCTTTGAGGTTCACTTGAGGGAGGGGTGGGTGGGCACAAAGTACATGTCATCTCCCACTGTCAATACTCTAAACAGTCTAAGCACTAGTCTATGTCTGACTTATTTTCTGACCCCTCCCCCACAACATTCTTAGGATGCAGAGGAGGCTATCAATACATATTTATTGAATAATAAATAGTAGACACAACGAAGAGATCACATAGTTTTAAGATCCTGGTCGATTTAAAAATATTCTGTAAGTAACTAGAAAATATGTTTTCCTCAAATGTAACCGCAAAGGGAGAGAGAAAAAAGACTTTCTTGTGTGTATGTGGTGTGCATGTATATATGCATATTTGTATGCATTACACACAAACGTGTGTGTGTTTGTGTATGTGTGTTTACACATGAGTTTGTGGGGTCCAGAGGTTGATATTGAGGGTCTTTCTTGATCTCTGCCCACTTTGTTTATTGAGACATAGTTTCTAGTGGAACACTGGGCTCACCTACTATGTGAGCACATTTGGCTAGTCTAACTAGCTAGCTTCCATCTCTGCCTCCCTAGAGCTGTGGTTACACGTGGGTTGCTGTCCCAGCTTTTGTGTGGGTGCCGTAGAAATACATTTGGGTTCTAAAGCTTGTACAGCAAGTTTTTTATTCATGAACCCATCTTCCTTGCCCCAGGAAGATATATATATATATATACATATATATATATATGTATATATATTAATTTGAGAGAAGGATGATTGTTAGCAAACCGAAAGGGTGATTGAAAAACAAGCTACATACTAAAATGTATGTAGTCAGGTAACACTGAGTTACCATTAGAGCAAGAAGCTATTAATTACCAATTCATTAGGTAAGCCTTTGAGGTAATTTCATGTTTCAGAACAACAAGCTATTAAACATGTAAGATGCAGCCAAAATAAAATGTATTTTTAAACAGATTGAATGTTTGATTACCAAGAGTTCCTCTACAATGTAAACCAAGTGACCTCCTGCCCTCAAACAAGAAAAATTTTAGGATTACAGTAAATTCTTCCTGAGATTAGTAAGTTTTCAAATCGTATTAGAATATAAAGCTGTCATATAACTAGATATCTACTACTAATTTTGAGAAGGATTAGTGACCATTAATAGCCCAGCTGGCTATTTCACATAATCAGAGGCAAACAAACAGTAAGAGGTAAGAATATGCATTTAGACAGATGCTTGACCTAATGCCCCATTCCCTCCCACACTTCTCAATCCAGAAGACACCCCAACTTTTTTCTTTGTGTCTTCAATTGCTACCTTCTATTGAGCCATCCTCATGAAAACATGAGCTTGTTCCAGGACCTCACATCTCCAACTA
This sequence comes from Tokudaia tokunoshimensis, assembly GCA_036184795.1. Lineage (NCBI taxonomy): Eukaryota > Metazoa > Chordata > Mammalia > Rodentia > Muridae > Tokudaia > Tokudaia tokunoshimensis. Next base: position 150,176,773 of record BTHU01000001.1, read on the forward strand.
TCCTTCTTTGAGCCCATTCTTTATAAATTATTGTTCCATTTTATATGTTACTTCAGAGTAAAATGTCAAGAGTTTTTCTGTCCAGTTGCCATCTTTACTGCCTCCCTCCCATTGGTTACTTGGTGCCTCAGCATTCTTATGTTTAAAATCAAAACCCATCACAGGACAGGGGCTTTTAAAGTGCCTAAGACACAGTGAGTGCTTTTAAACAATAGTGATTACTATTATCACTTCCAATGTCATTGAATCATACTTGTTTCCCCTCTCAGAACCTTGCTGAATTGAGTATACACATTAACAAAGTCTCTAGGCTTCAAGAAACATATAAGATTATTGTACCCTAAACATATTGATAATAACAAAACTACTTAGTAAACTTTGTCTTAAATCAAATATACTTTAAGCAAAATGTTCATTTTTTTTTCTTCCCATTAGGCGATCTGTGGCAACATAATGCCTCTGAATTCACTGCACAGGTAGGAAAGGAAGGCTCCATGCATACATTTGACACAGATTTGGAGATCCATGAGAGTATTTCTGTATTAGGTTCATTGTTTCCCCTGTGTCCAGGCAGCTCCTCCTCCTACGAAGCCATCTGGTATACCAGAGTTCTTCCATTTCATTTATCACATTAGGACTTACAGGCCCAGTTCCAAAGGATATAACTGGAACTGAAAATTGGAGATTCATTGAGTTTGGAGGTTTACATTAGAGCTGGAGTTTTCATAATAGTTTATATAGGATTAATACAATGAGGAATTCTTTAACCAACACAGAGGAGACAATGATGTCCTCAGCCATTGCTTGAAGCATGCTGCTACTAGACACCGACATTTAAAAGATGCTTAGGAGGGGCTAGGAAATCGATCGAGACATAAGATGGTTCCATCAATAAAGTGCTCAGTGTGCACGCATGAGGTCCCATGGCTTTTTACTCAGGTAAAAAGTCAGATGACTATAATCTCAGTACTGGAAAGGCAGAGATGAGACTGACGCTTGGTGGTAAGCTTTGAGTTCAGTGAGAGACCCTTTCTCAAAAGACTAGGATTGAGGAAGATGCCCATCATTAACTTCTACACAAGCACACACACACACACACACACACACACACACACACACACATACACACGAGAGAGAGACAGAGAGAGAGACAGAGACAGAGAGACAGAGAGAGACAGAGAGAGACGGAGAGAGATATGCATAGAAGTAATTTACCCAATGCCCATTGTATAGATACTACAAGATCAACTGAATCCTCTAGGAATATGCAACTGATTGTTAGTATAGTATATACATGAACAAATCCAACCTCATAGGAGAGATGGGGAAAATTCTAAAATGACAATGGGTGGGACACTCATGTTATACAAGTTCAAATGCAGATAACAGGTAGATGCTTCAGAACCACCTGCAAGAAATAAATTTAAATTTCATGGTTTACTTTAATTTTAATTTTTTTTCTATAGGAGAGAGGAAGTTATTAACATCAAGAAATGTTTGTGGTAAGAAGTTCTAGAACAGGGATTGAGAGTGTTTGGTGTTCTTTCAGAAATCTCAATTTGGTTCCTAGCACCCAAATCAGGCAGCTCACAATCTCTGTATCTCTAGCTCCAGGGGACCTAGAGCCCTCTTCTGGCCTCTATGGGTACTGTACTCATGTGCACAAACCAACACACACAAACACACACACACACATAATTAAAAATCAAAGTAAAATATTAATGACATTTTAGAACAGAAATGGTTCTCTAGTGGCAAAATTTCAATGAATTATATCATTAATAGAAATAACAGTTTAGAAAAGTGATCATTATATAAATATGTCTTTGAATAATTTCACATAATTGTCTATTCTATGTCTCTTCTCAGGTTGATTTTATAGTCAAAGCAAGCACAAGGGCGATGTGTTTACTTTATTAAATTAATATTTAAATTTGTATTTTTCTTAAAAATTACATGGTATAAAAACTGAAAACAAGAAAAAGTACAATACATAACTTCTCCTTGTCTCTTACTTTTTCCCTGTTTAGGAGAATTTCTCTTCAGAGGTAACCACTTCTTAGTTAACATTTTTTCCACACACTTTTATGGATACAAACAATTATGAACGCTGATATGTATATCTACAGGTGCTTTTACTACACTAATGGGTCTTGAGTTAAAATTCTATAAAACTTTATTTGAGATGTTGGGGAGAAGAGGAGGAGACCAAGTTAATTCATTTATAACGAATCAGGCCTATTATAACAAACATCAGATCTATATGCTAGTATAATACTATTTTCAATTAAGGAAACTAGTATCCCCCTAGCCCTTGGTTTGTTGTGACAAGGTCTTTCTGTGTAGTTCAGATTGACTTTGAACTAGCTATTTAGACCAGGCTGTCCCCAAACTCACCTCCCTACCTCAGCCTCCTGAGTGTTGAGATTACGGATATGTGTCATTCCTCTTTGCTCATAACTTGTGTTTTCCATACACAAACCAATATTAAAATATTGAAAATTATTATGACAGCCTATATAGATTTCCTTGTTCTTTTCAGTGGCCAAACAGTGTATTCTACTGCCAATCCCGGCAGCTGTACTAGTCACTTAGTGATGAACAGTCTGTTCCTGGCCTTCAATGTTTTTGAAAATGATAACATTTGATATGTATGGCGGTACTTTAATTTCAGAACTCAAGAGACAGAGGCAGTTGGGTTTCTACAAGTTGAGGCCTGGTTCAATGCAGTGAGTTCCAGAACAGCCAGGGCTATTTGGAGAACTTCTATCTCAACACAAATAAACAAAGAATATTATAACATTTAAGAGTGTTGACTTAATAATTTATTTTATCCACATTATACAGGCCAAGTCAGATAAAAGGCTTTCTGAGTTTATTTTAACATTTTTTAAAAAGCTGAATACTTTTCTTTAACGGTCCATTTTTTTAGGTGCATATATCCAGACTCAACCCAGGTGCCTCTTCCCCAACACCTGCCATTAGTTACACAAAAGCTAAGCTAATAACTGGTCATCTTGTTTGATACTGACGCATCTGAAACGTGACTGCCTTGCTTTCTCAGGTACTAAGGAAAGTTAGAATGGGGCAATAGTTCCTTGTTTCACTTTTCTTTTTATCTTGCCTATTAGCTGATTTTTTTCTCGTTATAGGCTCATCAAACCAGAAATTGGTATGAACACCATGACAGAGCTATATCAGTTAGTCCAAAAAAATTAAGATTTCATACTCTAATTAGCACACTGCTGACTCACAAGCCAGAAGATACTGATTTACTAATATATTCCATCATTATAAAGCTATTGTGCATTTTCCAGCATGAAGGCCTATCCTTCAAAATGATTCTCAGAAGAAATGGAACTCAGAAATGTTAGTTCCTATATGATAGATAAAAATTCTATTGTTTTTTTTTTGGTTTGGTTTTTCGAGACAGGGTTTCTCTGTATCGCCTTGGCTATCCTGGAACTCACTCTGTAGACCAGGCTGGCCTCGAACTCAGAAATTCACCTGCCTCTGCCTCCCAAGTGCTGGGATTAAAGGCGTGCGCCACCACCGCCCGGCGATAAAAATCCTAAATCTGTAAAATGCTAGCACAAACTATTGGAATATGGTTTGCAATGCTGTCTTCTAGATATGAGGAGCTTTGTGGAACTTGTAAATATCTTGTAAAGTACAAGCGACATTAAACCTTTCCTGGAGCAAATGAGTTTTACAAGCAAAGGGATGTACGTGTAAAACAAAGAACCAATTCTTTCTTGAATCAATAGAGAAACCGGAATAGAAAACTACAAACATCTCCCCTTTGTTGGATATTTCAGCTAATGCCATCCCTGTTGGGTCCTGGGAACCTCTTGGGCCCCTGGCATCTAGGACTTTCTAATGGTTACCCCTGTTCCCCCTCCCCCACTGCTATATATTTCTGTTCAGTTTCCTGGCCCTCTGTACTTCTCTCCTGTCTCTTCCCATACCTGATCCTGCCCCCTTTATTACCTCCCCCTCTTCTCTCCCTCGCAGGTTCCTCTTTCCCTCTACCTCCCATGATTATTTTGTTCCCCCTTCTAAGTAGGAAGGAAACATCCACACTTTGGTTTTCCTTCTTCTTAAGCTTAATATAGTCTGTGAGTTGTATTATGGGTATTCTGAGCTTTCGGGCTAAAATCCACTTATCAGTGAGTACCTACTCTGTGTGTTCTTTTGTGTCTGGGTTACCTCACTCAGGATGATATTTTCTAGTTTCATCCATTTGCCTGTGACTTTCATGAAGTCATTGATTTTAATAGCTGAGTAGTACTCCATTGTGTAAATGTACCCCATTTTCTGCATCCATTACTCTGTTGAGGGACATCTGGGTTCTTTTCAGCTTCTGGCTATTATAAATAAGGCTGCTATGAACATAGTGGAGCATGTGTCCTTATTACATGTTGGAGCACTTTTGGGTATATGCCAAGGAATGGTATTGCTGGGTCTTTAGGTAGAACTATTTTCAATTTTCTGAGGAATCGACAGATTGATTTCCAGAGATAGAACCTGTAGAGACCACCTCCAGTAGATAGGCACAGCCTCCAGTTGAGGGATGGGGCCACCCACCCATCTCAAAAACTTTAACCCAGAATTGTTCCTGTCTAAAGGAAATGCAGAGACAAAAAACTAGAGCAGAGACTGAAGGAAAGGCCATCCAGAGACCGCCCCACCTAGGGATCCATCCCACCTGCAGACACCAAATCCTGACACTATTGCTGATGCCAAGAAGCACTTGCTGACAGGAGCCTGGTATAGCTGCCAGAGCCTGACTAATACAGATGCAGATACAACCAACCATTGGACTAAGCCTGGAGATCCAATGAAAGAGTTAGGGGAAGGACCGAAGGAGCTGAAGGGGATTGCAACCCCATAGGAAGAACAACAGTGTCAACTAACTGATCACCCAGAGCTCCCAGGGACTAAACCACCAACCGAAGAGTACATATGGAGGGACCATGGCTCCAGCTATATATGTAGCAGAGGACTGACTTATCTGGCATGAGTGGGAGTGGAGGCCCTTGGTCCTGCAGAGGCTTGGTACCTCAGAGTAAGGGGCTGCTAAAGGGGTAAGGCAGAAGTAGATGGGTGGGTGGGGGAAGTACCCTCATAGAGGCAAAGTGGAGGGGGAATGGGATGGGGGTTTGAGGAGGGGAAACCATGAAGGGGGCCAACATTTGAAATGTAAATAAATAAAATAACCAATAAAATTTTTTTCTACGTGCTGTAAAGACTTAGAAACATTAACCAGGTCAGTAGTGGCTACTGTAACCTGGTGGTCAGATAGAATCTGTGAATGGCAATTCTTTCTCAAAGGCTGATCGGGTGGGTAAGGCCCTTAAAATCGCAACATATGCAAAAATAAAGATGATTTTTCAACTACATCTATGTCCATACAACTCAGAATGAACCCGCTGGCCTGAATGAAGAAATCTGAGCATTAATAAAAGGAAATACTAAAGTAACTAAAACATATTAAAATTCATAAAAATGGGTAAAAATATTTCTGGTAATAAAGAATTACAGCATCTAAACTAACCTGGGGTGGAGAGATGTGGACAATGGACATCAAGCATTGGTAGCACAGAGAATTAGACATTACATGTCTCCCTTTCACAAGAGGGATAAATAAGCCGGGCAGCGGTGGTGCACACCTTTAATCCCAGCACTTGGGAGGCAAAGGCAGGCAGATTTCTGAGTTCGATCGAGGCCAGCCTGGTCTACAGAGTGAGTTCCAGGACAGCCAGGGCTACACAGAGAAACCCTGTCTCAAAAAACCAAAAAACAAAACTAAACAAACAAACAAACAAAAACCAACAACAAACCCAAGAGGGATAAATACAGTTATGGCATAGTCTCACCATGAAACAATAAAAAAGCAATTCATCAGTAACCTATACTCGGAATTTAGGTCCAGCTTTCGATAGATGGGGAGCACTCAGGTATCTCCAGATGCACCACCTGGACTGCATGTCTAGTCTGGAAGCTAAGCAGGGACGGAAGGTTGAGAGGAGACTACTGGGACTATTCTCTTTTCTGTCATGTGTTTTCTTTTGTTTTCATCAGCACCACTTAAAAGTGGTGGAGAATTACTTCAACATCCATATCTTTGGGGGCTTTTACCATAAGTTGCACTTAAGGACACTAGGGAATTACTTTTATACCTAAGTGCTAGCATTAATCCAAATACTCAGCAGGTGATCCTTCACACCCCAGACCAATTAGCAATCTGTTCAGTCAGCTGAATCTAGTCAGGTCAAGTCTGTAATTTTTCCAAATATAAATATTGCTTGCTTTTAAACACCAAGTTAAGAAAAAAGCTCTCAGGGGCTTTATTAAGTATGAATATGAATGATGACTTTCTCCTACTATTTATCAAGTGTCAAACATTTTAAATATCTAATTAAAACTTTTTAGAGATATTCATATGTAATTAATTATCCTGGGAATTTGGAATGAGGAGAAATAGGTTTTACATTACCTATATTGGGACTGAAATGGGGGGGGGGATGGAATTGGATCCATTTTTTATTATAATAGAAATAATTTGTTTAAGTAAAATAACATTGAGAGGAAATGTGCAAAGGAACAAAAGCACACTGCTGGATAAAATCGCTGGTTGTCTTTTTTCAAATCTACTTGTGACAGGAAGATAGAATATCCCTCAATTCACCACCAAAATAGAGTCTTTTTAACATCAGCATGAGCAGTTAATAATAATAAAAATCAGTTTCTGTTATTGCATCTCAGTATTTCTGTAATTCCTGAGCTTTCGTGCCAGAATGAATTAACTGATAACTGAGGGAAGAGTCCGTGGTATTAGAAGTCAGGGATTTAAGATAAGAGCACAGATTATGGTTTCAGAAACCACACTCTTTCTTGCGATTTTAGAGACTTCTAATGTAATTTGTGTTGACGGCAATGAATTCTTTGGAGGTCAGATGGAAATCCAGTGCATTCCAGGCTGGTTTGTTCAATAAAAAAGTTCTAGTTGGTCTTGTTGATGAAGGCAGAAGATAGGCATTGGTTAGGTAAGTTGGAGGAAGGAACCCCAAAAGTTACAGTTCCAGGAACGTCCCTGGTTCTTCACCTTCCTGGAAAGAACCCCTGGTTTCTTGTCTCTTCCTAGCTGAGCACCCTTGCCTGGAATGTATACATGAGACCCAAACCGTAGTCCAGACACCAACTCCTGGTAAACAGTTTTGGAACTGGATCTCCAGAATTTTCAGGGTGGAAATTCTTCCCCAATTTCAGTGCATCTCCTACACGATGCTACTGTTACACCTTCAGAGAAGGAAAAAGTTATAGTAGCCTTGCTCAGGACTCTGCTGAGGCCCATTAAGAAAGGGAAAGCTATTGTCTCCTAGTTGAAAGTATGAAATCCACCTCTGGCCTTAGATGATCAGACATTCTAAAATAGCCAAAACAGAAGTTAATCTAACCCAGTCTGTCAATAACCTGGTAGATATGACTCTCTAACCCATCTCCGAGAAAGACTGGACCAGCATCCATGCTAAAGAAATGGATGGAATAATTTTCCTTCTAATGAAATAAAAGGCCTTCCTAGAAAGTCTGCTTTGGGACAGTCACCTGCAGAGCCATGGCCTCGACGTTCTTGTTCTGGGGCTTTTCTGAAGACAAACACAACCTTCTCCCTTCTTCCTCCCTCTCTTTTCTCCTTTTACTTTTTTGATATTTGCCAAAGCTTCAGCACGCTTTTCTGGGAAGCTCTGGGCTTCCTCAGTCTTTGTCTGAAGCATCCCTCCTTGCCATGTGGTTGCTTGTCTGTCATGTGGCTGTTTTAAAATTTCATGCTTTTTCTTCTTTGTCTCTCCTGAGTGTGCTCCTAAATTCTTTTACTACTGAGACTAAGAGACTCCCAAATTTCTGAGTAACACGCGGTACCTAAGATGTGGCTCTTGAAAAATGTCTGTTATCATTTTGTCAGCTATTTAATTTGTTTTTGTCTCCCTTAGTTGTGTGGGTACTAAATAAAGGCAACCCAAGTTGAAAACCACAGTTCATATCTGCAACTGGACAGCCAAGGAAAGAACTAGAGCAGTTAGCTCTGGCTAGCCCTTGTTACTTAATAGTTAGCGCTGGCTAACCCTTGCTACTTACTTTCTGGTTTGCTCCCCTACTCCCAACACACACACACACACACACACACACACACACACACACACACAAACACACCCTGGCCACTCAGTATTATCTACAAGAATTCAGAAAGTTGAAAGAGAAAATAAAATTTTCATAAGTTTTAAGAACTTTTATGTCTTCAGCAACCCATCAGCTCTCCTTTACTAATGTCAAAATCTTGACACCACACATCCTGTCTGTGTTCTCAGGGTCTACTGTTGGCCTAAGGATTTAAATGCTATATGTCTGCTAATACAGGTAGGGATGGCTGACTGTACTGAAATAAGAAGACTAATTTTCTGCTATTATTTAAAGTCCAGAGGTTCACTATAGGTCCTGGAAGTGAGTGGTATAAATAGTCACTGTGGTATTGAGAACAATGACAATAATAATTGAAGTGCCTCAATTTTATTAGGTAATTGATGAGTTTCAGGGATTTTGCTCTTGGTATGTTACTCTATAGATCCAGAGACTAAGAGCAGTGTCTCCAGGTCACACAGCCAGCACAGAACAGAGAACAAAGGAAATCTAAACATTTGATTAGAAAATTGACTACTTTTATCAGACAAATCAAACGCTTCACTATGGAAATATAGCACAGGGTTTTTTTTAATAAAATAATTTACATAAATCCTTTCATTCGTTTTGAATTGGAATTTAATAGCACAAAAATGTTTATTTCTCACATGTAAATTACTTATTCTTTTAACAGAAAAGTGAAGGGTAAGAACTAATGGCATTTAAAAATCTTGATTTCTAGAACGTTTAGATTTAATATTAGCTTTTAAAAATCTTTTTATTTTATTATGTTCTGTGTATGGGTGCTTCAGAGTATATCTTTGTAGCATTTGCATGCAGTGCCTACAGAGGCCATAAGAGAACATCAGATCCCCTGGAGTTGAAATTATAAGTTGTGAGCTGTCATGTGGGTGCTAGGAATTGAACCTGGGTCCTCTGGAAGAGCAACCAGTACTACTAAACACTGAGCTATTTCTCCAGTCCCTAATACTAACTTTTAAATGATATCCTCAATACTAAATTTTAAATGATATTCTTCATTTCAGTAAAATCTTCCCACCCTCCACCCTGATGTATTTTCTATATAACCAACGGTTACTTCTATATAACCAACGGTTACTTCTTTGTTCCAAAATATGTGACTATTATTTTAAAGGAACAAATGCGGACAAAAGTCTGATGGATACCTTGAAGATGGCGTGTCAAACCCCAGTCTCCTGATTAGATCTGGAGTGTGTACAGGTGGTTGCTGTTTGACCCAGGAGCCAGCAGTTTTCTCTGAAGAGAGAAGCCCTTGTCTATCCCTCTGATACAGTGAGTTCTTTCATTCAGTAAGGAAGGGGCTTATCTCTTTATTCTTAACCTGTGTTTGTAGACTCCCTCCCATTCTTATTTAACTGAGAAACAATGTTTTCAATGCATCTACATTAGATTAACTGAAACAAACAAACAAACAGATTTTCTTCCTGCTTTCTGCTGTCCAGGTGGCAGTGATCTGTGATGGGCTCCTCCCCACACATCCTTCTCATCTGCACCTTTTCCATCGTGTTTATCTGTTCTCATTCTGAAGACGGCAAGGAAATAAAATGTGTGAACAGCCAGAGACCGCTTGACAGAGAGAGTCAATGTCTTATTTTGTGTTTAGACTTCTGTGCTGGAACATTTGTCAAAGTAATGATAAGCTGCATGGTTACTAATAAGATTCAATCATGTTTGAAATACTAAAATATTAGATACAAATCTTCCTGTGACTGCTCATCGGAGGTAAGACGACTCCCTTGCCATCCGCTTACCTCCAAGCTCTGCCACCGCACTCTTACGCACTAGGAGACTCTTATCACTGTGGTTATTCAGACTGGATACTGAGACTTAAAAATATTTCCATTATTATTCCAAGAAAAGATAAAAAAATAAATGATATACCTAAGCTAAGAATAAATCGCTCTCTGTTTTTACAAAGAGGACACACACACACACACACACACACACACACGAGAACGAGAACATCCAGCAAGGCCATATTATTTCTGCAATGAAATGTCAAGGCTTATTAAATATATTAGTGGTAGACAATCAAATTATCAATCATAACTCTAAATATTATAATCACATAATTGGTGAGAGGATCATTGCCCCCCTCCTGATTAGCTACTTGGAGTATTCCACATTTGGTAGGATGCAGTTTCTAAGAACTTTTTCAGAGGGAATCTGAAATAGCAGCCATCACAAGGAGTCATGACAAAATGTCCAGTCACTAAATTAAGCACTATGTACAAGACAAGCCAACCTATTCCTTCTTTAGTGTTTAGCAATGAGCACCACGCTCTGCATACTCAAGGCTTTCTTTAGAAATACTATGACTCAAGGAACATTAACTAAGTTAAGCATTTCTATTTGCCATCATCTCATCAGAGGCTTCTTGCATGTGAAATTCAAAGGGGGAAGATAAAATATAATAAAGAAAAAAAACCCCAAACAAATAAGGGCAAACAAACACATAGGAAGTAGAGTAGCAAACGGCACAAGCAAAGAATCAATGAAATACACCTATAGCTATTGCCTGACTCAGTGGCCAAGGGCAAACCTCCTCTCATTACCAGGGTACAGCCTTTTCAGATCTTACTCTCTTGCCCAAAACTTGACATCTCATGTGAAATACTCATGATCAGCTCAGGCTCTGAGATGGCCTAAAACCCAGTCATTGCACACCTTATGTCAGGGGTTCTCAACCTTCCTAATGCTGCGGCCCTATACAGTTCCTTGGGTTGTGATGACTCCTGAACCATAAAATTATTTTCCTTGCTACTTCATAACTAATTTTACTACCGCTATGAACTGTAAATATACACATGTTTTCCAATGGTTTTAGGCAACCTCTGTGAAGGGGTGTCCACCCATAGGTGGCGAGCCACTACCTTAAGTGCTAGAGACATTATTCAAGCATTGTCATAGACATTGCTGTGCTTTGGGGGGGAAATGCCTGACATCAATCAGTTTATTCCTATGTCTTTAACTCCGATTTCCAAATTCTGTCAATAAACAAAACATAAACAAAACCACCACTGAATAACAAACAGAACCCAACAATCTTCTCATCTAATCATATTAGTTTTTAGAATGAATTACAGAGAGTCGGTGCTTTTTGTATGCTCAAGGTCTTGGCAAATCATTGATTTCTGTCTTCTAAAACCAACTGTCAAATACAGCCATAAGCTAAGAGGAAGCTGGTAATCACAAGAACGAATATGCAAGCTGATGCAATTGAACTTATTTTCTTCTCAGGGTCTTAAAGCATGTTGCAGTGCCTAACAAAATCTTCTCATTCATTCAAAATTTAATTTCTTTGTCCAAGAATATTAAGTGATTTGACTTACTGGCTTTAATCCTGGTTAGTCATTAATTAGTTTCAAGGGCCTGTGAAAAATTTGTTTTGTTTTTTATTTTGAGTGAGGCAAGCTTTACTTGTGTAGCCCTAACTAGTCTGGAACCTGTTACATAGAAGAGGCCTCCTCCACTTCTCTGCATGGGAATGCTGGGATTATAAGCATATGCCACAAAATCTGAGAGGGATTTATTTTTTTTACATTGCTGTATTATATTAACTATGTGGACAGTTCATATCAGAGATTTATCATGTCCATTTCTGTTAGTGCATACTTGAGCTCTTTATTTAATATTGCTTAGCTAAATTGTTTCCTTGTCGCTGAAGTATCTAGAGGCACCAGCTTGAGTAATTAGCCACTGGTAAACCAAGTGATTAATTTAGACCTGTAATTACTGTTGAGTCGATAAACAGGAGTCACATGGGGTCGACATTAAGTTTCTTGGAAGAGAGAAATAATGTGTTAAAGCAATTCACATTAATTCATACATTGTTTATATCAATTGTGCCAAAATGACCATCTGTCTAGGACATTTTTTTTTTTTACCTAATTACAGTTTGGCACATGATTTGGTTTTTCCTGACCAATACCCAAATGTTGGTCAACAGGTGGCTTTCATGGGAAATTAACTACAAATGAGATTTGACCATTGGCACGGGGTGGGGCAGTGTCTTTCCTTAAATCCCAATTTAATTTTTTATTTTTTATTTTACTCTGAAATAATTTTATAACAATTGTGAAATTCTTTCTCTTCCTTCCCTTCTTTCTCCCCTTCTCCTCTCCTTATGAATAATGTTATTATAATAAAAACTAATGCTTCAATTTACCAACATTCATATATTACATTTTTAATTTTACCTTCTTATGCAGTGGCTGCATACACTCTAGCCTCTTTTTTTTTATTGCTGTTGTTAAAATAATTAAGGCAATTTCATTTCTCTCCCAGTTTATTTCAACCTAATTCTATATAATTCATCCATGCTCTGTTGCTCAGGTAAAGAGGAACCAGAGTGTACACAATCCACAGACGTTCTCTGCCAAGGGGCCTACTCTCCAATGAACTTATGATTTTAATACTCCCAACCCAATATGTTATTTCTTTTCCTTTCTTTTTTCTATGCTTTGTTTTCTTTTGAGACAGGCTCTCTCCATGTTAGCTCTCACTATTCTGAAACTCATAGGCTGCCTTCAAACTCACAAAGATTATCCCATCTCTGCTTCCTAAGGGATTAAAGGCATGTACCACGATGCCCCACTTCAAAATATTTGTTTGTATTTCTACAAGTTTATCCAGACTTTCTTTTTGCTGGCTAAATCTTTTGTCCCTTCTCTAATTGGCTTATTTTATCAGGCTTTATTGGAAGGCCACACAAGAAATCATCCCGACTCTGTTTTCAACCTTTTGCATGTCTCCCCTGCTTCCTTTCCACTAAAACAGAATTTAAATGATGTTCACTGTAAGTTGGTGAAATTTTGAGGCAGAGATCTCTTTCACATTTCTACTTCTGGTACATGGCACTAAGGTATATTTTTACTAAATGTCTGGCTCAATGAATGAATGAATGACTGAATCAATGAATCATCGGTACCAAGACAAAAATTCCCTAAAGTCAAAACCTCACAGAGCCAACACAGATTAACATAAGAATCCAAATTTCCTTGCAGTTATGATCAAAAGAGAACACTGGTAGAAACCCTTCCACCTATAAAAAATTATCTAGAATTATCCCAAGCACACCCAATCAATCCTCAAGATGATAGCAATGCAGGAACTCCAGTCAGTTCTTAAATGTCCTGAGAGGCCCACGTGTTGAAGTCTTGTTCTTAGAGTAGATATATTGGACCATTGTGAATTTTAAAACTTTTAATATAATTTAATACATATATACAATGTAAGCGATTATATTCACCGTTCCATCCCTTCAGCACCTCCCCCCTTCCTTTCCCTATGAAGCGATTCTTCCTTCCACTACTCTCCCAGGAGCTATGCCACTAGAGAGAATGGTACCTTTCCCACAGCAGCAACAATTAAGAACTAATAGTACCTCAAGGAAGGGATGCGGTCTCTTGAGCACCTTCTCTATCCATGAGGGAATGTTGGAGGTACCCAATCTTATGGAAGTTATCCATTGCTATGTGTTCATGATGGCAGTGTTTATCATGAGGTAGGATTGCAGCAACCCTGCTGTACCTGGATGGCAATGTTTCACTGCCCTCCTACCCATGCCCAACAATTCAGCACTGAAGTCTAGTCAGAGACTTCATGTATCACTGAGGACAGGGCTTCAGACAGGGCAATGGATACTGGCCTGTGCCTCTTTCTTTCTCTCTTGTTCTTGGTCATGAAGTGGACACCTTTGCTTTGTCACCCACTTCCAACATAATAAGCCCAAATAGGCCCAAAGTAACAGGGCCCATAGCCATTGACTGAAACCTGAAAGACTAAGACAAAGTAAACCTTTTCTCCTTATAAGTTGATTTATTTCATGCACTTGCTGCAATAACAGAGAACAGTTTTGACATCACTTTTAGCCGAGCTGGTAGTAAATAATACAGAATAAAGAGACTGAGAAAACATAAAAGAGCACTAAAATTGGCCCTCAAAGAGGGGTGTATTGATGCTGTTTAAAAGTTACAAACCAGAAGAAATATGAGCTTGTCAATCGATGCTGAACATTGTTATTTGTAAGTTTCTATGTGTTGCTCGGATCAAAGTGAAACCACAAAATGAAATAGAAATTTAAGGGAAAAGATCTCCACTTAGAAATTACATAGCAAATCTTTCAGTCATCAAACTTTTTGATCAATGCAAATGTGTTTTCCTAGATATATGCATGTAGGGTTTTCAATTATACTGAATATAGTGCCTAGGGATTAATCATATCATAAATGCTCCTGATCACAGAAGCGACAAATGTTTTCTAAAACAGTCACACATTTCATACTTTGTGCTCAATGTTGAGTTATTATTATTTTTTAATTGCAAAACCTCAGAGAAGAATGAATCACAGGTATCTAGTTATCTTGATGTTCTGTGACGGCCATAATGAATAGTGACCCAGGCATCCCATTGGGTGAACGATTCTGTTATGTGCACCAATGAAATGGTCCCTTTCCTTCCCTTGGGATAGTGCTGGTCCCAAAAGAAGGGCGTAGATGTGAAAACAGAAAGTGGTGTTAGATTCGTGCAATATTGTTCTTGCTGCAGTTAAAAGAAACTGATGGCTCAGCATTAGTGTCAAGCAAATTTTCAAACTGTTTCCAGAGGAAATAATAGGAACATAGAGCAAGTGATAGACATCTTCTCATTGGGCTGATTCTCCTAGAGAGTATTCTTTTCAAAATTCTGACAGGTTTTTTGAGAGGTAATTTACATACCATAAGATTCACCCATTTTAAATGCATGGGAGAATGGAGATTTTTAGTGAATTTAAAGGCATGCAACTATCACATTTAGTTTTATAATATTTCTTACAATTTAGAAGTCTCTCCTATTTGCTGTTCCAAAGTGCCAGGAATTTCTGTCCCTCAGACTTCCCTGTCTGGACCAAAGGTGAATGAGACAAGCTACTGTCTCTCCTGTGTGCCACGTGCCCTTGGCATGCTCTGAGATTCATCTCTACTGCTGCATGCATCTCTGAGTCTTGTCCTCTTGTCCACTAGTATTCAACTGAATAAATACAGCACATTTTATATTCATTTATCCCCTGATATTGACTTCCCCATTTTAGTCACTATGAACAAAGCTGTTGTATGTTTCTTGCTCTGTGCAGACATGGTTCCATCTCTCTAAGACATATCCAGGAGCATTACTGTTGGGTGATATGATAAACTCATATTCAACCTTTCAAGAAACAATAAATTTCTCCTTTTTTAAAACATCCTACCGAACACTTATTGGTTGCTTTCTTTTTCATTAGATGTAGTCTCCTCCAGTTACTATTTTTAATGTTTTTAAAATTACACTTATTAATTTGTGTGTGTCCCATCCAAGTACTAACCAGGTCCAACCCAGCTTAGCTTCTGAGATCAAGCACGTTCAGGGACACACATCCAAATGATGCCCCACCACACCACAGGGACACGTGCTCCATGATGTTCATAGCAGCCTTATTCATAATAGCCAGAAGCTGGAAACCACCCAGATGTCCCTTAACAGAAGAATGGATACAGAAAATATTATTAATTTACACAACGGAATACTATTCAGCTATTGAAAAAGAGGACATCATGAATTTTGCAGGCAAATAGATGGAACTAGAAATTATCATCCAGAGTGAGGTAACTCAGACCCAAAAAGACATACATGGCATGTACTCACTATTAAGTGGATACTAGCCAAAAAGTACAGAATGCCTGGAATACAACCCACAGAATTTAAGAAGTTTAACAATCAGAAAGGCCAAGTGAGGATGCTTTGATCTCATTTAGTAGGGGGAAAAATAATTTCTGGAGGCAGAGGGAGGGAGACAACTGGGTGGGAGAGGGGAGGAGGGGAAAGGGGAACAGGATCAGGTATAGGGGGCAGGAGAGAAACTCGGAGGTCCAGCAGAATGGATGGAAATATGCAGCCTCAGAAGGTGAGAGGAATGGAGATCCTCTAGAAAATACCAGAGACCTGGGAGGTGAGAGACTCTCAGGACTCACCAGGAATGACCTTAGATGAAATGCCCAAGAGTGGGGAGAGGGACTCTACAAGTTCCCCTCCAGTAAAAAGACATGGCATCAAGAAGAGGGACGATGGGGTTGCCATCCTACAGTCAAAAACTCTGACCCAGAGTTGTTCTTGTCTAAAAGAACTGTAGGGACAAAAATGGAGAAGAGACTGAGGGAAAGGAGGTCCAGTGACTGGCCCAACTGGGAATCCAACTCATGGGGAGACACTAAGGCCTGACATTATTACTAATGCTGTGATGTGCTTACAGTCAGGAGCTAAGCATGGCTGTCCTCCAAGAGGCCCTACCAGCAGCTGACTGAGACAGAAGCAGATACTTACACCCAACCATTGGGCTGAAGTCGGGGACCCCTGTGGTTGAATTAGGGGAAGAATGGAAGAAGCAAAAGAAGAGGGCAGCAATCTCAACTAATCCAGACCTCTGGGAGCTCCCAGACACTGGGACCACCAACCAGGCAGCATACACGAGCTAGTCTGAGGCCCCAGAAACATATATATAGCAGAGGACTGCCTGGCCTGACCTCAGGGGGAGAAGATGTATCTAATCCTCCATAGACTTGAGGCCCCAGGGAGGAGGGAGGCTTGGTGGTGGGGAGCATCCTCTTGGAGACAGGGGTGAGGAGGTATAGAATGAGGAACTCTGGGAAGGGGGTAATGGCTAGATTGTTAATAAATAAAATAATCATAAAAAATAAGACAAAAAATGTGTGTGTGTGAGTCTAGGCTCATGTGAGTGTGTGTGGGGGGGTTGTGTGTCATGGAGCATATGTGATGGTCGGAGGACAACTTTTGGGAATCTGTTCTCTCCTTCTGCCATGTGGATCTGTGGATCACTGAGAACAAAGTCATGATGTGATACTTCAGGGCAAGTGTCCATACCTACTGAGACACCCTGCCAACTCTATATTGCTACACTGTTAAATGATTTCTTCCTGCCATCTCTAAATTGATACATTGTTAAATGACTTCTTCCTTAAGTATTTTCCTGTGCTTTAATTTAGGTAGTACAAACTGTATTCTTTCTAGGAGACAATCAACCACTCCCTATCCAATTAAAGTAACGTAGAAGAAAAATACAATAAAAAAAAGAGACTCAACTATGAAATAAAAAGAAAGACCTTGGTCCAAATGCCATCCTCTATAGGCAATTCAAAATATGAAATGTTTTATTCAAATTCTGACTTTTTTTTTAAATGAAGCAACACACAAATGAAATGGGGTTCTGAGCCACATACTCCATGTGTGTCAGGTCTCATATGGAATGCCACGTGCGGGTCTGTGCATGAGAAAAAGGACATTTGCTTCGAAGAATTGGAAACAATGAAGAACATGTAAGGTGGTCATGGGATCTTCACCTATTTATTCATTATTTATTTTAAACTTGTGCGGGTATGCATACATGTCTTGTAATGGGCATGGATTTGCATGCATGTAAGTGTGTGGGTGTGTGGAGGTCAGAAGTCAACCTTGGGCGGTGTTCCTCGCCGGCCATCCACCTTGCTTTTTGATGCAGGGTTTCTGATTAGTTTGAGGCTCCTGCATTGGGCAACATGCTGCAGGGATCCACTTGTCCATTCTCAGAGCTGGAATTTTAAGAGTACTATGACACCCAGTTTGCTTGTTTTATTTTTGGTCTAGGTTTTGGCATTCAAACTCAGACCCTGATGTTGGGGCAGCAAGCTCTTTGCCTGATGGAGCTGTCTTGCCATTACTATTTATTGCTTTCTTAGAGAAAAGTCTGTACTTTATAGCTCAGGCTGTCCTGGGAAATACTACGTAACCTAGCCTGGTGTTGAACTTGCAGAACTCTTTTTACTTCTGCCTCCTGAATTTTGGAATTACAAGTGTGAGTATCCACACCTTGCTCCACAGTTTTTATTCTGATAAAATTCGCTGAGTCTTTTTTTTGTTATGTATGTACATATAAACATGTTATGATTTCTTTATATCTATCATTTGTGTGTTTATGTGCATGTGTGCATTTGTCTGTATGTACATCATATGCATGCAGGTCCCCGTGGAGGCCAGAAGAGGGCAATTCTAGAACTGGAGTCACAGGTGGTTTTGAGTGATGCAACATGAGTGTGGGGAACCAAACCTGAATTATCTACAAAAGTAGCAAGTGCTTCTAACCTTCCAGCATCTTTCATTTTTATGCATATACTTTAATCACACAACTAAATTACGTTTTTCATGCTATAAGAATTTTGATTTTGCCGGGCGGTGGTGGCGCACGCCTTTAATCCCAGCACTTGGGAGGCAGAGGCAGGCGGATTTCTGAGTTCGAGGCCAGCCTGGTCTACAGAGCGAGTTCCAGGACAGCCAGGGCTATACAGAGAAACCCTGTCTCGAAAAACCAAAAAAAAAAAAAAAGAATTTTGATTTTAATTTTCCCATGGTAGTGTTTTTTTTAATAGACATACATTTTAAAAGCTGCGTAACTATCTATAATAAAGTGGTATCATATTACAACCTTTTCATTTTTCCCCATTTTCACATATGTGAATGATGCCATGAAGACCATCTTTATGTTCACAAGTGTGCTGCAAATCAAATTTAAAGAGAAACATAATTATCGTATAGTTCTTCCAGGAAAAAAAGTGGTATTTAGAGATCTTGAGATTTGGAGATTTGGAGATCTTTTGGGAAATAAAGGATGAGAAGAATTGGTCCAGATACAAAGATTTGAATCCCTGCTGGCTGAAAAGAACCACGAGCTAAAAGGGTTCAGACAGAGATGGGAACACAATATTCATTGTAAGGGGGCTGAATTCTGTTTATTAAGACACCAAGAATATGGCCACAAATACATCAATAAAAATCAACAGAAGACTCCATGCAACAGAAACCTTCACTGGTTTTCTCCACCTTGGCTTTAGCAAAAGCTGGTATTGAGTAGGGTCTATCCTCATACCACAGATCCTATAGTGACACATTTGAATCACTGCATATGAAGAATGGGCCTGGCAGGCAGGGAGGGGTAGGCTTGCTAGCACAGTCCTCTTCAAATCATGGTTGAGCTTCTCTCAAGACAGAACAGAAGCACAAATGTTTAATAAGTTTAGAAAGCTGAGTGGTCTGACTGAATGGTACCAAGGGAGCCCCTTTTCTATTATGTTACACTGGGTTAGGGAAAGTTAGGAGTCTGTGGTTTCCTACACTTCTCTTCTAAATCTCTGAATCACTGGGCATCAATTTGGACCATAGTTTGTGGAGTGATGTCCAGTATGTATCTGTAAGACAGAAAATGACTAGGCATGGTGGCACATACATTTAATCAGTGTCTGGGAGGCAGAGGCATAGTCAGGCAAGGAAGTAGAACAAAGCAAGCTACTGAAACCAACTAGGACCTGATCAACACTTTCAAAGATGCGAAGATAAGGGTTAGTTCCACAGAGGGAAAATGTATGTGAATAGAAGTGGTACAGAAGTCTTCCTGAGAGTGAGTGACTGTAAACACAGCAGTTCTAGACGTGTTTGTACCTGTCTGCTCGCTCAGCCTTCCCTAAGATGCTGTGTACCTGTCCCTGCCCCATGAACAATCCACGGTTACTTCCTTCTTAAGAGATAGACCCACTATAGGAATGGAAGTTATGTCAGCTAAGGCCAGTTAAGTCACCATTGAAGGTCATCAATTACTAAACACCTGTTTATAAACAAAAGCTTGCTTCAAGTCTGATATGTGTAGTAGAATGTATTTTTATAGAGAACATTTTCTCTGTCTTCACATAGCTTTTTGATGAGCCTAAAACATACAATTGGCAATGCGATCTGTTTCTCACATCCTCAGTGTGGGAATACTTGTAAATATTCATACAGAAGCACTGGTAAAAATATTTTTATTGATATGATGTGTTATTTTGGCATTTTTAACTGAGAGATATTGAGTGATAGTCCTTGTCATTTACAAAGCTAGTGTTATAACTCAACCTCTCACATCGGTTTGTTTCAAGGAAATATTTTCTAGCAATGGACAAAGAGAATTTCAGTCATATTAATATAATTTTAAATTATATTTAAAATTTGAGTTTATTTTATTTTATTTTTTTTTAATTTACATTCCAAATGATTTCCCCTTTCCCGTTTCCTCCCTCCCCGAAAGCACCATAAGCCCCCTTCCCTCCCTCTTTTCTCCATTCAACCCCCTCTCGTTTCTCTGTCCTGGCGTTCCCCTACATCCAGTCTTTCCAGGACCAGGGGTCTCTCCTTCCATCTTCTTAGAAATCTATTGCTATGCGAATTGCGTCTAGGGTATTCCGAGATTCTGGGTTAATATCCCCTTATCAGTGACTGCATACCATGTGTGTTCTTTTGTGATTGGGTTACCTCACTAAGGATGGTATTTTCAAGTTCTGACCATTTGCCTAGGAATTTCGTGAATTCATTGTTTTTAATTGCAGAGTAGTATTCCATTGTGTAGATATACCACATCTTCTGAATCCATTCCTCTGTTGAGGGACATCTGGGTTCTTTCCAGCTTCTGGCTATTATAAATAAGGCTGCTATGAACATAGCGGAGCATGTGTCCTTAATGCATGCAGGTAAAGCCTCTGGGTATATGCCCAGGAGTGGTATAGCCGGATCCTCCAGGAGTGTCATGCCCAGTTTTCTGAGGAACCGCCAGACTGCTTTCCAGAGTGGTTGTACCAGCTTGCAATTCCACCAGCAGTGGAGGAGTGTTCCTCTTTCTCCACATCCTCGCCAACAACTGCTGTCTCCTGTGTTTTTGATCTTAGCCATCCTGACTGGTGTGAGATGGAATCTCAGGGTTGTTTTGATTTGCATTTCCCTAATGACTAAGGATGATGAACATCTCTTTAGGTGCTTCTCAGCCATTAGATATTCTTCAGGTGAGAACTCTTTGTTTAGCTCTGTACCCCATTTTTTAATAGGGTTACTTGCCTCTCTGGAGTTTAACTTCTTGAGTTCTTTGTATATATTGGATATTAGCCCTCTGTCGGATGTAGGGTTGGTAAAGATCATTTCCCAGTTAGTTGGTTGCCGCTTTGTCTTTTTGACAGTGTCTTTTGCCTTGCAAAAACTTTGTAATTTAATGAGGTCCCATTTGTCTATTCTTGATCTTAGAGCATAAGCTATTGGAGTTCTGTTCAGGAAATTCTCCCCTGTGCCCATAGGCAGGATTAATATAGTAAAAATGACCATCTTACCAAAAGTAATGTACAGATTCAATGCAATCCCCATCAAAATCCCAACTCAATTCTTCATAGAGTTAGAAAGAGCAATTCAAAAATTTATCTGGAATAACAGAAAACCCAGAATAGCTAAAACTATTCTCAAGAGTAAATGAACCTCTGGGGGAATCAGTATCCCGGACCTCAAGCTGTACTACAGAGCAATAGTGTTAAAAACCGCATGGTATTGGTACAGTGACAGTCATGTAAAATTTGAGTTTTAGGAGGTAAAATCCAAGTAATTATATCCTCTCAAAACATCTGATTGGCTTAATGATGTAAGTCAGCTTGAGTCTAAACATTGTTATTACTGATTAGATTTTCTATTTAGAAGTCTCTTTGAAGAAAAACACTTTTACTATGAACAAAAAGTGTAAGTTGAATCTGGCATATGCAAACATCTTATTTATAACCTAGATTTTGCAGATTAAGCTCAAATATGGACAAAATATTTTACTTCCATGATTATTTTCTTTCTTTTGTATTCCTTTTAATTGAGATCTCACTATGTAGCTCTGGCTGGCCTAGAATTCTATATGTAGACCAGGGTGCCTTAGGGTTCTGCCTACCTCTTCCTCCCAAGTGCTGGGATTAAAGACATGTGCTGCTACTCCCTGTCTTTGAAAAAAAAAATTAAAGTAATATTTTCTATAAAGGTGCATTTGACCTCAAAGGACTGACTTGTACTTTGAATTGGTAGAACATTTGGCCTTCCTCCAATAGTCAGGACAAAACTAAAGAAAGCCAACGGGAAGGAGAAGGGGAGGAAACACAAGTCTAGCTAAGCCATGTCATATTTTAAACATTTTGGTTAACTTCCTTCAATTCTTATGTAAGGAAGCGAATCAAAAGTCCAAACTGGAGTTAGCAATCTGTGTCTAATATTGACTTTCATTTAAATTTTAATTCTCTTTTTCCAACCAAGAAACATGTTTACCAAATTTTAACAAATAGAAAAACACCAAAGTACGCTGAAGATCTAACCATCAATTTGACAATAAGAGGCAACTAAGGGTTAGATGTGGTTTAGAGTGGACTGAAATGCTGATCTGATAAGACTGATTTCCTTAAAAATGAGGGGAGTAAATTAAGTTAAGTGGAACTGAAGAGCCTATATTCTCAGCATTTTGGTTAGAGCCTGTATTCCCAGCAACTTGGTAGGCAGAGGCAGGAGAGTAACAAGGTCAAGACTGGAATGCAGAGTGAGCTTAAGGCTAGTCTGGGCAAGTGAGACTCTTTCTTAAAATATACAAGTAAAAGGAGGTCTGGGCATATAGCCCAGTATTGGAGGTTGCTTAAAATAGACGTAGTCCTGGGCTCAAGACTCAGCCCTGTGGAGGGAAAAAGGAAGGAAGGAAGGAAAGAAGGAAGGAACGAAAGAAGGAAGGCAGAAACTCTGCATAGCCGTAGTTGTCTCTCTGAGAGGCACACAAGTCATGCAAGAGCACAGAGTCAAGGAGGCCATCTGCCAGTCAGGAAAGGCAGAATCTCATGTCTACACCTTGATCTTCGACTCCTGGCTGCCAGAACCATGAGACAACAAATTTCTGTTCTTTTAATCACTCACAGATTTTGCAGCAGCCCAAGTGGCGAATACAACAAAGTTGCCCTTCTTCTGTTTAATGAAAGCCTTGCTGATTTTGGACATAGTTAGATGTTCGATGTTTAAAGATACAGTGAAGTCTTGATAATATGGAGACGATACTGAGGTTTTCTTTCTCTCTCTGTTATTATGTTGAGTTATAATGATTGTTTTTCAAATAATAAAAACATTTTTCTATTCCTGGGATAAGTCCACCTGGTTAGGATAAAGTATTCATTTTCTCTATTGGATTGGATTTGCTAAAATTTTCAAACAAAATAAAATTTAAGACAAAAGAAATCCCAAAGGTGAGAATTATTCATTGACTCATCTTTAGAACCAAATCAGATTCAACAGGCCCAGAGAAATCTCGAAGCAGCAGATGAAATTAATAATATTCTGGAGCAGGAATATAAAACTGACAGAATTATAGATCAGAATGACAGCCACAATACTCTGAGTCAGTTTATTAAACAACAAAGAAGGGTGGCTTCAATTTTCCATCATGTCAAAGAAAGGCTTATATTTTACAAGGAATGAAAAACCTGACACAATACTTACATGGACACTCACTAAGGAAACAATAGCATTATGGAGACTCAGGTGCCCGGTTCCTCATCCTCTGCCAAGCCTACTTCAGGGTTCCTCTACTTTCCCATTACCATCACAAAACAATGTACGTAATTACATGAAGGAGAGACAGAGGCTTGGACATAAATGAAGATGTTCTACAAAGGGATAGCACAAAACTATATGATTTCGATGTTTTTCAAATAGTTATTAAGTGTAAAAGGGGTCCTGAGACTAAGACGTTTGAGATTCTCTAATGTATAATTAGCTTCTGGGCATCTTTGGTCTCATTTAGCACCACAAATGCAGTCATTTACCTGAAGGCTCTTGGGCAGCTTTTCAGGAACAATGACTGAAGTTCATTCCAGAGGCTTCTCACAGTAGAATTTCAGCCATAATGAAGAAATGTAGGAAACCAGTCAGTAGAGTGGGTAATCGGAGAGGGTTTGGGATTGGGTGAAATTCTAATCTCTGGTCCATAATGTCTCACATTTTATAACAGACACCTAGAGGAGACTGACCCAATCTCTTTAATGCATTGCTTGTAATGTAGCCTTGGGTAATTTTTGCAACTTCCCTTTGCTTCCTCCTTTTGTCATTGGGTCATCTCAGGAAAATACACATGGGGTTGCTTTCAATTGTATTGACAGTATCTAGAATTGCCTAAGAAAGGAACCTCTGGGAATGATTGTGAAGAGGGGAAAACCTATTTAAATGTTTTGGGCTGGGATCCTGTACTGAATAAAAGTAGAGAGTTGAATAGTAGCTTTCATCTTCTGTTTCCTGACTGCAGATGCAGACTGACTGACTCAAGCTCCTGCCACTATGCCTTCTCCAACAGGATTGACAGTGAGCTTAAATAAGCCCTCCCACCCCCTTTAAATTACTTTCACCAGGGTTGTCTTATCACAGCAGCAGAAAATTAACTAATATGGCTGCAGCTTAACTCCTGGATTCAGGTGAAGGGTTAGCTGAGGCAAATATAAACCAGACCTTGGCACATCAGACACTTAAACTATAAAACAGATAAGAGTCATAGATGATTTTTGCAACCCTGGCCCCAAGAAATTAGAGCCCAAGAAACACTGGCCTTAAAACACAAAGGTCCAAGGAGGCCTGCTGCACTGCTGTTCTATTTATATTTTAAGACTACACAAAAATCCAAGGAGGGTCAGAATGAAAAATTTTGCTCCTGATTCTAAGCAAGGCAGTAAGAAGTGGTCTGTGACCCTGTGCCATTAATTCTTGGGGTTAGGTGGGAGCTAAATAGGTATAAATGTTCTAAAAATGTTTATTTTTATTTTTATGTTCAGACCCAGATTGGTTGTTAATGTTTGAAGCCGCCCCTCCCACATCCCTCCCCTGCAAAAACAAAAATGTATACTTGCCTTTATTTTTCCACCTTCAATTTGGCTTTATGGAAATGTTCAAGGTGTTATGCAGACATTTTGCTAAAATTTACAAGACAAATTTCTCCAATAGTTCAAGTCAGCCTCAACAAAACAATCTATATGAATCAAGTTAAGTGTGTTTTATGTTGGAGCTAGAGGGAAAAAGAACATCTAATAAGCAATATCTGCAAAAATATTCTGCTGCTTTGCTAATTTCTAGTAACCATGACAAGACTTCAACTGGTCTGACACAGCAAGCTTGAACTGGAAACCTTCCCCAAAAGAAGTTTCCAAAGTTAAAGAGCAAATTACAGACAGAACACACAGGCAGGAAACAAATCCAGGGATACTGGCTTCCCTCGAAATATCTTAGGTGCAAAAGCAGGGCTCCCTTCTCCTTGGAAATATTACAAAATCGGAACTGGAAATTACCCACTTGTGCTTGTCCTTCTACAAGATTCAGGAGCGTTAGGGCAGACCTCATAGCAAACGGCAAATGACCTATTATCTCTGAAATCATTTAAAGCTTGATTGTTGAGAATATGTTAAAGTCTTTCTCCAAGCTCTGTGGGGTTTAGCTGTCCTGTTTCAGATGATAATGCAATCATCTGTAGAAAACACAAATTCCCTTATTAACACTTGAGCCCTATGAAGCCTCCTGTGTGAAAGGCAAACCTAGCAGACCCCCAAACCCCCAACTACACAACCAAGAGTCTTTGGCTTGATTGATTTGATTGGATCTTAGTTGACTCCCTTAGGTTTTCATCTCTGTGATTTGGCAAGGACTCTTAAGGGCAAGTCTCTTGACTGTCAGAGGATCTTTCCTAGACTGTTTTTCATCAGACAGAATGTAGAAAGTCCCAGTCAAGTTCAAATGCTTTCAGGCTATAATCTGAGCATTTTTCAGGGATTCATAAGACTGCACATGTTCATGGGCCCTTTTGAAAGGCTGCCTCAAAGAATTACAGAGTTTCCTCTGTCTTCCTCAAATCCAGTTAATCAACTTTGTTCAGTGGTTATAAATTTAAAGCTTTATATCACCGGAAGTCTGAACTCTCTATGCCTCAGCTCTGGTGCCTGAGAGGCAGGGTCTATTTCATAGTTTGGATAAGAAGTGTTGGCCCCTAACATGCTCTTTTGTTAAAGGCTTGGTGTGATTGGATTATGAGGACTGATACATAACCTACTTATTAATCTCTATGCATGAATTAATAATTTAGTAACATTATGGGAAGTGATGGAAATTCAACTATGGCTCCTATTTGGAGGAAGAGGCCACTGTGGGGGAGGGAGCATTTCTTTGGCAGCTGTAACTTGTCCCAGATCCCTTCCAATTTTCCTGTCTGCTTTTGTACTCCATGAAGTGACCTGTGTTTCACAGCAGGCCCCACCATATTCTGCATCACCCCACACAGACCCAGAAACCATGATTTATCACCCAAGGGATCAATCGCTAGAGAAAATGAATCTCTTTTCCTTTCAAGTTTTCTCAGGTGTTTGTTCATAGGGTAGTTGTTAATACTAAAGTAGCTAATACATTAACAATCTTAGAATAAATGCTGGCAGGTGCTGTGCAAAAAGAAAACCTGCCATGTTGATGAGGGCTACAATGACCAGTTTTCTTCAATGCATACCTATGGCTCTGGAGATGGCTTAACTTTCTATATGCCATATCTTTCCTTCTTTAAGCTATTGTATTTTGTTCTAAAGCATTTGAATAAGGAGGATTAGTTTATATGTCTTACAAATACCCAGTTCCTGGCCTGTGGCTATTCCCAGGGTTATTGTAAGGCTCCAAAAATAATGACCAGAAGTTCCTAGCATGAGAGTCCTCTTCCGTCACATGAAATATTCTGCCTATTGTCTCTAACTGAAGTGTCACCTGTTGTGTTTTCGGCTGGATATTTTTCCATCATCCAAACAGAGTTACTACTCTGAGAAAAAGACAGGATGTATAGGGATGAGAATTTTTATTGTTTCCTAGGTGTCAAAATATTTGAGTCAAGCTATCCTAAGCCTGACATTACAATGAAATCAGAACTAGTATTTAGTGCATCACAAGAAGGGCATGGAGGTAGATTCTGGATAGCTCAAAATGAAAATATGTTCTCAGCAAAATATTTTAAAACATTTTTATTTATCTTTTTTTGTAAAAAAAAAGTACTTAGAAAAAAAATAAGATCAACAATGTTTCGAACCACTGATCACCCTCAATAGAAAGAAGTAATGGAGACAATTATTAACTAGATTGATTCCTAGGTTGTTTTTTTCCCTTATATCAATTTTTGTATTTAAAAAGAAATACCATCTCCTCTTGTCCTGAAAGGAATATCCACATATTGCAAATATTGCTTCCTCAGTGAAAAATGCAGTTCCTATTTCCAACACAGGATTTTAGGAATTTATTTCTCTTCCATCGACCACATGGGCAGGGACAGGAATCCAACAGGCTTGGGGCCACTAGAGCAGCTCCTGCTGACTGTAATAAGAGTATTATTTACTACACAGGAGATGTGGGGAGAACCAGTAGGACAGGACTTGTGAATGAGGGCTAGGGAGATGATCTGTCCGGGGAGGGAAATCCCAGGTACAAAAAGCCAACTGTTCACTGTCATTAACTTTTCCTTTCTCTCACCTCCAGAGCCCATTGATTCCAGGCAAACAGGCCAATGACAGTAGTTACCTCCAATTGCTCCTTTAGTACTTACACATATTTGAAATCTGGTCCCTTGGCCCACTAAGTCTAAAATATTTACTATCTGACTTTGCAGGAAAGTTTTGCCCAGCCCTGCTCTAGATCAAACTCCCTTAAGGATGAGTAATGAAGTTAACTACCCTCTCTTCTTATGCATTGCTTCAACTAAGTGTCAGCACAAACTTAATGAAGCAGAAACACCCACTACTATATGTCTTATTTGAGAGTGTACCACTGGGAGATGCATAGTTAAAGGACACTTTTATCCTAGAGGGTATCTACTGTCAAAGTGGTTTCCTACCACTTATAGGATTTTATGACACCTACTATGGTTCTCAGAAGGCTGAAAATCCGCACCTTCCAGGTTTATTTGGACCTACTCAGTTATGATGGGTGATGAGTAGCAACCAAGAAAAGAAGCCCTTGGCTGAGTGGTGGGCACTTTAGCCTACCACACCGTGTCTCTCAATTTGGAGGTAGGCTCTGGTGTCTGAGTCACAGTTACTCTCTTAAGATCACTGTCTTCCTGGAGCAATCACTAGGCATGAACTGAAGCCTTGCTAAAACAAAACAAACAAACAAACAAAAACCCCAAAACAAACCAAACACCCCAAGCCCCAAACCCTACTTAAGTAAAATTAATCATTGAAGAAAAAAATGGCAGAAGAATATGCTTAGCTGCAGTTGAAAAACCCACTCCAGCCTGTTCAGAGACTGTTTTACTTTCTTTTTTCAAATAAAATACCAAGTACACATATTTGATTTTCGTTTCTGAACCTTAAATGGTATTTAATATTCTCTTTCATCCAGTCACATCGCTGCATGCAATTTGCCCTTTACTAGTAAGGCTAATGTGCAGCTAATTGACACTTCAGGTGACCTTATACTAAAACACAAAGGCCTTTCAGGGCATGATGTGTAACAACTACTTTATGCTTACATCGAGCATTCCTCACTACGGTAGCCAGAATAAAGCGAAATAGATTATGCACATACTTCTGTATTTCTACAGGAAAAGAAAACGAACAC
This sequence comes from Tokudaia tokunoshimensis, assembly GCA_036184795.1. Classification (NCBI taxonomy): domain Eukaryota; kingdom Metazoa; phylum Chordata; class Mammalia; order Rodentia; family Muridae; genus Tokudaia; species Tokudaia tokunoshimensis. The sequence goes on from BTHU01000001.1 coordinate 150,205,468, forward strand.
CTGAAAGACAGATGGCCGTAAAACACATCTTCTCAGAATAGCAATTCATACAGGCCTTAGAGTTATCACTTTCACTACTACATTTACATTTTTTTTAAAAAAGAATCCTTGAAATTCATAATCCATTTCTGTGTTGGGGTGTGAGGGTTTGTTTTCATTGTCAATTCCACACATTCTGGAATCACCTGGGAAAGCAATCTCAATGAGGGAGGGATTGTCCAGAATAGGTTATCCTGTGGGAGTGTCTGGGGAGGATTTTCTTGATTATGCAAATTGAGGTGGGAAGCTCTGTACCCTGTGGGTGGGACCATTCCCTAGTTGAGGGATCTGTAGGAGAAAGCAGACATGCTTATTTTATTGCTCTCTGCTCTGGGTTGCGGATGTCATGTGACAAGTTACTACCATGACTCTCCGAGAGTGATGACACTGTAACCTGGAAGTATGAGCCAGACACACCTTTTTTCTCCCTTCAGTTTCTTCTTGGGGGGGGGAGGGATTGTCATAGCAACAGGAAAAATATAAAATAAAATAGGAGAGGCTGTCAAAATGCGTTTAAGAGAAAACAAAAACAAAGCACAGATATGAAAATTACTTTCTCCATGGAAGGTAAACTGGGGCAGGGCCAACCACTCTGTTATTGCTGAGCAAGAACTGTTTTTTGGTTATGAATCAGACATGGTATGGCCCTTAAGAGTCAAACAGAGAAAGAAAAAGCAATATCTGCAGTTATCTGTGAAAAAACAATGAGATGAAACAATATTTTAAAAAGTCAATAAGCAACCAACTTTTTCAAGGATATTCACGGTAATGGATGTCTCTAATCATAGCCTAAGGAGGGTGAGGTGGGAGGTTTAAGGCCACCCTGACCTACAAAGGAGGATACTTTCTGAAAAGGAATAAGAAAACCAACCCAAATAAAAACTCCACACATTTTCAAACCAGCATCTGAACTTGTTTAAACACAACACAACACAAAACAAAATCATTTTCCCCTGTATGCAAAAGAGAGGCATCTCTAATTGGAAATAGTGAACTCTTGAGAAGTCAAGCCAATCTGACATTAGTGGGAAACAGGACACTGTGTGGTAGGTAGAAAGCAGGGACCAGAATGAATATTCTCAAATGGTTGTGGTGACTGTCATCCCAGACATAAAACATATCACATCTTAGAAGAGAAACAAAAATCAGGGTTAACATGTGGATATTTGAATTCCTAATCAGTATTCTTTCCACTATACCATTTCGTGTGATGGACTTGTTGGTAACTGAGCCTGGCCAAATTATGAAAGACAGTGTGGGGTCAGTTGTGGGGGTAGTGGTGGTGGTGGTGCTGGAGAGATGGCTAGTGGTTAAGAGCGCTGACTGCTCTTTTGAAGGTCCTGAGTTCAAATCCCAGCAACCACATGGTGGCTCACAACCATCCATAATGAGATCTGACACCCTCTTCTGGAGTGTTTGAAGACAGCTACAGTGTACTTACATATAATAAATAAATAAATCTTAAAAAAAAGAAAGACAGTGGGGAGCAGAGGCCCAGAAAAACTCATGTCACTTCTTCCAAAAAGCATTCTCTGGCCTCCACTGTTCATTCTTAAGTCACTATATGGCACCATGTAACTTTATCGCACTGTGAAATTATTCCCAAAATGCCCTTCCAGTTCCTCCTAGCCTAGAAGAAGCTGCCTCTTTTGCTGGGGGCCCGCATTTGGAACTCAGTCCTCTAATGTTCTAAAAACTACTAAGGTACATAAAGGATGCTCATGCATCACCTAAATGAATGAATGGAAGACTATTCAGGCTTAAAGCTGAGCTGCCTTCCTTGAACAAATCACTTGGCTTCTTAGTATCTAATTCGCAAATGGATGTGGGTAAACGGTCTGTGGTTTTGGAACTGAACTCTGGGTGTTCTGAGGAAATGATAGTAATCTCTATTTTCTCTATTTTCCCCTTCCTTCTTCCTTGGTATGTCAATCTGTACTTTGTTTTGAGCTCTGGGGTATGCCTTCTAAGTAAGAGTTTGCCAGGCAAAAGGTTGAAAATAAGCTAGTCCATTTCAAAATGCTTCTCTGTCTCTAAGATTTCATGTTTCCAGTGTTCTTACACTCTAACAATTACACATCTCCATTCTTTCAGACCTGTGTTAAAGGCAGTCTGCAATGTAGTGTTTTCCTTTGGAGGGTTAAAAGGAGTGTGTGTGTGTGTGTGTGTGTGTGTGTGTGTGTGTGTGTGTGTGTATGTGTGTGTGTGTGAGAGAGAGAGAGAGAGAGAGAGAGAGAGAGAGAGAGAGAGAGAGGGTATGTGTGTGAGAGTGTATGTAGTGAATGTGTTTCTGTTTTGAGTGTGTGTGTGTGTGTGTGTCTGTGAGAGAGAGAGACAGAGACAGAGAGAGAGACAGAGAGAGAGACAGAGAGAGGCAGAGACAGAGAGACAAAAACAGAGAGAGTATATGTGTGAGAGAGTGTGTGAATGTGTGTGTGTGTGAATGTGAGAGTGTATGTGTGAGAGTGTGTGCATGTGTGTGAGAGTGTATGCTTATGTGTGTGAGTGTGTGTATGTGAGTGTGTGTTTGTATGTGAGTGTGTGTGTGTGAGTGTGTATATGTGAGTGTGTGTGTGTATGTGTGTGAGTGTGTGTATGTGAGTGTGTATGTTTGTGTGTATGTGAGTGTGTGTGTGTATGTGTGTGAGTGTGTGTATGTGAGTGTGTGTGTGTGTATATGTGAGTGTGTGTGTGTGAGTGTGTGTGTGTGAGTGTGTGTATGTGAGTGTGTGTGTGTATGTGAGTGTGTGTATGTGTGTGTGAGTGTGTGTATGTGAGTGTGTGTGTGTGAGTGTGTGTGAGTGTGTGTGTGTGTGTGTGTGTATGTGTGTGTGTGAGAGTGTGTGTGTGTGAGTGTGTGTGTGTATGTGAGTGTGTGTGTGAGTGTGTGTGTGTATGTGAGTGTGTGTGTGTGAGTGTGTGTGTATGTGAGTGTGTGTGTGAGTGTGTGTGTGTGAGTGTGTGTGTATGTGAGTGTGTGTGTGTGAGTGTGTGTGTGTGAGTGTGTGTGTGTGTGAGTGTGTGTGTGTGTGAGTGTGTGTGAGTGTGTATGTGTGTGTGAGTGTGTGTGTGTGAGAGTGTGTGTGTGTGAGTGTGTGTGTGTGAGTGTGTGTGTGTGTATGTGAGTGTGTGTGGGTATGTGAGTGTGTGTGTGTGTGAGTGTGTGTGTGTATGTGAGTGTGTGTGTGTATGTGAGTGTGTGTGTGAGTGTGTGTGAGTGTGTGTGTGTGTGTGTGTGTTATTAGGGAGTGAACAAAAGGCTGCACTCTACCATTGGACTGCATTTTTACCCCTTGGATCAATATTGTAAAAATTGTAGACCAGGAAACAAAAAAGCAAACGACCATAAATACAGTATACTCTATCAAAACTTTCTTTTAGAGACATTTTCTTGTATAGCCCAAGATGGTATCAAATTCTATACATAGTCAAGGGTTACCTTGAACTCCTGATCTTCATACCACTGTGCCCCCCAAGTGCTAGGATTATATACATTGGCCACCATACATGGCTCAAAGTTTTATTTTGCATCAGTAGAAAAACTGACTGGATTGTTTCCTATTTTCTAAAAAAATAAAAAATAATGTAAAAAGTATATCAAAAGTGATATAGGTGTGTGTGTGTGTGTGTGTGTGTGTGTGTGTGTGTGTGTGTGTGTGTGAATAGCTCACATAGTCTAGAGGCAAACATGAGGCTACAGTGGTTAACTTTAAGGGATTCTCAGTCACTCATGCGATTCTAACAATAGCTAACATGGTCTAGTGTTTGTTGTAATCAAATCTCCTTGAAGGCTACCTCAATAGTTCTATTTCCAGTGTACATAGAAATGGTACAGTCCAAGAAAGATGAAAGTGTTCTTGTCTCTGCTCTATTTTCATAATTGTGATGAACAAACCCATCAGGCTAATGTGGAATGACCATTCACTGGTGGAACTCTTTAACTGTAGCCATGGTCCAAATGTCACCTCCCATTTTAAACTCAAAAAGTGAAACAGGCTACACATAATTCTAACTGACATGAGCCAAGGGGCCATGAGATGCCAGGTAGTGTGTTGTATTCCTGAAGAGCAGTTCTAAAGAGAACCTGTGACAAATGATGGTCCCTAGGTGGAATTTCTTGTAATGTGAAGAGCTGTCACTATTAAACATTTTAATTCACAACTCGCATTGCCATCTGCAAACCTGATTTAGGAGCCCACTTGAATTATAGCACCACTCTCTTCATTCCAAATCAAATTAGATCATCCAAACCTCTACATTTCAGGCAAAATGACTCAGATTTTTTAAAAAAAAGTCACCCAATAAGCTGTTCTTTCTAAAATAACGGTGATAAAAAATGACACACGGTTAGAAAGGAAACAGAAACTTCCTTGGACGAGCAGGCTGAAGAGTCATGTGGGCCACTTTGATTTGGCTTCTTCCAAATGAGATGAGGCAGGAAAGAGATGAAGGCACAACAATGGGATAAAGGTCTGGACACCTCAATGATGTTGGGCTGCGTCACCCGCAGTGTGTGACCAAAACAATTTCAATCACTCATATGCTTCTATTTACCTACTTATAGACAAGAATCTTCAATCAGCAAGAAAAACAACATGCAGGGAAAGAAAATTCACCTTCTACATGAAATCCCTTCCTTTTAAATCTGTAGCCATCCTTTCTTCCACTTTCCTAAAAATTTATAGATACAGCTTGCTATTTCATTTCCCCAGGGCGATTACATTTATTTTAGTCTTGGATTCAATCATACACTTCAGCAAGAAAGAAGGTTCACTTAGTCATGCAATAAAATTATGGGGCGTGCCTGGCCTGCCTTATGCATTTTCTAAGATATGGGAAGACAGCAGAAGACTAACCATACCAAACAACAACAAACAAATAAACAAACAAAAAACAGCACACAGAGCCTGTGCACAAGTTTTAATTCCAATAGAACAAGACTTTGGCTGACAGCACATAACAGCAGGAAAAGACTCAGAAGCAGACCTGCATGTCTTTCTTCCATCTTTCTTACCTTTTTCCTTTCTGGGTCCTCCCTGTCATTCCCCTTGTCCCATGTTCTTTCTCTTTTTCCCCTTCTTTCTCCTTTCTCTGTCTCTACTCAAGAGTATCCATGCTGTGATAAAACACTGACCAAAATGAACTTGGGGAGGAAACGGTTTGAATCGCCTTACACCTTAAAGTCCATCATAAAGGGAAGTCAGACCAGGAACTCAAGACAAGAACCTGGAGGGTGGGGTTGGGAAATGAAGCAGAGGTCATGGGAGGACACTGCTTGCTGGGTTGCTCACCCTGGCTACCTAAGAGCACTTGTCCTGCAGTGACAGTGCTTCTTGTGGGCTTGCCCTTCCAGATTAGCCATTAATCAAAAGAATGCCCCCAGGCAATCGAAGGAGGTTCTTCATCTGATGACTGTATCTGTGTCAAGTTGACAAAATATTAGCCAGCACTCCTAACCTCTATGTATTCCTGAGATTTCATACAGGGCCCATAACCCTTTAAGTGAGCAATATATAGGAACTACTGCTGAATGACTCACTATGACTGAGATTTAAACTTCTGTATGTTTCCTATGGTATAGGTGACCTGTCTGCTGGGCTCTTGAAATGTGCTTCACATAAAACATGATGTGAAAGAAAAATAGCCACAGAATTTTGTAGATGAAAGAAATAGCATAGATAGTCTAATTAACAATTTAGAAATATCTATTATTGAAATGACAAAATTTTAGACATACTGAACTACTATATTATTAAAATAATTATACACGTATAATAATATGATCTTTAATTTTTTTATGTGGTAAATTTCGTTTATTATTTTTTCACGGAGCAATGGAATAGGATGATCAGCATCCACCCCATTTTAAGTAAAGGTCTTCTTTTTTCTTCTTCATATCTGGTGCTAAATACATGCTCTTAATAGAGATATTTAATGGAGACACTTAGAGTCTTTCAGTTGGCACAACAGGTTCAAAACTGGGATAACAGAGACATGGGAAGCATGGAGCAGAGGACGAGGTGACTGGCTGGAAAGATTCTTCACTTAGTGTCACAGGCTGGAAACATTTTAAAACAAGCATTATTACCAGCAGGTTTTTTTTTTAATATGTAGAAAGCACTCACTCACATGTATATGCATGTGTGTCTGTACATTTTTATGTGCATGTGCTTGCCTGTACATGGTATTCTTGTTAAATCTGTATTTCTCTTCACCATTATAACCCTTTACTCATGCACTCTATGCCGTTTCTATGTTAGATCTCAGGGTTAAATCACCCAGGACATTTGCATATTGTGTACCTAGGATTTAGGATAACGGAAGAGTCAGGATGCAGATTTTAACAAAGCATTTTTGATATGATCTTTTTTATTCCTTTTTTTTTTTTTACAAACTTTGCTACTAAAGTATTTGCTGTTGTCTATTGCTAGCGTTTTAGTGCTTGTCTGGTTTAGACTTTTGGTGCTGGGGATGGAACCCAGTGCTTGTACATGATAGCCAAGAACTTCATGCTGAGCTACGAACCCAGCCTGCGGTTTTCTAGGTGGTTGACCATGTTTTCTGTTGAATGGCATTCCTCTGGATGGCCCGGTGGTCAGCAGGTTTTGAGATAGCTAACTGTGACAGAGTTCAGAACAGAGCAAAAGGTTCTTAATTTCTAGCTTTGTTTTTATAAAAATTGAATGAAAGAAAACCTTAGTAATGTTGTTCTTATTATCTACAATGTAGCAATACCCTAATAAACAATGTGTAGAATCTGATCAGCCCAATGTAGAACATGAGCACGAACATGTCAAAGACAGGTATGCTCTCACATTCTCTGTCCAAAGGATTTATTCAGGGCTGAGGAGGAAATACTTCAGAAACAAGAACAGGTGATAACATAAAAAAACATGATAAGTTTTGAAAGAAAGGCAGAAACCCTATCATCAAACAATTCTAATAATTTGAAGTATGCAAAACTGCATCTAATCTGTATTCTTCCAAAGGTATATAAATCAATTTAAGGATAATAGTACGCACCTCGAACAAGCAAATGTTCTCTCCTTCTGAGTGTGTTTCAGAGCTTGGGTTGAAATGCACTGTGTACTGTTGCAAGGCATGCAAACTCAAGTTGCACAGGTATGTGTGTGTATACATACGGATTTTAAAAGCAAACTTACAAAGAGAAAAAAGCTTGCTGAAAATAAAACAGCATTTTGTAGCCATAGCAACCCCAACTTTTAAAAAAAGCAACATTAAGCAAGAAGAGCTCCTCAAGAGCTACATCAAGTTGTTATAGCAACCAAAATATGGCTTTACAGAAACAGATTTGCATGAAAGTAGCCAGAAGGTTATGATGGTAAAAGACTATAACAAAAATATGTCTTTGGGGGGGAGCAAAGGTTTATTTCTCTTGCTTTAATCAGGACATATCCTCTGATTTATTACAAGATTCCCCCACCCCCACCCCTGTGCCCTCTCCCCTAGGGGATCCTAATGACATGCAGCTGCTATGGTGACAAGGAATGACAGGTTTTGTGATATCTGCTAATAACCAGAAAGCCCAAAATTAGTTCATAAGAACTAAATTTTGATCCCTATAGGTTAACAAACTACATCAAATAAAAACAATACAAGTAGTTAGGATGGGGTTGGAAAGATGCAAAAGAATGTGTCTGAAATGGATTCTTAAATGAGGCAGGGCTGACATTTTGAATGTTTATAGTGTATTTAACAGCAGCCCTAGCTACTACTAACACCAAATTCCCTGTCCTAGAAGTAACTACTCCCTGCCCCCTCACATAATGACAATTATTCCTCAAGGAAGAGGGTGGCTTGTCTACCTAGTGCTGGCACCCTTTGAGACAGAAACATTTTATCAGTGCTACTACAAAGCTCACAAAAATGAAAGTATGAAAGAAATTAAGCTGGCGAGTTAACTGTGGTTTTCTTCAAGGACAGACCCACCAATCTCCTTCAGTTCCTCTGCTTCCTCCAGCTTGTTGCCTGAGAACAAACATATTTATCTGTTCATCTCAGCTCTCAACTCTGGCATATGATGCTCTCTCTGTTTCAGAATGTCTTGTCCTCTTGTTCCGGGGCAAACTCAAAGATCCTCTGCAACTGGCCTAAGCCTTCCCCTTGATTTCCTCTTATGTCTCACGGTTGTCTCTTCTTCATCTTATGATTTCATTTGGAACAAACAATTATACTATGTAAAGTGCCCATTTGTCTGTTAGTCAACTACCCAAAGTATCGTGAACTATTATTTACAGATTTCAACACTTCAGAGTGATTGAAGATGCCATGCTCCATTTATATTCAAGATCATGTAGCTTGTGACCATTGACTCTTATTGAGGATCAAACATTAAAACAAAATGGAAACCCAACTGGTCAGCTTTTATTGAGTGAATGAAGGACAGGTGATAGGTAAGAAGACTAGAAAAACAAAGGTGCTGTTTGCTGAGCCTGAATGATTTACTGCAGCCTAGTTTCAAAGGCTGATAAGTGAGAACTCCAGATGGTAAGTTCTTTATGAGCAAGAACTGTTTATCTTTTGGGGTTAGCATGGCACCTTATCCAAAACAGAAAAAAGGTAAACAATGAGAGACCCTCTGATTTAAGGCCAGTGTAGTTACTTGAGAAAACAAAATGTGTTTTCTCATAGCAATGTCATGGTTACCTTTAACTGATATATATATATATATATATATATATATATATAATTTAACAGAGCAATTTTGAGCATTTCCATTTCTATTATGTTTCTTACTGATTTTCTGTAACAATTATGCTTTTGAGGAATATCAGAGTATTTTTTTTGTTTTTATGTATGACACACATTCTTTCCCCTCTGTGACTTCTAATATAGTCATCACAACTGTAATACTTTCCAGAAGATCACAGATATTGCTATAAGCAGGACTCTGACAAAATTTAACATAGAATAAAAAACTTAAGAAAGTGTAAAAGTTTTTAAAAAGTGATTTTTTTTTGTTTCTTAATCAGGAGAAAAAATAATGACCATAAAAAACCTAACAACCATAAGTTTCATTCAAAGGGATTTTAAAATTGAGTTATAAAGAAAGATAAGATATGCCAAAGGGTTGGCCAGAATACATTACTCTTAAATATCCCATTTGTTATTCAAAACAGATGGCTTCCTCACAGTGTAAATGCTCAATGGCACTCAAATAAAGGGTCCTTGAGAGCAAGAGTAGCCACACAGAATTGTCAAGGGTCATTTGACAACTTCACGTGAGTGGCAAGTGATGGGGACTGGAAAGAGGCTCTATCAACACCCTATAACTTTCAGACATAGGGTCAGTGTGTTACTAATATCGAATCAAAGGACAATTTAAAAGGACAGTAGAAAGTTTAAACAATTTAGATTTGATCCTTACAAATAAAACATATATATATATATATATATATATATATATATATATACTTTAGAAGATCAGCTTGGTTTTCTGGCCAAGAAGAAGAAGAAATCTCACATGCTAGGATAAAAGTGAATATGAAAGAAAATTGAAAACCCAGATTTTTTTTTTCCTAACCCAAGATAAGTCTCATTAAAGAAGGCTGATTCCCCCAAGGTTTTGCGCAGGAACAACAAATACACCTTCTGCCACAAGACAAAGCAAGACATAAGTCCAGCTATACCAGCAACCTTTTCTTTCTTCTATATTACACACATCAAATAAAGAGATAACTTGCTAGAGCCCGTAGAGGCAGTTTGAACAGCACCGCCTATTGCTATTCATTATTCCAGCTTGAATAGGACTTTGCTGTTTCCCTTGGAAAGGGCATTTTGGAAGCAATTTTAAAAACTAGCTGCTGGTTTTTCACTTTTATCATTTCCATAGCTTTCAAATCACCACATTGATTCTCACTTACATGGTATTTTCTCCAGCTTAGAAAATGGAGAGATGGAGTTGTTCAGATCAGTCAAGTGAGTAAGTGAGGGAAGGAGGGAGGGAGGGAGGGAGAGAGAGAGAGAGAGAGAGAGAGAGAGAGAGAGAGAGAGAGAGAGAGAGAGAGAGAGGGGGAGAGTACCTGAAATGTTTAAGACCAACACACAAAATACACTGGAATATAAAGATATAAAGACTAGGCAGCGCGTTAAGTGCTTGGGGAGGGGAGGGGTACCGAGGCCTTAGCTAGGATTCTTATTCCTCTACCCTCAACTGGAGGATGGCGGCACTAGCAGAATTTTAAACTATACTCCGGTTTCTCTTCCAGTTTAGAAGACTTTCTTGGGAAAATGTTTTCATAGAACCTTTAATAACTGCAGCCTGGCTTCATCAGAGGATAAAGACACAACATTGGGAAAGGTTTCTGAGTCACTGAACTCTGTGTTCATGAATCTTTGTATCTATCCACTTTCGAACTATTTTCTGAGTAAAATCATTATCACCTCAGATATTATCTTGGGAGTCAAATATACAACAAAAGACACATGATTCCTACTTTTAAAGATCTTATAGTTTGCAAAGTGCCAGGAATTAGTCAACCATGCAAATAAACAATGTCAGAAGTAGGCAGTAGAAAAATATATTTCTGCAACAGCATTAGGTTTCATAACACCAAAGCCATCTTCTTTGGACTGAGTATAATAAGGGGGAAGATAGTCCCAAGCCACTGGAGACTAACACATGTCACAATTGGTCATTTGAGTGATAAAATAATGCCCATTGTATGGTTTTTTTTTTTTTTTTTTTGGTTTTTTGAGACAGGGTTTCTCTGTGTAGCCCTGGCTGTCCTGGAACTCACTTTGTAGACCAGGCTGGCCTCGAACTCAGAAATCCTCCTGCCTCTGCCTCCCAAGTGCTGGGATTAAAGGCATGCGCCACCACCGCCCGGCCCATTGTATGTTTTAAAGCAGGTCACTGTGGGGTTTCTATGCCATGACACATCACTCCTGCTAGTCTGTGGTAGTTTAGCAATGAATAAATGAGAACTTGCCAGGCATGGCTTGATTTTAGGAATATGGTTCTAATGTGTCAAGTCTATTGTAATTTTATACATTATAATGAACTAGGCATTGATGATAAGGATATTATAGTGAATATAGCATGTTTTGTGGTATAATACTAATAAGCCATTTGTTACATACTTTCAACTGTTTATAGTTTATAGCTTCCTGAAGAAAATGTCTCAATATCTAAGGCTCAATAGCTCCTCAGTGATAAAACTACCTTGTACCTTGTTGGTGTTATATTTTCTGGGAATTGTGCCATGTCACTCAGACTTGCATTGTCTAACTCAAATCTAAATACATTAATAGATTCCAGTGCTTTTCCCACATTGAGCCATAGTTTTCAAAGATCCTTCCTAATCACCCATTCAAGATGTTTGTTCAAAATATTCAGAGCTCTTGTCCAAGTCTACCCCATCAGTAGTTTGAGAGCCATGCGCACTTTCCACACCACTAATTTCATAATCAAGCCTGGCCCTGGTTGGTAGAATCTGATGTTAGACTCTAACCTGTGGCTCATCCTTCCTCTCTGCTCTCAGTTGTCAGCTCAGTTTAATAGCACAGAGCTTCCACTCTGGATTACTGACTCCCACTGCTGTCTTCCCTCTAGAAACAAGGATCCAGCCTGACACTCCAAAGAGATGCTTGGCTCCTAAATAATGAGCCTAACTTTCAGAGGTCCCATATCCTAGAAACTGTATGTTGTTCACTATGTCCCTTGCTCTAATGTGATTCAGTATGAAAATGGGAAGTACAGCTCAGCCCTGATGGGGATGAATCAGGCAGAACATTACAGAGTTATGATCTAGCTGCTTGCTAATCAAAATGATGGGGTCAGCAGCGTCATCTCGACAATTGTTGGAAATACAGGATATTATATACGGTCCACCTGAGATCTATAGTGGTAGGTTGATAATGACCCACAAAGGTATATCTCTGTCATAATCTCCACAAGGTTTGAATGCTACCTTATGTGGTAAGGGTTTGGAAGAGCTGAGTAAGGGATTGTAGACGATACAGCATTATCTGAATGAGCTTTCAAGTAAATTGCACACATCTTTAAGAGAGGCAGAGAGAAATCACTCCCAGAGAAGAGGCAGCAACTCCAAGGCAGAAGCAGCAGTCAGTGTTGCTGTTATGAACAAAGGAATGCTGGCAGTTGGAAGGGTCAAAGAATGGACTCTTCCCCTAGATCCTCTAGATGAGTATAGCTCTAATGGCACACCCAATTGTGTGTGTCTGTGTGTTTGTGTGTGTGTATTCATCTTTGTTTTGTATGTGTGTTTGCATGTGTTTGCAGGTGTATGAGAATGGCCATGGGAGGCTTCTAACAGGACCATGATCATTGATAATGACAGGTAGGAGAGGAGTCTTTCTTATTAGTCAACAGGCAACTGATTAATTGTGAGACTATAACATAATTAGCATAACTGAGCTATGAAAACAGGCAAGGGCAATGCTGAAGGGGCATCTCAGCCAGGCATAGGGGCAGAGTTCAGTGCTCAGGATGAGGCGGAAGGAATGAAATTTCAAGGTTGGCCTGAACTATGTAGCAAGTTCCAGGTTACCCTAGGCTACCCAGTGAGTCCTGTCTCAAATGGAGAATTCTTCCTAGGACACCAGCTGAAGTTAAAACCCAGCAGCAAGGATGTCACTGGCAGCTGTGCACAGTGGCAGGTACACACATGCACTTCTTTCATTGCACCAATTCATCACACCTTTTAGGCAATGGTCTCAAGGACTTGAGATGTTAGTTCAGTTCCACCCTACCCAGCTTTGTCAGCAGTTCCTGAGAGTGAACAGGGCAGTCTTCTAATTTGTTCAGACCTGACTTACTTCTTTTCTAACCTATCAAATAGGGGGTAAAAAAATCCTCTCTATTCAATTTTTCCCAGTTAGTGTCCTGTCCCAAGAGCCCAGGGCTACAGAGACACATTTCCTTGCAGGTAAGGCTGCTGCTGAACTACCCAATAGCTCACACTACACTAATTAAAATTATCTAGGCAAATTAGATGCTATATTACAAAGTGGGCTTTTTCCTCCCTATTAGGAGAACTAGAGTTTGTTAGATTGCTGTTTCTTAATTTGCTATGATCTTAAAAGAGACCATTAGGTGTGAAATGAAAGCAAATACCTGACCCAATGCAATCTAATCTAATATGATTTCCTTGGTATATTTAATTAGTCATCTTTTTGGTTATGGAATAATCATGAGCAGAAGTTTCTGGATCTTTTTCTCTTTTTTCCTAATTGAAAGACAGTCTGTTTGTAGATGCAACTGTGCATCTAAATAATACTCAAATGTGAATGAAAGATTTCTCACATGGTTTTTTCACCGTTTTGTAGCTATGCTTGATGGCCTTCATCATGAGTAATATATGGAGACATATTCCTACATACATGTAGCAACCTCGTCTCTTTAATTAGACTGAACAATTTCCGCAGAGCCGAGGAAGCTCATTTTCCCCCAGCTCCTCCATTTCAAACAAAGTGTTCAACCAGCCACTGCTTAGTGTAGGGATGAATGAGGAGAATTCGCAATCAAAGATTTAATCTTTTGAATGTCTTACTGTCCTACTTCGCTTCTCTGTTGCTATGATAAACATCATCACTAAAAACAACTTAGGAAGGAAAGGGTTTATTTGGCTCACAGGTGACACTACTTCACCTAGGGAAGGTAGGATCGGACAGGCACTCAAGGCAGGACCCTGTGGCAGGAACTGTCGCAGAGACCAAGGGGACACTGATTACTGTCTTGTTCTTCATTACTTGGACATTCTGCTGCTTCTTAATTGTTGTTAGTTTGATTTTTGTTATTCGTTTATTGTGTTTTGAGACAGGGTCTCACTGTGTAACTCTGGCTGGCCTGGAACTTACTATGCAGACCTGGCTGGCCTTATAGTCTCATAAAGATTTGATTGCTTCTTCCTCTCAGTGCAGGAATTAAGGTAAACACCACCATGTCTAGCTTTAGCCTTTCTTATACAACCCAGGCGCACCAGTCCAGGGTGGCATGACCCACAATAAGCTAGATAGGCCTTTGCACATCAAGCATTAATCAAGAAAATGTCCCATTGACATGCCCACAGGCCAATCTGATGGAGGCAATCCCTCCATCAAGGTTTCCTCTTTCCAGAGGACTCTAGCTGTGCTGAATTGAAGATACTAGCCAGCATAGCTACTTACATTAAAATATTTCATTTTATTGATTGAAAAAAACTGATCTTGAATTTCTTAATCATATTTATAAGGTGATCATTCGTAGAAGCAGTATAAACAAACACAGGAACAAACTTGCAACTCACTAGTTTCATATTTGACATGACAGTGTAGATTTTTTTTGTGTGTGAGCATCTTTTCTTGAAATTTAAATAAGATGAAAGATTTCCACACATAGCGCTTTTTCTTAAACGTACTATCTATTTTTTTTTAAATACAGTTAGGATTTTTAAAACTACAGTGGGATTTTTTTTCTTTTCTACTCTCCCTTCTGTGTGCTTTGACAACACCCCATCTGTGTTTACCTTTGCTCAACCACATACCATTTTGAATCTTAAAGGCATCATCCAGGACACACATTAACTTACAGTCATTTAAAAAATAGGAGCTGCATGCCTCCAGACTCTACTAATATTTGGCACAAGGGAAGTGTTCAATGTTTTGAATGTCACAAACACAGGCACCTCATTTCCTTTCCTGTCTCTCATTGTCTGTCTCTGTCTATCGAGGAGTAAGACCACCCCACCCTCCCAGATCCAAATATTGGGTTATAGCAGGAGAACAGAAATCAGCACAATACTGAGGAGCTCACAATGTGAAAAATCAACCCTAAAATTAATACATGAGGCCAACCTTTTTATGCTTTGTGTCTGGTGACACAGCTTCAGATTTTAGCTTTGCACCCAGAGTGCTGACAGCCACAATGGTTGAGCAGTATTATAGTGGAGAGAATTGATTTCACTAATGCCCGAAACAAGCGCAGAATTTTGATGCTAAGCAATTAGTTTTTGGCAAAGAAGTCTCTGTAGAAAAAGGAACTGCTTTCCTGGGTGACAGAACAATTTCTTTCATTGGAGTAAAATATTCTTTTCAAAATCTAAATGTCTGGGGAATATATGAAAGTCAAAAAGAAAAAAAAATCATGTTCTTTTTATGTGACTTGTGACACCAAGGCAGATGGCACACAAAGAGGTCACAGGCTTTGATTTCAGTTCTATGTGCATCACCTTCTTCCCAAGTGAAACGGTGACCGGGGGAGGGTCTGTATCCAAGCCTCAGTCTGTCCCTTAAGAAATGAAAAAGAAGACAGCAGGAAAGTTTGTGGATAATTCAGTTTTGTTTGTTCTCCAACTAGAATCTTGTCTGACAGGTATGACCTCCTTGATATGATTGTGTCAGCTTCTGCTGATGAAATAATTTTTCAAAATTACTCAAAACCATGTTAGTACAGTTACCATGGAGCAGAGGCAAACAAAGAAGCAAATAACACAGTTCTTAAGTGTCCTATGAAAAGTCAACTCATCTTCTCCCATACTGAGTAGGACTTATATCCTATCCCTTCAGCATCTTGGTCTCATTCCATTTCCAGGTCAATATAAGAGCGTACCAGACTTCCACAAATTCCCATTCATTGGAAATTGTTTCCTTGACTATAAAGGTGGTAACATTAAGTTTTACAATTTTCGCTTTGTATGTTAAAAGAAAAATCATTATTTCCATTTTACTATTTAATCTCTGTACTGAATGACAGCTTTCAATGTTTGACATTTCAACACAAATGTAAGTCCAAAGGGAAAAGGAGAGGGAACATGGAGAGATTGGTGAATGCCAATAGCACTACAAACTCCACAGAATAAAGCATTGTGCTGTTCTTTTTGTTCCATGTTGAGACATGGTTTATTTCCCCCTAGGTTACCCGAACCCTTTTCCATGGTAGCTGACTTACATTAGAGGCAAAATTTCTTTTTTCTTTCCCTTCAGCTCTAGTCAGCAGTAGCTAAAAGAACATAGCTACATAGCAGGTAAGCAAAACTTCTTAGCAGTTGATTGGATAGTTCACAGGATACCTTAAGAAATGAATATCTATTTAGCATCCTAACTACAAAATACTATGCTGCAATAGCCTGTGTAGTGACAAGCAATGCTCCTGAGGGAAGAGAATAGCTCCTTCATACATCCACTTTATGTTTCTGTCTCACATACTTTCCTTCCTACCTCTCCAAAAAGAAAATTATAGATAATTTGGTTTAGAAGCTACTCAAAATCTCTCATACATACAAATGTTCATTTTGTCACTGATAACAAAAGGAAGCCAGTATGTTCCTGTGTTCCTATCAAAGGTGATTGTTCGTAACTTTTTATACATTTGTTATCCTGTGGCAGGGAATGCAAGCTCTATTTATTTACTCTGACTGGTATTTTCTATGACATGTAAAAAAAAGACTTTTTAAGGATTCAGTGTTACAGAAACTTAGGCCTTAAATTTCCAACCACAGATTGGCACAATTCAGCCAAATAGTGACTAGAAATGCCTCAGGGATCACTGCAGAATATTGGACAGAAAAAGTGTACCAATCAGAGGTGGAAAATGACTTCAAGAAAGGGTCAGGGGGAGGGGAGATGGAATAGGGGGTTTCCAAAGGGGAGATCTGGAAAGGAGAAAACAATTGAAATGTAAATAAAGAAAATATCCAATAAAAAATACAAAAAAAAAAGAAAGTTAAAAATATTGGGCCATGGCCATTCAAATTTGGCTCCAGAATAAACGATCTCTTATGCCCTTAAAAAAAAAAAGAAAAGATAAAAAGAAAACAGGGTCTTCTGACACAGTCAGACAACTATACTTATGAACTCACAGCAGTTTTAACAGGGTGTAGACAGTCTGTGCAAGCCTAAAACAGACCAAACCCTGGAATGGAGAGGAGAGTTGGGCACACAATCTTATCTCTGACTATGGAGCTACTTGCCAATTATTAGCTGTTGGGAGGTGGAGAGACACTTTTTTTCTAAGAGTGTAGCCCTTGGTAAAGTGACCACACTCCAGTAGAAGATCCCATATCCACGAATACTTGGGCAGCATAAATTGGTCTTGGGCAATTAAAAATATTATAAAGATGTGGTGGTTTGAGCAAGAATGGCCCCAGATGCTCATATATTTGATTGGTTGGTTTCCAATTGGTAGACTATTTAGGATTTGGAGGTGTGGCTTTGTTGGAGAAGTCTGTCACTGGGAGTGGGCTGTGAGGTTTCAAATACCCACTCTAGGCCCAGTGTTATGCTCTCTGCCTTGTCGGCATGGATAAGATGTAAGCTCTCAGAGCCTGCTCCAGCGCTTTCTTGCATGCCTGACCATGCTCCCAACCATGAAGGTCATGGATTCACCCCCTGAAACTGTAAGCAATCCCTTAATGAAATCTTTTCTTTTATAAGTTGTATTGGTCATGGTGTCTCTTCATAGTAATAGAACAGTAACTAAGGCAAAAGGATACAATGTTTGGTGAGTAGAGAAGGGAATAGATCTGGGAAGAGTGGAGGGAAAGGGATAAATGTGACCAAATATAGTTCAGGAAAGTACCAAAGAGCTAATAAAAACATGAAAATTCCATTTAGAGGAGAACACTTTGGCAATAAATTCTCTGGATAAAACCAAGAAATGGTGCCATGCATTGGTTTGTTGCTTAGAAACACTTCAGACTATTGTTATGATGCTAATTCTTAGAAACTACTTCAGAGACTGAATTATTACATCTAGAGTTGGAACTTGGGAAATTGCATTTTTAAACTGTAGGTGATTTCAGACTATTGTTATGATGCTAATTCTTAGCTACTACTTCAGAATCTGAATTATTATATCTAGAGCCAGGACTCAGGGAATTGCATTTTTAAATTGTAGGTGATTCTTAAGTCTTGACATCGAGAATGAAGGATTTAAGGTGTTCTTTGACCCAGAAGACAGATGAAGTTGATAGGACTGAATCAAAGGAGTGCACGCTAGTGTTTTATAAGATATATTAAACCAAAAATGGAGGGAAAATGTACATTGTAGAGACAATGCCTTTGCTATGAATGATTGTGTTCTAATATTTGAAAAGTTTGATTAGAAGCATTCCCTCTAGAATATGGCCAATGACCAGCTTTCTGAGTCATTCTATATTTGACTTTCATGTGATTGATTGCCCTGGGAAAATTATAGCTGTAAAGTAGCCATATAGAAAGCAATAGAATGAGTTAGCAGAGAGTATTTGGGTTCACATATATATTATACAATTTAGAAAGGTGCTGAAACATTAGGAATACTCTTAGTTGATTATCTTTCAAATCAACCCTGAAGATCATTGTTGGACGTAGACAAATTGCTCAGGCTCATCAATGTTCTGAAACCTGTTCACATTAAAATGGAAGTGTCTAGAGCTAGACTTTGCAGATCAAACTTACTCCAAAACTCTTGCTATTATATCATGCTGCCAGTTGGCTGGCATTTAATAGAAAATACTTTATGTGAAACTCTATTGAATGAGAACAACTTAGCAATCTAAAACTGTAGATTACTCAATGCTAAGAACAGATGAAAGTATGGGTCCTATTTGAATAGTTACATTGGAATTCATTGTCTGGAAAGCTGCTCCAAAGTTTCCATAATTTATCATTTATAATAAGTTAAGGACCACCGTAGAGACACAGATGCTGTAGAGGTGCCCACTAAGTTCTACTTTGTTCTGAGTAAAGACCTGCAATTGTGAGATAGAGCAAGAATTCAGCATTTGAAACGTCATTGATTCTCTCCAGCTATGCAAACATGCCTGAAGGAAGAGAACAGTACTGCTAGGCACTATAGCTGTGCTTGTGGATTGGTTTCCTTCCTGCAACCTGATCCTTTAGTTTTTCCTTCTGGAAAGGAAGCTTGTGGTCTTAGTATTTGAACTAAAAAAAAATCTCCTAATAAAGTACCAGTTCCTACATTTACTAGTTGACAAAAACAAGGTGTACTCAGTAAAGGTGTTTATTGGTGGACATTGAAGAGGCCTAGAAGATGTTTTTAAGTGATATTTCAGAAGAGGTTTATGCATGAATAAAAAATGTAAAAATAATATATGTAAAATGGAATATCTATATATCTTTAATTGTTTGAGAGTTTCATACATTTATATAGTGAATTCCCATCTCTCATTTCCTTGCTTCTTCTTGAATTCAATGCAATTTTCCCATATATATATATTATTTTGTGTGTGTGTGTGTGTGTGTGGGTATGTGTGTGTGTGTGTGTGTGTGTGTGTGTTCCCATGATCCAGTGAGTTTAATTAGTTTCTTGACTGAGTGTGGTTGGGAGGTTACTTACTAAAAGGAGTAAGGGCAACTTTTTAGTGGCTATATTATTAAAGAAATTGGATGTCCGATGGCCAACAACCATTTACTGCCAATACTCCTTAGGAAGAGGCAGGGCCTAATGAGCCTCTTCGTTTCCATGGTGAAGTATTGACAGGTCAAATCTTGCCCAGGTCTTGCAATGGCACCTCAGCTACCATGAGTTCATGAGTACAGTGCTCACATCATGTTCAGAAGACATCTTTATAACTAATATGGCCCTTTTCACATCTCCAATAAACATAGAACAACCTTTTAAATAGAGATGGAACTGAATTATCTGCACATTAACTAGTATGTAGTAAAAGATTATACAGTTATACAGAAAATAGGCAAATTTATGCCAGATACTGGTATTACAAAACTTCTTAAATGATTGTTGCCTGCTGCAATGTTAAAAGAAAAGAAATTAGATTAGTATTGAATGAATGAAGAAAACCACCGACTTATTTTTTTATGAAAGCATGGTACTTTCAAGTCAAAAAGGGAAGCAATTTTTGTTGTATTGCTTAACTTACCCAAAATATCTTATGAGTTGAAATAGCTTTTCATTTCATCATTTTATGAATAAGATAAAGAAGCATAATTTCACTCTAACTTTTTGAACTTTAGTTTCTTTGACAGGCTGTCTTTTGAAGGAAGAATTCAAATTATAATGGCAAAGGAGAACAATCACACACATACACATAAGTGGTTCAAATGTGTCCTATGCTAAGTTTATGGATATCTTGGAAAGACTATGAGCCCAGTCCAGAGGAAATTTAGCTAATCATTTTATCATGTACTTTTCTTTCTTTCATTTTTTCCAATAATAAAACAAAATGTAATAACTATTCTACTTGTGATTGCTTTCTTCTCTTTCCCAAGTGGGGAGAGGGAGGGACCTGGGAGGGAAAGTGGACAGAGTGGGGTGGGGGGAAGAGGGGAACCTGATCTGGTATTGGGTGAGGGAAAAAGACTGAAGCCCTCAGGGCCAGCAGAAAGAATGAAAGAATGGAAGCAGGCAACCTCACAATACACAGGCAGAAGACCTGGTGCAGACCCATGCAGGCTGTGTACATGCTGCTTTGGTCTCTGTGAGTTTGTATGAGTGCTGACCATGTTGATTTAGAGGGTCTTGTATCCTTGATATTCTCCATCTCGTCTGGCTCTTACACCTTCTTTGCCCCTTCTCCTGAGGGGTTTCCTAATCTCTGAGGAGAGAGTTTTGATGGAGACATCCCATTCAGTGCTTGACTGTTCTCTGTCTGATGTCTGCATTTGTTTGCATCTGCTGCAGGAGGAAGCATCTCTGAAGATGGCTGAGCAATGACCATCATGCTAATTTTAAGCTCATTGGAGTAAACCAATAAAAGAAACTAGTGGGCAGCTAACCAATTTTTTTTCCCCAAACCTTCATATTAATCTCTCTTTGTAGTGATTGCTATTAGAGACTTCGAAACTGTACAACAGTAGTAACTAAATGACACTGCAGAGAAAGCTGGGTGAAGAGAGGAGTTAGTCTCAAGCATTTCCTAATGAGCTATTTGGTGCAAGCTCTTTCCTCCTCTTAGTCTAGATTTCTCAATTATCAAAGCTGGAAAGTCCATTTCGAAAGATAACCATTAGGATTAAATAGAAACATATGGATACAGACACAGCAGTTTAGTAAGCACTTCCAAGCAATTTATCCTTTTCTTCTCTCTTCTCTGTTCTCTTTCCCCCTAAACACTACATAAATGCTAATAACTAAAAGTAGGTATTCTGAAAGATGTCAAACATCAGAGGGTCATCCAAGTAAATGGGATAAACACTATAAGAATGAGCCTGTGCTGAGTTTGCTATTAGCTTTCAAAGTCCTTGTAACTTTCTATCCAGATTAGTTATTACAGAATCTTAGTTGCATATTATAGTTACTTTTGATAGTTCTAAGTTAATCTTTCCTTCCCTTCCCATGCATATTTAAAAGTTGTGAATAGAGACACCTAGTCGACCACTCTTGGGAGTACCTACCAGGCCTTGGCACAATGTGGCTTACTAGGTAGGCCTTTAAAAATCACCTTAGTTAATTGACTGACATCACAGAAGAACTCCATTCACACAATAGGCTATTGTATTGCACTAGGCAAATGAGGTCCACACCATTACAGTGAATTACTGGAGGTACAACAGAGTTATTAAAGCCATAATGGAAACAAATTAATTAATAGAGACTAGTTAATTCTCCCCAAATACCTGAAAATGTACTTTAGAGTGTTTTTTTAAAAAAAGTAAGTGGAAGTAATTTGACTACAAATGTCCCATTAAGTTCTAGCGTTAGGGATGTGATATACTCTCAGGAATTCTAGATCCTATTCTGACTGTAATTTAGAACCCATCAAGAGATTTTTTTTCGAAGTCTTAAGTAAACGAGATTCTCATCTCAAACAAAAGAGTAGGAGAAAGCTTCTGTAAATGTTACACAATATGCCATGCTGTTACATTATGTGAGTTAATCCACGAAGGAGGAAAGTTTCACTGCAGAATTCCATGTGTCTATTCTCCACTCTACCATGCAGGTAAAACTTAAAGTAGCCTGGTGAAGAATTTATCTTACCCACATTAAAATAATTCTCTGCTTCAGATAGCATATTCCCAATAATTATTTCAAAATTATCTTGACATTTGCTCATGAGAACATAAGCCACTGAAGCGCAGCACACATGATATATTCTTTGTACCATTTCTCATTACCGGTAAAGCCAAAATTATCAACCCAAATTCATTTGCCAGTCCAATCTGCATTTCTTTTTGATCTGGCCCATGTTTATCACATACAAGAGTCCCAATGCTATCAATAAAGATCAAATTTGCACTCACCATCACAATTAAAACAGCTATTAAAGAAACATAACACACAGACACACACACACACACACACACACACCTCAATTACAGAAATGCGTTAACATCTCTTCATAACTTTCACAAGAAATTCAATGCCAAATAGGTGTAGAGCATCATCAGGGTGCCTGTAAATGTAGCTGACCGAATCTGTCTCCAAATTTATTTTTTTTCAAATTTTGTTGGACAAGAAGGACACAATTTTTATCTATTATTAAAGCTTATAAAATGAGATTATGTATTAAAGAGTAACCTGGGTTTGAGTAGAGAATATTCTTTGGCAGTTAAGGGAAATTCTTTGAAACCAAGATAGTTAAAAACAAAAATGAACAGTGGTATACTAGTGCTGAGATTATCCCAATAATTGCAGTAACAGAAATATTTCTTAAATGGCCGAGGTTTGGAACATAAAGGAAGAGTCTTATTATGGAGGAGCAAAACATAGCGAAGAAAGTGTTAGGTGTATGTATGGGGATGGGGTGGGGTGGGGTGCGGTAGACAGACAGCTGACTCACAGGTCCTCCTGTGGATGTAGTCTAAAGAGAAGTGAAACTCTGAAAGAGTTTTAAGTGGCCACTAAGGTTTGGTCCTATTTGATTGATTTTTCTCTCTAATTTCTCCACCTGACAAATAAAGGCTGAATTAAGAGAGTAGTAACTGTTAGCCGGGGTGCAGTAGATGATGACACATATGGCAGAAGTCAAGCACAGAAGGGTACAGGTAGGTCTGCTGTGGAAGATGGAGGGACTTGGACCAGCTCCAGTGAGGTAAGCATGGCTCTGGCAGGCCTTGCCCTTCCCCTTGATCCCCTCTGCCTTGCTAAAGACCATTAGATTACCTTCCTAAAGCTAGCCACTCAAGTCTATTCCCTTATTTGGCCACCTCCTCCTCCCTAGGCTGACTGCCAAGGTCCAGCTATCAAAGTGTTGAAGCCCTTTTGACTCACCTAATTAATATGCCCAATTAAAATTAAACACCTCATCCTAACACGGGGTTTCCCCTTTAGCTTTATAAGCCACCATTTTCCTATCCGCCACATCTGTCTCCTCTCTAAACAGAGGCTGTGCTTTGTCCAGGTCCCCTCCTGGACAAAACGCGTCTTTCTCCTCTCCCTTGTTTTCTTCCCTGTCTTCTTCATCCTCTATCTCCTGTCTTTGTCTCTTATTCTCTGCTCTTTGTCCCCCTGGGGCAGATAAATCTTTGTGCCGAAAAACTCTGTCTTGGGGTTCCTGAACCAATACTTTTCCTTTCAGAAAGGAATTCCATGTTAGGGTAAAAGGAGACTTGAAGGAGAGTCTGTGGTTTTGATAGGGTTTCTCCACAGGGAGAGGCAGGAAAGAAGACAGGATGATGCAAAGTTCACATAGTAAATACCTCAGCGAAGGCAGAATTTGATGAATTCTCTGACTTTATCAACTGCGCGTATTACACCCTATAATAGACTCTTTGCATTCTTCTTTCAGATAAAGCAGGTCTGACTTTATGAATGGTCAGCTGACAAAAGACCTTTCAGTTTAGGGATCTGCTGTGTCCTTCCTTCTGCAGCATCTTACGTGTAAACATAATTTCACATGTGACAGCTATGCACTCTATTCACACTGTCATGCAAAAGAAAAGAAAACTATGACTTTAAATGAATATAAAATTTTCCAGCTATGCCATTACAGGTTGGAATCTAATAGATGTGATTCTGTTTAACTTCTGAATTTTTGTGACTGAGAATCTGTCTTTTGTGAGCTCAGTCTTATGAAACTGATCTCATAATGAGAAAGCATTCTGGTTTCTTGTTAAAAGTGAAAATAATACAAGTCTCAGCAAATCTCGCATCCAAGTTCCTTTGCTACTGCTTCCTCCATGCTTAAAAGCAGCTGGTTTCCATTACGTCCATCAAAAGAAGTCTCCCTTTGAGCTCCAAGAGAACAAGAAGGGACCAGGGAAGGTGTCTTTTCAGAGAAAGGATATTTTACAATAGTGGTTAGATATTTTCATAGTTCAGAAAATTGAGGCTAAGATTATCATGTGCTGTATAAAAACTAAACAGTAAATTCGTAACAGAGACAGTGGGTCTGAAACCGTAAACCAACTGGACGTGTATGTTGGAGTTTGGTTGAATGCTGAATGTTACCATGGCTGCCCTTGTTTAGAGAGATCTCTGTGGCTTCTTCTCCTTTGTAATTTCCTTTCCACTGAGGAGACTGATTTTAAAGTATTGCTTGCAACCCAGATGTCCCTCAACGGAGGAATGGATTCAGAAGATGTGGTATATCTACACAATGGAATACTACTCTGCAATTAAAAACAATGAATTCACGAAATTCCTAGGCAAATGGTCAGAACTTGAAAATATCATCCTTAGTGAGGTAACCCAATCACAAAAGACCACACATGGTATGCAGTCACTGATAAGGGGATATTGACCCAGAATCTCGGAATACCCTAGACACAATCCGCATATCAATAGATTTCTAAAAAGATGGAAGGAGAGACCCCTGGTCCTGGAAAGACTGGATGTAGGGGAACGCCAGGACAGAGTAACGAGAGGGGGTTGAATGGAGAAAAGAGGGAGGGAAGGGGGCTTATGGGACTTTCGGGGAGGGAGGAAACGGGAAAGGGGAAGTGATTTGGAATGTAAATTAAAAAAAAAATAAAATAAAAAAAAGTATTGCTTGCAACGTACCAGTTTTTAAAAACACTAACAAAAAGGCCACATTAATCATGTAAATATCCCTCAGGAATTCTGAAATTAGTTATAACATCCAAGCCTACTTAAACTAGGTAATGTTTACAATTTTGTCCTTTTTTTCACCTTCAGTGGTTAAAAAAATAAAATAAAATCCTTCTACTAAAATGAAGATGTAAATCTTGCGATTGTTCCTGACCTCAGAAACAGAAGCCATACAAACAAAGGAAATCAGAAACAGTAATATTTGGCATTGTCTTCAGCTCTGAATCAAGATCTCCCCCTGCCCCAATTTAAACTCAACAGTTCTTGTTTTTATTTTGTTTTAATGTCTGGTGCCAGAATTGACCAAAAGAAAAGGTGCTGTTTTTCTTTTGGAAGCATTTAGAAATTTACATAAGAGTGTGACTGCATGTCCCACTGCTTAATATTATGGTAAGCTGCTAAGTGCTTCTTGTCTTTCTCTATTCAAGAGAAAGAAAATCTAAAATGCTAAAGCAGTGACTGACAGCCCAGGCTAATGTTAATCCCAAACCACTGGCAACTGTCAAGGTGCTTCCACAGAAACAGTTTTTACCTATTCTAAAACTGACACAGGTATTCATTCTGGTTCAATGTCCATTGAGCATAAACAGAAAGGCTTCTACCCAATTCAGCTTGGACAGCAATCTGTCCATTGACAGAGAATGCTTTCTGGGCAAAGTTTAGGGACAGATTTTTATGGGGCCAAAATTAGGTCCAGGTTGTAGAAGTGCTCTTTGTGTAAGCTTTATTAGCTTGATGATAAACCAGCCTCTGTTTCTAGCAAGAACTCTCGTTGAATCTTCAGGCACTCAATGTATTCACTGATTAAAAACATGTACCTGAGTTGTTTGCAAAGGGACAATTACAATAATTTAATGAGAGAATTATAATGAATCGAAGTAAACCAATTTAAGCCAATCAAAGGGACAATTTACATATTATTCAGAGTTCAATAATAGCAATCTGCTTTTAGTGATTAAATACAATATGCATTAATT
Organism: Tokudaia tokunoshimensis; assembly: GCA_036184795.1. NCBI lineage: Eukaryota > Metazoa > Chordata > Mammalia > Rodentia > Muridae > Tokudaia > Tokudaia tokunoshimensis. The sequence goes on from BTHU01000001.1 coordinate 150,231,397, forward strand.
CTTATTTCTTCCATTCTTAGCATTTCAAAATACTCATCAAGAATTCAAAGCAATATGCATTAAATTACAGAGTAGTTAAGGATGTATTGGGTATCTCCTGGGCAGGGGAATATTTTCTCAAGGATGTTTGACTCTCTTTGAAATTGTTTATCAGTAGGACAGGTAAAGATGCATAGGAGTAACCTGTTTTAATCAAGCCAGTAGAGTGAGTTCTACAAACTATGAGGCTAGAGGCATGAGTCTGAATGAATGGCTTTCAGAGGTTCTAGGAGAATCAGAGTTTTGAGACAATTATCAGATGAGATTGAGCATATTATGGGTGTACATAAGAAGTGAGATAATTACACTATGAAAGTGTACTATCTTCACCTTCATATTCTTAGGCCAGATAAAGGTGTGTTTTGAGTTATAGTTAGAATAATTTCTCATTGGCTTGTTGCACGGGGATGCAGCTGGATTCACAGTAGATTCTTGCTCCCTTCAATTATAAAGAGAGGGACTCTGATAGAGAGAGGCTTAGCATATCATGTAAGAACATACCCTCTGAGTTAGGTATTGAATTCATTAAAATGCAGTGTAAATTTTCTTAAGCTACAGTCCTCATAAGAGTCAATGAGTAGGCTAAGTGAAATATAGTCAATTAGCCCCATACCTGAGTTTCAGTATACTTTAGGAACAGCACCTCACCATATCCATTTTGAATATAATCCTAGCTGATTATGATGCTGCAGAAGTCCTCCATGAAGCTAGAATTCTTACTCTAGCTCATGGCATGGCTCCTCTACAGTCGCCCTGAGGAGGCGGAACGTACCCTTTAGCAGTAAATACTTTGTAATTCTCTGACTCCAAATCACTGGCCAGACCTAGGAGACCCAAGGGCACCATTCTCTCTGTGGTAGATCCTTCCAGAATATTCTGTAAAGTGCAGAAAGCTACTTACTCTTCAAGTGTGATTCCTCTTGAGTATCTCCCAAGAATGATTCTTAAAGCACTTTAATATTTTAGCTTTTGCATTGATGGAAAGTCTCAACCTAAATACACAATATCACATAGCACAGTCGTGGCTGAAATAATGACTTCTGGCATAGCTGAGGATTTCCAGTCAGAAGGGCTGTCAGAAAAGTTTAGAAGAATATACTTCACCTAGGAAGGTACAAAAGAAAAGAAACAGAGGCCATCCATAAAGCAAATTGACTTTCTGAAAAAATTAATTTTGTGTGTTCAAATATGACAGTCATAAATGACTCTGTGCTACTCTTTTACTTGGAAAAAAATTATAATCCTTGTCATCAATGTCTTTAAATTTCTCCTAAAGTGAATGACATCCTCAGAGGAAGCAACCCTCCTCTCTTCCTCTCAAGCCCATTTTACATAAGATGTCAGTATCATTTTATAACTCCATAGCACTTGGATACTCTGATCCCGCCTTTGCCAGCATCCTCTAAGTAGATTGCCAGAACAATATACAGCAGTATTTAGAACATGTATTAGTATTTTAATTCCATGAGGTTGGAACACACTTGAAGTTCAATGTAGCATATTTTTTCTGTCAATGAAGGATTCTTTCAATGAACTGTTTTCTAAAAAGGAAAGTAAAAGATGGCGCTTCTCATAATTTTATCAATAGCTGTGATCTTTCCTCCCAATCTGTCCCGATATCTCACATATCAATTTTGTAAAGATATCAAATCAGACCATTTCCAGGGGAATCATGGATCCTTTTTCCATAAACTCCTCTAAAATAGACTCAATCAAATAATTCACCAGGTCAAATTCATAATAGCTTAAGAGCATAATTTTAGCCAGCATTGAGAAAATATACACTTTTTTTCCTTTCTGTATGGCAATGCAATCTGCACTTGGCTTGGGCAGATCAGTACTGAAATGTTAGTTTTTACATCATCATATTTAAATTATTTAAAGGATCATCAAATATTCCGGAGCTTCAGATGAGACATTGCCAATAAGGAAGTTGTGGTGTAAATAAACTGTACTATCTCGTAGCACTAGCGTGCTGTGTGCTGATAGCGTTGGTGTTTATTTCATTTAGTTCTTTGAATGCATTATTTCGTTTAGTCCTCACACAATCAAATCAGGGCAGCACAAATGTAGAAATCTTAACAGCTAAGGAAATAAAGGCAGAGAGATGTAATTTTTCCAACCTCATGAGACCACAGCTTGGGTAGGTTTCTGAAGCTTTGCTTTAGTATTAAACCTGGCTCATCCACTTAGAAGCAGAATGCCTGGCAAGCTACCACACATTTCTTGACATGAGTTCTCTCTTGTGTGCATAATGGCATCTTTCTCATGCATTTGTGATTGGGATCTTTGGCTGCATATAGTGTTAACTTTTAGTCCCTCCCCCAGCAGCACCACCTTCCTACCTGTTATCTACCACTTTCTTATATAATAGCATTCCATACCACTCCTGGTCATTACAATTAGGTGAACAATGGCTCTATCTTTTCCTGCACATTGGACATCTTACAATCATCACTTTCCAGCATGTGGAGAGACAAGTCTGAAGCCAACATGCAATGCTATTGCAAAAATTTTCACACTGGTCTGAAAATTGGTTTCTGTGGGTTTCTCAGTATAGGGTAGAAGGAAATTAGAAAACATTTGCTATTTAAAGTTGCCTTAATAGAAAAGTGGACTTAAATAGAAAAGTCAACAGTTATAAATCTAAATTTGGTTTGAAGCAGTAAGAGAAAGGAATGAAGTTATTTTGTGTATATCTGTGCTCTACATACAGTCAATTACATCTCAGGAAGGCTAATGAAGCCATGGACCCCTCATTGGTCAAATTGAAGAACTAAGGTAACGGTGCACATCCATGATCCCAACTACTTGGACAGAAGGCTGAGATGGGACAATATGAAGTTGTGGCCAGCCTGGGCTTCCTTTTGTAGTCAAGGCAAGCATGGGAAAATAACCAGATCTTGTATAAAAATGAAAATTTAAAAAGTGCTCGGAATGTAGCTCAGTGGTAATAGGCTACCTAGCATGTGCAAAGCCCTCAGTTCAGTACTAAGTAACACACACACACACACACACACACACACACACACATGCACACACATACTATTCTTCGTACCATACAACATTCTAATCAGAAAAGACTGGAGATAAAACTGGTATTTTGTTCAGTTAATTACGGCAACATCTGTAAGAGGAATTTTAAGAAATAAGGGCCTCAAGTGTATTTTCCAACTTGAGTGAAGTATTTTTTCTTATGAGGACAGAATACGACTCAACTCCCCATTTAAATGGCATGTTCTCTTTCTACATTAGCAGCTGCTGACATTTTTCCATTGATGAGTCGAAAATCCTCTGGCAATGATGCTGTATACAAGTAAAGAGCAAGAATTCAGATCAAAACACCTCAATATCTTTTCCCCATGAAATGTAGGGCCCAGAGTTTGCCAGTCATGAAGAAGTTTCATGGGCAATGTTCTATGACACCAAGGCAGTTTTAATTTTAAAATGAAGCCAGTTAATTGCCTTTTCTACAACATGTCCCTGAATCTTACAATGTGAAGTTCTCGGCTTGTCCTTTAGGAAGATGTATTGTGCTAAATAAAACCCCACTGGGCCGTATGGTCTTCCCAAATGCTCAGATGTGCAAAACCGCACCAACAGTATGAGCACTGGCTAGAAATAAGCCTATGCTGATTGACAAAGCTATCCAGGAAGGTGGGGCATCTTGGTGGGGAGAGGTTCAGGGCTTCCAGCTTCACTGAAGCAGTTGTGAGCGCTGAGGATAAAGATCTATGTGTGTATTCAAAGAAAGGACAGAATGGTCAATTCCAGCATGAACAGAGAACACTTTAAAATGAAGTTGATGCTAATTCAGAAAGCTTGAAGTTTATTGCAGTGTCCTTCTACATGTCCAGCTTCACTGAGGTATTCTTGGCCCAACTCTGCTGCCCCCCTACTTCTCTAGCCCTTCCAGGATCTTTAACCAGGGCATTTGTCTCCTATTTTATTTGTCAGCATAGTTTATAGTCCTATAGTTGCCTCTTGATAATGCAGGTATCAGTTCTACAAAGGACCCTGAACATACTTTGCTGCTATTCTAGCACTAGGAACTGTTGTTGTTACAGATATATAACAAAACTCAACCCAGCATGTAAACACTAGCTTTACAATATCATTATGCTGTTTAGGTTTCCCTCCCAGCTTGACTGCCAACATCTGAAGTTGTGTAAGGAGCATATAGACTCTCAAAATGTTTGCTCAGTAAAGACACAAACAAATTAACAAAACAGGAGGAATCTAAGGGAACACTGTGGGGATCTTAGCTCTGGTCGGGCACCTGTGACTGCAGCTCTACGATTGTGGGTCCTGATGATCTCCTTTCTGGTCTACTGTTGACATGCCATGAGTCAAACTGTCAAATCTCATCTCAGACATCTGAAGTTTTAGGATTTCTTGATTCTCCTGCCTCTAGATTCAGAGATTATATTTTCTACATTTAGCATGTAAGTAGTATTTAAGTACAATAGCAATGTCAGTTGCTACATTCATTAATTGCTTCTTATATGTTTTAAAAAAGTCTTTCCAAAGTACTTTTTTGCAGTGGTGGAGGGGCTACTTCTATATAATTTGTTTTTCTATTTTTCTATTTCCAGACATATTATGATGTCAGAACTCAATGAAACCACCCGCCCCAAGAACATCACCATCCTCAGTTGATTTTTACCCCATCCTTGTTGGGTAAATAATATTATTCTCTGAACTCCCAGTTCGTATTATGAAAGTTGGAGACAGTATCCTCGTCTACATGTGCTAACTTTATATCTCAGGTGTTTGTCATCAAACAAAAGCAAATGTCTGTGTGCGTGACCAGAAGTTCTATGAGATTTATCTTGTTCCAGTCCGAGCAGAGTATTCCAAAAGAATTTTCATGAACACATGATGTGCTAGATAGAATAGTTACAGTTAGTTCACACATTGCATATATTTGAGTCTAAGTTCATATGCACTTTAATATTTAAATTGCTGGCTAGTGTCATCCATTTAAATCCAACAGGATAATTAACTTTCATGCTTCTAGCTCTAAGGACAATCATGCCAGGGTTGGAATAAAGTCCAGTTGTGCATGGGCACCTTTAGAACTGCTTTGGGGGTCATGCTTTATCATTTCTTGTTTTGCTCAGAAAACAAACAACAAAACTAACATCATCATCAACAAAAACCCAACACCGGTTCTCCTGGTATAGCAGTTTAGGAAGAAAAGCCCAGAGACCACATTGACTTCATTGAGAATTGCTCCAGACCCCAGGGAACTCCCAGAGACTGAGTCACCAGCCAGGAGCATATATGGGTCAGTTAGAGGTCTCCAACCCCAACACATATATAGCAGAGGTCTGACTGGTCTGGCCTCAGTAGAAAATGCTCTTAATCCTTGAAAGACTTGAGGCCCCAGGGAAGGGGGAGGTATGGTGGGGGAGAAGCACGCTCTCAAGGGGGAAGAGGAATGGGATGAGGAACTGTGGGAGGGGGGGACTGAGGAGGGACAATGACTGGAAGGTAAATAAATAAAATAATTAAAAAAAAGAAATTTCCCCAAAGCTCTAGGCCCTTTTGTTTTTCTATTTTTCCTGTTGCCTAGCTTTTCAAATGGTGTACAAGTGAGTGTGTGCAACTGGTATGTATGTAACTGTGTGCAACTGGAATGTGTGTGACTATGTGCAACTGGTGTGTGTGTGTGCAAATGATATGCGAGTGTGTGCAACTGGTGTGCAAGTAAATGTGTACAACTGGTGAGACACTTTTGCTTTCATTTTGTTGTCAGTTCTTTATTTGAACCCTGAATATATTTTAAAATGTCTCACATTTTTAATGCAACAAGTTATTAACGGATGCCCCATGAGTACATGAGAGTACGATGAAATCAGAATTAGATTGAGACTAGTTTTCCCGGAAAAATGAATAACCTTGATTATCTTAGGGAGACTTCACTTATGATTGATTGGTCTTAAGGCCCCACAAACCAGTTATTTAAATGCAAGGTGGTCAGTTACTAGAAGTTGGTTCACGTCCATGACACATGTCTTGTAGATGTTTGTTTCTATGAATAAATATAAGTGACAAGTTAGGAGATGGTGTGGAAGAAGCAAGCTTGACTCTGATTCCTGGAGAACCTTCATGTCGGTGACCAGGACACAAACAACTGAGCATCCATGGTGTTACATTTGAGATCATCCCCATTCTTTAAGTGCTATTTGAAAGAAAAGTTTTAAGCTTGTGCTTCCTATCCTTTCTTCACCAACATACACATACTAATATCATATTGGTGCTTTTACAGTTTGGGCCATGGAAAGAGGAACACTACAGACACAGGAACTCATGCTTCTGGTGCCACGTCTGTGTTCACCAAACTGTAAGGCCACTGTGCAGTTCAGAATGCAACACGAAGTCTCTGGTCACATGCCTCCCAATTATAATGTGAGTTACTCTGAATCCAACAGCAGTGGAGAAACACATGCAGAGTAAACCATAGTGTGTTTTTCCTTCTTGAAACTTACTTCTAAGCTAATATATAGTTCTAACAAAAAGCATTCCCTGATGACTTTATACTGAGTATAATGTTCACTTGAAAGGTAACCTCATCCTTGGGCAGAATGCAGCTAAGGGGCAGTGTGACAGACCAGCATGAAAGAGTCCTGGGTTTAATCTGTAAAAGACTCAGAGAAAATAAAAAATAAAAGTGACCTTGATAAATCTGAATTGTTCCTTGTGCTTTCAAAAAATGGGCAACAGCAGCCTGTCAGAGTTCCAGTATTTAAGAGACTCCTGCCATGGCAATCAGACAGAAAAATGACTGTCATCAAACGGCGGTGATACATTCACAGATAATGCTCTCAATTGTATTTACTTTTTCATTTGTCATTCAAAAAAGAAATTCAGGGTCAGGAGCTTAGGACATGTCCCAAATGTTGTCTCTGCCTTATACCCCAATCCCTACACACACACACACACACACACACACACACACACACCAAACAACAGAGACTCTACTATTCTTTCTTAGAAATCTTGGTCAGCAGAAACTCACCAGTACAGATCAGTATACTAACAAGAATACACAGTTTATTTTCAGGCACCTATATAGATCGTTCAGTTTGAACTAATTTAAAAAAATCTTAATACTATTACAGGATTACAAATAACTGTGCTCTATATCTATAAAATGGGATCATTCTTAATAATGCTCACCAGTATATTTTATTCTTCACAACAGTTTTTGGTAGTAAAATAGGTCTTTATTACTTCTTTGACAAATCTACTCGTGGAACTATTTTAAAAGTAACCAGGGTAACTAAATTGCCAACTTAAACCAATCATCCTTATTTACATAATTCAAAGATAACAAAACAACCCATTCTATTAATCAAGATAGGAATTCAAGTGCAAAATCTTCTGTTGCAAACATGAAGGTTTTTATAAACATATGATTTGGGCATTTATTTATTTTTTTAGATTTCTTTCTTCCTCAGTTCTCCTCCTTCTTCCCTTCCTTTCTTCCTCCCTTCCTTTGCCTTTTCACCCCTCCCTCTCCCTGGTCCTCCCTCCCCTTCATAGTTCTTGTTCTCTTCCTCTTCTTCCCCTTCATTTATATCTATTATTTCCAGGCAGTGTGGTTATAGAAGTTTGCTTCATTGAATTCAGTACTCACATATAGAATGTATAGAATGTAGGTTTGGATTCTGCAAACTGTGGATAGCACCAAAGATAATGTGGGCCAAGAATCTTTTACATCATCTGACATACATACAGTAAGTCCTCAGTAAAGTAGGCACTACTGAGATAATTGGCCCACAGGCTAATGCTCTTTCAAAAGTCAAATCAGAAAGTGCCTTGATTGTATTTGTTTTATGTTAATGAGTTCTTTCACCTGCACACAGGTATGTGCATCCATCCACACGTGATGTCCACTGAGTTCATAAGAGAGAAGGAGTCAGAACCTCTGGAACTGGAATTGCAGATGGTTGTGAACTACCAATGTGGGTCCTAGGAACTAAAACCAGGTCCTCTGAAAGAGCAGCATGTATTTTTAACTGTGTACCATCTCTCCAGCCACAGATAAACTCATGTGGATTGATAGAGAATGTGACTCTTTACTGCATATACGTTCTAATCAGTCTTTATTCAAAAATTTTAAGAAAAAATATTTAATTATACACACACATCATAACTGGACTATAGATGGCAACAACATATAGAGATTGGTTTCCTTGTTGTAGTATTTTATAGTATATAGTAGTAGCATGGTACACTAAGATCAAGAAAAGCTTGACACGGGGCTTAGGAGAAGACTCTGTGATTCCTTTGCTGTATCCATAACTATTTTAAAATGAAAAGTTTGTTTTTTAAAAAAATGCATAACTACTCAAACTCTATCAAGTAGGGAGGAGGTCTGTTAAAGTGACAGTATGAATAAAGAATAGAGAAAAGGTTTGTTGTTGTTGTGACATTTTGTTTGCTCACTTATTTTGTTTTGTTTTTGAGAGAAGAAATTATGTAACCTTTGGGTGACTTGGAAATCACTGTGTAGTCTAGGCTGGCCTTGAACTCACAGAGATGGCTGCCTCTGCTGCATCTGTTGATAGTTGCTGGGGGAATGAGACATTTTTCTTTTTTTAGCAATGTTGCCACAAGTGAGATGTCCCTGCTCCTGTAAAAACTCTCTCACCCATGCTTATGGAAGCCTCCCTAAGAAAACTCAGTGGGACACATAAAAAAGATATAAAAGTTGACAGGGACTAGAGGAGAAGATGAAGGAGATCACTAGGAGTGGGAGGGAGGGCAAGAAGTTAGCAGGAAATGAATATGGTAAATGTACCTTATATGCATGTATGAAAATGCCATAATGAAACCTATTATTAAGTATAATCAATACATACTGATTAAATACTTAAAAAGATGTTCGTGAATAAACATCCTGTAGACCATATATAAATGTGTGATCAAGCAATAAAAGATACAATCACAGAGGGCATGTAACATTGGCTTGTTCAGAACTGCCTTGCCTATACTTAAAAAAGAGATAGTAGTTATATTTCTCATTGCATCACAAAGGACAGTGTAATATTCTGCCATTACAACTGTGTGTGTTTTCTCTATTTAGTAATAGTTTCTCCCAGTAAGCTTTTATTTGTTCCATAAACTACCTCTTTAAATTTTATGGTACAAAAGAAGGTATTCCATGAGGCAAACTACAAAGATAGTCTTGTTTGGTTACTTGGGCACTCAAGTTTCCAATTTGTGAAATTCATTAGACAAAGAAACTATACAATCTGGAATGGAGCCTTGGTCTCTAATGCACTAATCATGTCTTTTGACTTAGGCATGCAATAAGGAGACGATTGACTCTAATGCATTCTGCTATATGCATTATTTACATCCTCTGATGCATTAGTAAGCAATAGGAGGAGCCAGGGGAAAAATCAATGGAGCTAGTTTGCTTCTCTGCCCTTGTTGCTAATGCTGTTTCCTGTTAGAGCAGACAGGGGGCACATTCTCTGTGTGTATGTGGAGTTTTCCCATTCTTCCTGTTCCTCTGCTCTCTTTGTACCTTCACTTCATTGATCTGTCAGAAATCTGATGCTGAAGAGTGTCACGATTTTTATCTACCTCCTTGTCTAGAGGCCAGCTTAAGAAACCACTCCATTACCGTGGCTTTCTTTACTGGTTCTTTTCTGGTTCACCTAGTTATTGTTTCAAATAGCAATAGTGCTTGCTTTGAAACAAACTAACACACACATATACACACAATTCTGTCATCAATCCATTTGCATTAACCACTAATAATTTTTATAAGTAATTCAATTGAGCCTACATGTGCTCTTATTTTACCAAGCAGTTAGCAAGGCTGGTCTTGTGTTTGCTATTGCCACTTACACACCCTGTAGGGTGGAATGAGCAATGTGGATCTGGTCAGCACAGGCACCACTACTGTGATCATCATGGAAATCATGTACGTACAATGTTACTTCTTGAAATATGAATAAATGAATGAAAATGTGTTTTTTCAAACTCAGAAAGATCCTCATTAGATCATGAAATATTCTTATTCAAAAAGATAATTTTTGACTTTGTCTTTCTTTTTGTCAAGATTAGTTCTTTTCTGTAATCACAAGTTGTCCAGGAATTGATGTATTTTGGTAAAAATTTCTTTAAACATTTATATAGTTTGAATATAAAAATCTCTTTATTTTGTTAATGCTCTCAGCCTTCAAATTATCTTATATTGTTGGAGATGATTAAAGTAACACCCATACACACCTTCAGGATTGGTCTTGATAATTTTTATTCAAATGTTAAGAAAATAAGAAGCAAGAGTTTTAGAATTGGGGATTTAGCTCAGTGGTAGAGCACTTGCCTAGCAAGTACAAGGCCATGGGTTAGGTCTCAGTGCTGGAAAAATAAAAAAAAAGCAAGAGTTTCTAATACTCCAAGTATGTCTGCATTAGGATATATTTCTTTCAGTGCAAATGTACAGAACACAAGGAAACATGGAGAAGACCAAGGGGAGAGTATGGTCTGAAACTGTAAAGTATATATTCAAATCAATTTCTCATTGGTTTTTATTTTAAAATTGGGCATAAGCCTTTCAGGCAGTTTCTAAAGTATTGTAGCCCCTTAACATCACCCATAATTCTTGTTAAAAATCTGTGTTCATGGATTCTCCATCAATAGCTGAGGCTTATGCATGGCCCAAGGTTACAGCTACACAGTAAGAGGTTATATATTCTACACTGGTCACTTAGGTGGACCCATAGCATGTTCTTCATATTTCTGCAGGAAAGCAAAAATGTCCTCCATACAGTAAGGTGAAGTGCTTACATGTACTTATTATCCTTTCCTTCTATGAGATCTCTAAGGTTCAAGACGCACATGTGTCTTGTTCACGTCACACAGTCAGTTGAAGGGCAGGACTTGAGTTCCAAGAGCCTGTGATGGTAAGTACATAACTTATAAACAACATTATAAGTATTTTACAGCAAACCAGAGCTCCAAGCCCTTTTCCCCCACTACTCAAAATTTATGGAGATTATAGATAGTATAGCCTCTCCCCAAATATTTAACTTGCCTTTCTGCTATAGAAGACAAAGCTATTTTTTCTTAACAGTTGTATCCTTCCATTTTTCTTCAATAAAGACAGTCCCTAGTTTTCTTTTTCTCAAGTTTGTTTTCCCAAGTGAAGTGAACGTCCCTAAGCAATAAAATTTCACTCTACCCAATATTGAAAAATAGATAATGCCAAAAGTAGTTAAAAAAGGGAATGTGTTCTTTTCCAGAAAGTTATTTTCAAGGGCAGCTAATCAATTTGATTAGTGAGCTTTGATCCGAAATTGCTGCTGTTCTGATAGTAAGGGAATACTCTCCCATCTGCACTCGGAATCACAGAGCTATAAAGCTTTGGAAACTGTGACAGCCCTCATGTACTTCAATAGCAAAAATGTTTTAGGAAATTCAGGAAAAATAGTAAAGAAGGGAAGTTCTATAAATTTCAGTTTATTCTCCCCCTATCACTCTCTCAAAAATATAAACACAAATAAACAGCACCACTGAAGGAAAAAAAATATGTGTAACTATACAGAACAGTCATCCAGACATTTTGTCATTATTTTCTTTGGATGCTCAAGGGGCTTTTAGACTTCCCTTAGCACTTATAATCCCCACCTAGGCTAGGATCTCTCTTGTTACATCTGAGGAGGACCAATGTGTTGGTTAGTTTTTTTCCAACTTGATACAAGGTACATTCATCTAAGAAGAAGGAACAACAAATGAGAAAATGCTTCCATAAGATGGATCTGTATGTAGGTAAGACCATTGGGCATTTTTCTCTATTAATGATTGATATGGAAGGGCCAGCTTATTGTGGGTTGTTCTGGGGTATATAATAAAGCAAACTCAGCAATCTAGAAAGAGCAAGCCAGTAAGCAGCATTCCTCCATTGCCTTTCAATTTCTGCTTCCGGGTTCCTGCCTTAACCTCCTGTTTGTCTTCCTTTCATAAATCGTAAGCTGAAATAAATTGTTTTATCCCCAAGTTGATGTTGGTCATGGTGATTACCACAGAAACACAATGCAAACTAAGAAAACTACCAAATCTTCCAGTTTTTAAGCATTTACCAAAGGTGATATGGTAAGGTGTTGCTACAGCCTTGGTTTGAAGAGAGAGCTTGTCACTCACAGATTGAGTCTTTGATCTAGAATGATCCAGTATATGCATCTCAGGGAAAGTTGGGAAATCTACAGTTCATTGATAAATAAAACCATCACCGTTATTTAAAATGTTGACAGTCTATTGGAGACAGAAATGTAAGTAAGCCAAGAGTACAACTGTGCTAGGGCAGTAGGACAGGTGCTTCTGGGCTGCCCAGGAAAGACCCAAGTGGTGCCTCTCAGGAGGCCTCTGGAAGAGATTGGGATTGGATTTTGGGTTTACTGAATGAAAAAAGAATCAAGATTTAGTAAGGGAAGAAGGGTAGAGGAGAGTCTATTTGGGAAGGGAAACTATTAGCTACTCATTCCAAACTGAAAAAGGAGATGGCTTTTGGAAAGAACAAATTACTTAGACTAGGAGAACACAATATGAGAATCAGGGCAGGAGGTGAGTCTGAATATCAGCCCGCTCCAGATGTGGAACCATGTGAGTTGGAGCAGGAAGTGCATATCCAACTGCAGACAAGTGAAATCTGTGCACCTACAAATACACACAATGTGAAAGAATGTGCTCAATCTTAAAAAGTTTGAAATTTCCCCCAGAAAAGCAAAGAAAGTCAAATAAGGGTCTTAAGAAGGGAGTGCCATGGTCGAATTTGAAATTTTCTAAAGGTCACTTATTGTCTTTTGAAGAATGGATGGGGAAGTCCACAGTTGGAGCAAAGGATCCTTGCTTAGGAGAGTAATTAAATAATGTAAACAAACAATAGTGATTAAAACCTCTTTATGTTACAGCTTATTATCTGATACTCAACTCTTCGATCCCTTTCTAACCAAGCTACTTGGTTTAGCTAGTTGGTACATGGAATCATGGAAACCACCTACATCATTCTTTCCTACCAAATGGAGTGATTGAGTACCTGACCCCAGAGGTCCTTGTTGCACAGCTCTCTGTCACAGCAGAATTAGAATTACAGGAGGTTTTATCTACAGTCTAATGGATGGAGCAGTAGCTTTTATCATCTATTATCCCTTCTTCTCTTGTAGCTCCTAAATTATTAAGAAAAAAAAATCCCATCGAGAACAAATTATGAGGTGGCAATAAGATTTTAAAACAAGTCAACACAAAGGCCAGTCTTGAGCAAAGTTCAGATGCAATTAGGGACTAAATAATCTGCTGTCATATTAATTAAATATGCCTTCAATAAAATGAAGTGAGATTAAAAAAACTAATTAGGTTAATTATATCATCTTTACATGCTATTTTACACTCATAATCTGCTTGATCTATCCAAGTACTTCTCATAGTATATTTAAACCAATGAAACTTTAAGTGATTTTAGAAGCTAAATTGTATTTTCCAGCATCTTAAATCTGTTTACTGACAGGAAGCATAACAAAGAAACTTAGGTGTCCATAGCAGAAACACTACAGCACAGACTCCCATGTAAATAATTAATGGGATTTATCACCAAGCTGAGGTTTTTCAATGCAGAGGAAAAGAGATTTGATTTCATAAGAGCACAAGCCACATGAAACTAACCTTTCATATCAGTTTCTGATTAATGACCTAGAGTATGTGAAAATTAATTGTCATTTTATATGATTTCTCCTGGGCTAGAGAAATATGCTCACAATAAACTCAGGAGGGTTGATTTGATTTGACAAAGCAATTTCCAGGTGATTTTCTTAAATATAAAACTTATTTATTCTTGTGGCCTTACTTTGTGTTACTATTGTTGTCTGCGTGGAATGACGTTGAAAATTATCGTCTTGCTACTGATAGTGAGAAGCAGTTACCTGGAGGTGTTCTCCTTTGGTACGGAGATGAAATGGACAGATAATATATAGGACAAAGAATGCACAAAGTGCAGGAAAACCAACATACCTCCTTTCAGTGACTTAATACAAAGTTAGTGATGTTCTTATTACTCAATAAATGACTAAACTGTAAATAAAAGAATAGTATGTAGAAAAGATCCACTTAAAATTTCTCAGGAACCTAAGATTACATGTTACTTACTAGACTACAGTCGGGGGAATTTTGAATTCCAAATGACTTAGATTTATTTGAGAGTTTCTATGATAATTCCTTGATGCAACCATCACTCAAGCTACAGATAGTAACACCGTCACCTTAGTGATGACAGAGTCCATGTCTGCAAGTTGCTTCCTTAGTAAAGAAAGATGAATCATTGTAAGCTGTATTTTCAAATGAGTCTACAATGGGAAAAATGATCAGGCAGAATAATAAGAATGATTAACATATGCAAAGATTTATTTCTCCCTTGCTAATAAAGAAAAAAAATTCAGAAATTCAGTCACTTAACACCAAGGAAGGAAAAACAGAATGATTAATTGACAGCTGATGGCAAGACACATCTTAAAAAGTGATTCAAAGTTTTGACTATGGTCAGTTTTCTCCTAGAGGGAAAATAAGCACACATTGGGCTATTTCACTACTGAATGTAAAAGAAGAATTATTAGTGGTATATTTGGAAGCACTTCCCTCAAATCTCACTCATTCATTTTTCAGTGATAGGAGAGGTCCTCCTAAATATGTATATCAATGGATCTCACATATCATATCACCCTTTTAAAATCTCTAAACCACTGGCATTTATAACCCTCCCAGAGCATCAGCATATAGTAAATATTTATCTGCCAGAATAAAGAGTTTCTATTCAACACATTCTCCACAGAAACATGCATAATGTTTCACTTAAAACTTGTTTATGAACAAATTCTTAAAATTACACCTCCTGATTGATGAGTGAACTGCAGTCTTTGTCAAATGCTTGCATAACATTGCCAGCTCAAGATAATCAGCAGATGTAAACTTCAGTACACAGCACAAGTCAATGCTGTAATCCCAAGAAGAATTTCCTATGGTTTAATAAATAACAAGTATAAAAGAGAAATTGAATTACCTCACAAATGATCTTTACAGCCAATTCCATGGAAGACACATACACATATGAGGGTCATAAAATAACCTTTGGATCATGATACATAGAACTGTCGATGTGAAATATATCTTGGCTGTAAGGTAAGCGTATCCATAACATGACTATCTGAGTTTGTGATGAATTATTAATAATGATGGCAGCAGTAATCCTCACTGAGAAATCCACTTTAAAATGAAGAGAGAGCCAGATGTGGTGGCACAAGGTTATAACCCAAGCACTGGAGATGCTCAGGATAGAAGGACTGGTGTGAGTTTTAACCTAACCTGGTTTACACAGATAGAAGAATTGGTGCGAGTTTTAAGTTAGCCCGAGAAGTTCCAAGTTAGCCCTTGCTGGAATGTGAGACTGTCTCAAAAGAAAAGGAAAAGTTAGAGAAGGTAGATGAAGTGTTTGGGGGTTACCTGTAAGACTCCACACTTGTAAAGAATTGTGCCATTCATTCACACTCATGAATTTGGGACATTTGATTAATTAATAAATGCTCATTAAAATTCCTCTTAGGTTGGCTAGAAAGACGGGTCAACTCTTAAGGGCATTTCCTTCTCTTCTAAACCTGAGTTTAGTTCCCAACACCCATAATGGGCAGCCCACAACCTCCTGTAACTTTAGCTTCAGGGCACTTGATACCCTCTCCTAGCTCCTACAGGCACCTGAATACATATGACATATACTCACAAGATATACATATAAATAAGGAACAAAAATAAATATCAAAATGAAAACATCCTCCTAGAGACTCACTAGTTTCCTCAACAAATATTTACCAGCAGAAAACATGTATATCAGGTTACATTTTTATGTAGGGTTGGAAAATAGTAACAAAATTAGACACTGAACCAATACTAGGGTCTTCAGTGATATCAAATGGGAGTCCATTTTTGAACCAGGAACTGGTGTCCTCAATTCAATATTTGCTATGCATTGCAAATATGTATGATGATTTGCAATGATTCTCTTCCTTATAGAGGTTCAGCAACTTTGGAGGAAACCACCCCATAGCTTCAGCCACTTCTGAATTCTTCACATTAGCAGCACTACTTGGGGGCACTGCAGAGACCTTAGCCTTTCCAGTTGCCCACTCCATTGTCTCCATGTGAAGGCTACATTTAAAAGTTTGTCTCTGAGGTTCCATACACAGTGACATTTTTCAGAAGCCATGGAAACCACCTCTGAGATAGGACTACTCGAAGTAGACTCTGCTCATCTGGTAAGACAGTTTATTTAACTCCCCAAAAGTCACATATGAAATTGAAATAGGAGGATCCCAGGATAATAACAGCCTTTATATTTTATTGGAATTCTGCATCTATCAGTTCTTTATTCCTAAGTGTGTAAATAGAGAGGAAACGGTCCTAAGTAATAAGGTTATCTCAGATAGTAAACACACATCTCAGAAGGGACTCTTGTCACTCATATTAGTTATAAATGAGTTACTGAAGTATTTACAGGAAAGCAAACTTCAAGGTAGACAACAGTAAAAGAAAACACAAAGCTTGGCATCAGCTAAAACCTTGTTTGCAAAGTAGTTTCTTTAATACCAAGCATGAGTTTTCCTCCAATTTAACTAGACATAAAACATCACCCGGGCATGGCAGGGATGTTGAAATGGGGGGAGGAGTATAAAAGCAATGCTTTTATATATTCATACTCAATAAGAGAACAACTGTATTGTGTAAGTATTTCCTTAGGTCTTAATAGAGACACAGTCATCACAGATACTCACAGGATTTGGGCTGATCTGAAGATACACAGGGAAGAAATAAAACGTTATCGAAGCTGACATAATTTTCTCGTGGTCAGTAAGCACAAACTTAACTTCAAATAATTAGGCCATGGCTGGCAAATGAATACTGTGACTGTGACATAAATGAGTGATGAGCCTGGACAAAAGCAGTGGCCACAGGGCATTTCCTTCATCTGTATTGTAGTTTACGGAAAACTTCTCTAAAAGGGCCTTGGCCATGGTACCACTTCCTTATCAGAAAGCTAGAAATGTTATGTTTTCTCTGAAAATGTCAATTCGGCCCTGTGACATGAGGAAATATAACCTTAGCCTCATCACACTAACCTTAAAATAATGTGACACTTCATCTTTCAGACAGGGCACATTGCAAGAAAATGACATTCCTACAGGCAAACAATGACAGCTTAATTAGGTCACCGGAAAATGCCAGAAGGAAGAAGGCAGTATTACTAAGCAAATGGTTTGGGTTTCAGAACAGCTGATAGTGGTAAAGACATTGCAGGTTTCTCCATGGAATCTCAAAATTTTCTATTAAAATCTGATAATACATATTAAATAATAAGCCAATAGAAAATATTGCTGCAAATGAAGAGATACTCTTGGAGACACATTGAGTGTCTCCAATTCTCTCTTAGTCTTCTTTATGTTACTGTGATAAACATATGGCCAAAACCAACTGGCGAGAGGAAAGGTTTACTTCATCTTGTATGTTAGAGCCCATGGGTTAAGGGGAGTCAGGGCAGGAACTCGAAACAGGAACCTGGAAGCAGAAACGAAAGTAGAGAAAATGGAGAAATAATCCTTACTGGCTTGTTTTCTATGGCTTGCTCAGTCTTGCTTATATAATTCACAACCACCATGAATGATGAGTTTGGACAAAGGTAGCATTGTCCACTCTGGGCTGAGTCCTCCTACATCAATCATTAATTAAGAAAATAGCTTAGTTAGTCAGCAAACAAATGAAAGAATTGTTTTGAATATATATACATATATACACATAAATGTATATGCACACACAAATACATATATATCATATATATACATTTTAATGGAATTTGATATTATTGTCAATTATTAGATGTTATAGCATATATGCATAACAATGCTTCAAAGAAAAATCAAATTATTTGGTGAGATACAAATGCTAGCTGTAAAATGTCTTAGTAAAGGCTTTAAGGATAATCTATAGATCAAGGACACAAACACAATAGTCAAACCACTGAGTTTCTAAGCAGTATTTGTAAGCTTCATTAAGTAGATTTTATTAAGGTAAAAGGGATCATGATGTCAAACCTCTCTGCTGTGCTAATTTAGAGGTAGGAGACAGACTCTTTTGAAAAGAAGGAAACCCGTGTTTAAATATTATGCTAGGTTGGAAAGTATAAAATGATTACAAAGTCTTCTTTCTTGCAACTGTTCATTGATTTCTTTCTGCTCACATTGACAATACAAGTTGGGTTTTTTTTTTTTGATAATTTAAGAATATAGTAAAATCTAACTCTAGAGAGACCCATGAGTCGATACAAATGGAAAGTGAAGAGCATAATCACAATGGCATGAATATAATTGTTGAAAGAAGAAATCGTAACACTGGTAACAATGAAATAACTGGAATCAAAGGAATTATTGTTATCATGCTTCTGCCTAATATTTAAGCTTCTTATTCCAAACTCTTCTAAGGTATAAAATCCTGTACATGTCCTTATTAATCATATGTCCAGGAAGTGCTTTATATCAAGGAAGGCCTACTTCATTGGAAAAGAGCTGGCTCTGATCAAAGGAACAAAGAACAATTCTTCAACTGCCATTAAGTCCCATACTTCCAGAAGGGCAAATTCGTTACCAATTCAGATGAAGGTACAATCATCCACTGCTCCACGGTAATATAGGTTAAAAGATGTTCAGTTCAAATACAGGTGAAGTTGAGTTTCACGTAGATTGTTGACCTTTATCAATGAGGATCATTCTGGGGAGGGCATTTTTATTTCAAGGGTCTCTTGTTCAGGATCACTTTGACATCCTCATTTTTCTTTCATGTCTCTCTTAGTTCCTTCTCTTGTGCTGCTCTGGCTAACACTTCAAGTACTATGAAGAATCAGTGGAGAATCCAGATACACTGTTTTTCCTAATTTTAGTAGAATTGCTTTGCAGTGCAGTTAAAAAAATCTTTTCAATAGTGTTTGGCAGTACGTACAAGTAAATAAATACTCTATGACCCACGGTAAACTTGTGTAGGGAAAAGATGCCTAGTAATTTTCAGTATATATACCAATAGAAAAATAAGAGAATTTAAGGCTTCACCATTGAAATGAAAATGCAAAGTAAGAGAAAGCAACTGCTGATTCTATGACTCTATCTTAAAAATAGTTTCAGTGATGAGGGAGGGGTTGCTAACTTAACTACCCTTCATGATTAAGAAGAACTTGCTGAATAGCCCCTCAAAAGACAGATAGGAATAGGCACCCAGACTCACAAAAATATTCTTTTCAGGGGTAGTCATTGCTTCAATTTTGCTTTAAAGAATAGTCTTAAGGGCCAACAGTATGCCATCTGTCTTCTTCAAGACATCTTTGCTTTTTTCTGTCTACATTCATTTATGGAATTAAGAAATGGTTCTTTAGTATGAGTGTAGCTTTTCAATGTTTCTCATGTACACTTACAACACTGAGACCTCAGATAATAATGATCTGGGGTAACCATGTGGAAATTCCGTATTATTTTTGGCGGCTACTTTTAGTTGTGTTGCCATTTACAAAGTTTTTGTTGTTGTTTGTTTTGGGTTTGGTTTGTTTATTTGTTTTTTTTTAACCTGCCAAGTGGGCAGTAGGGGAGAGATCGCTGAGACCTTACTATTCTGCTTGTAGGATCATCTACCTGTATGTAGCCTAAGATTTTATCTTTCAAGCAGCATTCCTACACTGTTAAATATGAAATCAGTGCCAACTAAAATCCTAGTAACTGAACATTGCTATGGTGATTATACAAATTTACAATCACCAACAAACAGGGTTTTATTTGCTGAACTCACTTTGTTAGTCCTGGCCTTTGAAGAATTTTGTACACTTTATAACTTCATAAAAATAAATGTCATAAATATGACAATATATATTTCTATTTACTATCATTGATAAAGCTAGATGAGACAGAGCCAAGTTCAAAATCTTGTTACTTACCACTATGAGGCACCTCTCCAACAGTACTGGGGATGACACTGGCCTCCAAGAAGCAGCATTATGAAGTAATAATAAGTATTAAGGACTAGGAGTTTGGAAAGAGTTTTGAAAAGCGTCTATGCTATACCTGTATGTTTGAAACCAATCAAAATTTCACTCTCTTCCATATGCTATTCTGCCATGCATCAAAGGAAAACCACAGAACTATTGTTGTCTGTGGGAAATGAAACAATTATGTAGTCTAACACTCTTTTTTTATAGATGTGGCAATAGGCCCAATGAGGCTAAGAATTCAGAAAAAGATGTAGAGGAATTTAGATCCAGCAACATGAATGCTCTGGCAAAGGATCACATCCATAGACTTACTAGGTCTATGTGATATAGCTGGAATGCAGACATGCTCTAGATGACAGTATGATCTGCCTGGAAAACAGACACACCTTTAATCCCTAACAATGAAAGTAGGGTTAGTTTGTAGAAGAAAGCAGCCATGTTTGTAAGTGACATCTAATTGCAGGACAGACAAAGCGATGAATCAGAGAAAGATTTGACAGAATGAGTCAGAGACAGGATACACCCACTCTCACGAGAACAGCACAGGAAGGAGGAGGCTACTTAAGAGCATGCTTGTGCATGTGCGTGTGTGTGCGTGTGTGTGTGTGGGTGTGGTGAGAGAGTTTTACAAAGTTAGGTAGCAGAGAGAACAAGCTAGACACAGGTGAAGACAGAACAAGCCAGAGAATAAGGAGACAGAAGATTAGAACATATTGACAAAGGTAGCATGAGGCCAGGCAGATCAATTCAGTGAGAAGCCAAGAGAAGCTGGATTGAATCGGTTAGCTTGGAAGATTGTATTGTTCAGAGGCTAGAAACTTCCAGGCACAGGCTTAGGAATAGTTAGAACAGAGAAAGAAACATTCTGGGCTCAGCCCACGCTGTATAAATAAGGTTCTCATCTCATCCCTCCATCTGAGAAAATAAAAGTGGCATTTATAGAAAGAGACAGTGGTTCACAAAACAAGTTTGATATGTACTTTCTCTTTTATTTTTCATCACAGAATTAGAAAAAAAATCATAAAATGATGTGGTCTCAATCCAGAATGCTTCAATAATAGTTGACAGGTTACCAAGACTTCTGGGGCCTCATGTAAAAATATGGTATGACCAAGTGGCATCATGGTAACCAGAACTCTAACCTAAGTAAGCACGCACATTCAAGGTTTTAAAAGTCTCATTTATTCATGGTTTGTTTTTAATAAACAGGATATAGACTATGTTTGCTTATGGCTTGGATATGTGAAGTACACTTCAGATATCTTACTCATTACTGGGCACTTCACTTCTCCAAAACTCATTTAAAATCAAGGGTCATAATAATCTTAGTCATAAGGAGTATTGTTGAGATAAAATTGGGTCCCCATAAAACACTAATACTGTCCCTAGAAAACATTGGGCCCATCAGACCTTTTGTTGCATTTTTTTTTCCTACTAGAAACCACCTAAGAACTTTCCATTTATGCTCAAGCTTCTATTCAGTCTGCTGCACAAGTATTTTCAGGCAAGAGTTAAGGGGTAACTCACAAAATAGCTCAGTAGGGGGAAATGCCCAGGGCCTATTCAGAAATGTGCACCTCTGTAGGCTGGCTCTGTTAAATCAAAGGCTTCTAAAGGTAATTTGTCTCATCTCCCATATCTTCCCACGCCATGATTACTGACGGAGACCAACTGGAGCTGACAGGGGTCAGGAGGCTGAGGAGAGGCGCTGGTGCAGAACAAGTCAAAGCCATAGGAGCATGGGCAGGGCGTCATTACCACAAGAAGGGTATGCGAACTTGTTATGGTGAAAAACTTTTAATAAGCACTTCTATTTTACATTTATCAAACCAAAAGGCTAGTTGAAATGAGTCAAAGAGGACCTGGTTATCATTTATATGACATTTCTGGGCAAAATGCTTGAAGACTAATCTTTTCTGAAATACAGATAATTTAATATATTTTCCAAAGCTAAAGCTTCTTTGAAGCTTTTTTAAATGAATAACAAACAATCGATAAACCTAATATTAAGCAGCATAGTACGACATCACAATTTTAAACCAAGCGACAAATTTCCCTCATTTTATTTACTCTTATCTATCTCCTTTATTGCTCTTTCTAATCATTTATTCCAGTTTATTTTATACTCCTGAACTGCAGTCTGAGCTTTGCTAAGCTGCCCCAGTAGAAGATAGTAAATAATTAGGTATTGATCCATAAGCATAGGATTTAAGTGCTCACTCATTTATCTATTTATATTCATGCTTTAGCATAATAATCTCCATAAAAATCACTGCAACACCAGAAAGATTAAAATAAAGGATAGATGACAGAAGCAATCATGATTGCTTCAGAGTATAAAATAAGAGCTTGTTTTAAATGTGAATTTCACTCACATACATAACACACACTGTTTATGTAAACCTATTACATATAATTACATATACACACATATATGTATACACACACACACACATATACAATATACAGAAACATAAATCTTAAAATTGGTTGATGAATAGGCAATTTTTATATTCAGACTATCACGCCAAAAGACTTGATGTCATCACTCACTGACTGGTGTCACTACTACTTTGCAATTTAGTGCTGTGCTTTGAGCCAATGTAAAATTATAGAGGAAAGAACATTTTCAGTTGACTTGGCTGAGTGCTGATGGTTTGCACTGATGTGAACATAAATGCTTTGTAACAACAGGAAAGACAATAGCAGTTACATAATGCATTCTTTTTCAGAAGTTGCCTGCTGCAAAACTAATGTGATCATACCAGAAAACTGTGGGCAAGTCTTAGCTGGGAGTTGAAAGTGGTGTAGAATCACCACACTCTCTGCCGAGTATTGAGCAGCACCTGCTGTTTGTGCACACAGAAGTGTCACAGCCTGGCACCTGCAATGGATACCTATGGCCCCTTAGTCAGTGATCCGGAGTCAACTGGAAAAAGACCACTGGGTTCCCTAACTGAGAAAAGACACATTTATCTTTTGAGTTAATAAAGAATAGAATCTCCACAAAAGGCATTGCACAGACATAAGCAATCTTGATAAGAGCAAAGGGTGGTTTTTTTAAATAAGTATAGACAATAGTTACAAAGATTTTATATGCTCAAAATTATCCCTATTGACTTTATTGGAATTATTTCACTATTATGGCTGTGGAACTATTGACAGCTCAGACATGGAATAACTTTAAAAATGTCTTGGTTGGGGGAAGGTAGGAAGAAACCATTGCTTCTTTGGGGGCTGTGAAGTAATATATAGGGGGAATAGTTGGGTACAAGTGATTGAATAAGGGAACTGGGAAAAGGGGGGCTCTAATTAGGAAAAGAGGGAGATAATTATAGAAGGAGGGCAAAATTATAGTACGAACGTCTGAAAAAATAAATAAGAATTCATAGTATTAGCTCTCTACCCAAAAAAACCTGTATGTAAGACTGTGTATAAAGATACACATATAATTTAAATGAAAATTTCTCATCCGAGCTGACAATGCTCCCTTCAAGAGGTAAAGACCACCTAAGGAAAACCCAACACCAGGCATGAGAATCCCTCTTTTGAGTTGCTGGTCAAGGTTGTATAAGAGGCTCTCAAAATATTATAGAGTATTGCTAGTGCCCTTGGTCGCCAGTTCCAGAAGTGGAAGTCACTACTGCTGAAGACAGTACTTATTTTGGACACACGGCTCAGAGGCCCCTGAGCTAGAACTGACCTTAATGCCTCCTCCTTGAGGACTAGCTTTCACAATGCCAGAAGGTGCCATGCAAGTGCCTAAAGGAGGAAAGCAGCCAACAGTCATGAGGCCCATGAACCACAACAAGGACCAGCATGGCACACAACCCTAAGGGAAGTGGCACATATACCTTGACAGATACAACCAACAGCTTTCCAATTAGACTTAAGACCCACTTAGTAAGAGAGAAACCATGCTTGGTCTGGAAACCTAGCCAATGCCCCAGGGCTAATGAAATTGCGGATCTTAGAGGAGAACCTACAGTCATCAATTTACTGAAACAACAATTTAGGAAACAATAATTTCTAACTACATCCTGAATATTTGTCCTGATACCCACATAAATGTATTTCTCACTCCTCATCAAAGAAACTTTTCTTACAACAAATGGAGACCATCACAGAAAATGAAAACCAATCAGAACTTTGTGCTGTTGACACCATTTAACCAGTGGATAAATCTACAAAATAACTCCTCTACCTAAGGCTCAGGGAACATTGCAGAAGTGGGAGTTTGCAAGAGTCAGAGGATCAGGGAGCTTGCTGTAAGACTGTGCCTCCTAGTAATGATATCAGACATGATCCCCATAAAGTTTTACTACTTGGCTGCCCAAGAATGAGACACACAAGGAAAACATCAATAGACACACCAAAGTGGGCAGGGGAAAGCCCATGAGACCTCAGTCCTACAGAAAGAACTTCACACACCTAAGAAATGGTGAGAGTGGGAGAAATGGCCTTCCTCAGAGAAGAGCATACCAATTAGAATGGTCAGTCCTGAAAACATACATACAAGTAACATTACACAGGTGAACAGGTTGTATTTAGAAATACATATGTATATACATGTATGAATGTAACAAAAATTAGTGAGAGATGAGGCCATGAATTTGAAAGAGAGCAAGGAGTAGTATAGGAGTTTATGGGACAGTTGGAGGGAGGAAAAGGAAGGAAGAAATGATATAATTATATTATAAGCTCAAACTATAATAAATAAATTTAAAATTCATCTATCTATTCATATATACATACACAGTATATATTATATACTTGAGTTGAATAGACAGTTCAGTGGGTAAGTGCCGACTTCAGAAGTAAAAGGAAAATTTCAACAATCGTTTGGTACCTGTGAAAGTGTGGACTGTCGTCCTTTTGTCTCACAGTGTAAGTTTACACTTTATGTTTTCTGTTGGCCACCAATATATTGTAATGACACCAAGCGTCATGCAGCAATACCTCAAATTCTTCAAAAGAATTCATCAGAGCCTAAGTCTGTATGGCTGTTTTAGAAGTACTAGTCTTCAGAAATTCATGAAGTTCCTTCCATCTCTGAACATGTCATAGAGATCCACAAATGTTCCAGAGAAGGCAAAGAGGAACTCCCTTTCTTACCAGTAGCAGGTCACACCCACATTGCTTCCATTAGAGGAATGAAGCTCATTCATCTTGTTCCAACTGCATATTCATACAGACACAGAGAATGTCTATTTTGGCAGATTTCTTCATCATCCTTTGGGCTGAAGGATGTACCAATTCAGTTGTATTTACGTGAGGTAGTGTTATTATTGACCCAGACTTTTCCACACCAGAGCAAATGAATGAATCACATCCTTATAACGAATCTATAAATTTGCCATATGGTGAATAGTATATTTAAAACAACACAACAGAACAATTTGATTTGAGGTGAACATTCTTAATGAACAACTATTTTTCAGATTTAATTATGCAGCACAAATAAAAGCAGCACAATTGGATAAAACTAATTTCCTCCATAATGCAACTTTAAATCAATATTCTTTTTTCTAATTTTCAACATCTAGCTTTCTGTTTTAATGAACTAAAGTATCTTTGCATACATATTTGATAGTGTCTTTGAGAGAAATTTCAATTACTACAATCAAATATTATAAAATATTGGCTTAAGTTAACATAAAGAAAACATTTAGACATTCCTGTAATACCAATAGTTTAAGAGGGAATAAAAATTCAACTCTATTTTTTGATTTGAAAGCTATTTAATGGCTAAGAAAGACCAGGTCAACTAATTATTTTCCCTTTTCTCTCACTATTAAATGAAGCAGAATTATGGTAGATAACTCCTAATGGTACTGCTTGTCCTTTTCCTCGTTAAGGTTGCCAAATGACAATTATGTGTAGGGGAGCTTAGCATTATGACACAATCAGGCATGGCAGGACTCTAGAACATTTATCATTTTGCCTGTCATCCATAACAGCCAATGAATTTAAAATCAGACCAGTTCTCTACCAGTTTTGTATGCATGTCCGGGTTGTATATCATATCATATATTAAATTTTTTAATTTTCCATCAAGTCACCTAATTACATTATACAAGCCACAATACTTGGGAAGATTATGTTTGGCAATGAACACAGAAAATGATGATATGCAGTTTCTTTGCTTTTGAATTCTATGGTGTGTTTGGAATTGAACCTGGGCAGACAAGCACCTTATAGTTGGAGGCAGCTTTCATTTTTTTTCCCTCTGAAAACATCTCTAAGATGAGAGAAATAGTGCAGTGTGGTATGAAAAATGAACACTTGACCAGGGAAAGATGGAATTTCAATCTTAGTTTGGACATTTATTAGATGTTTACCATTAGAGAAGTAATTTAACCTGTTTTTATGCTCAGTGTTCTTGTTTTGGAAATGAAAACATGGAAACTGTGGTTTTCTATATTTGTTGTACTTGTCTGGCTTAAAACTGAAATGAATGTATCATTTGTGAGAAACACATGAAATTCACCTACGAATCGATGGCTCTCAAATTTAGTTGCTCCTGTTCATCACTGGGGGACTTAAATGTCACCTGCCCTGGGATGATAAAGGAAAGAAACCCTTTGGAGGAATCCAGGAACTTGTATGTGGTAAAAGCTCCTTGGGCAAGTCCAGTACCAAGCTAGGGCAGAATGCTCCATCTCCAGCATCTATATTTAACCTGATAGTAGAATGTGATATGTGTATAATCTAAGTATTTTATTTCATCCTTTCTAGGAACCATTTTCCAATGTCTTCACTTAGCAATTAGTATGTAAAATGCTAGGGTTCAAGAATGAAAAATTAAAAACTAAATAAATCATAACCTCTGCTATCAAGAAACTTATCCCAGGATACTTTTGGCTTCAAAAGTTTTGTGACCATCAAGTATATAGCAATCCTGTAAAAACCCAGGACAGACACCTAGATGTGAATACATCTGGAAATTGTAGAGGTGTATAACAAGGACTATGGTGATAAGCTCTTTTTCTTCCATCTTATTTCAGATAGGTTTTCCAAATGTGGACATCATTTTTCTTCAAGTAGATCTTGCTTTAATAAGTGAAATCATTGTATGTCATATTAACAGAGCACTCTATGGAATTAAATTGAGTGACTGTGTTCTTACTATCTGATTTCTAAGATTAGACATATTGGCAGAACAATGGTCTAAACGAGATGAATGAAAGGAATTGAAAAACTATAGCCATTTGAACCATAAAATATGAACAGTGATATTCAAAGAGTGAGTGATACCATATATCTTCAAGTGTACATAAAGGCTTCTGCACTAAATTTAATTTTATTATGATTGTCCAGCCTGTATTTTTGCCTTTATAATTTTCACTTCCATTATTATTTTTTTTTTTAGACATGGTTTCTCTGTGTAGCCCTGGTTATCCTGGAACTCTGTAGAACAGACTGGCCTGGAACTCAGAAATCTGCCTGCCTCTTCCTTCCAAGTGCTGGGATTAAAGGTGTGCACCACCACTGCCCGGTTCCACTAGTCTTTTTTGTTCTAATGATACTTTTGTGGATTCAGACACACTAAGGACTATGAAAATACACATCTTCACTATAACTCCCATTTCTAATTTGAAAAGTAAAGTGAAACTGCCTCAAAAACGTATATGTTGGTATTTGATACCACTGTTGTGGCTTCTTAGTGACTTCTAAAGCCAGACTGTATCTCTTTTATAGTTCTTGAAACCATTCTAGCATAGTGTATTACAAACACACAAAAAAAGATACTTCAAAATAGGCCACTGTCCTTAAAAAACTTACAGGATTACAGTCTTGCCTGAGAGTGGGTGACCTGACTTTTGTACTAGTTGGCAGTCCTCAGAAATAGGTCGGTCTAAATGGAATGAGGTTGATACAGTGTTGCCAAAATTCATAGGGCTTAATGTCTGTCAATGACTCTGTTGATGATTATTGTTTATATTTTAAGGTGTTAAACCTCATTAAATAATCAATTCAATAAAATACAGTACAAACAACATCTACTATTGATTTCCTTGAGCTGGATATTCTAAGATTCTGAGACAGCGAGCTCTATGATTTTTCACAAGGAAACGTGATAACTGATGCCATCTTCTGGATTTGGCAGACACTGTATGTATCTTATACATAGATATACATGCAATATACCCATATACAAAATATAATAAATAAATAATTAAATAATTGAAAAATCTTTGATTTAAATTTTTTGATGTTTATCAAACATTTCATGTTTAATTTCCCCCTTTGTTCCTTTCCCTTACTGTTTACTTTCATGTTAGTTATTGTCCTAGAGAGACTACTTAATGTTAGAAAGCAAAGGCAATGTTACTTTGTTGAAGCATAAACTGACTGACCTGATAATTCCCAGCTTGTTTAATGTGATCTAGAGCATATCATAAAACTTATTATCCACATGCTTGCTTCCTTCTTTAAGAAATGACCCATTCAAGGAATATTGGTGGATTAGGGGCAAGCAGCTCTCTTCTATGTCCCCTCAAACCTTGAAAAAGACACCTGACCATTGACTCCATAAATAAGTGAGAGGCATAGAAAGACTAGAAGGTAACAGCCATCAGAAGACTGATGGGGACCAGACTAACAGAAATATTGATTGCTAGATTTATAAGGAAAAAGTAAACTCTAACCGAGAGTGTCAAACAAAGCAGTAAGAAGTATGGGAAATTCCTCCTGCTCTCATAGTTGGTGGCAAGACAAAGAGAGAAGGAAAATCCTGAGAAGCTAAGATAGAGAAATCTAAAGCCCTGGAAGATACACAAGTCTATGTATAGCAGACATTTGGGAAATTGCCCAGTGCTAACCATCCCATATGGTGTGAGTAAATCTGGGGCAGAGAAAAAACTCTACTCAATCATGACTTCAAACTCAGAAGCTTGTCCTACTAAGAATTCGGGCGTAGATGACCACAGAACTACCAAAACTCTTTCAAGCTAAGACAAATAGGCAGCCAGTGCACTGGCAAGGCAATTATACCCTTCCAAAAGGTACACAAAAGCATGAATGCAACCTCACTGTAGTCCACACAAGGCAAAGTTGACCATCTAGCATATGAGGAAAATGGTGTGTGAAGTAGGAGTGGGGCACACTGTACTCCATACAAGGATGATATCCAGGCCAAATTCAACCTGAGATGTAAAGTGTTTGAATCCATGGAAATATTTCATACCTGCCAATCTGGGCTAAAGGGTTTGATCTGAAGATACCAACATAGGTCTTTTGTTACCACAATTTGGTCCACAAGACCTTTAGGGAAGGTGATCCAACATCCAGCCTGGCAAGTAAGAGATTGTTTCATGCTATATTATGTTTTAATTTTACTTCTATGCTACACTGACTTGTAGATTTTTATCAACTTTTACAAAAATGTTTGGTTTGTGCTAGTTCTTTTTAAATTACTAAATTAGGATTACTCTGCTTTTGTACCTTGTCTATTATGTGTACATTTTTCTTACCTACAACCCACATAATACTCATTTTAACTATTTTTCTCTTTATATTATTCTAATACCTTCTTCTTTCACGACATAACTCTAAGTATCTATAGTTTTAGCAATTTAAAATTTATATTATACTAATAATATACCAATTTCACTTTTTTATTTATTTTTCCTGTTTTTCTGTTATTCAATACTAATTCCTAGTCTCAGCTTATTTTTTTCATTAATTGAACAAATGTTTATTTATTATACCATATACTATACATAGCTTATATTTCTGTGGACTATTTTTTTCAGTCTCTTCAGTAGGCATCAGATTCTTGGGCTAATTATGTTTTAATTGTGGTCTTCCCTGGATCGGTCCAGGATTGATATGCTTGAGGTCATTTCGTCCGTTTCATAACTTACAACCTTATCCAACTCAAATTATCACTAATGCAGTTTCCTTTTATGAGCTTCAGAAATATTCATTATCTTCTTAATAAATGTTTGGTCTTTCCCACAGATATGTCAGCATTGTCAAGCTGAATACTATCTTAGTACTATTAGTTTATATAACATTTGTGTCTTTATGCCTCACAAATTATTAGAGTTAAATAGACAGACCTTTTATTTCACTATTCCAGAATTTACATATCAGATCTACTAGCATTAATACAGGTTGTTTCTCTAGTTAGCATTCTACTCTAGACACTGGAGCGCTTGCTAGAACCTTGATTTTATGGACTTAACTACTGAGGTGGAGCCTCTGTCTGGTTAGGAGAAATGACACTTCAACCTTACTATAACCTAGTCTCAGTTACATATGAAAATACTCCAATTAAAATAATATGATGAGAAAAAGAAAAATCCAATAGTGATCTAATCTCCAGCACACAATTTGCAATGTAAATCAAAAAAATGAAAAACCAAAACCAAACCAAACCAGCCAACCAACCAAAAGCCCCTCAAAATTAAGAACAACCAAGACAACACAAAGGCTGTGAAAATGATAATTTTCACAGTAATGGATTATCATTATAGTGAACTCAATGAGGCATTCAAATAAATAATTGGAAGATAACTGTAAAAATGTTTCATGAAATCAAACACGAACTCCTATATGAATAAAAAAAACAGTACAAATAAACAGTTGAGTAGAACATGAAACAATACATGTAAGATTGAGGAACTCAATGAAGACATAGAAATACTGAAAATATCAAGCTGCAATTTTAGGGACAAATGTTTAATAAATCACATTTAAAAGTGAGTGCAAAATCTCAGCAATACAGTAGATCAAGAAGAAGACAGATATCAGATATTGAAGAAAAGGTGGATAAATCAGAATATCAGACAGTGATAAAGTAATAAGAAAATAAGAATAAGACATTTTTCTTCAAGAGATAAGACAGATTGTTAAATATTGTTGAAGGGACAACCCATCCACAGGATATAGCAATGAAAAACATATATCAACAAACTCAATGAAAAACAAACTCAATGAAAAACAAAATATCAGCAAACTCAATTTCCTGAAACAAATATTACTTGAAGAAAAGGGGCAGATCTACTTCAATGTAAGAAAAGTGGATAAATACAATATGCTATTTCCATTAATAGCTCATTAAAAAAATAAGATAGCAGTGATAGGTACTATTATAATTAAAATGGGATTAATAGACACCTACAGCATATCCTACTGGAAGACTTCAGAAGACAATTCTCTTCTGTGGCACATAGAACTTTCATAGATATGTCCTGAATATGTCCTAAAATATGTACTGTCTATGTACATATTTTAGGACTCAAAACAAATCTTCTCAAAGCAAAAAAAAAAATCTTGGAATAAACACACACACATACACACATACACACATACACACACACACTGTCTGATCATGATAGAACAAAAAATAGAAAACAAAAACAAAAGAAACTATAGAGAATATACAAACACATAGTCTAGAACAGTACAGTAATAAAAGGAAGATCTCTACTGACTTAAAGTTTGACAGTATGATGTGAATAGGAAATGCAAACAGGAATGTTTGACAGATAGGTACTGGGTAATCAGATACTTATTGCATGATGAGAAGTAGGTGTGGAGACGGTGAGATTGTGATTTCATAAGAGAAGACCTGCCTACCAGCAAAGAGGAAGGAAAAAGGAAACAGTGAAATGTAGGGTACCTGGAACCTGAAACTTTAGTTTGAAGTCATTTCGACTTTACTGGAAAAGTGGCAATGTGAGTATAAAGATTTCCTATGTAGTCTTCACCTAGATCCCCAAAATGTTTTCTTTCCCCTGTAAATGTTTTAAAGCACAAAATGTCGAAAGAGAACCATATTTACAGTCTTCAAACATAATGCACAGGGGAAGCTGTGGATGCTCTCTCCTAAGGCTGGGAAATAAGGCCAACTAGTGCTTACACTACAGCCAAGCAAACATGTCTGCGCGAATCAATGTCTGTAGCATTTAGGTCTTTCAAAGAAGAAGAGACAAGTTTCAGTGAATGACTATGTATGACCTTAGAGCACGAATACTGATAATTCAAAGTAGCTTACCTTCAAGAGTAGTTGATTTTGAGGAGGGCAGTGGGCAAAGGAAGGTCAATAGCTGAATGGCTAGCAACAGAACTAGCCCAAAGCTGGGGATGCAGGACTGTTCAGCATCTCTATTCACATCCTTCCCAGGCTTCTGTAATGACTCTATCTTCTCTTGAAGATTTGTTAATGCCTCACCTGTGTCTACTTCTTGCTTTGGCATATTCTTCCTTGTCCCCCAGATCTTATCCCTACTTGATTATTAAAATAATCACCATCTGAAGAGAAAAAAGCTTATAAAATGCAGGGATTGCCCATGGAGCCATGTAGATTTCATGTTCATAGAGTCATGTTGTATGCTATTAGACTGAGTGAAGTCTACCTACACTTGCGGATGGGAAGAAGGAAGCTATCAATGTGTCTACTTTCATGCATTCATCTTTAAGATCTTTTTCCTTAAGTTCTCAAGCTTTAGTGAGCATCGCAGTTGTTCAGATTGATAGCTTTCCCTGACCCAGAGTTTTGTAGTCTTAGGATGAAGTACAAGAATTTACTTGCCCAGAGCTGCTACCGTTAGGAGACCACCCTTTGAGAGCCTCCCTCATACTACATGCTGACTAAGAGAATCCATCTTGGGAACAAGCAAGTAAAGAGAAAGCTTAGACTTATATCAAGCCCAACAGAGTTCTCTTCCAATTTTATTCATCCAACTCTTCTAATTTGCATGAAGAACATTTACCATTGAAGGGACACAACCAAAAAGAACTTAGGTTTTGAGGCAAGAACTTACAGAGATGATTTTATTGGGTGATCTTGAATGTGGTTAAAGCTATTTTCACATTATTGACTTTAAGCAGAATTTGGGGCAAGAAGATAGGGGGTAAGAATGTTTGGTTGTGATACATTAGTATTTTCCTATCATCACTTCCACATTCATTAGGAGACTGTTACCACAGATCATTACCTATTTAAAGACTTTTCACTGCATCTTGTACATTTAGGATATCGGCTTCCTACTTAGAAGTGAGTTTTCCCATTGTTTAGGTAAAGGAGATAACCATGCAATGATGTTGAATTTTCAAGTCTTATTCCCACTGTACCTTCACTTATGTAAGGAAAATCATAGGCCCCTTCCCAGATAGTCCAAGCTCACATAAAAGGCTCATTAATGATTTTGTGAAGCTTGGACAAAACCTAGATAACTATGTTTTGTTTTCTTTGCCTGCTGATTGACGTGATACTAGTTTACTGAATTTGTATGATAAACACAGACAACTTAAACCAAATTTTATTCTCAGGGGGTCTATATTTTAAATCAGGCATAAACCTGTTTTATATTCCACTAATGTTCCTTACATAAAACCAGCTTTCCATTTCTTTACTGCTTACTAAAAATAAAAACTCCTTTTCTCAATAAGGAAAATGTCTTATTGGGAAGAACAGAATAGCCTTTTGTTTTTATTTTATCTTCCTTTACTGCCAACAGTTTTCATCACACAAAACATCTTTTGCATTTAACAAATAATTAGTCCTGTGACTAAATTCTAAGTTAATTAATTTTATATTTAATTGTTAGACACATCCATTTGCTCACATGCATTAATGAACAAATTATCTAACATCATTACAACATTAATGGGGGAATGGTAATTTTTTCCAGTAATATTTTTTTAGATTCATTCATAAGCTTGCTAGGATTTTTCCCTCTGTCTGACTCCATTCTGAGTCTTGAGTCTGTCTGCCTTGATCTCCTAAACCCAGATTTCCCCCAGGATTGAATTTCCCTCCATGAATTTCCTTTCCTAAGAGTATCCTCTTGGAGAAAACATGGTCCATTTCTTCCCTCATCTGTAAAATAATGGGGCTGAGCTATATAATACTGCAAACTCTTTTAAGCTTCCAATTTCAAGACAGACCAAAATTTCTAAGACTATTATTTCCCTTGCAACATAACAGAGGTATTTACACCCCAGCTGGAAGTCACCCTTGGTGAAAAGAATTGTAAATTACAATTAAAATAAATTAAGACTTTTCTATCAGTCCTTAAAGATATGTGAATATACAGGGAATATATACTCTGTGATTTAATATGACTTAATAAAGTGTTTAGTTTATAGGAGGCAGTGTTATACTGACAAATGCTGAACCACTAGTACTTAAAAAACAGTCCTCAATGGGCTGGTGAGATGGCTCACCTGTGAAGTGCTTACGCTCTTCCAGAGGACCCAAGTTCAGTTCTCAGCACTCATGTTGAGAGTCTCAGGATCACCTATAATGCCAAATTTGCAAGGATCCCATGCCCTCTTCTGGCCTCTGCACACCCCTTCACACATATCCACATGAATACAATAAATAAATTATTAAAAAATAAGCCCTGAGTTGTCATATGATTTCTGTTGTGTAACTGCTTTCCCATTGGCTTCCTGATTTCAAGTTGACAACACGGGAGCCCTGTGAACATGGGCATGAGTGGAGATGATGAGTAGAACTTTTGAATCCCAGGGAACCAGCTCTAGGATATGGCATACTGCAGATACTAACCACTTGAGGGTCAGGGGCACAGTTCTTACACTAACTCGAACTTTGTTCCCTCTGATGCTGGGAGCTAACCCTAGGCTCTATGTATGTTAGGTGCACACTCTCCCATCTGAGTTCTATCTTGGACCCTACATAACTATGTGTAAAGTTTCAGGAAAGTTTATTTGATGAGGGAGAGGGGCAATCTTTTCCCCTCTCATTCTCTGATCTTTTCTTCCTAGGTTGATATTAAGTTCAGCGTCCTTGGATCTGTGTGCTTGTGACTGATTATGACTTTATGGTTCTGAGTACAAAATGAAAGCAAAAACCAGGAAGGAAGGCATGGGGAGAGTAAAGGAGGAAGGGAGGGTGATTTAGGTGTTTGCCAAATAAATTGATTCAGTGGACTGGGGAGGATCCATGCACTTGTTGCAGACAGGCTGGCTAAAGATGGGAATCCCATGAGTCAAAGTGCTGCCTTGTGCAGCTACAGTTATCCTGGCAATGACATGTTAGAGCATTTCACACACAATGTTAAAAATAAGCATCACTTACAGGATGGTCCTCTGGTGAAGCCAGTCAGGCATTGCTTGTCAGTAGTAGAGATTCAAAGACCATAATTAGCACTAGCTTTGCTTGGTGGCCATATTATGGTCCATGATGTTTAGCTGAGACACGAATTTTAAATCCCCTTTTATCTGTTAATATAATAAAATGTTAATAAAATAATGTACCTCACTTGGGAATCACACTGGAAATAGGGCTGCCAAGAAGGCTGCTTGTTAAGTTCCATGCTTTAGTGATGTTCAATGACGTGATCTCTAGGGACTGGGAAAACATCTTTGAAACATTCTTTGTGAGTCAGGGAAGCTAAAAACTCATGAAAGGAAACAGTGCCACCTGAAACAACAGGGTCTTGATATCCCAAGGCTTATTAGTTTGCACTTTAACACACAAGCAGCTGAAACAATAGTTGGCTGTGGAGGCACCTGAGCTATGGTGTGGTGACCAGAGCTCTGAGGTAAAGCCTCTCAACATGCACAGGTGTGGCTAAACTGTTAGCAATTTTCACTGAGAGAGGCAATGTGCCGGTCAAGGAACAAATCTGAAAGAGAGGCGGGTGTGTGTGTGTGTGGGGGGGGGAAGAACCACATAGCCACATTCTGCCAATGTACTGAGCCAATCGGAGATTAGTTGATTTCTGCAAAAACCCTCTTTTCAAAAGGCTGTAGAAGGCAGAAATTGCATGTCATGGCTGTCATTTTTAAAAAGAAATTTTTGCTATAGTTCAAAACTATGTCACAACTCACAGAGGTTAAATAGGAAGAATTCTGACAAATGACACATTTGCTCTGGTATAAAAATATATGCATGGATGTGTAGATAGAGTTAGATGATAGGTCAATCTGGAATGGATGATAGACACTATTATTAATTCCACGTCTTATTTCTAAAGAGTAAAACCACAGATTGGAGTCAGTGAACCAGACATGTCTACACCCAGAGCTTCAGATCTCAGCATTACCTTTGATGTTTCATTCTGTCCCATGAAAAGGTTGGGTATTATTGTCAAGGAATCAGTGTGGCTCTTTTACATGGATAATTTTGAAGACTTTCTGCAGACTTGAATTTGAAGGGGAAAATAAAAGGGAGGGGCGTTGCCAGTCAGTATGTGGTACAGAAAAATTATTTAGAAAGCAGATACTCAGTTGTTGTTTGGATCTTATACTGAGGAATAAAATTGAAAACCATAACAGAAAGACACTGTTTTTTGGTATTAATCTGTATATGTTAATTTTCTGGTATTAACCTGTATATGTTAAATTTCCCTCTTATGTATTTATGATTTTATCTCACCCCAATTTTATCAGAGAATTGGCCCAACAATCACTGATTCAACTGAAGAACCTGGAAAGGGAGAAACAGAAATTCATTACAATTCACTCTGGCTTTGTGTTTCTAAAACCCAGGCCCTCAAGGAAATCGAGAACATTTATAGAACGGCTGAGAGCAACAAGATCAAGAGCAGTTTCCTGGGCTGGTGGGAGGCGGGGGGGTGAGAAAAGTGAAGTGTTTGGAGGGCTGTGTGGTGTGTACCTCCTGATAGCCTTGTAGGGATAGAAATCTCTTGTATCTAGGCACAATGGACCAAAGCAATGTATCAAAGAAGATTCTGTGTTCCTAGGAGAGGTAGCAAACAGCAAGTGCCTTTGGTAACCATGATGACAGGCATTTCGCCTGTAATCTATGCGGACAAATTGTTCAGCTGCAAAAGAACAAGATGACAGAAAATTGCAGACTGAACCTGAGGTGTGGAGGAGTTGGCCAGGGTAGTTTTTTGACACAAAGGGTCCATTTGCAGAAAATTGGGACGTATTTTTTTATTATTTACTCAAACTAGTGAGATATGATTTGAATCTGCATCATAATTTGTGTATCTAATACATGAAGGAAAACTGAAGATGTGTTTCTCTTTAGTAATTTTAGAATGAATTAGTGGCATGCTTATAAACTTATATTTTAAGATATTAGAGATGCTGTGAATCTTGGGGATGTCTGATATTCTAATGAGACATACATTATTTGAAATCTCAATATGTACTTGGGGCACATAGAGTAAATATTATGATGCAAAGGATGTATGAGAAATCAGTAACGATACTGTAAGAATTGAGAATTACTAAAAATTACATAGTGTCACCTAAGTGACCAGTAAGCAACTATCTTAGGATACTTAATGAAGCAAGGGGAATCAAAACTAATTTTAATTAATTAAATCAACAAAGGCTTTTAGATTCATATCATTATTAGACTTGAGTTATAAAATACTAAATTAGCTCTATTAACCATCATTCAAGTAGTGATTTATAAGGTTCTTTTACACATAAATATACAACATTCGATAAATTATATAAGATAACTATATAAATAAATGTAATATACACTACAGAGAAAAGTAATAAAGGACTTGGAGATTTGTATATGTGGGTGTTGTTGCTATTTTAATGAGGCTATTCAGGAAAAAAGGAAGTGACATTTCTGTAGTGACCAACATGTTATCCATGATGTATGAAGATGTAAAAGCTCCAAGAAAGGAAACATCAAGTACAGGGTCAGAGACTCCATAAAATGTTAGTCTGGCTACTGAGAAGCAAACAGGTGATCTGTGGGTGATACATCAGAGTGTCTTCAGAAAGAGCACCAGGTTAGATATAGGAATTGATTGCAATCTGAATATGATGAGTAACTAAAGATAAGCAAACATCTGACTTAGTGTTATAAGATTGGGGCTACACCATGGAGAAATGATGTCTTGAACAGGGATGGATATGGTGGTGATGAGTTTGGGACATATTCTGAAGATCATGTCAACAGGACTTTCTAGACTATTGGTCATTGGCGGTGAAGACACAAGTGGAGGCCCAGAGTCCGGGCAACAAAAGAAATGTTGGTACCGTCCACTGAGATAGAAGAGACTAGAATTTGGAGACAAACTATGAAATGTATATATCTTTTTTTTTATTATTGTTTTCCTAGTTTTTTCTTTTTTTTAATTAGATATATTCTTTATTTCCATTTCAAATCCAGTTTTTCTTTTTTTTTGTTTTTTTTCTTTTTTTAATTTAATTTTATTTTTTTTTAATTTACATTCCAAATCATTTCCCCTTTCCCGTTTCCTCCCTCCCCGAAAGTCCCATAAGCCCCCTTCCCTCCCTCTTTTCTCCATTCAACCCCCTCTCGTTTCTCTGTCCTGGCGTTCCCCTACATCCAGTCTTTCCAGAAATGTATATATCTTAATGCTCAGATTTGACAGTATTCAGCATTTGGCATACTAATCTTCGTACAGTAAAGGGGGCTTTTACTAGAATATCTAAGTAGTCTCGTGGTAGATAGAATGTGTTTAAAAATTTCCAGACATTTCCTTCTCCAGTGTCCTGATATATGGAATTGTCCTTATAAGATTTCTTATAGTCCTAGTTTTCTTAGCTGGTGCATTAGTTTTTAATTTCCTTCCTAAGGATGCAAGGCCCTCCATCAGTGTTGGCCAAAGCATAGTTACTGTAATAATTCACAAGAACTTAAATTAGCTCTCTGCCAGGGTTATGCACTCACAGGAAATAAAAGATAGCAGCCCCTTCTCAAATGTTAAGTCATTTTTTTTGTGCACAGAGCAACTTAGGATTCACACCAGAATTGAATCTTTTTCTTTCTTTCCTTTTCTCTCTATTGAATATGAGTTCTGTGAAGGGAAATCTAACAATCCACTTGAGTCAAGTAGTATATCTCTTCAGAAGATGATAGCAGATATGACTTAAAATATATGCACTATGAACAATATTCCCAAGGCCCAGTCATCGTCATATTACATATATGTTTTGCTGTAGTTCACAAAACATTCATCAGAGCTTCCTATTTAATGTTTTCTCTTTTTTAAAGATTTATTTGTTTATTTTATGTATGTGAATACACTGTAGCTAGCTTCAGACACACCAGAAGAGAGCAACAGATTCCATTACAGAGGGTTGTGAGCCAGCATGTGGTTGCTGGGAATTGAACTCAGGACTTCTGGAAGAGCAGTCAGTGCTCTTAACCTCTGAGCCATCTCTCCAGTCCTATTAAATTTTGTCTTAAAATTAATTCAATTTGTTTATACTCCAAAGACTACTACAAGCAGAAGGTTACATGCTTAAAAAGGAATTAATAACATAAGTAAATGTTACTCAGTGACTCCAGATTCCTGCTGGTGTGGTCTTTAATTGAACAGAGTTGAGTCTAAGTGGTTCTATTAGGTCTCTGGGTGGCTGTCAGAGCTTTGCCTTTGGCCATTTGCTCCCTTGAGCTTAGATACATCATTTGCAGATAAGGAGAAATTTTGCAAAGGGAAACGTGATGGTATAGGGGTCCCCAATGTCCATTTGCAAATTGTTAATGGCAAAAGCATCACCACTGGAAACTACACTGAATACTCTTCAAGTCAGTAGAGAAGCCAGTGCAATTGAGTGGAAAGGAGCTGGACACACAGCATGATTGCTTTTAATAAGGAGTTTAGCATTGACTTTTTTTTTTTGCATTTATTTCATTGGAAATGTATTTGCGTAGAATTAGAATCACTGGAAGTACAGGCTTGAAGACCCACCAATAACTTGAATTCGGCAACACCAGCAACAATATCTTTACATTGATGATGGCTTGCTCAACATGTAAAGAGCAATTTATGTGTCTTAAGTAATTCCTACTTAGTTAATCTTGGATCATACACTTTTACTAACTTGAAAAACAGCGAATCCCTTGCTAACACTCTACTTTCTTACTTGCCAGTCAGTGTCTTTCACAGTTCACTTCCATCAGACTCTTGAGTTCTTAGTGCTAATTTAACATATAATGTTTGGGCAGATAATATGGTAATTCAGTTGTCTAGCAGAGCAATTTTTATGCCTTTGTAATTTATAATTTCAAAGCCAATATTGTGACAGCATATTCATCGTAATTCTTTACCATGACATTATAAGCTTATATAGGTTATTTCAAACAACCATCATACAGTTATGATTTTATAAAGTCATGTATACCTCACCTTAGAAGGTGGACCATAATTATATCATATAACATACCATGAATAATATGATAGTAATAGTGGATCAAGTGTACAATAATTTTTTATAATATAAATCATAAAAGCTCTCCTTTTCTCTATATACATATATGTACACACACACACACATACACACATACACACACACACATAATATGGAAGAGATAGTTAAAAGAGAAAGCATATGAAAGCCAGAAATTGGACACGGGTATAGGAATTATGGAACCTCGTGTTGTTATTGAGTGAAATACAACGTAATTTCTTTTGTTCCTCTTATTGATTGTTTTCTCATACAATATGTCCTGATTCACTCTCCCCTTCCTCTACTCTTCCCAGCAGCTCCTCTCCATGTCACCTCCCCTCCAGTGCTATTCCCTTTCTGTCTCTCCTTAGGAGAGTTCAGGCAACTAAGAGATAACAGCCAAGCATGACAAAATGAAACATAGTAAGAAAAAACAACAACCATTGCATCATGGCTGGCCAAGGCAACCCACAGAAGGAGAAGAGCCCCAAGAGCACACACAAGAATCAGAGTCCTTCTGGCTAACACTCTTAGGAGTTTCATAAACTTCGTAAGCTGAAAATTATAATATATACACTGAGGACCTGGTGCAGACCCATGTAGGTCTTCTGATAGCTCCTTCATTTTCTGTAAGTTCTTAAGAGCCTTTTCAGCTGATTCATAGGGCATTGTTCTCTTCCAAATACAAACTCTAAATACAGTATAATTTCTAAAACAAAAATACCAAAGACTTTCTGAAGCTAGGAAGGAACCCCAGTGAAGCAGATAGGGACACCAATGCACCCACCAAATTTTTGACCAAAAATTTAACCTGTCTACAAGAAATGCAGGGACGGGATGGAGCAGAGACTGAGGGAATAGCCAACAAATAGCTGGGCCAACTTGAGACAAATCTCATGGGCAAGCACCAATTCCCTACACTATTAATGATATTCTATTATGTTTGCAGACTGGAGCCTAGCATGACTCTCCTCTGAGAGGCTCTACTCAGCAGCTGACTCAGAAAGATGCAGACACCCAGAGTAAAACAGTGGATGAAGCTGGGGGATTCCTAGGAAAGAACAGGGGGAAGAATTGTGGGCCCAAAAGGGATAGGAACTCTACAGGAAGATCAACAGAGTCAACCAGTCTGGACACTTGGGGATCACAGAGACTGAAATACCAACCAAAGAGCATACATGGGCTAGACCTAGGCCTCCCTGCACATATGTAGTACATGTGCAGCTTGGGCTTCATGT
Organism: Tokudaia tokunoshimensis; assembly: GCA_036184795.1. Taxonomy (NCBI): domain Eukaryota; kingdom Metazoa; phylum Chordata; class Mammalia; order Rodentia; family Muridae; genus Tokudaia; species Tokudaia tokunoshimensis. Next base: position 150,272,872 of record BTHU01000001.1, read on the forward strand.
AGGTCCTGAACAAATGGAGAGGGGTCATCCCAAAAGCTGTTGCTTGCCCATGGGATATGTTCTTCTATCTGGACTGCCCTGTCTGGCCTCAATGGGAGAGGAAGTGCCTAGCCTTGCAGAGAATTTATGATACCTAGGGGAACTTTACCCACTCAGGGGAGAAAGGGAGGGAGGTTGGGGAAAGCATTGTGGGAGAGGTGACTGGGAGAGCAACAGTGAGTGGGGTTAAAGTGAATAAAAACATATGACATGATCTAGTGGCACACATGTGCATAATAAAACTAAAAATATTTAAACTTTAATGAAAGACTCAGAAAAAGTATTCTGAGTGTGAGATACAGGTATGTAGCAATATCCTAAATGATTAATGTTGCACAAAACAATGAGTAATTATTTCATATAGCATATATGTTATTGTTCAGTAAGTAAAATTTAAAAGTAAAACTTAAACTTATTTAATATATTAAGGAAGTAAAGGATCTCTACAATGAAATCTTTAAAACAGTCAGGACAGAAATTGAAGAAGACATTAGAAGATGGAAAAGTTTTCCAAGATCATGGATCTGAAGACTTTGATATTGTAAAAAATGGCTTTTTTACTCCAAACAATCTAGTGATTCAATGAAATCCCCAATGAGTGCTATTCTCAGCCTGGGTCACAGAGACTTCATTTTGCATTGGACTGCAGTTACTCTAGAGACTTATAACTTATTTTCAAGATGCTAAGAATAGGTTACTGTTGAATGCTCAGCCCTAACTGAGACATCAACATTAGCACTCTGCCCCCAAGGTTCAGGAAACCTTACAGAAGAAGAATAGAAAGAATTTAAGTGCTGTAGGATGAGGAAGAGTCCCATGAAATCATGTCTTTGCATTGTGACATGGCTATTGTACCCCTGAACTCACAGCTACCATGGTCTCTTGCACAGAATTGGGCTTGCCAACACGGTGTCTGGATGATATTGAGTCAGGTCTCATAAGACCCTACATGTCTCCAGTGAAAGCTATTGGCAATGGCAGATTGCTGGAGGAGGGAGTGACATTCTCTTCAATGGTTAATCCACTAGTAAGGTATTCTGTCCTGGTAAATAACTCTCATGCCTGTTCATTTAAGCAATGCAAATACATCAGTAAAGGAATGCCTTTAAAAAAAAAAGCATGAATCTGTCACAATTCAACATATTTATTTGCCCCTCCCCATCTTAGATTTTAACAAATGAAGTATTATACCAAGTAACAGTCCATAGAGTGCTAAAGTAACTTTCCTAGTGAGTAATATAGGTAGGAACTTATCACCTTAGTAATAATTCATTTCTGAATTGCCTATGGTGACATTGACATTATAATGTAATAACACCAGCTAAATTATTTTCAAAGCTCAAACACTTTAGTGGAAATTAAAACAGAGAGAAGTGATTTCTGAAATTTTAACCAATAAAAGTGAAATCTCATACTTCAATGACTATAGTAAACAACTTTTTAAGCTCTCTCTCTCTCTCTCTCTCTCTCTCTCTCTCTCTCTCTCTCTCACACACACACACACACACACACACACACATTTGCAATTAATCTGTCATTTCTGTAAACCATTTACCAAGCTTCACTTAATAAAGAAGAATTTGAACATGGCAAAAATGTTAAAGATGGGTAGCAAAGGCTGCACAAATTTCTATGTAGAAAAATCAGACTGAATTTTTCTTATCTCACCAGGCTACTTTCTCATCACCCTGACTCCAGCAATGAAGGTGGAAAATCAATTTCATCACCAAGCAACACTTTCAATCATGGGACTCTTAAACTGTTCAACATTAGAGCCAATATTTCCTAAGTATTTATGATTGGTCTTCAATGTTTATATGATGAGTTTAAAGTTTTGCTTTGCAAAATGAAAAAAATAAATACTTCTCATTTGGAAAATGGGTCAAACAAGAACCATGACATTGAGCATGACATTCAATACCATATTTATGATTCCAAAATGCAATGTTCAGTAACAAAAAGGTAGGAAAATCTAGGAGAAAATTGTATGTTCAAGACCTACAGAATTAACAAACACAGCTATTAATTCTTCTGATAGTATTGAAAGCAGTAGACTTGATAAGGAATAAGTATAAATTATGATACAAAAAGATATTGGAAATTCTTTTTCTCTCTTAAGATCCAATTTGTTGGCTATGAGCTAGTTTTCTGCTTTCCATGAAAAGCATTCAAATAGAAGTGCATTAATTAAATGATTACAACAAAGGAAAGTTATGATGTTTTGCATACCAAATTGTCTTAAAGGATTTCACAGCTTTATGGTAAATGCACGGTGTAAAAAAGAGCAACTTAGAAAAATTGTTCATGTCATGTTCATTTATAGTACTGAAATTACTAATTACTCTTTAAGTTCTATTTATAGATAATTTTCTTTGAGAAGCTCAAAGTATTTTACAGATATCTTTAAGTGATCTTTGCCATTTTAAAGATAAGGTTATTTGCAAAATTAGAATTATCACGGAAAAATTAACAGCAGAGAGAACTGAACTTACATTATCTTAAGGATAGAGTTTAGTTCAGTGGATTTATTTCCTTTGTCAGTTCTATATTCCGTTAAGGGATACTTTGAAATTTAGAATATTTATCTTGTTTAATACTTGGTTTTATTATGAATTTTAATTTTATATACTTTATATATTAATCTATTTTAAATTTAACACAGTGTCTTACCAGGAAATTATTTTTAACTGAGCTAATTTTAACCAAGATATTAGAACTTTTTAAGAATAAAAGTTTTCAACATCCTGTGTGCCCTGTTGTACCCAGATGGTTCAATACTGGCACAAATATAATGGGACAATGTAGCAAGATTCGATCACATGGTAAACCCCCAAATTTTTATTTACTGAGAAAATTGTTTCTAGTGGTATGGTTCAACCTTAGCACATGCCTATAATCCCTATGACTGGAATAAAGACACACCCTTAATACACAACTTTAATCCAAAACAAGAAGGTAAAGCTTATAGAATGAAGCACCCATGTTTGAAAGCTATGTCTACTTGAGAAGAAAACAAAGTGATGAGTAAGAGAAAGATTTGACAGAATAGGATTTGCTCAACTCTCATGAGAAGAGAGAAGAAAGGGAAGCTACTTAAAGCAGGGCAGAGAGAAAAAAGGAGGAGGCAGTTTTACCACGAGAGTTTTACAGAGATAGATTGAAGAAAGAATAAGCTAGACATAGGTAAAGATAGATGAGAAGGAGCCAGAGTATTAGAAGAAATTACCAAAGTTAGTATGAGGCCAAACAGAGCAGTTCATAGAGAAGCCAATTGAATCCTTCATCTTGGAGAGGAGTTTTGAGCCAGAACAACTGAGTTAAATCAGCCAATCAGAGATCAGAAAGAACAAGAACAAAGGGTGAGCCTTTTCAGCAGTATGTCTCAGAGGCTAAAAGCATTCTAGGTCTATATTAGATTGTACAGAGACTAGAATCTTCCAGATGAAGGCCTAGGTTAGCACACCGAGGAAGTAAGCTTCTGCGATGACAATTGCTAGGTGAAAAAAAGATATATTTACAGGCCAACCAATACTTTTCTGGTACACTCCAGAAGAGGAAACTTATCTGACCCTGTGAATCTGGCCAAAAATCTATGGTTGGGGAACTCACAGACTCCATGAGTAATTCTAAATTATTCTGCTAAATGGACATACCATTAAACTGCCCCCTCTCCATTGGTATCTTTATGTCCATAGATTAATGAAGCTTCCAGATCTTATCAGATAAGTTTCTATGTGCAGTAGATTGTGGTTAACACAGAAGTTAATGGTCAAAATGTAGAAAATAGGTGTGAGGGATGTATTCACCATAATTGAGCTATTGATATCACTCTCCTCAACCTAAGGCATAGGGGCCATGGCGAAAGAGGAAGGGAAAGACAGTATGGATCAGAGGTTGGGGATAACTGGAGCAAAACAGTGTCTTGTGGAAATGACAGGACCAAAGTACTAAAGAATTCACATCAGGGATGATTATCTACACAAGCCCGCACAGGTTCAAGCCAGTCAACATTCTAGCCTAGAATGAGAAAGGGTCAATGAACCTTCACCTCTAACTGAAGAGCTTTGATCAGTTGATGGCTTATAAGGGAAAGTAATTTTTTTCTGGGTGTGGCTACTGGTAGGTCAAACAAGTTCCACTGGATGGCCCTATATCCAAGAATATATGGACAGTATCAAATGGACTTCCTGGGTTAGAGTTTAAAGAAAGGACATAAAGTTGTTAGAGTCAGGAAGTAGGGGTGAATTTGAAAAGCATTTGGGAGGATCTGGAGGAGAATATGATCAAAACACAATTTGTGAAATCCTCAAGTAATTAATGAAAATATGTATAATAGTTAATAATATAATAATATATTAGGTATATTAGCCATATCATTTTATTTCCATGTACTATCAGTAAATTATATGGGAAAGTTGTATATACCTTATAAGTTTATTGTGACAAGGATTAAGCAAGATAGTTAAATATTAGATTCCTACAACACAGCATCCACACAATGAATGGTAAGATCCTTTTGTATTTCCCTTTAGGTACCAAATTACTGCCAACTGTGAACGCATCTGTTCATTTTCTCATCTGTCTCATATTTTTGCTGGTTTTGTTGATGCATTTAGGACAGCTTCCCATGAACAGGGAAGGGATAAAGGAAAAGTAACTGGGTTATTTTAAAATACCTAGTTGTGCTGTTCCTGTATTTTGGTAATAGGTATATTAAATTTTGAGGGGATGAGACCATATTTAGAGTTTAGGAGGTACACAATGAAATGTCTCAGGATTCAAGTTAATAGGCATATGAGCTGCATTATATTCTTATGAGTAAAAAGATTACTTTACTTGGGAAGAATTTAGTTGAAATTATCATCTATTTTGGAGAATAATGTATATCTTTACTCAAATCCAAATAATATGGCTACATTTCCTCTTCCTGCCCATTCAATTTTTTCCCCAAAGTGTAAGACAGGTTCATATTTGTGCTTCCCTGAGAAGAGAAAAGAGAACAGAGTTAAACACAGTCTATTTTCAATCTTGGTTCTACTGTTTATAAGTTATAAAATTCCAAACAAAATATCTCCAAATATTTAGTCTTGGCTCTATGAAATGTGTTATATCTGTATCTTACTTAAGACTTTGCTAAAATTTGAATTAGAGTATACCTAGAACATAGACTAGGTTTATGGTTTATATCAGGAGCTAGCTTCTAAGTTGTCATTTTTCCTACTCATTTTACTACTAAATAATTTTAGAACAAGTGCTTCATCTCAAATGCATTGTTAAATGGTGTGCATTACCAGCTCAGCTTGATATATTTCTTCAAGCTGAATGGCTCAACTTCTTCCATAAAACGTTATCATCAGACTAATGGAGGTTTGTCTTTAAATATTTTCCATGCTTCCTGAATTATGGCGCATATGCCTCTCTTCAAAGAGATCATGCGTATAAACTCTCCAACTTTCTCAAGCTCTTACTTTGAACAATGATGGAAAATTAAAATATGTTCCCCCTTTAAATCTGCACAGCCAAGAATAATATCATAACCATGAGAAATGTGAAAGAGTAGATTATTTTGTTCAGAATCCAGTCATCCTTGACCAGCCTTTAAAATTATGAGGAACACAGAATTAATGAGGCAACATGTCATCCTTATTCTGACACGCACATAAATATTTAAGAGATGATGACAGCTTAATTTCTATTTTCTTTCAAAAATAGTTCTCTATGTGTGGTTCTTGCTTCTGTTTTCTATTCTATAGTTTATACTTAGTGCCCTAACTCAGATCTTCGTTGTCTCCTGCCGGCGAGTATCAATTTAAAGAATCTTTTTCCTAGCCTCTCAGTGTCTATAGTTGACTTCTGCAATCCTTCTTTAACATTGATGTTAGTAGAGCAAGCTTTCTGAGACAAATCAGACCATATTATGTATTGTTTAAATAAACAAAATCCCTCAGTAGTTTCAGAATAGAATTCCAGTCCTATGTTGCAAAACTCAGGGAGTTAAGACCTAGCGGAGAAGGCAAAATTATAGGAGGAGGTCTGGCACCCAGCAAAAAATGGCTACCTACAACTAAGAAATTATATGAGCATGAGGCAATCTTACAATTTTGGGCTCCTAAAATTTCAGCTCAGGGTCTGTTAACCAAGCACTATCATGAGGATTACACTCAACTGGATCCTAAGATGCCCAAAGGCTTTGCCTTATTAGCAAAGGGAGAAATTGATTAGAACATATAGGAACATCAGAAATACAACCCTAATTCTAAGCTAGCTCAGTCTTGTGACCTGCCCCTTTTCTAACAGCCTGACAGATGAAAATGAGAAAGGATTCTGGAAGAGAAATTATGAATCAGAATTTTTAAAGACATAAATGCCAAAATCCAATAAAATATGACTAGGCATTCTAGGGAAGCAAATCAAATAATAAAAACATAGATATGGACAGACCAGATAATAGAGATACAAATTTAAATAATTCTGATTTACAAGTTTCAATAAGTTTGCAAATTCTATAGTCATTTTGATAACTGTCTGGCTTTTCAATCAGTGAATGGCAAAAGTCCTAGTAGTCAACTTTGACCCATTCTTTCTCTGGGTCTTAAGAGTCATCCCACCTGAAAACCAAGTTGGTCTATCAACACATACAAATTCTTTGATAACTATTGGCGCTCTCCATTGAGAGGTATCCTCTATATACCAGGAAGATAGGAGCATCCTTATCTATCTCTGAGGACAGAGGTACTGGAGAGAAATATAGACAAGCAGGACTTGCCCCAATTTAGCTCTTGGCTCATATCCCTTTCTCCTGAGTACATTCTTCTATGTCTGTACTTCAAAACACCCAGGTTTAATGACTTCTGAGGTCTATACTTCTTTATGGAGCTTTTCATGTCACATAAGACTTAGTAAATAATACATAACCTTTTCTATTACTAATCTGTCTTTTTTTAGTGCAGTTTACAAGGCCTCAGCTGGAGTTCTAGTTGCATAGAGAGAGAGAAAAAAAATCTTTTTCCTTCCATGCAATTCATACAATTTCTCCTCATACAAATTCTTCATCACTGGTCCTTCTAAAATAGCTCCCTCTTTTCTTTGATAATTCCTCCTGTGGCTCTTTTTTTCAATTGTAACTTGTTTATATTTATTTTCTTGCTGGCTGCCTCCCATGTTGAAACGTAAGCTCAATGAATTGTATTCAGTTCTCTATTTCCAGTGCTTAGAATAGGACTGCCCTCGTGATGGGGGTCAAGAATTTCTTGTTATATAACTCAGTACATCAATAAAGTCCACAGAAGCCCTAATTATTTAAAAGTTTCTGTTAGAATGCCTTTCTGACCCAAGACTCTGTCTATACCCAACACACTCAGTCATGCACCAGTGTAATTATTTCTCCAGGGTTTTCTTATTTGCATATCTCACAATTTAATACTGTTGAAACTTATTTGAAATCTACAATATGTATTTATATAATACTCATAATTAATAAAGACTTGGGTTAATCCCTAAACTGTGACATAAATGGCAGAAAATGTACTGAGACAAGGGATCTCTGAGCTGAAAGTGTAACTGGAGAAATATCAAAAATCAGAAAGGAGAGGAGAGAGGAGGGTGACTGGTTAGGATGATCCAGATGGCATATGAGGTCATCCTGAGAGATATAATCAGTTCACTGTAGTTGTCAATTTCCTATGAAAGGCCAAAAATGTCAAGCAAATGGAATTGAGATCTCACCAGGTCCTCATTAGAATTTACCTCCCTGGAAGAATCAAATTCTACAGACACATCACAAGTTAGCTATTTTGATAGCTGGTTGATTTTGGAATTGGCTAATTTATACTGATAATTCTCTTTCTTTATTGACAAAAAAAATCCACCTAAAATCTAAGGAGAATTTAGGTCTATTAAAATGAGTTAAGTTATTAACTCTAAACAGTGATATCTCCAAATGGATGTAAACAGATTGAAAAATACTACTTTCCTGTCTTATCCCTTTCAATGGTTAATTGTACTATACTTTGCAGATGCTTGTGTAAAATACATAATTTATCATAGAACAAAGTTATTTATCATATTCTTATATATAAAGATGATTTTTCTATTTTTTTTCCATTCTGAACATGGAATGAAGTTTTTTTCTCTTTCCCAGAAAAGCATGCCAATGTCTGGAGACAACACACACACACACACACACACACACACACACACACACACACACACAGGATGTCCATCCTACGTCATCCATCCAAACACATGCATGGCTTGAGAAATGCAGATTGCCCCAGATGTCTGATGTGTCTGGATTTAAATCTCAAATCTCAATAAGTTTCCCCAAGCAGAAGTTTAAAACGCTCTCCATTTTGATGCATGGTTATTGACACTCTGCATGGGAGACAGATCAGCCCCATCCGCATTGCTCAGCTGACTTCAGTAAATGCCTGACAGCTGTGGCAGGCGTGGCTGCTGCAGCAGAAGCAGCAGTCACCTTGCTGCATACTTGGAAATTCTGTACATCTGGACTGATTTTGAGTTTTTAAAAGTCATACAATGACTTCCTCAAAACATGTACGTTGCCTTACCACTGAGTTGGGGTTTTTTTTTATTTTTTTGATTAATTAATGCCTTTCTTTGAACTAATGAGAGGCTAATAAATATCTTCCTTCAATGGAAGTCCTGCGGCCACACTCACACACCCATGCTTAGTTGTAGTTGTGTGTGTGTGTGTGTGTTTGTGAGTGTGTCTGCCATGTGTATGTACACGCCTCCAGAAGCCAGAGGAGGGTGTTGGAGCCCCTGTAGCTGGAGTTGCAGGTAGTTGTGAGTGATCTGGCATGAATGCTGGACTTGGAACCGTAAGAACAGCACATGCCCTTAACAAGTGAGCAGTCTCTCCAGCCACATTTATGTTCTTTTATCCTTTGTGTGTGCTAAAACCTTGCCATTTACATTAAGAGTGCATATTTGAGTTCCAAGCACAAGGGACTTTTAAACACTAAACACACTCATATAATCACAACTCATGACAAGGATTAGACATTCAAGATGAGAGAAGACCACCAGTGACCTACACTCTACTTACAAGCCAAGCAGCTTTCCTGAGTATCTGTTGGTGTATTGTGTAATGGAATCAGTTGTTCCCAATACTCTATACTGTATTACTGACAATCATGCTCAATATATTTAGAAGATTTCTGTTGTATGTGGTAGGTATATTTTATTACTCTATAGTATCTAATTGCATTTCTAGGTCACAACTTATTTATCCACATGATTACCATTAATAGATAATTGGTTTCACTATTTTCAGTTTATAACTTCTATAAACAAATACTTTGAATATTATTATGATCTGTGCCCCCTCTATATATATTTGCATTTTATTACTATGCACATTTATCACTATATAGTGATATATGTATTTTCTGATAGCTACTGATACATAACTTATAAGAAGCAGGTGAAATAATTTGTACTCCTACAATTTTGTACTCAGGAGTTCCAGTGGCTCCATCCTCATTAGCCTTGTGCTCTTTCTCAGAGTTTGATGTGGTTTTCTATTAAGAATGAGGTTAGTCAATACTTCGTATACCTGTCGACAATTTGAATCTCTCTCTGGTGGAATATTTGTTAAAATATGTTCATTTGCTTTATGTTGCCTCTTCCATTGATATGTTGTGTTAATTGTGTCTCCTACATACAATTCCCATGAGAAGAAGTAAGCAACTCAAAGCGGCTAGTTTTTTCCCTCTTTGAGTTATGACTTTGGATAACCAGAAGTATTTCACTTTAATGTAGTCCATATTATCAATGTATTCTTTTTTTTTTTTTTTGGTTTTTCAAGACAGGGTTTCTCTGTATAGCCCTGGCTGTCCTGGAACTCACTCTGTAGACCAGGCTGGCCTCGAACTCAGAAATCCGCCAGCCTCTGCCTCCCAAGTGCTGGGATTAAAGGCGTGCGCCACCACTGCCCGGCTATCAGTGTATTCTTAAATTTGTGGGTTTTTTAAATGAAAAATAAAACCAGCAGAGAATCCAGCTTGTGTTACAAAACCCTCCGTAATCTCAGTGTGCCCCATGTAATGTTAATAGGACTGATCCCATACTTGTCCTTAGTTCATCTAACAAGAGCTGGCCTGATATTTTTTGTAGGCGTCACCAATTTCCAACTATAATTAAAGGAAGGGCTTGAAATATGTGAGACCTATAACAGTAAAATAATGGAGAACTTGTGTGTTAATTTAATTCATTTTGATTAGCAGTTCAGTATATATGTAGGTGCATGAATGATTATTTACTACCAATCTTTCAAATGACCTAGCAAAGATATCTTAATCACAGCACAGGAAACCTAAAGTCCATTTATTTAAACTATGCCTTTTCAAATTATGATAATTCAGGTCATTTCTTAAAGAAAATAATTTATTGATCTATAATGAATTAGAAAATGTCGTTATATGAAGACCTTCTCCCAATGTAGCATCCATCCACTGTGTAACCTGGGGCAAATATCAAACACTTGTTGGTACCTATAAGCACATGATTGCCTCCATTTTCTGTTAACAATATTTGCTATAACAACCTGTTTATGTAAACAACTGCTTCTGCCGGATGATAAGAATTTCATATTATATTATCCAAATATGGCCATTTCAGATTCCCCTTTGTCTTTCATCTCAGTATAATTTGTGAATATTCACACATACAAGCACACATATCTTTGCTACATACATAGTCAACTATAACTTTTCAAGTCTTATTAACTTAAGTTTGGCTGTAATTAAGTTTGGGAAATGGAATGCGTAACCAAGTTCCTTTGATAATTCTATTAACTGGTAACTGCATGGTTCCCCATTATGAAGCTAGATTTTAATTATTATTTATTACACATTATATACTACCAGTATCATAAGCATATAAACAAATCAGAATTTGCCAAACATAATGAAATCACAAAACCCAAGGGTTCTATTCAATTATACTAAAGGGTAGGAAGAAGTTATTTCTTGGTTTCCAATCAAACAACTTCAGAAGACAGAGAACCAGGTCATTCGGTATCAAAGTGCCTTATAGGCTTATTAAGTTAAATTGAAAATGCACTGGACCTTAGAATTGGTGTATGTTAAAGATCCCTAGGAGCTTACATGGGACTTGAAAACTCTAAAACTGAGTAAAAAAAATCCTTCCTACAAAATGGACTTGGAGTTATCAAACTATCACTGATGTCTTAACCTTTTTAAACAAAATACACAGAAGTCATCTCCAGCCAGGGGTTCAGCATCTGGAAGAAGCAAAGACAATACAATATGTACCACATCTCTCTGTTTGAAATCTGTGCTTGCTTTCACATGGGATGATTATCTAGGAGGGCATGAGGAATAAATAGCATGTGCTTTCAAACAATTTGTTAGAAAATGGTAAAAGTGATAGACAGAGGTCCACATGCTTGGCTTGAAAGTAATATCAAAGGTTATCATCAACCACTGCCCTGAGGTCTATGCACTTATGCACATATTCAGATGCTGAACTAGAGATTGTGGGAAATCCTTCTTCTATAAGTGTCCTAGTTAATCTTTGTAATACACAACTTGTCCTCAGTCCAGAGCCATTCAGAACATTGGCGAATCCTACCTTTAACTACAGGTAGAATGAAAGTATAGCAAGCTATCCTGAGGCATTTCATTTGTAGCAATTTGAAATGTCATTACAATTCAGTTCTGGCATACACAACCATCCTTTTCAGTCAGTGCCATTCTTGTAATAATAGATATTTGGCAATGGCTGTTAAACACCATAAAACAAAACAAAACAGACAAACAAACAAACAACAGAGACTTCTAGAGATAATGACGTCCATGGTAGCTGGTGTCTCAGTGCATCATGAGTTAACTATGTCCATCTCAGTATTTACCCCAGGTCAAAGCACTTCACCCTCCACAGTTTAGAAGCAGACAGCATATAACTGTTACCAACCTCCCTAGATAGGGCAATGAGAAGAATCAGGTGGGTCACTGAGAGCACAAATCCTCCATCACCCTCTCATCATGCTAGCTACCATCAAAAACTCTATAAAAGAAACCCGTATATGTTGCCACAAGAAATACCCTATACTAAAGTGGTATAGGGACAAGATAGGGATGGAGATGGGCACACACACACACACACACACACACACACACACACCAGACAATGGTATGATGTGGCTTTTGTGATAATCAAAACAGGAGCACATGTACACAACTGGACCTTACATGAGAAATTACTTAGTTAGTCTGACCTCAGTTTTACACATATAACCATTATATCCCTGTCTTTGGACTGTGAGAATTCTATTTGAAAATGTATGTCCCATATAGAAATTCAAATGTTAGTTCTACTTTTTGGATAATAAAGTAGGGCCTGACTTGAGCAGAGCGAACTGATCAAATCATTCATTTTAGCATTTGTGTACATAATTCTTGCCACTCAAGATTATGGACTTGATCTAAAGAGAAAAAAGTAGAGTGTCAGGTAAGAGGATGAGGAATCAGGAGCTTGCCTTTAAGTGTGGTTCAAATCCCTAAGAGTTATAAAACGTAAAAGTCAGATTCTGCCAACTTAAATATTTATAGAACTCTCCCTTTCCTCTTTGCTCCCAGAAGATACCCAGAGCTCATTTTATAATTGAGTTATATCTAGGAGCACAGTTATTTATACACAGCTCAAAATATAATCATCAAATATAAAACAGGCTTATATAAACATTTCCAGAAACCATGTGTATGAATGCAATGTACACATCATTACAGCCACAAAGCACTCAGAGTCCCTGCATGAGATGAAATTACAACAACCCATCAGCTTTTGTTTCTCTAAGAATTAACATTCCAGAGGTACTGCAACTTATTTTGGCAAAAGGCACCAATTTTTCCTTCAACTTGCTTTTAAGAAATCACGAGGAAAACAGACAATAGGGAATGATGGAGAGGTTCAGGGGTTTATGTCTTGAGGGTTTCTAAGGGACGGATTCAGTACCTGTCACTTTTATTAGTATGGGAAATTAAGAGACATGTAATTAAGTATGTCTTGTAAAGATAGTTTCCCTATATGTGGACAGAGAGAGAGAGAGAGAGAGAGAGAGAGAGAGAGAGAGAGAGAGACAGACAGACACACACACACACATCACACACCAGAAAACGTTCTGTGCAAATATATATTTCTCTCCTTCTCCCTCCCCCCATCTCTATCTCTCTGTATGTATATTAGTGATACACAAACTTATACAAATGTGTATACCTTGATTTCTTTGTTGTTGTCATACATGTTAAAAAAATCACTATAGTTTTATTCAGTTTTAGAAGAATTTTAACATCCCAATGAAAGAATATGCAAAGGATCTACTTCCAATGTGACTCAGAATAATTCAGGAAAAAAATCTATGGAGTCAACTTACTAGTCTGTCAGTGAATTAATAGATAAAGAAAATGTGGTACATAGAGTAAAATACTAGTTAGGCCTAAAAATAAAAATGATCTTGTCATTTGTGACAACATGGAGGAAGCAGAGGACATATCAAGTGAAATAAGCTAGACACAGAAAAGCAAATACTGAGTGATTTCATAGACAGATGGAAAAGTACTGGTTTGAGATTTAATGTTTCAGTTAGATATCAGGGTAGGTTCAGGAGATGTGTCTTACAACACAATGGCTATCTCTAATAACATTATATTTTGAGATAACACTATTGTTTAAGGATTTTTACCACAAAAGTAAATATTTAGGGCAATATATGTGTTAATCAGCAAAGAATCCATTTTTATAATATATTCATATTTCAAAAGGTCACAGTGTAGAGAAGTATATATAATCTTACTTATTAATAAAATTTAATGAAATAATATTGGTTAATTCCTAATAAAGCAAAAGGAAAAATATTTTTCTCTCCTATGCAACATAGTTTCAACATCAAAAATGGAAAGAGGGGTTGGTATATCATAAATACTTATGAACACAATGTATAAATGTTCTTATTTTGTAGACACTTGCTCCAGTTTCATTATAGATAGTACTCCCAGGAGGCCCAAGTGTTGAAGGGTTGGTCTCCAGAGCTGCAGTCTTAGGAGGGACTGTGGACTGTTAGGTAGAGGAACTTAGAGGGAGATCCTCAGTTTACCTTTCATGCCCTGCATCCTGGCTGTGGATGACGTTAGCACGCACTCCAATACATTCTCCCATCATGAAACTCGATCCTCACTGGAGGCTCAAACCAGCTGGGCTGCCCACTACTGGACCTGAATCTCAAAAACTGTGAGTTCCCATAAACCTGCCACTACTTCTCAAGTAGCTTGTGTTAGAACCTGTTGTTGTAGTATGGAGATATCTACCCCATGGATGTTGTGAGATACTATTGTTATTACCACAAAGTAGGACACTACTTCTCAAGTTGCTTGTGTTAGAATTTCTATTGTTGTAGTATGGAGATGACTAATACCCCATGGATGTTGTGAGATACTATTGTTATTACCACAAAGTAGGACACTACTTCTCAAGTCGCTTGTGTTAGAATTTCTATTGTTGTAGTATGGAGATGACTAATACCCCATGGATGCTGTGAAATACTATTGTTATTACCACAAAGTAGGACACTACTCAGGTAGCTTGTGTTAGAACCTATGATGTTGTAGTATGGAGATGACTAATAATCTCATGGAAATTGTGAGTTAGTATTGTTATCATCACAAAGAAGGATAACTCTTTAAAGGCCGGGTCTTAGCCTTTTACTTTGCTTCAACCTCATTAATGTTCACCACTATACTCTGTACTGAACAAACTTTAGGAACCTCTATGTTAGTTCAAAGAGTATCAATGCTTGGACATACACTAAGAACAGGATTTTTCATTGTTTAGCTAGCTGTGTATATATGACTTAGAGTCCTTTATTTTCCACAGGTAAAAAATGAGAATAACTGCCCCAGACAGTGAGTAGGGACAACATATATAAAATCACAAAATGATGTGTGGTCCATACGGTGGTCCCTCTCAGAATCTCTACTTTCAATGCTCATTTTTTTTGCCTCAATAGGTGTGTCTATGACACCATGCCTAATTTATAGAATCAAAATAGCAGTATTGAATTTACATGATAAAATTGAAGCTTATATCGCGGCCAAATTTCTGCCCTGATGATTGACCCTATGTAATTCATTCAAAACTTAATCACTCCAGGCTCAGTGCAAGAGCCTACTAACTGAAATCTATTTCTAAGCTTTGTATGTATGTGTACAGAAGTTTTCCCTTGGTGTTACTTGGCTTTTTAAACACACTGTGTCAATCAGGGCTATTGTGTGAATATTTCAACACATTGCTTGAAATAACTATTCAAACCATTACAATGTTGTTAAGGAGTCATCAGCTGTAACATTACTAATGAATATTAATGCCCTTTTATATTTGGTTGGCACTGAAATAATAGCAGTTGTCATGTAGCATAAACAGTTTTAAGTTGGGAATTCTGGAAAGTCATTTTGATGTGAAATGCCCTTTAGATTACATTCTCTGGTTAGCACACAGCTATGAAATCAGCTGTGATCAGTCCAGCTCACTGCCACTCCACTGCAACAATGTGGAAATAAGATGGGGTTTTAAAACAACTCACTTCCACCATCCACCACTTCCACTCTTTTATAGGATAGATTAAATGCCTCTTGTTGGGTAAATGTTAGCTTGCATTTTAATGCTTTTCAATCATACCAAATGTAAAGAACAGAAGTAAATGAGAAGCAGAATGGCTGAATTGTAGCATATGAAGTCCTGAAATAGTTTCCTGCCTTTTAAGAAAGATATGTCATGAGGATTTTTATCCAGAGTCACAGTGATTACATCACACAGATTAGGGAAAGTTAAGTTTGTTTCATTCACTCTAACCAAAAAAGAGTGTGGAGATTCCTGTAGAAAAGCCTCAAAGTGTTCTGCTGTCACGGACCTGTGTTCAATGGCAGGAATACCAATCACATCCTTTCACAGCTTGGCTTGTCATTGTCACATGGTTGATCCATACTCTTGCCTGGGTTCTGTCCAGATGAGGCAACTAGAATTTTGCTTTTTTAATTCCATCATAAAAAATACTATTTACTAAGGTATAACATGTTTATCTATGTGTATATAAAAAGTAAAACTTAATCATAAAATTGTCTTGTGTGGTAGTTACCTATTCTATAATGGTTTTATATCAATAATATTAAGTACTCTTTCTTGAATATTGACTATTGCCAGGTCCTGTTTAAATAGGCATCATGGATTGCCTCAATCAATATTTAGTGAAGCTCTATTGTGTGTCTCTTGTCACATCACCATCCTCCAGATGGAGAAATACAAGGTCACATCCAAATGATAAGCTAGGATTTGAATCTTACCCATCATTCTCCATGACCCACCCATTTAATCATAAGACCATGGCTTCCCAATAGTGAATTGCTCATTCCCTACTTCAGACACAGTAGTATTTATGGAGATTACAAGTTTTTAACAGTTAACCTTTTATATTTTAAAATAGAAATAAAAGGACATCGTTAGCAAAGAAAAACAGGCTATGAAGTATGGCAAGAAAGAAAATGCTGTGTGGGGCAAACTTAAGAAGCTCTCTCTACCTTTCTAATTCTCCTGTAAATTTTCAGAAATAGGATGACAGAGGATTTGTACTAATTGGTGTTTTCTTTTTAACTAGCTTATTCATGATCCAAGGAAAGGATTGAGACTAGAAGGTTATCCTCATCTACCTAAGCAAGCTTGGGCTACATGAGACTCTGCCTCATAAAGCAAACAAAAACTACCACCACCTACAAAAAGTTGAGTGTTCCCAAAAACAAAACTATGTGTCTGCTACTGAGGATTGTCCTCTGAAACACCATAACTATGACCCTGTGCAAGCAAACTCAAGATGAAAACATTTCTCAGTAAGCTAGCACATTTCTGAAGTACAGGTACAGCAAGTTTACAAGCAAGAATTCCTGAACATGTGTTTTCTTCAGATAACCCATTTAATCAAATGAATCTGCTTAGTAAATAGGAAAAAGACCTGAGACATTTTCCTTAGTTAAATTCTTTCCTTGTGGCTGGTACATCAAAAGACCCATGCCAGTCAATCAAATATTTTGCATCTTTAAAAATCCAGGGCACAAAAGACTAGAGTAACCAAGGATGTTTCTAGTCTTTGTATAATCTGGCTCAAACAATGGAGCATTTAGAAGTGGCTTTTTCTTATCTTTGTGAGGTACTACTTTATAAGCATTCAGTCATAACCCAAAGAATTTAGCTTTGCTAAAGAATTTATGCTCATTTTTAAAATTTTCCTTTCATTTAGTTCAGTAATCAAACCACAGATGCATCTGGTAATATTTTCCCTAAACATGGAGTACATACCATCAAATTCTAGATCGAGAATTGTTTGTTTAAACCCCAGGCATTTTAAATGACCAGTTTTGTACTGTTTAAGCATGATTTCTCTTTCAACACTCATAAATATAAAATTTCCATTCAAATGCTCGGCACACATTCTGGCTTTCATATTTTTACCCAGAGGTGAAAGAAAAGAGGTGTAAGTTTGAGAGGACAGACCCAGTTTTCAGAAGATAAACCATGTCCATGGGCTTGGGCTGTTTTCAGGATAATCATCCACAGAACAACATCCAAAATTTGTTGTGGTAAATGCTAGCCCAAAATTCAGGGTTGGTGCTAGTCACTGTCGTATTACAGATTAAATCCTTCCAACTTGAACAGCTCATGGGACTCCCCAAAGCATCCACAGCCACACAGCAAGAGGACAGTGATAAACAAAGGCCCCTTAAGCATATTCTCTAACCACACTCTGTGCCTGTTTCCAAACAGTGGGTGGTATATTTTTTTTTAATATTATCCACCTAAACTCTCCCACTGAACTGTCACAAAATATTCTGTGGGTTGCAGAGCAAGTATTAGGCATTTTTGTCTTCTTTATGGTTTTTTTCCTTCATCTTTTTTAATATCTAAAGAGAAAGAAGAGTGGGAAGAACAAGAGGGTTCTATGGGGCAAACAGTGGAGAAAGCAATGGTAGAAAGATGATAGGCAGAATACTTAGGAAGAGGCCTGAGCACAAAACACACTAGTGCCAGAAGAACATGGTAAGTGCAACTGAAATGTGGCTCTCCCTTAACAGCAAAATTTATTGCTCTCCCAGAGATGAATGTTCTCCCATTTATCAGATTTCAAACACACTCATCCTTGAAAAACAGACATCCTTAAATAATCTTATTGTTGATTTGTGAACTAAGCAGTGGGGCTGTAATCAGCAAACCCACACTGATATCTAGTATTTTCAGGGAAGACTTGGATAAAGAATTTGACACTAGCATCTTGTTTTGACTAGTCCCTTCAACATCCAGGATGTAACATCTGTTGGCATTTGATTTCATTTGATAATCACGGTAGCTACAGGATTTAGATAGTATCATTAATCCCATTTTACAGTCTAAGGAATTAAATCTCACAATGTATGTGTTTCATCCAAGATCACTGAAACTGAATCAATTCCAATTTCCCAACTACAAATGCTGAGCATTTTTTTAAAATCCTAAGAAACTGTTGCCTAACAATGGAGATATGTGAAACAGGGCCACCCTTTCATCATCAAATAGCCTAAGATTCAAGGCCTACAATAGCAGAGACACCTTGTTTTGTATTGCCTGGATAAATGCCAATGTGAACTCTATGGTACTCAGAGAAGGCACATGACAAAGCAAAGCACACAGTCCCATGCACACCTCAGGAGATGCTTGAGTGGCACCGAGGTTAGGACTAGTCTGATGGATCCAGGTTACTGTGAATACCTACAGATTTGTCTTGTCAGAATAACAGATCTGGCATTGGATATCTCAAGAGAATCTTTGCAACTCCTACTCTAGTGAATACGAGTGACTGCAGAGCTGAGTGGGAACTGTACCAGGACTGACTTGGTTAATGAGCCATATTTCCTTTGTTCATGTTCTTGGTGTTCTTTGATGAATCACAAAACACTAAGAAAACAATAAAGTCTATGCCCTTTCTTATGGAAGTGTATGTCACATCAAATGCTACATGGCACCCACGAGCGTCTACTGAAAGTAGCAAGCCCACCTACAGGCACTTTTGCTATAGAGCAAACAATATCTGTGCTCATACCTGACTATGAAAAACAACTTTGTATGCATGGTGAACAAGAGCGAAATCTTACAATGAAAGTGAGCATAAAACAGGATAAATCTGCATCTATACAGAGAACTTGTTTTTGTCACCCAAGGCAAAGAAAGGGAGTTTGTCAAAAAGGCAGTAGCAGGTCAGTCCTGAGGGGATATCAAACCCCAGTGTTAAGAAAATAATACTTTGTAAGCTGTCTTGAAGTTCCACGAACTTCAGTAAATGGACAAAGAGCCTGCAGAAACACAGCTGGTAACAGCAGGAACATTCAAAGAGATTCACAGGATGGGTAAGGTAGAGAAAGCTTAGGTATCAGCACCAGACTCCCAACAGCCAATGCACATGCCTATAAGAGCTGTAGAGCTTCCGTAGGAATCCATCCATCGGTCACTGTACCATAGCCCAAAGTTTCCAAAAGACATCGGCAGAAGCTTCAGCCACCTGAACATTCTCAGTCATCTTTGCTCAATCCAGCAAAGTCCAAGCGCTTGCTGTGCTTGTCAGAGTTAGAGATCCTGAGATTGTGTACCTACTGGCTTCCTTCTCTCAACAAAATGAGCAGACTATTTGAAAGATGGGCAAATAAGATGGGTAAATAATTCAACTCGCTGGGGTTTCTTGACACCATCATAATCTTATGATTACGAGCAGCAGGGACTTTAGAAATTGAGCAGAATTTTACCTTAAGTACATATAAAAGGATGCATTAGAAGGTTATTGCATGATTCAGAAATATGGGAACATTAAATTATGGTCAGAGAAGGACAGGAAGCAGGGCAGGTCTGAGCACTAAACACATAAACTAACAATAATCATTTTAGAGAAAAATGCAATTTCATTTGCTTATTATTTTTGTGTCTCATCTTTAAGGCCACCAAAAGCTGGTATGGGTCATTGTCTTGGCCATTGACTGAGGATAGGAAAACCTTAAACAGCAGTTTAATCAGAACCACAAGGAATGAGAGACTGGTGAAGAACATTTCATCAACACAGGGTGGGAACATTTAGAAAGTCAAACAACAACATAAATGCAGAGACTCTCAGGCATGAACTTATCATCACTAAAATGTGGCCACGTCTGCTGTAACACTGTCAGCTTCACTAGAAGGCCTTTGTAATCCCTGAAAGTTCCTAGCAAGGCTGGCTATTAGGAGATTCCATTTTCTTATATTTGAGTCTAATGTTTTGATCTCCAAACTGTAGGTATTGAATAGCTGAAGGTTTTCTACATGCCTGCATTTAAAGGATTCACAAGTACAAGGCCCACACATGAGAGGGATGACTGTTGTGATTTCTTAAATTTTTGTATTACCTTATTACTTTATTACTTTATTTATTTATTTATTTATTTATTTATTTATTTTGTGTGTGTGCGCATGTGCATGTACATGTATGTATATATACACCCTCTATAGTGCACATGTACAGGTCACAGAATAACTTGCAGGGGTTCACTCTCTCTTTCTGTCATGAAGATCCAAGGGTCAAAGTTGGATCATCAGGCTTGGTGGCAAGAATGTTTATCAACTGGGTTTCTTGGTGGATCACCAGCATTAAACAATGGGCTTGCTCTTTGGCATTATTTATAGGAAGTCCTATTAAACAGCCTGGACAAGCAGGAACATTACTGGGAGAAACAAGAGGTTACATTGACTTACACTCAAATTTGATTTGTCTAGGAATTCTAGTGAATTTAATTTCTCATATTAAAAAAAATACAATCTATAACTAGTGGGGGTAGAGGGATTGGTCAGTGGTAAAGAGCACTTTCTCTTGCTGAAGACACTGTGTTGGGTTCCAGGATCTATAGGGAAGCTCAACACCGTCTGTAACTCCAGCTTCCAGAGCTCTGACACACCCACCTCTGCCCTCCCTGAGCTCCATGCATGAATGTGCTTTCCATACAAATACTCAGGTCCACATGCATTTGAATAAACATAAATAAGTGCTTTAAAAAAAAAGAGCAAAACCCATGGCTCCTAAAGAATACAAACATCAGATATACAAAGTCTCAGAGAAAAATCCAGAGCGGATAAAGCTATCATGAAAAATTAAAACAATAACTATGGAATCTGACAAAAACTACTAAAGAAACATTTACACAGTGCTGACAAGCAATGTAATTAGGAAAAAGCAAGCTCTTCAGTGTGCCTAAAATGATGCATATTGCAAAGAATTAGGGGATACTCTTCAGTCTGTATTAATGAGTTTACTTTCCTGCTCCCCATTTTCATATGTAAAATGAACGTCAGAGACTCTGGACAAATGAATCTGGCCTCTATGTTTAAGTGAGATAATTAGGTGAAATTGTATGTATTCTAATTTCCTCTTAAAGAGTAATTCCACGAGATAATTTGAAACTCAATTATAATATACAAAGTATCATCCCTTTCCTGAATACCTCTCATCAATATCTTTCCTCTGCTTATTTTCTCTCATGTTTCGGGTATGATAATGGAAGGTTTTAAGTGTGCCTTCTAGTTAATTCTGACAGGAGGAACCGAGTACCCACTACACATAATAGTCTGTTTTTCAAAGCCAGTGCCTGAGCTGCTGGGAATCATCTATGTGAAAGAGGCCAAACATCCCAGACCACGGCTTACTCCTTCACCATGAACTCACAGCTATTCCAAATGGAACCCCAGAGGGTGCGCTTAAATTGTATCCAGTTTGTGTTTCATAGAACAAAGCTCCTTGGTCTGAAAAGTCCGGTAAACCTGTTGTTTTGACATTAAAATTTGACGTTTTGATCATGTAGTCACAACTTGATAGAACTGAGTTGTGGCTGATTTTCTCAGACAAGTCAGTTAGCATTTTGGGACAAGAGACTTTTTTCTACATGTGTATATGTTGATTTTTATTTTTTATTTTTTAATCGTGGAGAATCGGACTCAAGGGGCAGTAGTAAAAGAGGAACAGGAATGCATCTGGAGAAAGAGTATTAGGAAGGAAAAACTTCCCTCTGTAATATGGAGGGGATAGCATAGGTCAGGACCTATTTCAAAAGCTGTGTGTTGGTGTTTGGTCGGCACCCTCAGCAAGTGAATAGAATTAATAATTCAACAAAAGACTTCCAGGGACAAGGAAACTCAGTAGATTTACTTGGCCCAAACACCATGTGTAATGTTTAATTAGAACCTATGAATATCATTCTCTCATTAATTTGTTTTTTGTGTATCTACTTTCTATATCCAGCATGATATTCTGAAGTATATATGTAAATCACGGGTTGACTAAATTTTGAAGTTTAACAGATATGGTGGCCCCCACATAGTTTTAGTATTATTTACTAATTCAAAATATTGTGTTCAATGTGGAAAAGTCAACCATGAAAAAAATTCATGCTAGTCTATGAACCTCCCAGAAGCAAATAATTATTTCTGTCAATAAACATAAGATATCTAGATTATTCTACCCAGAATGCAATTTCATCTCATAATGTTTGTTGCATAGTTAGTTCTCAAAGTAAAATTGTGCAAACTCTACACATTATGACATGATTAAAGCTGCAGAACAAATGGAATTAAGCTCATATTTATTGACTTAGAGAAACCTCCTCCTAGTCATTGACAAATCCTTTCTTCTCAGCACAATGATTTCCCCTAAGAGGTCCCTCTAAACACAAAGCAACGTAGAACCATCTCAAGGACCAGAAATTTCTATTTGTACAGGAAAATCTATTTCCAGAGTGTCTGAAAATGGATTACCTATTCTAGAACTAGTCTCAAGAGATGGAAAGAGCAGTAGCTCTCTTCTAGACCTACAGGAGACTTCCCAAGTACTCATAGACAAATGGCAGCCAGATGCAAAGGTGCCCAGATTAATCGCAATTTTGCCCTCCAATGTTTATCTAAACGCTATAGAAAGCTCCCAGGAAGCTCTAAGCAGCTAAATCAGAGATGATTCAATTACTCCCCTAAACTGCAGGTCCCCTTGCATGTTGGTTTCATTCCAAAGACTACATCAGTATTTATGCACGGAATGGATAGGATTAGAGAACAGAGACTTCACAAAGCCCCTATCTGGCATTTCGTCTAATTGAACATCTTGTTCCTATTTGCTCTTCTCTGCCAGAAGTATCACCCCTACCAGACACATCACTGCTCCACACTCACCTCTGCAATCCTTGTTGTTTTAGGAAGTCTCTCCATATCCATACCAACTGCCATGTACTTTTCTACTTGTCTCACACTACAGTTGTAATTGTATGTTATTCTGATGCTTCCATCATTCTGTATTTGACCCACTCATCTCAATGCTGGAGAAGGGCCTTTATTTCTCTGTTGTGACCTCAACACTCCTTACAACTATAGGAACATAATAATTGCTCAATTAGTATCATCTGAGTAATTCAATGGGCAACTCATTGGCCTAGTAAGAGGAGTACAAAAATTATCAGGAAAGGAAACAATCGAAAGAGAAAAATATTTTTTGGAGGTAACTAAAGATACAAGATTTAGTTGAAAACTTAAGAAAACTCATATGGTTAAAATAACTCTTCTGGTTTTTTTTTATCCCCAAAGATGAAACTAAATTTCAGAGTGATGAATTGATGTAATAAAGCTATTATAATCATCTAGTTCTGGCCTCAAAACCCAGACACTGCCTCCAACTGTTCATTCCATGATAGCCCATTACAAGTAAATGGTTCATTCTGGTAAAATAGATTCATTTAGAGTACATGCTAAAGTAGGGAAAAATAGGAAAAGTTATAATCCAGAATACACAGAACTCTCAAGAATATTATTTACAATTGTGATCAGTGTTATCAATCATGACCTTAATAGAAAAGGGAGGGCTAAGAAAAGGAGAACATGTATAGCTATGGCTAAATGCTGAGATGTTTCTGGTTGGTTGATATGAGTCACTGAGTCAGTGAGGAACCTAGGAAAAGAAGTCACACACTTCAGAGCCAAGGCCACCAAGTGCTTTCTACTCCTTAATGTTATCAAGAGTCAGTTGGCTCTACGAGCCTCTCCATTAATAAAGCCCAAGAGAGATGTTCGAATATTTTTTATATGATTAAAGGCTTTCAGTTCTCTATAGAACTGGTCCTACTTTCTGTGGATTAGCCCATGCTGATATATGTGAGAGTCTAATGCAAAATTATGCTATTTAAAAACTAGTACTCATCCACTCCAATCGTCTCTGATATAGTTCCTAAATAGATTAGGTATTTGGCTCTAATTGTGCAAAGGTAATGCCTAGAAAATGAAATGGAACTCTGCCCTACAGTGAAATAGACACTTTCACGAACCCTCATATGAAGCTGTAGCAAGGCAGAGTATGCTTATTTAAACAAGCATTACTGATCTCAAGAACAGATGGATATTATACCAGTGTGCTTAATGTATCAGTCAAAAGACTAAATATTGTATGATGGCTTACTAGCTGCTCTAATATTACACACGAAATATTCATAAGAAATAAATCTAACTCAAGTATGGTAACACATGACTAAAATAACAGTGCTCAAGAGGCCGAAGCTGGGTGATG
The DNA here is from genome assembly GCA_036184795.1 of Tokudaia tokunoshimensis. Classification (NCBI taxonomy): domain Eukaryota; kingdom Metazoa; phylum Chordata; class Mammalia; order Rodentia; family Muridae; genus Tokudaia; species Tokudaia tokunoshimensis. The sequence goes on from BTHU01000001.1 coordinate 150,297,581, forward strand.
GCGAGTTTGAAACTGGCCTGGGTAAAGAACACACACACACACACACACACACACACACACACACACACACGCACACGCACGCGCACACGCACACACACACACACACACACACACACACACACACACACGTGCGTGCGCACACACGCCAACACATGCACACAGGCAAACATACACATACACCTCCCTCCTCAACTCCCTCCTTCACACATACACACAAACACACACACAAACACACACACATGCACATGCACACACGCAAACACACACATACACCTCCCTCCTTCTCTACTCCCTCCTTTACACACACACACACACATACACACAAGACAGAGAGAGAAACAGAACCAGAAAAAACCCCAAACAAATCAACAAAATAACAAAACAAACTTCCCCCTCAAAGCATTTCAGAAGTCTAAAGTACTTCACTTCTAACTTGAAAATGTATTAACCCAAACCACAGTTATAAAAATTAGTTTTAAATTGGCATGCTCAGTTAGTTAATCTTTTAAATTTGATCATATTGATCACATGAAATGGGCACAGAAAGACAAAATAACAATTATTCTGAAAGTCTTTATGTATATCACTTAAAATTAATTTATTATTAATATTTTATTTTATGTAAATTGGTATTCTGTCTGTATGCATGTACATGAGGGTTTCAGATATCCTGGAACTGGTACTATATAATGGACAGTCATGAGATGCCATGTGGATGCTGGAAATTAGACCAAAGTCCTCTAGAAGAACAGCCTGTGTTCTTAACCACTGAGCAATCTTTTTAGCTCGCCAGGGCAGGGGTATGGAGAAAAAGGAGAAGGAGAAAAAAAGAGGAGGCAGAAGAACAATAAAAAGAAGAAATTAATCAAAAAAATTAAATTGGTATTTTTTAAATAAAAATTTAAATAGAAGCTAAATGATGTCTTCAAATATTAAAGGCCTGTGCTAATAGGGAGGTTTAGGTCAGAATGAAGGCTTATAATTAATGACCAAGTTGTGCTTTAAGGAGTTAAGATCATATAGTTAGAAATCTACTTCTACTAGGCAAATAGAAGTACGTAAAGTTTTCAAGGAAGAAAACAGATAACAGAAGTTCTGGGTGAAACGGACTTCTCAGTTATTGGCTCCAAGACATTTATATGCAATCAATTTTAACATTTTTTTGATATTCCAAGGCAACTAAAAGTTTTAATAATCACATACATACTTGATTTATAGTATATCACCATATAGAATATACTATATCAGCCAGTTATCATAGCAAACTCATTCAAATTTTATGGCACCCCAAAATTGCCCGGAGACATCCATAATTCTAGTAATGTCTACAAACTAACCTACTAATGTCTTATAACCAGGTTGGCTCAGCCAACCTTGTGAGCTCATGAGAGTGTGATCTGGACATTTTCACATCCAGGTTTATCTGATCATGACCTATTCTCATGTACAAATATGAGATAGAGTGCTGATTGTCAAGGAAAGAAGGTGGCACTGTGTTAGTTATACCGTCTGCCTTTTAGGAACTTAGAGGCAGTTACTAGACAACATCCTGACATGAAAGCAATTGGAATGGTGGTTATGATCCTCCTCTGTGCTCTTGAGAGACCTCGGATATGGTAAGTCCCTAGCTTTCTGCGGCTCTCACCTCCTATTTCTGTTCAACAGGCTTGGTGAGAGCTTTGCGGCCTTCTTTGGAGTTGTTCTTATAATTCTTTTTAGTACTTGGAAATGTAATCATTTTACTCTTATTCATTCGCTCAAATCCAAATCTACATATTTCTAACTGAGCTAATTACCATGCAAAGCAGCAAAGGAGAAGAGCACACCTCTGGAATATCAGGCAGCAAACGCCAATGCTTATGAAGGTATTCAAAGTTCATCGTCTTACCACAGATTTTATGTACTTTCCTATTCTTCTATTCAGATACATATGTGTAATATAAAAACAACTTCACCCAATAATCAAGAGGAATCACTGAATAGACCTGTGACTTATCTTTTTTAAAAAAAAAAGTTTCATTATTTTATTAGTTTGGGTGTTCTGCCTTCACAGATGCCTGAGTGAGTATATTGGTGCCTGCAGAGGTCAGGAGAGGGTGTCAGGCTCCGTAAGACTGGAGTAGCAGACTGTTGTAAGTGGCGACATAGTACTAGAAATTGAAACTGGGTGCTCTTAACCACTGTTCCATCTCCCCATTATCTTTAAGCTAAGTTTTCCTAGATCTTATGATTTAACAGGGAAAAGCGACACCCACATAAAAAGCTAGGAACTTTATCTAGGAGATTATCAAGATTCCCCGGGTCTCATATAATCATGGTATATTTTCCAAGGATCATTTAAGCACCTTCTCCTATAGCTGACTGTGGTTGACAGGTAGTTAATGACAATGGGCAAGGGTATGTTTCAGAAACAATGCATGGATTCAGATACTAACTCTAACACTTATGCTGAATATACTGTCTTGGGTAAGTCCTAAGATTCCTCCACCTTTCCCTTTTCTTCAAAATGAAAATAGTAATAAGTTCATATTTATTAGGTTATACTATAGTATATCTTATCTAACACATAGAAAATGTCACATAAACATGAAAGCTATTACTTTTACTATTTCGCCCTTTCCTTTACTCCATTCAAATCCTCTTCTATACTTCCTCTCTGCTCTCTTTCAAAATAACAGCCTTTAAAAAATTAATCGTGTTGGATACACACACACACACACACACACACACACACACACACACACACACACACACTTTCTAAAATGAATCCTGACCAGTCTGTATAGTGTTGCTTGTGTGTGTACATGTTTTCAGGGCTGACCACTTGGTATTGGATAACCAGTCCCTGTGCTCATCCCTGGAGAAAACATCTGCTCTCAGTATTCCTTCATTATCTGTAGCTCATTTTATAAATTCAAAGGTAGAAGAAGAAGGTACTTCTATGAGTTTGTTTTATTTTGTGCCTGCTCGTCACTGCCTATCTGAACAGTGTCCAGAATACTGCTACATTTTTTTTTCAAAATTAAGCAAAACAAGCTAGTTGAAATATACAGTAGAAGTAGTATATTAATAATTCATGGTGAAATGGATAGTCAAACAGTGTAAGGGAAAACATATTTCAAAAGCAATATCAAGCAATTTAAAAACTAGAGCAAACCAGGGTGGATAAGAATCATGACAGGAAGACAAATAATACATTATTTCAGTCCTTTTTTTTATTTTGTAAAGGCTGACATCACCTACATAATGAGAAAAATAGTGGCCACAAGGTCAGTGAAGACAGGAAACAGGGGTCAGAGAGAAATCATCTACAAGGTACAAATTCACAGACAGAGCTGAAGAACGGTGGCTGCTCTTGTACTGTGTAGGGTTATAGTTTAAAATGATGCATCATCTAACTCAAATTAGATGATTTTAAGTGTTATCACAAAGAAATAAAAAATGTTTGAGATGGCAGATAGTATTTGATTTGATCCCTTACCTATCATCTATCTACATCTGTCTGTCTGTCTGTCTGTATGCCTGCCTATCTATCTATCTATCTATCTATCTATCTATCTATCTATCTATCTATCTATCTATCTATCTGTGTATCTATCGATATATTTATCTATTGATACATCTATCTATCTATCATCTATCTATCTATCTATCTATCTATCTATCTATCTATCTATCTATCTATCTACCTATCTGTTGGTGTATCTATCTATATATTTATCTATTGATACATCTATCTATCTATCTATCTATCATCTATCTATCTATCTATCTATCTATCTATCTATCTATCTATCTATCTATCATATATTTTTCCATCATGAATAAATATGCTGACATACCATTCTATACAGCATAAAGACATGCAATTATCACCTGCAAATCAAGCTTATTAAATAAGAAATAATTTTATTTGATTATTTTTTATGGAGACAAACTTAGCAACTATTTGAAATTCAAATTTAATTATTTCTTATCAAAAAGTATAAAAGTATTTTTCTTAAATTTAAGGGTGTTCAAGTTGTTGTGTTGGCTCAGTAGGTAAAGCAATTGCCTTGCAATCCTGAGTTTGAATCCCAGATCCTACCATAGTAGAAGGAGAGAAACAGCCCTCAAAATTTATTCTCTGTCTTTCACAAGTATGTTCATACTTCACACATACACATATCTGCACTCACATACACACATGCATGCACACACAAGAAATTTAAAATACATTTGTATTTGTCTTACATTATTTTCTTTTTAAATTTTCATTTCATTTACTGTGTGAATGTGCATTTTATTGTGCATGCAGGTTGCATATAGAGGTCAGATATTGATACTATGAGTCTTCCTTAATCTCATCCACCTTGCATTTTGAGTCAGGGTCTCTCACCTGGACCTGGAGACCATCTATTCAGATAGATAAGCCACTCAGACATCCACCTCTCTCTTATTCCCCATACTGGGGTTATGGACACACTCTGCTGAACTCGGCTATATAAAAAGTGAGTGTTGGAGAAACCAAACTCAAGTCTTCCTCCTTCTGTGGCAAATGTTTTAGCATCTGAGCCTTCTCTTCCCCCCATATCTCAGTTTTTACTTAAATATTTATGAAAAACATTTATATACATATCAATTGGTTGCATCTGATTATGACCATAGACTAACTTCCTAGAAACCCTACATCTTCCTCAGATGAAATGAGACAGTTTGCCTCTGTCTCGGCAATATAGTTCTTACCATTTTGACCAAGACTGGATCAGCATTTGTGTCTATTCACATGTGTGCAACACAACATGGGAATTCTTTTTCATCACATTCTATGAAGAATGGACACAGTTTTCCTGCCCTTCTTGTCAGATTCTCCTGAAACTGGACCAGCCTCAGCTGCCTAGTTAGCCTGAGGAGTCCTCAAATTCATCATTGGAATAAAAAAATGAAAATGAGTTATGTCTCATACATTTGCCTTCTAGAATGCATGATAATACATGTAAAATACTGAGCAGAGTGCTTCACATGGAGGGCTGGCTAAATACTGGGGCACAGTGATCATTCCTCACCATATTTTTTTTTTGGTGGTTACATTAATTCTGTGGTGTACGTTTAAGCTATGTTCCAGATAGCTCACACACATAGTACGCTGTTATAATACAAGCCAAAGGCATTTCAGTAAAGGCAGTGAACCAAACAGTTTTTTTTTTGTGCAAGGACACAAATTGGAAAGCCCTTGGATGAGCCACTAAACAATTTCCTGTTTGTTTTTATTTTAGACTCAGAGAAATAATAAAATTATTATTTTCACCACGAGGACAATCCTCCCTGCTGTAATTGTAATTCTGTTGAAAAGAATCCGAAATTCTAATGGGAATGTTGGCTCAAGGCCAGGGGGAAATATGCTGATGCAATCTGTCTGGATGCTGGAGACAAAGACCTAGTGGATGGATTTATCTTGTCCAAAAATAAAACTGATAACTAGTTTGAGAGGAACACTTCCGCTCTGGTTATGTTTTGCAGAAAAAATTCCAGCAATCACCACTAAGAGCAGAACCTGAGGCGGTCAGAGGCATAATGCTAACTAGTGATACTGGTCTTTATTCAGTGCACTCTTCAGTCCATCCTGGCATGTTTCACCTGAATTGTAATGTTCTAGTAAACATCATCCAACCACATTCCTGACACTTGCCCCATTTTTGAACCTTTATTACATGCATAATAATTTAGGCTCCAAGTTACTGAAATAGACCTATTAATAAGTAAATATATAAACAAACAAGCAAATAAATAAATAAAATATAACAAATATCCCCTTCCTGTCAAGATCTGCTAAAAGAATAAAAAAGATTTTAAGTTCATAGGCTCAACATAACAGAATACAATGACTTCTTTATTATTACTATTATTATTGTCATTATTATTTTATTTTTCTCATATATACTGTACATCCTAACTGCAGTTTCTACCCTCCTTCCAACCTCCCCTTTCTTCATCTTCCATCTCTTCCCGGATCAATTCCCCAATTTTACCCCTGCCTCCTCAGAAAAGAACAGGCGTAGGAGCACCAAACAAACACAATATAACAAGCTACAATAAGGCCAGGCACATATTCTCACATCAAGGTTGGACAAGGCAACCCAGTAGTAGGAAAATGGTCCAATAAGTAGGCAAAAGAGTGAGGGACAGCCTCCATTTTCACTGATAGGATTTCCACAGGAACTCAAGCGACTCAGCCTTAACATGTAGGCAGAGGACTTATAATAATTAATAGCAGTTTCTGAACCCGTGTGTGTGTGTTTGTGTGTGTGTGTTCTGAAATTTGCATGTCTAATAATTTCAAGGAGTACTAATGCTGTTATCCAGTGAACAAACATACTATGGAAATCAGTGTCTCGTGGTCCAGCATGATGTTCTGCAAGGCTCAAAATTTGTCTTATTCTTTCTTGATTCTATGTTTCCACTCAGGGTAATCCCTGTACTGGGCATGCCTATCACCTCAGCCTGTGATAGAATGTTGTCTTCTTTCCTAGTGTGCCCTCATCACATCCTGCAGTGATTGATGTCACACACACACACACACACATACACACACACACACACATCTATCTATCTATCTATCTATCTATCTATCTATCTATCTATCTATCTATCTATCTATCTATCTATCTCACACATGCAGGTTACATATGTGTTAACTATAATACACTCCTAATAGGCCTTATTATATTAGGTTTCTTATATTTGTGAACTTGGTGCCTACCAAAATGTTCAACATGTGCTAGGAAGGCACTAAAATTTTTTTCCAATGAGTTATCTAACTCCATATCTAATACCTTGACATCTTACTTGAGACAGGTATTTTTTTTTTACCCATTTTCTTTTCAGAGTTAATGAGAATATTCTGAAAAGGGGAACCTAAATAGAAATAAGAAACCAAAGAAGTTGTATTCTGCTCATGACCTAGTCAAGAGAAAAGGGGGGCTATGGCAGAATGAGGCAGAAGCCTTGCAAGAAGCAGAGAAAATGTGAACAAGGGAACCAGTCTAAGCCACAGAACAGCTTTTGTTGGGCTCGTTCCCAAACAAAATTTTTTTCCTTTATAGTTTACTAAGATATGTGAGCATTTAAAATTTTAATGTCATATAACTTTCATCTAATCATATTCTGTATGGTACTAGATTAAAAATTCAAAGATTAGGATCCTTGTTAAACACATGAAGACCTGATTATATTTTGTCCCAAAATGAAGGTCTGGGAAATAGCATCTAGCTGTAAATACAGATGTCAAAGTCGACTACATAGCTGGCATATACTGCTGTCACCAGCCAAATAAAATACTTTCACTCCAATTATATTCAGAAAGAAAATCTAATTCCTGAAATGTAACGAGTTTTTCACGCCTCCAATGCTATGAACTTTTTATTAAAATATCTTTCCACTGCTACATTGATTTTTACATGTACCAAAAAGCTCTCATAGGGCAATTGTTAAGAATTAAGGTTTTAGTCCATTTTCAATTCTGTGAGGACCAAATTACATCTAGGGGATTGCTATGTTCAAATGTTACATGCAAAGCTTAACCTCTCTCTATTGAAAAAGGATCATAGCATCGAGAAGAAATTCTTAGAAACCCATACTACTCTCAGTATTTTCTACATTTAGGCTAGGCTGAGCCACACGGCAGTAAGTTAACCACAGCTGATTTTGCATCTATTATACATGTACGGAGAAGTCTAATTAGATGGCATGCAGTTTCTCATTCACTCCATTGATTAAAATAGACATTCTTTAATCTTAAACCCATGTGCTGTCAAAACTCAGCTCAAAACAAACATTGAATATAGTTAAATTAAAAAGAAAGTTGTCATTTTCTGCAATTATATTTTTATGTTAGAAATACTGATGTATTCAGATTCATTATCAAATATTAGGAATGTGTATATAAAAATAACTAAATTACTTTTCGATTAAATATCTATAAGTACCATGATGATTTCTAATTCATTTGCAGTTGCCAACAAATCACAGAATTCATTGTCCAGTCAATTTTAGTCTATCCGTTTCCCTTGTTGAGACACTCTCCCCAAGATTCTCTTGTTTTATTAACTCTGGAGTTCATTTCTGCACATTCTGATCCAATTTAAAATATGTGTACAAGTTAATAAATAGAAAATACCCAAGGTATACTCTTCCCAAACAATGAAAATTCAAATTTTATATTTTCTTGTGACAGAATGACTTCAGATTAAAGCATGCATTCAAATGATGTATTCCTTGTTTTAAAGTTTCAGGATGTAGTTTAGTAATTCAAATAATTGATTCTATAAAACATTAAAAATGTCTTGAGCTTGTTTCAGTGAGGTCAATATTTATAAAAACTCATCTCTCCCTCTCTCTCTCTCTTTCTTTTTTTGGTGCTGGTGATCAAATCTAGAGCCTTGTGCAAGCAAGCATTCTAAGCCCCTAAAATTCATCAACCTTCAACTCTAAACTTTGCATCTGCCCTTCCAAACTTCTAAATCAAGTTACTGATGCATGTGGTTTTACATCCAGCAAATGCTAACACCCTCTCAGGGTCTAATGCTGTCCTTGAGCAAATGTGGAAAACATGGAAGGTCTGGCAGTGATCTGAATATTAATCGGAATTTAAAGAGAGAGTGTCCCCGGAAAAACAATACTGCACAGAGAAAAGTAACCACCGGATGCCAATCTGGTGACTATTGAATAAGCGAGTAAATGATTTGGAAGGTAATTATTTTAAAGTGATGTGTGGTAAGTTATTGATGAGACCAAGCTATACTAAGTTCAATATTTCTTTGAAAAGCATCACTTTGAAATGCTAAACTTTAAGTAGTCATTAAAGAAAAGATTCTAGCAGTAGAGAGTAGACTTTTCTTTCCCCCCTGAGACAGTATTTCAGTTTTCAGATTACTAAAAATCATGGAGACATAGTTTTCATATCATAAAAAGCCATAAAGAATGGAAATGTATCTACACCAAGCCTCTAGCAGAGCACAGCATGGCCTTCTAAGCCACTTTTAATGATGGCAATTTAATATAAAATGCTGCGTTCACTGAGCATGCGCAGTTCCACAGTGTGCCTCTATCACCGCAGTACGCACTATAAACCCACACATAAATCCTCCAAAGGACCCACTCTGGTGACAAAACTACTCACAGGGTGTCTTTAAGTGACTCAAACTCAGAAAGGAAGAATAAAATGGAATAGTTGTTGCCAGGTTTAGGGATATAGGACTCATCAAAATGTGCAAGGCTTCTGTTACCCAGGATGAATCCATTTTAGAGATTGGAAAGCATCATTGGCCAAACCGAACACACATAAACAATTCAATAAGAAGGTAGACTTCAAATATTCTTCCCACAAGTCCCGTGCTTTTAAATAGTGCAGTAGTGGATTTAAAAACAAACAAGGGAGGCAGGCTTCCGAGGTGGGGGGCAGTTTAGAAACTGGAGGATTAGGCCAACAAAGGAGGGTGACTAACATATTCACAAAATGGAGAGATGAATAAACACTCCCTATAATAACGAGAACTGTGGCCGACAGAAGCCTTGCTGGGAAAAGCCTGTGTCCTGCAGTGTATTAATAACAAGTGGGAATAGTTGCTAAGGGCATGAGTTGTGGTTGTCAGCAAGTAGCTGCATTAAAGCTACTTGGGCTGTAACCTGAGACTAATAGCGTCTGCTCTACTCTTTTAGGCATAAGAAAGTGTGAATTTATAATAGTTCAAGTAAATCCCAAAAGGAAAATAAAATATAGCTCAATGCCCCCTTTGTATCCAAGACACTCTTTGAGAACCCAATGGATACATAAAACATAATACCAAAGCAAACAGTGTAATTGAAAGTGTCCTGATGTTTATTTAGCAACAATAACAAAAATTTAGGAGAGCCTTGTAGGTGGGTATGAAGGAATATTGTCCCACTTGAACATCTTTAATCAGCTTTCATTATACTAGAGGATTTGTGTGTGGGCTGCCATTCTTTGTAATATAATTTCCTTGCTGTTTATTTAAGAATCCACACACTGAGCAAGGCTTGTGAAACTAAGCTATGAAGCAATCTAATTACTTCCAAGAGCTGGTCCACAGCCGCTTACTGCAAATGAGTTCTGTCTACCCATCTTCAGGCAGAGATTTGTTATTCAAAACAAGACTCTTCCAAGGCAGGGGTCCGATGGCCACCAGTCCTGTGACGAATTACAATCTTTGCAATATTTTGAACTCCAAAGAAAATGTTTACATGCAACTATGTTAATCCATAGTCTTAAAAGGATAATCAGGATACCGGTAATAAACTCTTCAATGAAAAATAAAAAGCAACTACTATTTAGTAATACAGCTTAAAAGGAGCAGTGGTAACAAGGAAGACATTTTAGTATACACTTTAAATGAAAGGTAAGATTTTTCTGTTTGTCTCAGAAAATGCTGTTCTTAGCCCAGGCTAGCCTCAAACAGAGAGTAGTCTTCTTGCTTCAGTTTTTGTAGCAGTAGGATCAGAAGTGAGAATCACTTGATCTGCCTTTTTATTCTTAAATAGCATCCAGCATCATGAGGTTCTATGTCCCTAAGACTCTCCCAACACTTCTGATTTCATACCTGCTTACTAAAGACTATTAGTGCACATGTCGCTTTTCTAATCTGCGCTAATTATCTGTATTTTTAAAAGTTCCAGCACTATCTTATAGAAGCTTAAGAACTTGTAAATAACAGAAAACAACAGTCATTCTTCCAGCAAGGAAAGAGTTTTCTATTCTGCACAAGGTAAACGGACAAAGCACAGTGTTGCTCAGAACTTAGGGGTTCTGGAGTTAAACAGCATTCTCCTAACTCTTTGGGATCAGCCCACCAGGGCATCATGTGTAAACCGTTCTCACAGAAGGACTGATAGACAGTAGATGTTCAACACAAAGTTGACTGAGACAGATTCAAACCATAGAAGGATTAGAAAAGAAAAAACATTTTGAAGTGCATTTTAAAGTAGGCATTATTTCAGGAGGCAGAGATTGTAGAGAAAGATCATTTTACATGTCAAGGAAATTAAAAACAAAACAGAAGAACACAAAACCTCACATAAAGGTACCAAAGTAGGCAGAGAGGGGAATCTCAGTAAAATCCCTGTTTCTGAAGTTCTATGATAATGAAGAAGTTATGGTTAAAAGGGATGCCATCCAACCCATCACCTCATCGTGATTTTATATTCTCAGCTGGAACACACAACACTTTACCCATGACTATGTTGCCTTATTTAAGTCTCACAGTAATCCATGGTATATACCTCATAATTTTTCCTTCATTTATGAGGTCGGTGGAGTTAAAGAAAGGCCAAATATCTTGCTAAGTTTTGAAATACTATTCAACCCAGAAGAAATAATTTCCAGTCCTTACCCTACTCCCATGCTGCCTTGCCTGGGGCATTAAAAACAGCTTGGCCTTCATGTGGGTCCTGAACAACTGGAGCAGGGGCTATCCCAAAAGCTGTTGTTTGTATGTGGGATATGATCTATCTGGGCTGCCATGTCTGGCTTCAGTGGGAGAGGAAGCACCTAGCCTCCCAGAGACTTGAAGGGCCAGAGCAGGGAGGGGGAGGTGAGGGTAGAAGGGTGGGAGAGGTGGGGTGGGTGTGGGTGTGGGGATGAGGTTAGGTGTGGGGGTGGGAGAATGGGAGGGTGGAGGGATGGGAGGTAGGGGTTGGGAGTCAGGGTGAGTGGGAGTTGAGGGAGTGGGGAGGTATACCCAGGAGGTGTCCACCCTCTCAAAGGAGAAGGGAGGGGGGATGGTGGAAGGATTGTGGGAGGGGGTGATCAAGAAGGGAGCAGTGAGTGGGACGTAAAGTGAATAAGTAAAAAAAAATAATAATAAAATTAAATAAAGAAAAAAGTGAACAACATTGGCAGATGTGTCCTTCATGTTAGAAAGGCATGAAATTAATTTGGTCTTCATGACTGACTGAGATTGTAGGGGAGGGGTGAGGTGGGAATAAGGTTGGGGGCTCATGTTGTACAACAAAAGAGAAGGGTTAAGACCAATGGGCCAGGCCATTGGCAGCCTGGGTCAGGAAGAGGATGCAGCCAATGAATATCGAGCATTGGTCCTTTTGGTCTAGACAGTCTGCCACAAAGCCACTGTCACTAGGTGAGGAGGTAGAGGCTGTGGAAGATGCTGGGGGAATGGAGGAGATTGAATGTGAAGAACCATTGTAGTTCTTTCCAAGAATTCCACACTAGTGCGTTTAAAGTATAGTCGTGACAGAAAGAGCTAATTTCTCCTTCAAGGTTTACAACAACATTATTGTGGAGGGTCTCAGCATTTTTTTCCCCATGATCTATAAGCTATTTTAAAAAGAGAAAGTTCCTTTGATAAGCTGTGGTCTTTTACATCCTTCAGTGATCCAACTGAGCTATTTATTCATAGTTTGTTAAGGTACTTCAAAATTATTTCAAGGTGAAATAATTTAGTGAAGTGCGTCAAGTATTTAAGGAGGAGAAATTGCTAGGAATATGTGAACTTTAAGCAGCTTGTGTTTATGTGTCCGTGCACATCTGTACATATGAAGCAATAGTAATTGGGAAGGAAGAGACTATCAATTTGGGAGTTGGGGGCACATAAAGAGTTAAGGGAAGGGGAGATAGAAGGGCTGGATAGAGCAAAGGGAAGGCAGATAGTGACGTAATTATATTTTAATTAAAATGTAAAAAGAAATAAAATAAAAAAGAATAATTGTTTAAAAACTTTGTAACTATGTGTTATTTGAAGAAAGAACACCTTTGAGAAATGTCAGGTGATTCCATTTTTCTAGAACATCACAGAATGCTCTCACACGCATCTTAATGGAACAGACTCAGAGACTTAGGGGATGGTATATGGTATTATTTTGTGACTTGCATGAGAACTGTCTCCAATAGGCTCACATATTTGGTCCCCAGTTGATGAGCACTGTTTGGGAAGGTAATGGAACCTTTAGGAGGTGGATGCTTTCTGGAAGAAGTAGTCAGTGGGTGTTGAGGGTTCATAGCCTTGCCCTACGTCCTGGTTTCTCTATCTGTTTCCTGTGTGGGAAGGACACTGATCAGGCAGCTTGCTGCCCCACCTCCATGCCATACCTTTCCTGCCGCAGTTTTCCTGGGACTGTAAGCCAAAACAAGCCCCTTTCTTGACCTGCTCTGAGTCATAGTATTTTATCAGAGAAACAGAAAAGTAACTAATGTAGTACTCTACATGTAGTTTTCCATTGCTAGAAATGTTAAGAAGCACATGCCTTCAGTGTGCTATGCAATTTCCCATATTATCAATAACCCTTATCAATACCTTAAGTGAGTTCTGAAACTTCTGTGATTCCTCATAAGAGGAATAAAAATGAGTACTGATAGAATGGTAGCAACGAGTTACCTGAGATTTAATATTTCAAATAAATGCATAATTAACAAGAGATTTTTTTTCAAAACAGCCCATATTTAAAATAATGTATTTTGTTAAACCAAGATTCTGAATAGTAAAATATACTTAAAATCCACAAACACGACAGGTTTTCTCATTTTTATTTTTCTCTGTAACATTCCTTTAACTCAAATTGATTTTTTCCAAAGATAGATTATTCCTGCTGAGTTTGAGTTTCACTTATGTGCCCGATATATCGGACATTGTATGTCCCTTTCTTATCTTGATTGAGTTTATATGCACAGGCATCTACTTGTGATAGTACTATGTGGCTTTCCCCTTTTGGTCACTCAGGTACTTGGGGATGTTTCTCAAAAATTTGAGACCTTTTAGTTGAAGCCTTTAAGATGGCCAAATCAAATTTGATAATTAGTTAAGATTTCAAAATCATTTCCTTAAATAAAATTAATATTTTGTTTATATGTATGTTTATTTACATGCCTTCTGATACTTGTCTTTTATTTATTTATTTTATGCCATTGATTGGAACATAAACTCCATAGACACAGCCACATTTAATGAGTAAGATTTAAACCTAAATAAGCTGAAAATCAACAACTCCTATTAATACCTTTCTTTCAGTAGTATTGCTGCTCTAAATGATATGTTTTGAACAGTAAAATGTAGTTGGTGGGCTCCTAAAAGCTATCAGACCAAAGTTCACAATCTTAGCCACTCTCAACTTCTAAAGATCCTAGCCATTGGTCTCATAGGAACCTATTCCACTATTTTTGGTCCCACAGAATTGATCTTAGATTATAATATCAATTTATTTCCAAACACAGATCTCTGGAAGGCTTTGTAGAACACACTAAGAATCAATGTTTAATTAAAAATCCAAGCTATAAGTTGAGCATGCATACTCATTTAAAGAGCCCAAAGGGACCCACAATTCTTTCAGATGATATCCCCCTTCCTGGTTACCTCTCTACAACCCCCATCTCATCCCCCTTTACCCCCTCCCTTTGCCTCTATGAGGGTGCTCCTCCAGCCACTCACCCACTCCTACCCCACCGCTCCAGCATCCCCATACACTGGGGCATCAAACCTCCACAGGACTAAGGGCTTCCACTCCCATTGATGTCAGATAAGGCCATCCTCTGCTACATATGCAACTGGTGCCATGGGTCACTCCACGTATACCCTTTGGTTGGTGGTTTAGTCCCTGGGAGCTCTGAGTAGGACCCACAGTTCTTACTGGTGAAAGGAACATAGGGAGTCTCTGAATGCTGATGGAATGGCTGATTTAGCAAGAACACCATTGGAAAAGACGGGTGTCACCAGAAACCTGATTTCCTACACTGTGGATATTATTTATGAAGTTCGCCTTTGTGAGTAGCATGCCTCATGGAGTAAGTTCAAACAAGAACCAGGGCACATTTGGTCTTGAAGGTGCCACGAGAGCTCTGAAGAGGACTCTAATGCCTGCTTAACTAGAATGCTGAAGATGTAAGAACATGGTTGTAAATGACTCCAGCTTGCCAACATTGAACGTTTTAAAAAGGATTCTGCTGAGTAATCAACAGAATTATTCATAATAATAATTATTCCATAATTTAAGCTACTGGTGATGCAACTGAGTCAAACATGTTAGTCCTAAAGCAGAATCGCCAATTGCTGTCACAACCCAATGTGGAGAACGTTAAAATGCCTCTGAAGATTTGTCCTGTCAACCGTGAGAGGGATATCATTGGCAAACACATCTCCCAACATCACCGATTTTCCCACCACTACTACTGTAATCTCTTCAGCTGTGTTCTGAAAGGGTGTTCACAACAGCGTCTAAACCAATCTCCTCATGAAAGCATGAATGCCAGTGTTAATCTTTGTTCAAGTCATCAAGTTGCAAGGACTGAGGAGAGTCTGTACATCCAGAGCACCCACAGGAACCATTTATTAACAATAAAAATAGACAGAAAAGTAAATTAAAAGACAAGCAATTAATACTGCTATATACATATAAAGCATAAAAAATTAAAAAGAAAGTCAAGCTAGTAATTGCTTGAAAAGAATAGAAACACATCCCACCAAAAGCAAAAGAGACGAATGATTTGGATCAACAAGGAGATTAACCAGTGGAGGAGGCATAACCTTGCCTTTTGACATGTTCCACAGACAATATCTAAGGCCCAAACACTAGTATTTTTTTTCTCAGTAATAAGGAATAAGTTATTTTAAAAATTTTTAACATGTAATACTTTATAAACACATTACTTTTGTGACTAGAAAATTATGTGATGCACTTTAAAGTCATTTTGATTAATAAAAGTATCAGGGAAAAATCCATACAAGAAAATGTCTGTAGCCTAAGCTGTGTTGGATGTAAAACAAATTGTGCACCCAGGGAACTTCCGGAACAATGACAGCAGTGCCACAGATGGAGATTAATGGCCATCACCTCTTCACAGACCAGAGTCCTATCGCCAAGCAGAAGGATTGGAATGGAGTTTCCAGCCTGGGTAATCCTGCTACTTATCATCCTATGTCTTTACCTAGAACACAACTTCAATGTTAATGTTTCTTTAACTAGTTCATTCACATTTTAGAAAAATCTCTCCAGGTAAAAATAGTTACAAAGGGGAAAGAGGTTATCTCTTGGTCTGAAATCCCTTTGAAGAACCCAGGCTGCAGCACCGCGCCTTCCCTTCCTTTCACGTACCTCCTTGGGATTTTCAACTGTGCCCCGTGTTCCTCAGTAATACCTTTCAGATTCTGCACACGATGGCTCCGAGTCCCTTTAGATTGTCCGGTGCATACAGCACCCATGGTAATGACAGCAATAACTGTAACTAGCATCTCCAGGGTGCGACACATCCAAGCTTTGGCACCCAACCCATTACACACGTTCATTTAACACAGCCATAAAGTAAGTGCTTCCTGTTTCAAAGGTGAGAGAGCCAGGGCTCAGACATTGCTTTATTTCCCAAGGGCACACAGCTAGTAAGTGGTAGATGATAGAAACTCAGGCAGTATCCTTGCCTAAAATGTGATGTGAGCTATTTATTCTTTAATTCTGTCATGGATTAATTTTCATTTCATGCAGAGAACATTCTCATTCCAGTCTAGAACATTTCTCTCTTCCTGTTCAACTTATCTCTATTTTTCCAAGTCTCCTTTTTTTTTGCCAAAATTAATTGTAGTCTTTCTATCTAGCCCTGCTCTCTGGTTGGACTATTAATACCTTAATTGTATAAGAATGCTCTCTCTGTATGTCTCTGTCTGTCTCTCCTGTACCCCCCAGATGCTACTTGGGGTATTTAGCAATGCTTCATAGAATTTGTATAAGCCTAGAATATTTTTTCAGTACGTATTTTAAATGATGTATACGCTACTGTGTGTGGATATATGCATGTAAGTGCCAGGGTCTATGGAAAACAGAGACATTAATTACAGACCAGAGTGGAGTTACAGGCCACTGTGAGCTGTCTGATATGGGTTCTGGAAACCAAAGTTGGGACTTTTACAAGATTAGTATATTTTCCTAACCACTGAATCATATACGTAATCCCAAGTCTAGGACATTCTTGGTAAATAAAATTGTAAAACTAAAATTTGATCTTCATTCATCAGTACAAGGAATAATACTTGAAGTGATGGTACGATGACTCACAAGAGTACCAATGAGAGAGACAGTTTGAAGATCAATGAATCTACTATTATTGACCCCAAGAACTCCCAGGGACTAAGCCATCAACCAAGGAGTACAAATGGCTCCAGCTGCATATGTAGCAGAAGACTGCCTTGTCAGGCATCAATGGGAGGAGAGGTCCTTGGTCCTATGAAGGCTCAATAGAACCCCAGTGTAAGGGAATCGAGGGCAGGGAGTGGGGTGGGTGGAGGAACACTTTCATAGAAGCAGGGGGAGGGGGAGTGGGATTGGGGTTTCTGGGAGGGGGGGAACTGAGAAAAGGAATAACATTTGAAATGTAAATGAAGAAAATATCCAATTAAAAAAACATAAAAAAGGGAAAGTTACTTGGGTCTCTTCAGCTCAGTTACATAGATGTGCTGATCTCCACTGTGAAAGATTAAAATGGAGTTTGGCAACACTACACACAGAAAAATGTCACCTACACTGTGGGCAGGTGATAAGGGACAACTATTACATACTCAGTGTCTGTGGATTCAAGCAGAACACTGGTTTTCAATAATGTTACCTGCCTGAACCCCAAAATTCTAGAGAAGTACTTGATCCAGAAGCAAGAGTGAAAAGGAAGAACAGGAGTTTAATAGGACTGCTTTTGGGGGATCCGGAAGGTCATGTGTACATTTGCGTGCATTCGTGTGTGTGTGTGTGTGTGTGTGTTTTGTGTTTGTGTGTTCATGTAAAGAGGTCAGAGGACAACTTTTATGTTCTTTTCTTCTACTACATTGGTCCAGGGAACTGAACTCAGGTCCTGATGCTTAGCAGCATGTGCCTTGACCTGCTGAGACATCTTGCCAGTCCCAGAGACTCTTCTCATCAGTTTTCTGCATAGAAGCATCCCACAGCACTTTACTTTGGAAATAAACTAAACAGAAAGCAGTGGGGAAGATGTCAACAGTGCTGTCTGATCCCACTGAAGGGCAGGAGACAATGACACTTTAAACTACTGCTCTATTAGAAGTGGGGCATAAAGTGTGTGTTTGTTAGTGGGACCAACACTCCTGTAGAAGAAAACAACCAATAGAGGTGAAGTTCAGCCTCAGAGGACGTGTTCAGCAACCCCCAATGTTTATTTACTTATTTGTCTCCTTTTGTCTGTCTTCTGATAACTCAACACTCACTTTTTTAGCATCTACTGTCATGTTCATATGAAAACCCAATTATTAATGGCTACAGAAACAGCTAGATCTCCTCCTTTCATGTATACATCAACATTCTAGGTCTGTAAGAGACTCTCACAGTGTCTCAAGTATGAGGGATATTTTGCTTCTTCATTAAAGACTATGAAACATTAATGTCTTTCTACCCCGTAATGGTCAGAACCAGAGAGAAAAGCAGTCTATCTACGGCCACCTGGACCTCACTATGGACTTCATTGGAAAACCCGGATAAATGCTTAGGAGAGCTTTCATGGTTGACGGGATCTAGTCAAGAAATCCACATTATCAACCACTTACCAACTGGTTTTCTAAAAATGTCTATCCACATTTGTTTGCATGCTTCAATGACTGTGGAAAAAAAAAGGATAACAACAAAATCAAATTAAACTTTCTCTTTGTTGTTTTCTTCCCAACAGCCTAGCCATCAAACCTAATAAATCAAACAATGATCAGTGTTGAGAACACAGTCTCACCACACATGATTTTTTAATTTTTTTCCTTCCCTCTCAACCTGTTCTTCTAATTTAGCTCCATAATATTATTCAAACTAACAACCTCACAGTGTGTTGTTGGTACTCTACAAAGACAGTTCACTTTTGAGGAGAAAAGCACAACTTCCCTCGATTGTTGCTGAATAACAAACAAGAAGATAATGCCTTGGAGTGTCAAAATCATACTACTTATTATAGTGCTTAATGTTGCATTTTAAATATTCCAAGATAGACAGTTTGATATATATGAGTCTATGCATAAGTAAGTATAGGTTAGTGCTTTACCTCCGGGGATGCTTGTCGCTGGCTCTTAATTTTAGGGACATCACCTGGATGGCTTCTTCTACAAAGACTCTTTTGTCCCAGCACCAAAAGTTCTGACTCCATAGATTATGGTTGCTAGCGGGATCATGGACCATTCTTTGACAAACAGTAAGGCACTTTAGGTGTGTGAGTGTGTGTGTGTGTGTGTGTGTGTGTGTGTGTGTGTGTGTGTTGCATTATGTTTGGGCTTGTGTGTATACAGTATGAGTGGTATGTCTATTAAACTTAGTAAGTGTCCACATATGTGGCAAGAGGGAAAGGTAATGTTTATAATAAGCGTTTTGAATACTATTATCTAAATTTACATGAGAGTCTATCAGAGAAATTCACTAATAAAGACTATGATATAGCTTGTATTTCTTCTGCCCTGGATAATCAGGGACAGTCTCTCCTATCAGCATCAGGCTATTTTGGGGACTTTGTTACATAATGCATGGGATGATAGGTTGTAAATTACAGACACAGTTATGATCACAGTCAGTCCTCGGTATCTGCAGATCTAACCACATCAGATATAAAAAGCTTGAAATAATATTTGTATTGAACACATACGCATAGTTCTTTTTCTTATTATTCCCTAATAAAAATTGTTTTAATAATTATTCAATAGAATTTAACATCGTATTAAGTACAAGTAACCTACCATGCTTAAAAACACATGAGAGAATCTGCATAAGTTGTACGCAAATATTGCACCTTTCATATAAATCAAATGATCTCCATGGAGATACCAGGGTACAACTGTACATAGAAACACATCCAGTTAATAAAAAAGGTCTCATAGGAGTGTGCTGAGATTACAATCTTCCAGTCATCAGAGGAAATTTAAGGAGATGGTGCAGACACCGATCACAACTCAGAATTTCCTTTTACTTTGTTGCACAACAACAAAATAACTTTTCCTTTGCTATTCTTGCTTTCAGAGAGCTGCTCAAACTTTCAAAATTCCACCTTTAATGACATCTAACTAATAGATTTCACAAATGAAACATGTAGCCACTTAGCAACGTTGAAGCCATGAAGGTTGATGTCATTAAACGTTCAGAAAGATTCAATGCTTTTCAAATCTAGCAATGCAGCTGATTCTGGTTGGTCATCACACAGCTGTAAGGCTGGTCCCTCTTCTTGTCTTCTTGTGGCATTTATTTTTTCCCTTGGTAACTGATGCTTTCAACATGGGCCATTGTGACAAGATGCTTAAAATTTCAAAAATTGTTGTGTGTGTGTGTGTGTGTGTGCACACTCACGCATGCACATGTTTAAAAGTAGAGTCTTGAGAGCAGTAAAGGTCATCAAGCAGATACAATTGGACTTAAAACCCAAATGAATGGAGACAAAATGCAAAAGCAGTGACAGCAGCAACATAGCAAACTAATACCTGTCCCACAGCCGCTCTCTAGCTATGTGGTAGGGGATAACTGCTAAATGGGGTTACATCTCAGTTGCTTCCCCATCACACCAGGGCTAGCAGTACCACCCACTCAAAAGCTCTGAGACTACTGCAGCACTGAGTCCTCACATGTTGTCTCTTTATCATTTATTACTAGCATCTAAGTGTTTATTAGGAAATCACAGGCCAGGAATGAAGACTTTTTATTAAAAATAATTATATATAGCCCTGGCCTATGATATTACTTTTTTGTTTGTTTGTTTGTTTGTTTTCTACCCCCAATCCACTGAGAGAATACAGAAACAGTCCCCTAGAGAATAAGTACATTGAGGAATTACTGTATCAAAAGCTGAGTCTCGCTTGACATTCTGTGAGGCTCTTATGTCACAGTCTACATGGAAAAGCTATTACCTTTTAGGATTAAAGAATACTTACACCCAACCAATGGACAGAAGCTTGGGGCCCCTGTGGTTGAATTAGTGAAAGGCTGGAAGAAGCTGAGGAGGTGGGCGACCCCATAGGAAGACCAGCAGTCTCAACTGACCTGGACGCTGAGATCTCTCAGACACTGAGCCACCAACCAAGCAGCATATACTAGCTGATACGAGCCCTCCAACCCCCAACACATATACAGCAGAAGACTGCCTGGTCTGGCCTCAGTGAGAGAAGATGCAGCTACCCCTCGAGAGATTTGAAGCCCCACAGAATAGAGAGGCCTGGTGGGGTGGGAAGGGTGGAGACATCCTCTTGGAGATGGAGTAGAAGGAATAGGATGAGAAACTGTTGCAGGGTGAACCAGAAGGGGGATAATGACTGGACTGTAAAAAAATGATTAAAGATAATTAAAAAAAAATTTCTAAAAAAAAAAAAAGAGAGCAACACTGCAGCCTTCCTGGTCTATTGTCTAGACTTACTATTAAATTATCTGCAACCCTTTAAAAGTAATAGCTTGTCAGGTAAACCTTGACTTATTTCCAAAGGGAAGGAAAATTCAATATGCTAGGGACAGAGCAATTAAAAGAGGGAGGAGGGGAGGAGAAATTTATCTAGCTGTAAGGAGGAATGAGTTTCTTTCTTTCCGGATGTACTGTTAAAGATGATTGTCAGCCACACCTCATCAGCATGGAAATTAGATGACGGTTT
This sequence comes from Tokudaia tokunoshimensis, assembly GCA_036184795.1. Taxonomy (NCBI): domain Eukaryota; kingdom Metazoa; phylum Chordata; class Mammalia; order Rodentia; family Muridae; genus Tokudaia; species Tokudaia tokunoshimensis. Next base: position 150,319,168 of record BTHU01000001.1, read on the forward strand.
TTATTGGAAGCAGTTAAATTCAAATGATAAATAGACTCTGATTATTACAGTTTTTATTAAACTTAAGTAGAAAAATCATTGCCCTTAAAATTCACTCTATATAGACTGCAGAATGAGAATAAAGGCTAGCTTTGGGGTATCTGCTTGCATGGCTACTCTGTGACGTGGCATCATTGGTACCTAGTGAATTTCTTCTTCATCAAAGAAACACATTTCTCATGAAATGTGTTAACAACATCACGGTATTGTTTAATTCATCAGGTAATGCTATTTTAGGAAGAGCATTATCTCTGAGCTCACTAGACAGGTGTTTGTACTTCAGGATGGTGTTGTAATGCACCACTTGCTTCTTTTTTCTGGATGATAAAATTTCTGTGGGACACACAGGACAATCTCATCCTACCCAGGATCAACCTTTTAATGTCTGTCAACCTAAACTTATTTTGTGCTCTCTCCCCAGGTTTTCAGGATTCTTGTGAGAAAACATTCATTAGTATAACATGCATTATAAAAGGTTAGCGCTCAGAGGTCAGACAGAGGCTCGTTAGCACAATCACCTTTCCTACTCATGTTGCAGATGAACCATGAAGGTTCATGACTGCTAGAACTCATTAAAATCCCAGTAGTAAGTGTATATAGCGATTGGTGCTGCTGACCATGTTTCTTCATTTACACCTGTGTGTCCTTATCATAAATAGGATGTTTTACAATGCTCTATAATCATATTCTCTAAAAGAACCCGATTGTTTGCATCTTGTTTCAGTAATATTAATACATTTTCAAGGTCCGCAACTACAGAAGGGCCTCATCTATGATACCTTCTCAGTAGCAATGGAAAAAGGCTGCCAATAAAAACACTTTATGTATGTGTGGTACATAGCATACTTATTAGAGACATTTTTATTCACAGCTTATAGAGTTATCAGAGAAAAATTGCCTGATCTTTTTTTTCCTCTCTCCATTCATCTGTATTTGCTTGTTTGTTTTTTTGATACTTGGCAGATTTTTCTGACTTAGGATGACTAAATGTAAAGTTTGAAACAGAGATGTAAGAGAATGTACAAGTCGCTTCCCTGCAAAGGCTCAAATTTACTTTAAAAGCTAAAAATTAAACAACAGAAAAATCCAAACCTTTTAAGTTTATTTATAACATGTCCACGACACTAAAATACCTTAATTAGTCAACTTCTCTTCTGCTGATATCTTAGAAAAGATTAAGTGTAAAACTTGAAAGCATTCTAACCAAGGCAGAAAAATATTTTTACCAGATGTTATCAAAGTTATTAATTTTTCATTTTTAAAAGTCTGCTTAGGCTGAACTGTGTTAGCAGAGAACTGTCTTACTACAAAGGAATTTTTAAATGCTCATTATAAATAATCTAGAGAGAAATAATCACTCAGATATTTTGTCCAAATAGCCTCATAAAGTATCCACCCCAGCCCATACAAGCATACGACTTTCTGTGATGAATCTTCCTTACCTACTATTAAGACTTTCTGATGAAGAATTCTTTTAGTCTTCAATTTTTACTGGGTATAATTGGAATAATACGATCTGAAGACTATATTAGCAAAGGACTGGGGACATGATGAGCTACAAACGCAGTGTAAGAGGAGCATTGCTTTGGTTTGGTTTTTTTAAAGCAACATCAAACAAACAAACACAAACACAAAAACAAACCCAGTTCTTGCAAGAGGTGGACAAAGAGCCCTACGCCTTCAGCCACTTGAACATCCTTGTGAAATGGTGAGATGGTCATAGGAAGTACAAGAAAAACAGAAGAACCATAGAGATGGAATGGGAAGGCATACGTCAGGTACCCATCCCAGGTCCTGTCCTCCATGTGAACGAAACACATTTCCTCTCCATTTTTAGAAGCCCAATCACTGTACCTTTTTCATTTTGTTATTTTGAAGAACTGTGAGCATAGAAATAAAAGGCCCAGAGTATATGTGTAAACTGCTAAAGCTGTAGGGTGAATGAAGTAAACTTGAGACCAGGAGTGATGCATTAGATATGATATGATAATAAGCAGTTGTGACAAATGACAAAGCAAGGGGTATTCGGCCAATGTGAGGAACCCTACCCTTGGTGTGTTTCTGTGAAAAATGCACAGAAAAATTCCTTTCTCTATACAAGGCCAAACACTTAAGCAAATGTAAAAAGCCCAAACAACATGAGAGACACTAATTATTCCATGTTGCAGAACCATAACAGTTGATCCTCTGCTCATCTCCTGGCATCTGCAATGCTAATAAATATCATATATATTATTTATATAATAAACATATTATAATTATATATATATCATATATATATAATAAATAATATTAGATCACAGCTAATAAAGGAGCCTTGAAATGCTTAGAGTTACATTTTTGTTTCCAACATAATGCTAATCCTACGCATTTTTACATCTTCATTCCTCTAGGGTAAATTGATGGTGTTGCCTTGTAAGACAGGAGCAGGACATGAATACAGATCTCTGCACTGCATCCTGCCATTTTCGTCTTATGTCTCTATAGTTTTTATTACTAATGGTGCTGGCTCAGCTGGAGGTCAACATGCAGAAGAATGCAAATTGACCCATTCTTATCTCCTTGCACTAAGCTCAATTCTAAGTGGATCAAAGATCTCCATATAAAACCAGACACACTGAAACTAATAGAAGGGAAACTAGGGAAGAACCTTGAACATATGGGCACAGGGGAGAATTTCCTGAACAGAACTCCAATAGCTTATGCTCTAAGATCAAGAATAGACAAATGGGACCTCATTAAATTACAAAGTTTTTGCAAGGCAAAAGACACTGTCAAAAAGACAAAGCGGCAACCAACTAACTGGGAAATGATCTTTACCAACCTTACATCCGACAGAGGGCTAATATCCAATATATACAAAGAACTCAAGAAGTTAAACTCCAGAGAGGCAAGTAACCCTATTAACAAATGGGGTACAGAGCTAAACAAAGAGTTCTCACCTGAAGAATATCTAATGGCTGAGAAGCACCTAAAGAGATGTTCATCATCCTTAGTCATTAGGGAAATGCAAATCAAAACAACCCTGAGATTCCATCTCACACCAGTCAGGATGGCTAAGATCAAAAACACAGGAGACAGCAGTTGTTGGCGAGGATGTGGAGAAAGAGGAACACTCCTCCACTGCTGGTGGGATTGCAAGCTGGTACAACCACTCTGGAAAGCAGTCTGGCGGTTCCTCAGAAAACTGGGCATGACACTCCTGGAGGATCTGGCTATACCACTCCTGGGCATATACCCAGAGGCTATACCTGCATGCAATAAGGACACATGCTCCACTATGTTCATAGCAGCCTTATTTATAATAACCAGAAGCTGGAAAGAACCCAGATGTCCCTCAACGGAGGAATGGATTCAGAAGATGTGGTATATCTACACAATGGAATACTACTCTGCAATTAAAAACAATGAATTCATGAAATTCCTAGGCAAATGGTCAGATCTTGAAAATATCATCCTTAGTGAGGTAACCCAATCACAAAAGAACACACATGGTATGCAGTCACTGATAAGGGGATATTGACCCAGAATCTCGGAATACCCTAGACACAATCCGCATATCAATAGATTTCTAAGAAGATGGAAGGAGAGACCCCTGGTCCTGGAAAGACTGGATGTAGGGGAACGCCAGGACAGAGTAATGAGAGGGGGTTGAATGGAGAAAAGAGGGAGGGAAGGGGGCTTATGGGACTTTCGGGGAGGGAGGAAACGGGAAAGGGGAAATGATTTGGAATGTAAATTAAAAAAATAAAATAAAATAAATAATAATAATAAAAAAAAGACTTTTCTTTCTGGGAATATCAGACCGTCCTCCCAGTATCATTCCTATAACGAGTGCTATCCATTTATGAATCTTTAGAAGGACAGTTGATTATTTTTCTGAGATTAAAAAATAACTAAGAGCTGGCTTCAAGCGTCCACAGTCTTTCAGTAAGATCACCATGAGGAGACATCTTCTGGAGCATTTCATGCCAATCTAGAGCTGTACTAAGAGAAATTTAAAAGTATTTCAGCTATGAAAAGGCATATGATCAACTATTCAAAGAAGTTGGAATTTTCTCATGGTCTGATAAAAATTTAAAAAGTACTCTCATGAAGAGTATTCATTCATGTTCATTGAAGGTCCTATACGAGCCTCCTATGAGCCACTGCTCTGGGATTATAAATGTATTAGAAGCATAGGCAATTTTCAGTCAGCCTAGGGAAGAAGAAAGCGAAGTCATCTACATTTTTAATTATAGAAGACAGAACAAGGCCTGAAAACTAAGAAAGGAAACGGCATCATGGCTGTGCTAATTAGATAAGGAGGCCATTCTCTCCAGATGTGTACTGTTATACCCAACAGTCATCACTGACAAGATGGCGGTTAAGAAGTGGGTTATCAAACACAATAGTGAACCCCAAGAAAGTACCTGACCTATGAAGGTAAATATGTTTAAAGACATTTTTAAAATCTCACGTGAAAAGAGTAAGATAGCCTTTGGTGCTATCTTCTGTAGTCACTGTTTACAAATAGCATCCATGGTGCATTCTAATAAGAACTATAAGGTCTGTAGATTTAGTTTCATCATAAAGAAAAAAATGGCACTTAAGGTCCACAGTAATGTGCACAATCTCTCTGGATAGGAAAGGAGACATGACAAAGAGTACTGAGTGATAAACAGCTGTTATTTATACCATATAGCTCTAAAGCAACAGTTAAAAGGAATAGTTCTTCATAAGCAATATTCCATACATTTATTCATAACCTTTATAAGTGAAAATTCAGAGACACCTTACCATAAGACCATGGCTCATTTCTCCATGCAATTTTCATATCTTAAGCAGGCATTATGAAGTGAAATGCACACACGTGCACATAGGTATACTCATGTATGATGCTCAGTTCAAGAAAAAAAATGTCCCCCAACATGCATTCACCTTGATGTAGAATATTTTGACCTGGGAACAGGATTAATTTTTTGCATTCAAGATTCAGCTTGTTCTCACCAATTCAGATGCATAGTGCCTATCTAAATTTGCTCTCCTGAGTATATAGCAGCTAGTGAAAATGAGCACCATTTTACAGACCCTGGATGTGACCACTGATCTTTATGAAGGACAGCAATCGTCTCATAAAAATAATTAGCTCTAAAACACATTTTAATAAACTAGTCTATCTAAAATATTTCTTTCAATATTTCATATGATTAAGAATGGATTGATCTGGCGGTTCCTCAGAAAACTGGGCATGACACTCCCGGAGGATCCGGCTATACCACTCCTGGGCATATACCCAGAGGCTTTACCTGCATGCAATAAGGACACATGCTCCACTATGTTCATAGCAGCCTTATTTATAATAGCCAGAAGCTGGAAAGAACCCAGATGTCCCTCAACGGAGGAATGGATTCAGAAGATGTGGTATATCTACACAATGGAATACTACTCTGCAATTAAAAACAATGAATTCACGAAATTCCTAGGCAAATGGTCAGATCTTGAAAATATCATCCTTAGTGAGGTAACCCAATCACAAAAGAACACACATGGTATGCAGTCACTGATAAGGGGATATTGACCCAGAATCTCGGAATACCCTAGACACAATCCGCATATCAATAGATTTCTAAGAAGATGGAAGGAGAGACCCCTGGTCCTGGAAAGACTGGATGTAGGGGAACGCCAGGACAGAGTAACGAGAGGGGGTTGAATGGAGAAAAGAGGGAGGGAAGGGGGCTTATGGGACTTTCGGGGAGGGAGGAAACGGGAAAGGGGAAGTGATTTGGAATGTAAATTAAAAAAATAAAATAAAAAAAAAAAGAATGGATTGATCACCATATGTTAACCTTTAGAAATTTGTAGTCTCAATTAGATTCTATGAGCAGTATGATATGAGGCTGAAATGCTCAAAAAAAATGGCAAAATTTTTCACAATTCTAAGAAAACATATACTAACAAAAATGTGTTCTTTTGGTCCTTTATTTACCCTAAAATATATATTTCTTATAAAAGCAAAGCATAATAGTAAAATCTGTTTGGTTTAATGGAGCAATAGCTGTTCTTTTCCCATCTAAGGCTCTTTTTTTAAGGGAGTGAAAATTACAGATTATTTTCAAGTCATGAAATTAAATGATAATGTGAAAGAAAATTCTGGCTGTACTTATCCATTGGAGGATCTCCTTTCTAAGATCAAGAATTAGGTGCCCCAAAGGACCCGTACTGAAAGAGACCCAGTGCAAACAATGTTGTGGTACTTCACGAGAAAAGTCACTGACTGACAGTCATGATAAGCTGTATCTGGTACTGTAGGTAGCCATACATTCTTCATGTGGCCATACATTCTTGAATCCTTTACAATCAATGCCTTCATAGTATATTGCCAATCGTTGATTGTACTTGGGGGGAAAATACACAGTGTCATTCAAATAAAACTAAATGATATTAACAACTTGTCAGTTTGCCATATTTTTTTTTTTTTTTTTTTTTTTAATTTTATTTTATTTTATTTTTTTAATTTACATTCCAAATCACTTCCCCTTTCCCAGCCAGCATCAATCTAAACGGAGAGAAACTTGAAGCAATCCCACTAAAATCAGGGACTAGACAAGGCCATATTTTTTTTAACGAAAGCTACTCATCATAACTTGTCATTGAAATTATCCATGGTGTAATGTGACACTTGAATCACACACACACACACACACACACACACACACACACACACACACACACCTGCCTAAAGATGTGCCGGACTTCCACTGTTGGCTTTGAATTCATCTCTATTTGTTATACCATCCTTATATCTTTACACAGGAAGATATTTTTTAAAAATATAATTTTCTCTCTAACTGCTGCAGCTGCTCCTACTGAACACCCAGTGTTGCCAGAGAAATCACATCTACACATATATGTAAAATCAGGAAAACAAGCTGTTTTATCACCCGATTTAAAATACGCTCAATCAGAGAAAAGAACAACCATTACAAAATCCAACTTGATGAGCAGCTGACGATGAAAACTCACTCAGATGCAGTTAAAGAATCCAGGATGTATTTTATACAGGGATGTTGGGATGAGACAAAGGACACTTCTTGCTCAGATTTTCCAAAACACAGGATCAACAGGTGGGAATCATATGCCTTATATGATCTAAAATAGGCTTGAAAATGTTCTGGAATATCATCCCCAGGTTTTAGTGGTAGAAAAAAGAGAAGGACTTTCTCCTAGTAAAATTTAATTTAAAACATCATACCTTAACAATAAAAGTTCTCCCATAAGTTTTAATGAGAACAATTAATTATCCCATGTCAGAGATAAAATGTATACCAACTATCTTCTTATAGTAAGTGAACCAACATGTCACCTGACTGCAAAGCCAAAATTTGAATATAGACTGACTAAATGACACAGATTCAACCAATCAGCATTAAATCAATATCGCACAGGCAGAGAGAAAGACAAGGCGGAAAGAATGTGAAAACCAGGGAAATGAGCCTTACTCTTGACGGTCGCCGTACGAGTACAGTTGTAAAGGATGGCCAGCTCCCCGAACACCTTTCCAGGACCCATGGTGCACAGCTTCACTCCTTCTTTTGTGACTTCAACCTTCCCATCTGAAAGAAGAAGAGAAGGTGTGTCACCTTAGTTCTCTCCCACGCCATTTCATTAGCTGCAGCTTCATTACAAGCTGAAAAACATAGAGCTTGTTAAAAAACAAAATGCATCAGGGAACCAGTTGGAACAAAGTCTTCCCCAAAGTACGATGCAGGAAATGCAGTAAAATACGCATGTTAAGAATCCCATCTCTTAAATTCTTCACCGATAGATTTGATGTGAGGCTCAAAGAAAAGGCTGGGGAAAGGTAGGGATGAAAACAGAAGCGTAGGAAACTATTCTGTATATAATTTTAGCAGACTACAACGATTCCAATTTTAACTTTTTTTTTTTTAACATCCAAAAGTGAGTAAGTGGGCACGTTTCCTACAGCATGCCTCAGACTTGGAAACTCTCATTTTGAGCAAGGCAGTTATTATAAAGAGAGAAATTGCTCCGACCCTTGGGCGTTATTTAATTGCAGCTTTTGGTATCTGTTTATTTGGAAACATCTTATCTGACCAAGGCAAACGGTTTCTCTGCTTCTCAGCCTGTGAAGTTGACTATCAGTCAGAAAAAAAAAAGGCGGCCACAAAGCACGAGGACTGTTTCTGTTTCTGTTCCACAATGGATGGGAGAATAAAATGCTAAAGAAAAAAAAAGCCAAGGAAATGCTACACACTGGGTACAGGTTGCTGCTCATGAATAAGGACGCCGAGAGCTATTCATGGGGGAAATACTTATTTTAAAAAGTCATAGCTGTGTAACTTAAAATTTCCATCACCCAACACAACTAGGTGAGAAATCAAAAGCGACACACTCTATTTAGAGGTAATCCTCCACTATTGCTGTTTTTCCAATCTATGGAAGAAAAGAAAATCTCTGTTAGTAAAAGAACTAAGTCCTGACCAGATGCTTCCCAGTGTTGTCTTAACATTAGGCCCCATATACCAGCATCAGAACTGTTCTTTTATGTGCCTATTTCTTGTATGTGTGTGTGTGTGTGTGTGTGTGTGTAGGCTGAGAATAAATTCATTCCTGTTTTCTTTAAAACAATAGAGTTTAATCTAAACATGGGTTTAAAATGTCTGAACCATTACATTAACTTCCATACATTTGTTGAGCATTAAAAATGTTTCACCTATGCATCTGTGGGGCACTGTAGAGCAGTAGTTCGCAACCTGTGGGTCTCGACCTCTCCTCAGAGGTCTCATGCTAGATATCCTAGATATGCTTGATGTGTGTACATCAAATATTTACATTACCATTCATAGCACTAGCAAATTTACAGTTATGCCGTAGTAACAGAATAATTTTATGGTTGTGGGGGGTCACCAAAACATGAACTGTATCAAAGGGTCGCAGCATTAGAAAGGTTGAGAACCACCACAGCAGAGCATCTCTTCTTTGGGCCTCCATATTTAAATAGTATCTGTGGACAGGGTAGTATAAAATAATTATAATGACATACAGAATCTATGTACCATATCAGAAACTGCATTACTCCTTATAAGTAAGCTATGAATGAGCAAATCTAATGATTCCAATGGTTTGGAAGTGTTTGCAGTCTCAATGTTGATCAGACATTCCTGAGCTTTCTCATGTTTACTGACCATAGAAAGAGAATGACCTCTTTCAAGCTATATCAAAAATCAGCCCAAGGAGTTTATATATTCAAAAATGATTTCTTTTAGCAATGTCTGTTCCTCTAAAAATTTCACATGACACTGAAGAGTGGTAGTAAAGAAACAATTATGTTGTCTGAAGTCAGACTAGGACCTGAGTTGTCTTATCTCTTAGTTACCAGCACTATGGCATTTGGTAAACATGTTTAAGTTTTCAACATTTTACTTTCTTCATTAGTAAAATCAATAAAGCCAGAATACCTATGTGATTGTTAAATTTAAATGAGATAAGGCAGCTAAAATGCTTAACCTTGCACTAAAAGTCTAATACATATCTGCTCTTACTGCTGATGTGACTTTCATTATGTTTGTTTATCATTTAAGTGGATGTAAGAATTATTTATAATATTCTCCAATTGTCCAATAGCCCATCAGCTACTTCAGTAACTGAAGCCTGTGTAGGAAAATAGGTTTCCTGTTATAAACAGTTTGTTTTTAGATACCTTCAAAGAGGTGTAATGGTAATGAGGAGAAAATATTCTAGCTCAAATCATTGTCAAACGTGAAGAAGAAAACAGGAATCCAAGAAAATCAGTGACACACAGGAAGAATGACAAGTCTTTGGACTTTTCTACATTCATCTTTGTTCAGAGATGACAGACTTGAGTTTGAAGCTCCCAAGGATAAGAAGTAATAACTTTCTGATTGATTATAAAACTGTCAATCTAAAGCTTGTAGTGTTAGTTATAAATATAATTAAAACAGAACAACCAATGCTTAGAGGAAAAATGAGTGAGTGGGTGAGTCTGCTTCTCTGTCTTTGAAGTTGACATTTAACAGTCTCTAGTGGAAAGCAACATCTAAGCAGAATCCAGCTGAACACTGAGAATTACACTATCTCTAGTAATACTTGCCCAATGAAAGACAACAAATAACATTTGGACCAGAGGTTACAAGTAAATCTGTGGACCCATCACACCAGAGCTGATTTACGAAATCTAGATGATTCTTCTTACATGAAGTTGAAAGTACCCATCTACCATCATAATCATCACAGTTGAAGGTAGATCAAGAAAGATCTAGAGCTCAAGGTCATAGCAAGTCATATGGAAAAGTCATATTCTTAGAACATCTGTCTATTTAAATGAAGGGACAACTTCTCTCGTAGGTGATTACAACTTCCAGTTTTAAAATCTCCAGAAATCTCATGTGCTGAACACTGTGAGACTCTAGTGTTTGAAATTTTTGCACAAATTTACTTCTAGTTACAAATTATTTTCCTAATCTTTTTTTTTTTTAGAGAGTCTCACTGTATACCACAGTGGCTTTGTATAGACCAGTCCTAATTCTGTCTCCTGAGTACTGGGATTAAAGGTATGAACCATCACACTCTGCCTTATTATCCTGATCTTATTTGTCTATATTTTTTTACATCTAACTTAACTTCTGTTGAAAAAAAGGTATAAATTATACATGTGCTAATTATTCATTTATATATTAATAACTGGTGCTGCCAACTGATGTTTGTGTTCCATGTTAATTAGAATAGCTAAAATATTCAGTATTATACTTGATAAATACCAGCTTGGATATGAATATGTTTTCCAGGTTAAATACTAGACAATCAGTATGGCCAAAATTATCAAGGAAGTGTAAGTGATCTGATACCATGTGACACTTATTTAAAAATATCTGTTTTTATTTATTTCTTTAGTATTGCTTTTTGTATTTGAGACAGGGTCTCATAAAGCCTTAGAAAATCTCAAACTTGCTATGACCTTGAGCTCTAGATCTTTCTTGATCTACCTTCAGAGTGATGGAATTAAAGGGATGTGTCATCATGTTCCAATCAATTTAAAGCTCTGTTTCTGTTGCTGGTATTATAATTTAGTGAGCAGACATAGTTAAATCAGTAACAAGAAGTGCTCATAGCCTATTGCCCTGAATCATAATTGGATAGCTTACTTTACTCCATTCCTGTTGTGAGGATGAGGATAAGTAACAGAAAGAAGAGACAGGTGAGGGACTCATATGACGGAGATGTACATGGCTTGAAGCACGGCTCTTTAAAAGGCATGGAGAGGTAGCTTAATTTCCAATAGCTCAGAAAAAATGAGTCATTGATGAGGGACGGTTAAGCTTACTTATTAGACTTCATATCAACCTTCAAATAAAATCAGAAGCAACTGTGCATCTGTAGATGCTTTCTTTTCATTTTTCTTTGTATTAATCATTTTACCTGTTACATTTCAAATGAGAGCCACCTTCCCAGCTTCCCCTCCACAACCCCCACCAATCCCATATCCCATGCCCTTTGCCTCTATGAGGGTGCTCCTCCACCCACCTACCCACCCTTTCCTGCCTCACAGCTCTCTAGTATCCCCTTATGCTGGGGCATCAAGCCTCCACAGGACCAAGGGCCTCCCCTCCCATTGATGCCAGATAAGGTCATCCTCTGCTATATATGTAGCTGGAGCCATGGATCCCTCCACCAACTCTTGGTTGGTGGATTAGTCCCTGGGAGCTCTGGGTGGTCAGTTAGTTGATATTGTTCTTCCTGTGGAGTTGTAATCCCCTTCAGCTCCTTTAGTCCTCCCCCTAACTCTTCCATTGGGATTCCTGGGCTCAGTAAGATGGTTGGCTATGAGTGTCTGCATCAGAACCTCTCAGGGGACAGTCATATCAGGCTACTGTCAGCAAATGCTTCTTGATATCAGCAGTAGTGTTAGAATTTGGTGTCTACAGATAGGATAGATCCCTAGGTGGGGTGGTCTCTGGATGACCATCTAAATGCTTTTCAAGAATGGATTGCATATTCACTTAAGAACGCTAAGTACATTGTCTCTCAGTGTCTATGAGTTATCTACTTGAGATATTTTTCTATTTGAGCATATATTTCCTCTGCCAGATCTGAACTCTCACTTGCTTAAAAACTAAGTGTACATGTCCAGGAATTCCTACTTCTATATAATCAGCTTGTTCTAAAGTATTAGGGAATCATCAGACCACTGTGGTCCTTTAGAACAGTTCCTCATGTTGTGGTGACCCTCAACCACAAAATCAGTTTCATTGCTATTTTGTAACTGTTGTTTTGCTACTGTGATGAATTGAAATGTAAATATCTGATATGCAGATGGTCTTAGGTAACCCCTGTGCAAAGGTTGTAAGAGCCCCAGAGGGGTAGTGACCCACAGGCTGGGAACTACTGCCCTAGGGCTACTTATGTACTGATCATTTCTCTTTCTGTTCTACTCAGTGGTCACCTCTGATAGCCTTGAGGGTAGCCTACAATCGATGATTCTGTTGTGGAGGAAAGAGTGGGATGCTTTTGCCTGAGGCATGTTTATCAAATGTAGAATGGTGTATCCTGAAACCTTTACATTACTATGACTTTTTTTTTTTTACTAAATTTGGTGAATTTCAATGAATATAATTTCTATTTCTTTTAAAAACAAAGATAAAATCAATCACCATTTATTTGTAACTATTTTAATTCTTCAATTTTGACTCTTAAATGTTAGATGTCAAGCCAGACATTTTATAAAGAGTAGCAAAAACTAAATTTCAGACTGTTAGTAAACTTCTAGGCTTTTGAAATTATTCCTTCCCTTAGACTAATCCCACTGCTCCGTACAGCCTATCAGAATGTATTTAGGAAACCAGTTAATCCCAGATCTAGTTCATCTTAGCATTCTACTTTGCTCTTTATAGCTTGTTGCTGTTTGATAATGTGATACTCTTCGTTATTTTTACCCTGTTGTCTGGTCATCATATGATATGCATAAAAAATCCCATACAAGTCATTTGGTGTTTTCCAAATTGCAAATGCGATCTGTCCAAGAGACGTGGTGAAAACAGCAGCTGAGAAGAGGTTCACGATTATTTATGGCCTCATTTTGCTATTTTTTTCACACTCCTGCCACTGTCATGAATAATTGACAGCTGTATCACAGGACACTGAATACTTTTTAAAATCCTACTTCAGGTGCCACATGCCTATTTGTAATCTGGAATGCACTGTGTCATATATCCTAAGCCTGACACTTTTAGCTGCAATCAATTTGCTTCTGCTTTTGGCACTCTTCTATGTGCATGACCCTGGGGAGATTCGAAGTGTGAAGAGGCATATTAGAAAGCACCTATATATTTCTCTGTGTTTCATAAGAATCATGAGTTTCAAGAAATAAAGGGCGAAACTGAATTTATAAAGAGATGCCAAATCCCCTGGTTTCATTTATCCTGATTTTTCTTTTTCCTAACCCAGGGTTCTGAGCCATAGGGATTCTCATGATAAGTAGAATTAGCTTTGGGATTTATTACTGGCAGGCAGAAAGAATGGCTGGTAACAGCCTGATTGTGAACACTGTTCTCAGCTCCAGCAATCTTGGTTGGCACATTGAAGACAGTTTGTTTGGCCATTAAAAGCAAACAGGTATTATATCAAAGTTTCCATTTAGACAATACCTCTAGTCTCATTCCTTCCCAAGCACTCTGAGTATGTGCTCATGATTTTGTAAGTGAAAGGCCTAATGCGATTTGTTCTCTCATAAGGATTTCTATCGTTCCTAGATTCAGCAGTCCTTTCAGTGTTCTGGTGATTGAACTGTGTTGCCACCAGCATAGAAACACTTTCCTCTGGGAGACAAGTTCATCTCTGGGTCTTCTTCGATCTCAACCAATTAAAGATTCTATCAGACTTGACTTGTGGGGTCATTTTAGATCAGAGGCTGTGTCACTTGGAGAAGAATGCAGAGTGACAAGGCAGGGATAGGGCTAAGTAGAGGGAGAAGCTTCCTCTCCCTTCTGTCTACTTCCCAGGAACTGAATGCAGACTTAGATATATTGCTTCTCCTCCATACCTGCCATTCACTTAATCCCTGGTGAGTTGAGACAAAAAAAAAAAAGACAGCTTGTCTATAAGAAGCAAGTTTGTTATGAATGAAAGAATGACGGGATATGAGAACCTATCGAGCATCTGTTCAAGATTGCTTTCCCATCTGAAATGGATATGGTTTCCCTGGGTCTCAACTCCTGCTCCTGAAATACATTGAAGGAAAAGAAAATAGACATCTATTACAGATGAGTCAGTCATGTGCCTGATTGTAGGCTAGGACTGGAATGTTCTTCCCAAGGATCAATATTATGCTTTTCTACATATTATGCTTTGAGATCCTAGCAAAGTACACAGAGAACTCAAGATAAATATTTATGACTTTTAACTTCTAGTTATGAGGAAAACTAAAGACAGGCCAGAGCAAAGACATGCACACGTAAGAAAGCAAGGGGGAAATAGATTATTCACTCCTGAAACAAGTGAGAGTTGAAAATTTAACTTATTGAGTAGTCAGCTTATTGAACCAAATTCCAGCACTGGATGATACAGCCTTGCACTATAGTTTCTATACTAGGGCAACATTGTTTTTATAGTATGTGATCACCTTCTGTTGGTCTACAATGAACAGAAGCCTGGGGAGATGGGTTTGGAAGTAAAGATGCTTGCAGAACAAGCATAAAGACCCGAGTTAGAGACTGAATACCCTTGTAAAAGCAGAGCATGGTGACACATGTCTATCATCCCAACAGTGGGAGGCAGAGAAAGGAGGAACATGAGGCTTTCTTGGCAAGCCAGTCTAATCTTATTGGTGAGCTCTAGATTCACTAAGGACTTTGTCTCAAAAAATGGGAGTGAAGAGAGATAAAGGAAGAAAATCAGCATGGACCTGGCTTCCACAAATGCACACACAAGTACATGAATGTGCACACCCGTATATAACACACACACACACACACACATACACACACACATGAAAAATGGGAGAAAAATGAACAACTATGTCTATAGTTCTCTATAGACAGAAAATGGGCAATACCACGACTGTCAGATTTTGAGACAGTCATATGACATTCATTTATTTTACATTTTAATTTACCTTAGGAGAGTTTATGATGCAATGCAATTTTTCCAGTTGGAGAAGGGGGTAGTTTTACTTCTTAAGGAACATATGTCCAAGACTGGAGGCAGTTTGAGTTGTCAACACTTGGATGATATCCTGCACAGATTCCAAAGATGGTCTTGGGAGTTCTATAATGCACAGGACAGCATCCTGCCAAAGAATTACTCAGCCCAAAATGTCAATGGTGCTGAAACCCACGAATGAAAACAATCCTCTACAATTGATGGGTATTAGTCATTGAGCCCCACTGTAACCACGCTTATGCACAAGCCTTAGGACTGGTGTTTAATCATATGATTATATAGTCCAGAAGAGGACAAACACCTGAAAATGCCAACCACTCTCTCCACTTACTGAAAGCCATTACTGTACTATAACTTTCACAATGCTAAAATACACTTCCTACCATAAGAGTTTATATTTGACAACTTATAATAGGTGATATATGTATTTTCTCCTGTAGCAGAAAATTTCCCCTAACTGATTAAATAATAAAGACAACAAGAAGCCAATGAATGGGTGAGGAGGAGGTGGGCTTCCAGGTCTGAGACAGGAAGAGGGAAGGCAGGAGTGGGCACTTCTTTTTTGACAGAGAGGCGGGAGCATAACAGAGAAGATGTAGACCTGGGACTGATAGTCCTTGTGGTGGAACCCAGCAGGATCCATGGAAGATTTCTAACATAAAATAGTTGGTTAGGATAACAGATTCTGCACCCTGCGATTGTGTTATCTGTTGATTCTAAACTAAGATTGTCTGGTGTTTTTCATTTCACAGCAATTCAACTGAGCTCCAGGGAAAGGTAACCGAGGTGGATTTGTGAGAGTGTGTCCCCAGCTAGCCATGGAGCTGGGGAGTAGCCAGCAATAGGATGAATTGATTTCTAATTATTACATACAACATTTCCCCTTTACAGGAAACTGGGATTCTCCAGAAAACATAACATATATATCCACATTTGCATTTTTAAGGGAGCAGAGCAAAATAACATGAGTAACCAAATATCTGAAAATGCTTTGAACATCTGTGAAAACACTAAAGGCACAGGCTGCAAACATCTTTTCTCAAAGCAAATAGGTTGCTGGGCTGATAATGAGAGGACTTGCTTGGAAAGCCTCTACAGATTATATATATAATTTAGTACCACTGAAAGCATAATAAGATCAAGATAATTTTAAAGAGTTATTCTGATTATTTTACTTGTGTGTATGCATGTGTATATACCACGTGTGCTGGTTCCAGCAGAGGACACAAGAGGGCACTGTATCGCTTGGGCCTGGAGCTTTAGGCATTTATGACCGTGAGATGTGAGTGCTAGTCATAGCAGCCTTATTTATAATAGCCAGAAACTGGAAAGAACCCAGATGTCCCTCAACAGAGGAATGAATTCAGAAGGTGTGGTATATTTACACAATGGAACACTACTCTGCAATTAAAAACAATGAATTCACGAAATTCTTAGGCAAATGGTCAGAACTGGAAAATATCATCCTTAGTGAGGTAACCCAATCACAAAAGAACACACATGGTATGCAGTCACTGATAAGGGGATATTAACCCAGAATCTCGGAATACCCTAGACACAATTCGCATATCAATAGATTTCCAAGAAGATGGAAGGAGAGACCCCTGGTCCTGGAAAGACTGGATGTAGGGGAATGCCAGAACAGAGAAGAGAGAGGGGGTTGAATGGGGAACAGGGGGAGGGAAGAGGGTTTATGGGATTTTTAGGGAGGGAGGAAATGGGAAAGGGGAAATCATTCAGAATGTGAATAAAAAAATATAGAAAAAAAATCTAACCCAGGTCATCTGAAGGAGCAGCAAGTGTTCTTAGCTGCTGATTCATCTTTCCTACCCCAACAATGGTAGTTTTAGAATGTCTGTAGTAAGAAAAACCGAAGGAAAAAAGAAAACAGCCTAACACCTATTTAGTTGCCAAAAAAAACTAGAGAATGAAACCAGGCAGAGTTTCGCCAACGGATGAATGGTTTACCAAAATGCAGAATTTTATTCAGCCATAGTAAAGTGATAACTCTGTATTAATGCTTGTTATATTACTTATGATCTCGGAAAAATAGTGAAAAAAGAGACTCACAAAATATGTATTGCATTATCTCATTGATGGAAAATGTTTAGAGTATCCAACTCTACCGTAGAGAGACAGAAAGATTCAGGTGCCAAAGGTCTTGGAGAGATGGTAAGACTGAAGGTTCTTTTGAGATAATGAAAATGTTCTAAATTAGGCTATGGTGATGAGAAAACAGATTTGTAAATATTCTAAGAATTATCGAATTGAATATTTTAAAGAGGCAGATGGTATGGTGAATTGTCTCAATGAAGCTGTTAACAATGATTACTGAATACAGGCACATAGTGATTGCTCAATGATAAGATTAGTGCCCAACTCATAAATTTCCTCATGAGAATTTATGAGTCCAACATGATTTTGCTTCTCACACTTCCTCAATAACTTCTCTGCTGCATCAAGACTTTCAACAACTCTAGTTCATTTCCCACATATGAACTTCTACCCTCTCCCCACTTTCCTTTGTGCAAAAGAACACCCCAATAACCTTGAACTAAGCCATGCATCTGATGGCGAGTAGATTCTATTCATGTGATAACATTCATTTCTAAACTGAAACACTGCCTTAAGCCTCTTCCAACAGCAATGGATACAGTTTCTTCCCCGGTTTCTTGGAAAGAACAAGATTCACTCATTAAATATTATTCTGCTATAAAATCCCATGCTGGGAAGTTTAAAATGTTCTCTGGAGTCAAATGCTAATTGCAAGCAAAGATCGTCTAGTCTTCCCATGAACTAGAATCTTTTCTAAATGAGCCTGAATCTGAATCCTTGTCATCCTCTCACCGAGACTTCACAGCCTGGCTCAAAGGCTCTTAGCTTGAAATAATTCATGGATCTGTGAACACGGATATGAAAAAGGAAAGGACAGTTGTATTAATCTTTAACCAAAATGTAGCATTTCATAGTAACAAATCACACCAGCTTAACACAACCTGTGATGCCACCAATAGAAATGTTTTCTTACTATATGACGATTATTTCAGACATCTTTGCACTCTATAAAAATGCTGTTATTATTATTATTACATTATTATATACCTTTACTTAATGCATATAATAAAAATAAACCTCAATTAGTGAATCACAATTAAAAAAATATTTTTGTTACTGATTTCCAAATGAATTGGTTTCCTTTATTTTCTAAAATACTTTATTTTATGCATTTGGAAATATTTTGATATTAGATCCATAGGTTTCAGGTTTTCAACAATTCCCTTGGCAAAATAAAGATGAAAAACTCTCAGTTAATGGAATTAACCTCTAATGTTCACGTTACATTTCATCCTAAATGCTTAACTTACCCTCTATCAGTGAATACATTCTTCTCTTAAATGTGTGTGGTGGGTTTGTCACTGTATAGAACCATCATTTAAAACACACACACACACACACACACACACACACACACACACTCACACTCACACACAGCATCCCCATTCCATTCATTGGCTGCCACCTTTCTTCTATATACTGTCACTAGTCAACTTCCTGAAGGCACCATGAGTTGCCAGGGAGGACCACCCTTGCTAAGGAACTCTTTAACTGAGTTGGAAGAGTTGTATAGCTACAATTATGTATTGGTTCCTGCTGTCTTTAGGTTCTTTATATACATATTCTATCGTACTTCTTTCTATTATTGAACTGAAATTTATTTAGAAAAATAATTTCTTTAGACTCTCATTGACATGACTCAGAATTTGTTTGAGAAAGCAGAATTCCCAAAACTTGAGTTTTTCTAGTTGGGGGAATTATTTGTAAGAGTTAGACATCACAGATTTTACCTCATTATAACAAAAAATATTATGAGTACTTCTCTCCTCAGAGGGAATGTTTTGCTGCATTAGCACAGTGTAGCAAGAAAGAAAGTCGATCTTACAAAATGGACACACTGCTTATGAAAAGGAAAGCATAAATTAGATATGCTGCTTAAATGAAAATCATGAAAATATTAAAATTCAGCTTAGGTTTGGAAAAATTTGCCTCCATACATTTGTGTGAATAACTTTTGTATTCTATTACTAATGAATGAAGTAGAAATAGATTTTAATGAAATAACCTGGGTTTAAACTATTCAAAAGAGTGCACACTTCTTGAACAACAATGGATTTAAGCAACTAATTTCTGCAGAAACATATTATTCTAATGACTTAGAACTATCCATGAATAATTTGTTCCTATCTAAAAATGACCTAAATAATTAATCTCTTGACTAAATCACCTTTTAGCAGAATTGATGCTTAGATATTTGTCTTAGTTCTTACAGATTTTTGTTCATTGAGTGACTCATGTCCAGAAGTTAAGGGTTTATCATCTGAGGGGCTGGTTTTCCATCTCTAAACTCTCTGCTATTATAGCATCAGAGAAGCAAATGTATGAAAGGAATTTATACTTTGCCTCTAGATAAGGTAATGACTATGAACAGATGAAAGGTAAGACTTACTACACCTGAAGTTATAAAGATAATGAAATAGGCATTACAGTGATGCTTCCATTCAGTAGTTTTTAGGTGAAATATTAGGGTGAAATATACATAAATGGTATTATAAGAAAGCTCTGATTTCTAATACATTAAAACTCATAAAATAAAATAATACCATATAGGGTTGTTAGAACAGTAGAGTTTTAATTTGCATTTAAATATTAAGCAAGCACGTTCCCTTGTATATCATCAAAATGTGTACAATATTACTGGCCTTGGGCTGTTAGATTTAAAGTCCCATCAGACTTTAAGGTCTCTGAGGGAAAGGTGTAAAGTCATGAAAGATGTCAGTGGGCAGCAGAATCTTCCAGGATTAACAGATGAAAGTAAAGTTGTTCAGGGAGAGCAAGACAAAAGAGCTTTGCATCAGCTCCCCACGTTTCCCACATATTTATTCATTATGTGGTATGGTGAAATTAGAAGAGTCTTATGCTTGATATGAGATCGATAATAGCATAATAATACTTAACCCATTGTGAACAGCACAAATATATGGCAATAAGCAAAATCCCAGCTGCTAAAAGGATCCAGTTTTCATTAGTAGAAACTTAAAACAAGTCCTGGGAAATATTGTACCAAAAAGAGTATTTTAACTTATTAGGTTATGTGGTTTAATTAGCCTGGATTATTATCTAGTAATAAAGATTCCTATTAGCGATTCTATTTTAGCCTTTGGTTTTTTGGATGTTTTCTGGAATCTGTTCCACATGTGCTACTTTTTTTGTAACATCAGAATCTAGTAAAATATTGTTATAAATCCCTTATTACTTTCACATGAATGTAAGCAGTAAGGTTCAACAGTGGGTTGTCCATGTTGAGGCACACAGCATGACAAGTTGCAGAGTAACCAGTCCAGAAGCCTGCAGCATAACATTTACATAGGCGAGTTAAACTTATAATAACCCCATGGTATCTGTCCACATCTCCCCAGGATTCCTATTTTCTTAAATTACGCTGTTGACACGCACCAGTCAAAGGCAGTTTTTTCAGCACATAAAGAACATAACAGCATAGGGACAAAGCTCTTTTTTTCATCTCATTGTTTTCTTTCTTTCTTTCTTTCTTTCTTTCTTTCTTTCTTTCTTTCTTTCTTTCTTTCTTTCTTCCTTCCTTCCTTCCTTTTGTTCTTTCTTTTTCTTTTTCTTCCTTTTTTTTTTTGGCCACTGAGAAACTAACTACTGCAGAGTAAGTATCAATAAATCTATCGGATAAATGAGTATGGATTGATGTCTCTAGCTCCCCAAGTAAGAATTCATTCACAGTGCTAAGAAAAAGCATTTGCAGTCCTAAGAGTGGAAAAGGTTGAATTTGAAAGACTCTGGGATGAATTACAGAAGAAGTCCACTTACAAGGCTGAGGAGGTGGTTCAGTGTGTAGAGCACTTGCCCCATAAGCAGGGGGTTTGCATTTGGATCCCAGCCCCAGTATACACACAGACACAATGCTGGTATTCCCTATGGTGGGCTGGAAGGCGGTGAGAAGAGAAATCCCAGAAGATCCTGGGCTAGCTGACATAGGCAACACTGAACAACAACCTGCCTCAAACACATGAGGAGAAAACCACTTCCTTAGTTTTACCTCATACCCTCCCCCACAGCCGTGTTCAAATCCACTTATAGAAAAAAATACCTGTTAGCCAAGAAACAAAGGGACAAAAGCAGTTATTTTTTTTCCAAATGAGTTAGTGAAGTCTCACTTTAAGCTTGCACGTCGAGCTTCCCAGTAACCAATGAAATTTGGCAAATTGGTTGTTTCTCCTTCATTTGGTGTATCTCAAAGAGTGAGAATCACATCTGGTAAACAGATTTCTGAGCTTGAGTGGTTGGAAACTTCAAAATTATCATAATTGTGCAGGTGAGGGACTGTCAATAACAGACTTTACCCATGCAGACGTATGAATGCTCTGTTATAAGTCACTAAATATCCACCTTTACTGAACTACTTAAGTGAGAAAAAGTTGCAGAATACCATTAAATTGAAAGAAAACCCAGAGTACTTCAATCATCCAACATTCACCATTGGACTTTCCTTCTTAGGGGCAGGTGCAATCTTGCCAAATGTGGATCTCCAGTTGCAAGTCTCTGGCACAAAAGTGAGAGATAAATGTTTGCTGATGAATGTTTGAATGGGGGTTTGAGGTTAATGGGAAGACATTTCTTCAGAGAGATGAGTAATTTTTTAAAGCGAATGTTTCAGTGTGGAAAAAGAGTTACAAGGCTATTTTTAACTGGCTCATTCAGTTAGCAGAGCAGGCAGTTATAGATGGTGAATTATATGTCCAGTCACACAAAACATTTTAAGACCTATGAGTCTTCCCCAAACATAATGTTATAAAATGTCCTTTTGCTAAAAATACTGGAATCAAGTAATTATCTGCTTTTGAATTTTAATGAATAGGCCATCTGTTCTTTCAAATTGGAAAAATGAAATTTTTCTACAAATTAACTACTTGATGAGATATCCCTTGTGACAAAATCTGCTTTTGCTGTTTCTACCATAGTTAACTTAAAGGCAACACATAACATATTATAGCATGCACTGATTGTGTTTGGAAGATGTTTTCCTCAATTGTGTTATAATTATGGTATCCATTCTTCTGACAGACTGTACTTATAATTATCAATGTCTCATTTTTATTAGCATAATCACCAGAAACAGTATTAAAATGAAGCATTGGGAAGAAAACCCTGCCTGGTTCATTTGTGATGAGTGTGACAGATTTGAACTATGAACATACTGTTCCATGGATTACCATAATACCGTGAGTGACAATTGCTTCCAATGTCTTTATTGCATAGTGTGTCTAAAGAACACTTAAAAAAAAAAACCTTTCTGTTGTGCTCTTTGCTATGGGAGCTAGTTAATACATGTAGCTATTTAAATATAAATTAATAAAAAATATAATGTGAAACCACCTTCCATTAATAATAATCAAGTGCTTCAATGCTCCATGTGGCTAGTAGCTACTGCATTGAACATTATAGAAATTTTCAATCCTTTCAGAGAGCTCGGGTGACTGTCACTGTAGAATTTTTGGTAGTTTCCGTCATGATTCGAATGTTGTTCATCCACTGAAAGGTCTTACTATGATCCTGGAAGGTGGTGAACTTTTAACATGTGAAGCTTACTGGACATTATGGGCATACCTTCAGCTGGGTCTATAGGACCAGCATATGTGCTTTCAAAGTCACGGTATGGCGCAGACAAAAAGCCCTGTTCAGAGCTGGGATGAAGGAAGCCAGTGTTGCACAGTTGACCATCCAAAACAGTGGACATATATGTTGCGTGTAACTTTAAAAACACTCTAGCTCTTTCTTGAGAGCTTTGCCTGAGCTCCCTCAAGTTCTCATGGCTACCTCCACCAAGCCACCAACAACTGCTGTGACTGTGCCCTTTCTCCTGCTCACCTTAGTCGCCTCGGATGGAAAACACTAGACAGCCTTAGTAATTTAAAACTAGCCTGATAACTCAGTGGCTGGGTGAATAATATCCTGCCCCATCCTCCTTAGCCTTCACCGCAGGCGGAGGCTACAAACTGCAGGTGCCCTGAGACCTACATGTATGCTGTTTCCTCTGCTCCACCGCCTGCTCTGACTTTTCCCCCTTGTCCCTTGTCCCTTCTTGTCCTCCTGGGACAAGTTCCACCTTTTTGTCCTTTGCCCAGCGATTGGCTTCTGCCTCCTTTATTGACACAATCAAGAACCAATTAAGGAATCAATACCTCCCCCTACACACACACACACACATTCTTTCAAAAGTCAGACTTTCATGAGAAATTCATTGCCAGAATCTAAAACGGACCAATTCACCCCAGCATAGTAGCAGCATCCCTTGCCTTCAGCAGCTCCATTTCCGCTCTCCTTTGGTTTGGTTCCCAGATGATCTAGGTCTGCTGCTACCCAGTTCATCAAAACGCCATCTCCCTTTCTGTCATAGTTGACTGATCCCTTATATCTTTCATCTTTTTAAAATTATTTAGAAGGAGAAAGACAAAGTGTGCCTTTATGAAGTACAGACAAAAACAAAACAAAACAAAACAAGACAAAAAACGAGTAGTACTTTATCCACAGTGCATGGTAGCTATGTGATTTCATCAGCTGAGGCTTTTGGCCTAATTAAAAATGAAAATACTGTTAAAATCTGAAATTGCATCTGACATCAAAGTGTTCCCATGCTATTTCAAGTGCAGAGAGTGCTCATGATACTGCCTCTGAGACCTGGCTTGCTCCATTTTGTCTTCTTATCCAAAGATCAAAGCAGAGCCTCAACTATGTGTTCCAAGCGAAGGTGGAAGAAATAACCTCCCTTGCGCACCTTTCTCTGCACACTTGTGTCACATGGGATTCTGCGCAGGATACTGAGCTGGCAAGGAATATGATGCCACAGTCAGCACTGTCTTCAAATTCTGCCCTTGGTTTTTGGTTTTGACTTCCATTCTCTTGCACAACCCTCTCGACACCCCCACAACACCCAACATGGTGAGTCCCACGCAGCCTACAGGTTCATTCTGTGGCAGGTTTTTCTTTCCAGAGTCTATAATACTCAAAACCCCTCACTATCCGAGGCATCTTTAAGGCAATTTCTCATACTTATTATTTCTAGCTATCACAATATACAACTAGTGTAAGAACTAACCCCTCCACTGCCTGTAATTTTTTCCCAGAACTTTTCCCACTTCTCCTCTTTTTGTAAAGATAATTTTTTTCTCCAAAACCACATTGTCACCCACTAAGAAAAGAGGTATTTCTAGTAAGCACTGCATGTACTGGGTCTAGTGTAGGATCAAATTGGAGTCATATCTTTGCAACAGATGAGTACATTTTATTAATTTATAGATTAATTTATAAAATTTAAATTAATAATTTAATTTAATAAGAATGTATTTATACCCATACTGTGCAGTTTTTATCACTATTGCTCCATAGTACAGCTTGAGGTCAGGGATGGTGATTCCCTCAGAAATTCTCTTATTGTTGAGAATAGTTTTTGATATACTGGGATTTTTGTTATTCCATATAAATTTGAGAATTGCTCTTTCTATCTCTGTGAAGAATTGAGTTGAAATTTTGATGGGGATTGCATTGAATCTGTAGATTGCTTTTGGTAAGATGGCCATTTTTACTATATTAATCCTGCTGACCCATGAGCATGGGAGATATTTCCATTTTCTGAGATCTTCTTCAATTTCCTTCTTCAGAGACTTAAAGTTCTTGTCATACAGATCTTTCATTTGTTTGGTTAGAGTCACACCAGGGTATTTTATATTATTTGCGGCTATTAGCTCCCAGGGACTAAACCACCATCCAAAGAACACACATGGAGGGACCCATGGCTCTAGCTACATATGTAGCAGAGGATGGCCTTATCTGGTATCAATGGGAGGGGAGGCCCTTGGTTATGTGGAATCTTAATGCACCAACATAATAGAATGCTAGAGCTGTGAGACAGGAATTGGGGTGGGAAGGTGGGGGAGCACCTTCATAGAGGCAAAGGGGAGGGGGATGGGATGGAGGGTTTGTGGAGGGGAAATCTGGAAGGGGAACAACATTCAAACTGTAAATAAATAAAATAACCAATAAAAAAGAAAAAATAGAATGTATTTCTAATTTAGAGATTAATTTATTTATAATTTATCAATTAATTTATAGGGTAATTGTTTTGCTGTTGGAACAATAATACTTTAAAATGTGTCAGGATTACCAATTGTACTTTTGGCAGACTTCACAGTGTTTTCAGTATGGATGTTTAGGACCAGGCTTGGATTAAGTAGATTAAGATATCTAGTGAACGAGAGCATCATTCTTGTACATCCTAAATTTCTACTTGCTTACAAGCTTGGCCTTGAAGATCACCTAGAACACATACAGTATCCCATAAGAGCAGACTAGGCTCTCAAACTAAATAACAAAGCTACATTTCGGCTGTTGGGAATGGAGACAAGGAGAAAGTCTTTAGTCTCAAGTCTTAGAGAAATCCTGTCTTGGTAGTAATCAACTGCCATGTGATTGGACTTAAAAAGACCTGCTCCACAGTAGGGAATTCATGCCTGGTACCGTAAACCTTGCCAAATGTCTATTGCTAATGAGGTCATGTATCTTAGTGGAAAGTCTACAACTGCCACTTTCCTAAACCAGTTTAATTCCTAAGCACATTTCAAGTACTTATTCATGTATATGCAGATAAGTGTAGCTCCCACTCCTTATCAAAGAAGTTTCTGTTTGTAGCAGAGACCATTATGGAAAAGCCACAACTTGTTAAAACATGAGGAGCAACTGATGATCATGGGGTGCTCAACCCCAATTGATATTCTACAATGCAACCCCTAGACCTAAGGTTTGGGGAACACTGGGAAAATGGGAGAGGAGATTGTGAGAGAGAGAGGACCAGGAAGATTGCTTTCATATTGTGACTTCTAAGCATGAAAGGGAATCCATATCTATGAAGTCTCAACAGTGTGGCTACTAAACAAGACCTCAATAATGATGGCACCAGTTGACAAGTCAATGTGGATGGAGGAAATCTCACTGAGTTCAACTGCTAGAGGAATGAAGAACAACAGAGAATTAATGACGGCTAAAGGAGAATTATCCTTTCCAGGGATGAGCCTCTGAGTTAGTTATCAATGTCAAGTGGTCAGTCCTAAAACCATGTACTTCTGAGCAGCAGTAAACGGACTTGGCAGGTTGTTTTATATATTTAATTTTTTGTGTATTTGTGTATGTGTGCATAATGATAATTTGTTTATACATGTATGCATATGTGCATAACAATAATTTGTTTATGCATGTATGTATGTGTGCAGAATAATAATGATTAAGGAAAAAGAGGCCACAAATTTGAGAGGAATAGGGAGCATATGGGAGGGATTAGAGGGAAGAAATGGATATAATTATTTTTAAATCGTAAGGTAAAATATTAAAAATGCAAAAATAAAAGTGGTCAGATTTTTCTGGAAGGACTTGAAAAACTGTGAAGGGCCAGAGAGTAGAAGTTTTGGTGTTTATGGGCTACACGGTTGCTATGTTTCTATAGAAATCTGCTGCTGTAATATGAAAATAGCCACAAATAACATGTAAACACCTGAGCACAGATACATGGTAAGAAAACTTTATTTACAGAACCAGTTCTGCAGACCATATTTAATGAACTTCAGCATTAAAGAATTTGTCAAGGAATTTCTCTAGAAGGATTGTGCTGGAGTACATTGTACAAATATGCCATAGCAACGCTTCCCATCCCTTGTGTACTTAATATCACCTTACCATTTTCCTATCAAGAGGTGATTTGTATTTCACAGTCTCCTTTGATGTACTCTAGAGGTTTTTTTTGACTGACAGTATATGGTGAAAGTGGCAGTTTCGTATCAGATAAGTCTATTCACAGCTGCCCTCTAACTAATACCACAGGACAGGTCCCCTACAAGAAACACCTGAACACAGGCAACCCACAGGACAGGAGGGGCTAAAAGCTATTGTAAGCCACCATGTGATTTGTGTGATAACGTGCATTTAAAACTTTGGTATCATTTAAGTACTGGTGCTACTTTCTCTGCTGATGTCAATGTTTTTAATTATATAGATAGTTACCACTAAATAGAAGGGTAGAGGGCTTTCATTGCCCTAAATTAAAGAAATGAATTTTCCTTAAATTCATAGATTAGCCTTATTTATTTTAAGCCACATATCTAGGTCACCTATAAGTACAATGACTATATTAAGCAAATCCATTTGAAAAGCATTTTAAGCTCTTCCTTCAGACTAATCACTATCATGAATAAATTCAGTCACTTTTGTATTGGACAAGTAAAAAAGGGCTGAACACATGGCATTTCCATTGTCGCCATATCTTCTCCTACCAGTGATTATGGGAAGAGTGTAGAGTCACTAAAAGCCCATTATGGTTCTAATTTTGAAATGGATCTGCCATCAAAATTAGTGAAATGATTAAATTATATTAACTCTAAGCATTCATGTTTCTTTGAGATGATGGAACCTACTGTTTGATAACCAGGACTAAAAATACACAATGTTTCAAAATTGGCAAATTTATACAGTGAAATCACAGAACCTGAGAATTTAAACTTAAACACTGACTTTGTATGCAGAGGATGCCCCAGGACTGACAGGTTCACTCACTTGTAGTGACTGCCACATAATCATCACACCAGAGGAGTGATCAGATCAGTGTCCATTTGTACAGTAATCAATTCAGATAAATGACCAAGCAAGTGTCCATTTGTATAGTAATCAACCCAGATGAATGACCAAACAAGTGTCCATTTATACAGTAATCAACCCAGATGAATGATCATGCCATTGTCTATTCACAAAATAATTAAGTCACATGAGTAACCACATGAGTAACCAGTAATCAACCCAGATGAATGACCAGACTAGTATTTATTTGTACAGTAGCAAATAGCTACTGTGAGGAGCTGTTCTTGCACAAACCTGTCCAGAAACCTAAACAAGAACAAAAGTCTTAAGAATCAACTCTATTCAACTCAGATGAATGATCAGAGCAGTGTCCATTTACACAGTAAACAACATATATGAGTAACCAAACCAGTGTCTATTTACAGTCAGCCCAGATGAATGACCAGACTAGCATCTACTTGCACAGTAATCAACCCAGATGAATGACCAGGCCAGTGTCCATTCACACAGCAATAAACACAGATGCCTGACTAGACCAGCATCCATTTGCACCGTAACCAACCAGGATGAGTGTCCAACCGGTGTCCATTTGCACAGCAAACAATTCAAATGAACGAACACTTTACTTTTTTCTGGTGAAAATAATGAACATTTTTCTCAGGTTTTAACTATAAATAACTCTAGATAAGTTCAGCTGGGAAGATTATCAATGTTACAGAAGTAAAGTCTAATGTGCTCCTATGAATTCAGTGAAAGACAGATGCTAAAATCCAAAAGGCTCTTGCCCGAAGGCAAGAATCAGGATTCTGAATACCTAGTGCTAGAATGGAGAGAATATGGAGGCAATTATAAGTCTTGTCTAAAGAGAACGAGGGGAAGAAAAGAGCACAGAGGAGCCATTCCCTGTATCTCAGCATCATATTTTAAACGTATGGAGAACCCTGAACAAGGACCAACGTCTTAAGAATCAACTTCATTTAATGGATAAGAAAAAATCAGGTCACAGAAGTTCAGTAGCTTTAGGAAAAACAAACATTCTAGGGTTGAATGCAAACTAGACGTGAAGCCCTGTGTCTCCACTTCTATTGGGCTCCTTGTCACTCTAGTACTGTTCCTTTGGAAGGACAGGCTGGTAAGATGGCTTGGCAGCTAACGCAATTGCCACTAAGCATGACAAGTTGAGTTTGATACCTGCAATCCACATAGTGTGTGTATATGTATAATGTGTGTGTGTACGTATATATGTATATGTGTATGTGTCTATATATGTATATATGTACATATGTACACACATTTTTTAAAAAAAACTAAATAAAAGAAAGCAATGTTGTCTTTATAATTGCCCCTTGTTTTTCTCTTTAAACTTTAACAAATTTTAATATCTCAAAGTCATGTTTATTATCCTCATGTTCTTCCTAATTTTATATGATCCACTGCTTTTTTATAGGTTTCTTCAGAATTGAAGTGCACCAGGAGAATCTTGTACCTGGGGTCAACCTTCTAAATTGTTTCAGGGGCTCTTTTGCAATTTCCTTCAGAATCCTCTACCTTTCTCAGAGAGGTATCTGCAGAATAATGACATAGGCAAAGAGATGCAGCTGCATTAGAATAACAAGCAGGAAGGTCCCACCCTTGTGCCAGTGCTGAAATGACAGAATCCATAACCGCTGTAAACTAGTCCATCCACAACAATCACAAACTAGTCCACTGTTGAAAGTAGAGGCTGGGTGTATAGAGCAGCACTCCATTTGGCTCCATTTCCATCCAAATGTGTCGTACTGCATATGCTAGAACTGAAGTAGCTCTGAATCTCTATTGACTCATCTAATTTCTTGAAATACTTCTCTACCTTACTCCCAATCTCCACATTTCTTATGGCAGAATACTTATGATTCTTACTTCACATTCTCCAAGCTGAGAATTGTAAATTTCCAATGACATATTGTTTGTCCTTCATTCAGATTTCTTTTTTTACTAATCATACTATCTGGTGATACAATTCAGGATCAATGATAGACTATCACACTCAGTGTCAAAAGAATTTAATTTTCATCCTGACTCCGGAAGTAAGGTGCTGACTGCAAGTCTTTGGCTTTCCCCAGTTTCAGCATTCTTTGGAAAAAAGTGATCCTGGAAAGTTTCAAGTTAAACTCTGTGATGACATGAACCTTAAATATTTACTTAAAAAGAAAACAAAAATTCCTGAGGGTGTTAAATCTAATTGTCAAGATTTTATCTTTAAAGAAACAAAGATTCTCCAAAACTAAACCAAGATATTCGGCTAAATTTGTGGGGTCACGAAGGCTGGTAACAACTTGCTCTCTACACAGACTCATTCTTCCACCCAGGTCCTTTATCGGTCCATTTAGATAAATGTGAGTGGTTTGGAGTCACCTTGGTTTCTTCGCACCCTGGCACGTGGATCTAGAAGAACATCCCACCTTTGGGTCCCCAAGAAGCTGCTAATGGATATGCTATTTGCAAGGTTAAATGCCCTTTGCTAGGGTTTACACACGTTAGAAAAGCCATTCTGATACTCAGGTACTTTATAAAGGAAAGTTTATTTTGGTCCCTGGTTCTGAAAGTCCAGGACCATAATGCTGGCATTTGTCACCTTCTGCTCTGGGCACAGTGTCACTAACTCCTGGTGAAGTCACAGAGAGAAATGTGGGACAAATGTTTTCTTGCAGTCTACTCTATGTGAACAAGCTCAGTTCTTCTAGAACTGCATTAACCCCCTTGAAGACTCAGTCACTTCTTAAAGGGTCATCAACTCTCAACATTTATATTGAGGAGCAAGTCCCAGTTCATGAGAAGACAAAAAATATTCAAGCCATGCCAAAGACCCACAGATAGCTTTGCTTTGGAGAAGAACACCAACATGCAATCCATAGGCTTCAAAGGAGTTGCCCAACTGGTAGCAGGGACTGTGGTAGAGCAATTCCACCAACAGAGAAGGGGGTTTGAGAAACAGACAAGTACAGCTTCATTAGTGTAGTGATGAAACTCATAGATGAAGACAGGCACAAATTTAGGGACAAGTACTTTCCTATTCACTATTTGAAAAGAAGTGTGTGTGGGGGGGGTGCGTGTGTGCATTCGCTTGTGTGTATGTGTTTATACTTTTTATCACATGCAGTTCTCTTCCTCCCTGACTTATCTCCCTCACACAAACAATTCCTCCTTCTTTGATATCACATATATTTTGGTATGGTCATTTGTTTTTTTCTACTTATTCTCTTTAGTCTTCTTCCTCTACTCTCATAGTTTCCTTTGTATTTTCATGTCCCACAGATATGCATATTTATTTAAAAAACAGGTTTATGTATAACAAGACAATTTATACATAAAGTCACATAATAAAGTAAGATGTACACATTTAGAGCTAGATTTTTATATCTGAGAGTAAACATGATGATTTTTTTCATCTGGATTCTTTTGCTTGACATAATTATCTCCAATTCCATCTATCTTCTGAAAATGTCATAATGTCATTGATATTTATAGCTGAACAAAGTTGCATTGTGTATATATGCCTCATTTTCTTTGGCTATCCATCTATTGAGGGTTATTTGATTTTTTTTTTTGCCTTTGTGAATAGTGCAGCTATAAACACACATGGTGAGGTAACTCTGTTTACTTCATCTCTACAAAACTCAAAGTTAGCATGACATGACAGGAATAACTATCCAGATCTGAGGCTTAAGCTGTAGTATTCACAATTTCTATATAGTGACTGGTTATGACCTGGCTTCTGCAGGGGAGCCTTGATCCTCACCTTTCAGTACCTACATCTCCTCCCTCATTGTGAAAGTCATAATGTGTGTTTTAAAAAGTAAAAGGTTTTAGATCATTTTAATTTGACTACAGACTATATATTCTATCTAAGACATATCGGAATTCACATTTGAAACAGACCATTAGATTGGTTTCAACATATTTTTTTTTAAAAAAAAAAATTGTCAATTAGTTGTTGGCTCCAGGTGGTTCTCAGTGCTTTTGATTAATCTGCAAATTTCCCTAGAGAGAGAATTCAAGTTGACTGTTTAATCTGTGCAACTATTAATTTATAAGTTTATAATTTCTGCTTCACATGTACAGTAGATCTGGGAACTGTAAGGTCACATGTGCAGTAGATCTGTCAATGGTAAGATGTCAGTGTTCAGAATTTCAAAAGGAAAGACAATTCCTGAAGAAGAGC
The DNA here is from genome assembly GCA_036184795.1 of Tokudaia tokunoshimensis. Lineage (NCBI taxonomy): Eukaryota > Metazoa > Chordata > Mammalia > Rodentia > Muridae > Tokudaia > Tokudaia tokunoshimensis. Next base: position 150,351,284 of record BTHU01000001.1, read on the forward strand.
CTTCACTGGCTATATGCAAACCTGAATTAGAGAGGCTATATAAATAAGCCCATGTTGAAGAAACAGGTTCTTGGTAGGATCAAAGTCAACATCAGCAACAATGGATCCCATTGGTAGCATGCGTTTTCCAGGTGACCCAGGACAAATGGTGCTACACCTGTCTTCTTCCCAAAACAACATAACCCCAATCTAATGTGAAGGCAAAACTTAACCGAGGAATCGTCTTTAAAATACATCATTTCACTTCTTTTTTCAGACAACTATTTCTATGTAGGGCCAAATGACCTTGAATTCATGATCTTCCTGTCTCAGCCTCCATGGCTAGCTCTAACAAATACTTCCCCAAATAATTCTCAAAACAGTCAAGGTCATTATCATAAACCAAAACATCCAAGAAAATGTTATAGCCCTTAAAAACTTAAGGAATAAAAAAAATTAATGTAAAGTGAAACCTTCAATGATATCCAGGAACCAGAAAATTACATTATATAACTGTTGTAAGCTATGGAAAAGCAAGTTTAGTTAATAATGAATCAATACTGGTTTGAGACTTAAAATAAACTAGCACCTTAAGAGTGCAAATGCTTACAATAGACTAAGGTGTCTAAGGCCTCTCTACTATTTTGTTTGATTGTTTGTTTAGTTTTGTTTTGCTTTGCTTTGCTTTTGTTTCTTTGTTTGAGACAGTGTCTTTTACTATAACTGAAAGGCTAGCCTCATCTCACAGTAATCCTCCCATTCAGCTTTCTGAGTGCTGGCATTACAGCTACAAGTTACCAACTGTTTTCACTGCAAATATAAAACAATCTGAAAACTAAAGAAAACGATTTATTTTTTGATAGTTTTAGATATTAATGAAGTATAAATCACCCTGCTCCCTGTTCAAGCCTGAGGACGAGAGTTTGTTCTGTGGAAGGAGAGAACTTATTTCTAAAAGTTAACTTGTAATCTACACACACAAACATTCATACACATGTACATACACACACACACACACACTGGCTAGCACACACATCTCTTTCTCTCACACACAAAAATAGCAATTACTATTACTACTACTACTACTACTACTACCAATAATAATAATAATAATAGTTATAATACTGATAATTTAAAAAACATGAAGAAGTGGACTCCTTGGAAAAAATTCATCTCTACTGATTTCTTTGCCATGTTAAAGCATTTGCTTCATTTTTAACTTTTATTCATTTTATTAAATGAAATAAGTAGGAATCATCTGTTCACCATCATTACAGTATATATTCTTTAATATATAGTTTTCATCTTCCTGAAACTTATCATTAAGAAAATGTCTGGTATCAGAAAAATAAATAAGAAGGTAGGAAACTACAGAATAAAATATGCACTGCTGGGTCAGTATTTACAAGGAAAGTAAGATTGAACTTTCCATGCAAACTTGTTGCATAGTCTTGGACACTTTGAAAAATGTTTGCACATCTATGATTACCTCATTTGAGCTGCTAAATATCCTGTGAAAGATATTAACATGCCTTAGGTAACATGCTCAGTAGCGTTTACTTACACAGTGTCACAAAACAAAAATGGAAAGCAAGGACCCGGTCAAAATGCTCTAATTATAAGCCCCAGGGATTACTCTATGTTAATTAAAAAATCCTTCTCCTAGGTAGTTGATAAAGTGACAGATAAGACCCCCAAAGAAGGACAGAACTCAGATCATCAGAACAAGAATAAAACAAGAATAGCCAAGCAGGTGATTGGCAGAAATGGAAGACAAGCAATGCCACCTGGAAAAACCGTGCAATATGAGGCAAGTGGGACTGGCTTCTAGTTTCATGATTGGCAATTCTGATTCAGGAGACCTCCAGAAAAATCAGTTTACTTTTTCTGACTACTATGTTCTGGATTTTTTTGTGATAAGGAGAAAAGAATTTAGCTTAGGGATCTGGGATGGATGTTTCATGCAGAGGCAAGCTAAGTAGATACTATGTGAAAGTGAGAAGGTTGGTTGTGCTCATGACTTAACCTCATCTACATGCAGTCTCAGGACCAGACACAAGCAAACCCAATCAAACCTATTAGTCCCGCAAGTTCACAGTCAGATGTGTTCGTGCACATCCATATGACCAAGCTGCTTTGAGATCAGTGTGCCCTCCGTTCCTCTGCTCCCTTTTAAGAATTCATTAGCAGCCATTTTTCAATGTGACAGTGCTAGTCGAAGTCAATTTGAAATGTCCTGTTCATGCTCTCTGGATGTTAGTCACACATTTTCCTAAGGCACTCCAGAACAGAGAGAGAGAATCAATGAGCTACAGATCATTTAGGAGGGAAAGAATAAAGTACAGTGGTAGATGTGGGAGACGACCACAGCTGGTCTTTATATACTTAGGTATGTATATGTGGCCAATACAGAAGCCTTGCTTACGCCTGCCTCCCAAAGGCAGACAGCATCTAGGATCTCCGGCAGCAGGTATGACTTTACACCTGCTGTTGGTTTGTCAACAACCAAGATGGGAGAATCTTACGGAGGAGGGACTCTCTACACTGTCAGAGCAGAAGACAAGGAGTTACCATCTTTGTTTTACAGATGGTTGGAGAGGTCAAATCCCTTGTTTAAAAGGCACCAAGCCAGTTTCAACCTTCTTATATTTTAGTCTTTGTTCGGTTTTCTCTGAGACTTGGCTCACAATCCCTAAAGGCTGTCTTGGTGCTATCAACAAAGATCCTTAGAGCAAAAATCTCAGCTAAACACACTAGAAGCAGAAGCAGTGTTTGAATATTACTCAAGGAAAGTGAGAGCGAGCTCATGTGCTCATGTGTGTGCTCAGAGCCGTTTCTAAGACCAACTAAATGTACACTGATGTTTTGAAGTAACCTCTAGTGATATTGATGCCCTGTGTTAGGGAGGTACTAGTCAGCTATGCAAAGGAAACCACAGCTCCACCTGTAGTAAGGTCCTATTGAAGTTCTAGAAATGCAAATAGAAGCCAATAGTTCCCCAAAGCCAGGAACCCAAGATCAGTGAGCTGTTTAAATAAATAAATAGAATAAGCAAACCACTTAACACCACGGCAAGCCAAAAATGTTTATTGATTTCTCACACCCAAGCTGCCAACCGCTGTGCAGTAAGCGGAAGCTGAGCCGCACAAGGTTCATTTCACACTGAATTCCTTCACTGCCAGTATCAAGGACACACCTACAGTCTCCATCCTTTGGAAACACAGCTACAGCCCAAGACATCCAGACACCTGGCTGGGATAAAAAGTCTCTTAGAAGAGTGATTAAATTGCTCACTACGCAGAAATTAGAGCAAATAAAATTTCATGATGCGATGTCTTACAAATGACTGCTTGCCTTGTTAAGTGAAACTTCTGTTTCAGTGTGTATGAGGTAGGAAGATTGAAGACATGAGTAGCTCAGTGGCTGTCCCCTCAGCACACGCTTCTTAGGTTGTTTACAGCAGTTGGGGACATATCCCAATCCAAAGGAATTTTATTCCCATATACAATCCTCAGAAAATCAGATTCTGCAAACGGTTTCTGTTTCATTTCCTACTTTGCATACCTGGGTGTGTGAAACCGGAACATCCCATAATTTGTAAAAATGAGATGAAGGAGATAAAGAGGAAAGAAAACAGCATGTACTCAGATCTTCTGTTTATACTGCAGGCTGTCTCAAGCCTCTTAAGCATTCATTCTATGGTGGTACCACTTCCTAAGTGTTAAACTTCAGCCTCATGAAAGAAGCTGCAGGGTAAAAAATGCTCTTTGTTTCTGAGTAAGTGTTTCACATGACACAGAAATCCATCCCAAGGTAGCTGCTGAATTCGATTAAAATGCAGGTTTTTGGCCAAGTGATCCTTAACCTGGAACACTTTCCACTTTGCTCACTGGCAGCTGATACCTTCATCAATGCCAGAACAACTCCTGGTTTCTTAAGGTGCAGTTTGCCGCCTTTCAATCGCCTCTTCATCTTCTCCCTTTGCTGTGAGCATGATGAACTAGCAGATACACCTACAGATGGCAGCGATCCGGACTGGCCAGAAGAGAGATGAGAAGGTTTCTTGCAGCCTGTGATGCAGATTTGAAGGTACATAGCCTTGAGGTTAAGTCACCCAGAAAAAGCATTCTGCTATGGCTGTGGATTTCAGCAGCCGGGTACCAGCTACGAGCCGTGCCAGCTTTGTTCAAAAACATACTCCTGGTCTGGATGACAGTTGTAATGTATTTATGGAAAACATTCTCAACTTGAGTCAGAAAACCTTTGAGGTACAGCTCTCCTAAGTACTAGATGTGGGGCCTGCAGGCTCCACTCAATCCCACACCTATGCTGAAGGGGCTTTAACACGCATGTTGGGAGAGAGACAACACATGTTTCAAAATGCATTGGTGGATAGAGAAAATGGACGAGGCTTCCAAGTGCTGTGATAACATATAGAGTAGACCTATCAGTATTTTACATAAGTGACTTAGACTATTAAATTAAGTTCTGTAAGTGAATATTCTATTAAAAAACACAGCAAGCGTTATTTTAAAATACTCTTGTGTGTTGTTCATTAACGTATTCTTTTATTTGTGTCATCCATGGCACAGGTAAGTGCAGCTGTATGCACACAAACAATGCAGATGTGCAGATGTACACAGGGATGTCTTCCTCAATCACTTTCTGATTTATTTATTTATTTATTTATTTATTTTGTGACAAGGTGTCTCATTGAATCGGAGGCTTATCAATTGGATAGATTCTCTGTCCAGCAAGACCCATGGATCTATTTCCTCATACCACACCCTGCTTTACATGGGTGCTACGGAATCAAACTCGTGTCCTTAAGCTTTCACAGAAAACACTTTACTAATGAGGCAACTCCCAGAACCAAAACATCCTTTAATTCATGGTTCCTACATAGATGTCAGTAGAATTAAGACCTCAGCCCTTCGGTACAATTTAATCAATGATTGATCATCACAATTGACTTACACAAACCCAGATGGCTTGCGCTGACTTTTAATTACTTAAATGAATTTAGACTTTATTTTTAGTAAAAATTGTGAAACAAACACAGGCATTAACCTTGGTCTGCACACATCCAGTATCACTGATATCAGCATCTTTTCCCTCTACATCTTGTCTCACTGAATGGTCTTTAGGTGCGTGGAGCTCTCATCTCCTGTGACAGCAATGCCTTCATGTCCTGAGTGACTTGTCTAAGGCCATTTTGCAAGAAGAGATGGTAAAGCAATTGATAGTCAGGGCAGTGTAGTAGAAATGTAAGCCAGTACCATAGGTGTCTATTATCATCAAGAACTGTGTGTTATGCATAATTGTTGGTGCTATAATTTAATAACTCTCAGCACAGTAGGCTTGTTTACATTAGTATCTCCATGAATAATGCATCACACTTTATTATAAGTGTCAAAATATCATTAAACAATAGGAATTGTTAGCTCTATTATAATGCTATGAGACAATACTCACTGACCAAATATGCATATATTGTGTGTCTATAACCCCAGGTAAACACGAGTGTGCTCACTTTACACTATTTACATAGTGTACTGTAAACCCTGTACATTACCTATTGTAGGCGCATGGCATTTTGATAAGTTGTGCCTCCTGGTTGAAGTGTTTTGCATAAAAAGCCACATACCTGGCGAGGAACATGTTTTTTATTGGACAATGTCCCTTTCATGGGGTGCAATTTCTTATTCTATGTATGAATGCAGGGCATATATTGCTCTGGCTAGCTACAAACTTTAATTATTATTAGCAAGTCATTTTACCCAGCATATGAGGATCCACTTGAGTGCCAGAAAAGCCAAGGCTAGTAAATGGGGCCACGAGAATCTAAGACACAGTTCATCTGACTTCAGGTTGGCGCATCTTTAATGTCTCCTTTCATAACTCTGATGATAAGTTTCACAGTATACCTGGTCACAGCATCCATTAGACAACACACAACCTTTTCTTGCCTCGCTCGCACATTAACAGGGACATGACAGATTTCATCTCAAGACTTCCTCCCTGACCACTTCAATTACGCTTTTTCACTTGTAGCAGCTCTTGCTCAGAAAAAGAAAATTAAGCGGCTAGGAGCGATGGCTCAGAGGTCTGAGCGAGCACATACCGCTCTTTTGGAGAACCTGGATTTACTTCCCAGCACCCACACACCAGCTCCCAACTCTGTCACTCCTCTTCCAGGGGATTCAATGCCCTCTTCTGAGCTCTGGGAGCATCGTCTCTGCACATGGTGCACAGACACACACACAGGCAAAATGTTCAAACACATAAAGACAAATTTTTAAAAAAGAAAAAGCACAACATTGACAATCAACTATAGCTAAGTTCTATAATTTGATCATGTTTCCCAAACCAACTTAGTTTCTTTTATATTTAGAAAATATTTATAATGTAACATGAAGTATTTACTTTCTTCATACCTCAGCAAATCACCTTAAGATCCTATATATAGGGCTCATGAGATGGGTCTGGGTACAGGTGCCTGCTGCCAAGTCTCACAACCTGAGTTCAGTTCCCAGACCCTTTATGGTAGAAATAGACATAAGTTGTGCTTTCATCTCTGCATGTGCACTTCTACACACACACACACACGCACGCACGCACGCGCGCGCCACACAGAGATGCTGAGATACAGAGAGAGAGAGACAAGTGAGAAAAACAAAACCATGTTTTGAGTTGTGGATGCGGCTCTCACCATCACTCCCAGTACTATGCTCAGCTGGTGATGTTGGAGAGGTATCTATAAAATGGGCAGCACAAGTGACTTGCGCCTTGTCCACTCCAGCGGGTTCTGCCATCAGAGCCATCCTGCTATGTTTCTGTGTCAGGCAATAGTCTTTGAAATTTGTTAGGAATTCACAAGGTGCATTTTATCTGTGTTTAAACGTCTGTTGGACTCTGCTGCTTGACTTGATTTCATACATGAACCCCTAAGCTTTGCTCCTAAATCTTTTAAAGTTTTTCATTTACTTCTTAGTTTTAAAATACCACTAAATGAGATTTATGTCTTCATCTAAAAATAAAACATGAAGAGACAGTTACACCTGAATCTTAAAATTGTTCTGGGCATTTTATTCTATTATTTTGTTAAAACAAAGTGGATATGTGGTATATATAAATACATATGGGTGATTTAACACTGCAGTGACATGATTCTGGGCAACCAGAATGTATCTATTGGGTAATAATGCTTTTAATGAGTATGTAAAGACAAACAGACAGACTTGAAATTCTTCCTCCACTCCTTATACATGTCAAGTCTGACAAGGGGTAACATTTCTGCTTGCAAACACAATTGGAGAATGGGATTCTACTCTGAAGATTTCTCCTTTAAGAGTTGTGAAAGTGCTTGGAGAAGTGTACACACTGCTTTACAATGACACCAGTGGTCAGTAAAACACACGACCTAGGTTCTTCCATGGTCCTCAGTGGTCATCACTATCTTCTTTATTGTAGCCACTAGCTGCTTTTGACCTTCTGTCGCTGCATTAGGATGTAATCTGTGGTTACCTGTATGGGGGGGGTGTTGTCCCCTCTCCAGCCAGTCCTTAGACATAGCAAGAGGCTCACTTAGGGGCAGAATTTCATTTGCAAATTATAAGGTTTTTACTGTTACACTTGGAGTTTGTTATTGACTGGATTTAGGGTATAGCTTCACTCCTACAAGCTCATGTGTTGAGAGCTTGGACTCCAGCTTGTGGGGTTACTGAGAGGAGATGGGTCAGGAAGGCATTAACTTGAGCGAGGGATTCATCCTTTGAAGAGTTCACCACTGAATGGGTTGGAGGAGGCAGAGAAAACCATCACTGAGAGCATGCCTCTGGAAGGATGTCTGGTTCGTTCACCTTTCTCCCCCCCCCCTCTGTGTGTGTGTGTGTGTGTGTGTATGGACACTTATGAAACTGGGAGCCCAAATAAGCCTTCCTTCCCTACAAATACTTTTCTCAGGTATTCCCCCACCCCATAGGAATAAAGAGCTGACTAATGGAAATGTGCAAATTAAATTAATTACATCAAAATTACTATATCTATCTATGTGATTGGAATTTTAACCTCCCTTCTTTTTTTTTTCTCATTCTTTTCTGGGGTCCTCACTCTGTTTACTAATTTGTAGGCTTCAAAGTATCCCGAAGTCTTAAAGTCTTAAAGAATTTATTTTATCGCCATTTTTGTCTTATTTCTTAGGAAGAGTAATCTGTACCTATTTTAGTGTTCACCAATTCTTCCTTCTGCCATCTTGAATCTGCTTCTGAGATTATCATTTTAGTGAAAACTTCATGATATAATTCAAATACAGTAATCCCTATTTTCTTGATAACTTCATATTTCTTTCATAGTTTATATTTGACAAGTTATTACAGTCATCTTTATTGTGATTCTTTTAAAATATGTTTTCTTTTAATTATTTGACGATGTTTTTCCATTATGCTAGACTGGCTTCAAACTCAAGATTCATCTAGCTTTCCATGCCTACACTACCTCAGATGGCCTGCTGTTTTATTGAGACTATCTCTTTGTTAATTCTTACTTACATGTAGGATTATTAGACAGGGTTCTATCAACGTTTAACTTTTCCTCCTCCCTGTGGATCATACATTTTTTTTCCTCACACGTGTCATGACTTTTCTTTGGATCCATGAAGGATGACAATGTTAAATCACATAACAAGAGTCAATACTGATTTTCAATGAAGAAACCACATTTGTATGTTCTATTGTTGACTGATTTCTTTGGTGGCTTTCTTTGGTTAGTTCAGTGACTTTTTTTCTTTACCTAAATTCAATTGTTATTCTAAAATTTACCTTTTTACTGATTATTACCATGAAAGAATTAATCCAATGGTCAAGTAATTGATCAGGATTTATAGCCAAACATGATAGGCTATACCTTTTGCAGAGGATCTCTTTAGGGCTAGGGAATATATTCAAAGCCCAGGCAGTTTAAATTTCTCCCAACCTTAACTTTATTCTACACCCTGTTGTGTCTCTTTTCCATTAGGATATAGATTCATCCTCAGCCAGGATGCATGGTTAATAGAGACTCTCCACAACTGCCTATATGTGTAAATTTGGACATGTATACAGACTTTAGTCCTACAGGAATATGAGACTTTACCCAAGGCACACACTAGAGTTGTCTTGCTCACTAGATTTCCCTGCTAGACTTTTGGCCAATCTTCCATTCCGTCAGTCGCCTAGCCAGGACCACAGTACCAAGATAGCTGCAGTGTTAGCTTTGTTTGTCACCAAGATTAATGTTCTGTCTGAAAATGTCCTGAGGCACAGGGAGTTCTGCACTCCATGTTTCAAATCAAATCAGGCCTCTCTAGCAACTAGGTTCTGGCTTTCATGGTATGCTGTGTCCCAATGGAATTACTCCCCTTACAGTATCTGGAAAGCATGAAACCGGCACAGGGAAACATGCTTCAGGGTTCCGCTACTGCAACTGAAGGGTCAGTACTTTTAATAAAAGCCTCTCAAACTGTCATCTACCGTTAGGCAATTTCCAGATTCTCAACGTGGTAGTTTGGCCAAATATCTGGGCTCCTGCCAACCATGACAGACTTTGGAATAGAGTGCTTGTTAAGTTCCCCAGTTTCCAGCCTAGAAATCTTGGTATCTCTTTTAAAAATACTTTTATCAGGAATTAGTGACACTTAATATACTCAGCTTTCTAAGGAGCTAAACTTTTGCATCAAAATGAGCCGCTGAATCCAGGGATACGATTTACTCTTTGGGATTTCTTCAGGCTGATATGAGTAAAGATGCTCTGAAAATTACCCCAGTTAATGAGAATCTTCTACAGGTTTCAAGAAAGTCTGGAACAAAAGCGTGAATTTAAGCACTTTAAGGGTGTATGGAAAATGGAAAGCTATTCAAATTCAGTTCCAGCATCCAGAAAACGCTCTGTCCCAGCATCCATTTCAATTTACTGCCCCCTCCTCCGTGCTCTTAGTGGCTGTCTCTGCATCTACTGGACTCTGCCTACCCACTGATGGAACTCTCCTCATCTTCATTCTCCTCCACAGACTCCACCAACTTATGAATCCACTCACTCACCGTCTATTTACTGTTTTCTCTTTATGCCTGTCTACTTCTTTCCCACCTGGTATCTGAGACATTCTTCACGCTGCTCACTCAGGCTCCTCAGGAAGGAGGGAATGATTAAGTCCCCCGTATGACAGCATTCTTTAAAATTTAATGTGCACATCGATCACCCGAGAATCTTTGTAAGATGAAGACTTTTGAGGCTGAAAGTCTGGGGGTAGATAGGAAGTCTCACAGGTGGCACTGATAACGCTGGGATAAAAAATTCATACTTTTGATAGCAAAGTGTTTACTCAACACCTAGAGTAGAATTTAGCATTTGCTACTGGTGCCCTTCTGGCTGCATGCTGCCTTTGGGTGCAGGGTTTTGCATTATAGGTGAGTGGTAGTTTGAGCCACAGGGCTCTATGTTATATAACGTGATAATTTCTGCTTTAAGAAAACCTTGGAGAGAGCACCAGTGGTGGCAACAACCCTAAGCAGTGAGTCTCGAACAATTGGGATGATTTTATTTTTATTTACGCTAAATGATAATTTCTTGGTTTTGCTAGCACATAAAAAGTTGTTGTCCACATCTCCCAAAATATCAGTATTTCCTGAAGAAGACTGTGAGCTATGTGGTTGGCTTTCAGACAGATACATTATAAATAGCTGTATGTTTCTCTCTCTCTCTCTCTCTCTCTCTCTCTCTCTTCCCAAACTCCCATTTCCATTTGCTTTTATTTTGCATCTTAACTTCCTATGGAAAAATTATAGATCAACAAATCCATTTATCCCCGGTTATAATAGCCATAGAGAAACACAGAATAATATCCTGAAATCCATAGGGCCTAATGATGAAACAGGAACACAGACGCATGTAATCGAAGTGAGGTTTCACCAATAACCAGCCTACCAGAGAACAACAAGACAGGAAGAGATTAGGAAGAGTAACAGGCTGGAAAGAACCTAAATGTCCCTCAACGGAGGAATGGATTCAGAAGATGTGGTATATTTACACAATGGAATACTACTCTGCAATTAAAAACAATGAATTCACGAAATTCCTAGGCAAATGGTCAGAACCTGAAAATATCATCCTTAGTGAGGTAACCCAATCACAAAAGAACACACATGGTATGCAGTCACTGATAAGGGGATATTAACCCAGAATCTCGGAATAACCTAGACACAATTTGCATATCAATTGATTTCCAAGAAGATGGAAGGAGAGACCCCTGGTCCTGGAAAGACTGGATGTAGGGGAATGCCAAGATAGAGAATCGAGAGGGGGTTAAATGGGGAAAAGAGGGAGGGAAGGGGGCTTATGGGACTTTCGGGGAGGGAGGAAACAGGAAAGGGGAAATGATTTTGAATGTAAATAAGAAAAACTTAGAAAATAAAATAAAATTAAAAAAAAAGGAAGAGTAACAGGAAATAGAGAACTGGGGGAAAGGGAGTACAGGAGTTGACAGTCTAGAGGCCTCTTCACACGCCTGTCTGTCTGCTGTTTTTCCACCTTGCATTTTAATACCTCTTTAGAATAAGAAAATACAAAATAAATCCCCTAACAGTGGATGCTTTAGGTAAATAATACACACATATATGAAGCCTACTTATTTGCATGGGTATCCATACGGGCATATTTGTCTTTTAGGAATGGAAATGGATTTGTGATCTCACCTCTATTTTGTCTATTTAATTGGTAATCAGATCTCTATGTTTTTTAAAGCTAATTAAATCATCTCCCTTGTATAATATTCAATGCATACTCTTGTGTCTATTCCTCTATTCATCTGTATGTCTGTCACTATGGTTCCTAATGACCTTTCATCTTTCAAATTGATTAGCTTCATAAGGACAGTCAATGATAGGCCAAACATCATACCACTGTGCAGAGAACAGAGGCTATTGCTATTCCCCTGCACATCCCTAGAGTCTAGTGGAGGCCTCAGCAACACACCTCATATAGCTGTGCGGATCTGGCTCCCCAGCCTTTCATTCATTTATAAACAAAGAGCCTAGTCAAGATGATTCCCAGGTTTCTTTCCCATCCTCATCACATTTAAAAGGAGGATTTATCTCGAAGGTTGAAGTAGAGACTCACCCGTTGAATCGCCACGCACAAACACATCCAGCTAAAGTGTCATTTTCTGTTGGCTTAGGGATACAAGACAAACCCATACAGTAAGCATCTCCTTTGAAACTTCAAAGCCAGAGAAACACACACCCTAACTATGTCCCTTGATCAGCAGGTATAAGACTGGCATGTTTTCTTTTGAAGCCAGGAAGTATTGGGAACCACACTGGGCTTGGCAGAGGCCGAAGCTAGCTCAGGTCTGGTTGTAATCAGTTACAGCTGCTTCCCAGTCTGTTGTCATCCTATCAGACTCTAATGAACCTCAAGCCAGGCCTGCCTGCCGTGGCTTCTGAAAGGGGAGGAGGCAGCAAGCTCTCTATTAGATCAACCTCTGAGTTAACGAATGGGAATATTGTTGCTGAAGTGCACCTATCAAGTGTAACGACTAAGGCAAACCTCTCCCACCATGTCAAAAGGCTTCATTATAGGACAGCATCAATCTCATTGAGATAGATACAAAGACACCAGAGAGCAGGGCTGTATTTTTGGTGGATAACATCAATTACACTGGTCACAGGCTTGAGTATAAGTTTTGTTTGTTTGCCTTTGTGTCTTTCCAAACTGGAGCAATTTAATTCAACACCATCTATAAGGGCAAAAATGAAAAACATCTGAGTTTCAGGAAACTTAAGAAATTAATATAAAAATCAAAGGAAAATATCTAAACTTTCAGATATAACCATAATTTCTCACACAAATTCTGGTAGTTAACACTAAAGAAATTAGCATCTACAAGATAGTTTTTCTCAATTGCAAGAACACAGCATCTTAAAAATATATGTCATACAGTAGGTACCAGACAAAATGTTAATGAGAGAAAGAAAGGAGACATAGAAGGAGGAAAAAAGGAGGAAAGAGAGGAAAGAAGGAAGGGAGGAAGGGAGGAAAGGAGGAGAGGGGAGGGAGGCAGTGAAGTCTGTTCAGTTTTTTTTAAGAATATTAAAGAACTGACCATAATATTAAAGAATCACTTTAAAAATATAAGTAGAATATTAATCAACAAGGGATTCATTTTAAATTGAATCTAATTCATTTTAAACTATCTTTGTATCTATCTATCTATTAGAAAAAAGGAAGTATTAGAAAAGAAATTAATCTTTAATTTTGTTGGAAGTATTTGTTTGCTACTGTGACTAGACTAATAAATAGGAGTGGAGAAGGACAAAGAGGAAGGAGGAGGAAGAGGAGAAGGAGGAGGAAGAAGACGAGGAAGAAGAGGAAGAAGAGGAGGAGGAGATGGTGATGCTGGTGAAGGTGGCCTGTGAGACAATGGCTCAGTCTGTAAAGGTGATTGCCACCAATCCTGAGGACCTGAGTTCAATCCCCAGAACTCACATGGTAGAAGAAAGGAACTGACTCCCATGAACTGTCCTTGAACCTCCATACATGTATACTAGCATGTACACCCCCCTAACATACATAAAATACATAAATAAATACATGCAAACTTTTAAATAATGAGAAAGAATATTTCAACTGAAAGCACATTTGAAATCTAAGCACATTGAAATTGATGTGTCAGGTGAAACATGGATTTTTAAAATCAGTTATTATTGTCAGTAGGATCTTCTTGATGCCTGTTTAACTGTCCAACAATTATTTTCATGTAAATATTTTGTGGATGATGACAAAGAACATTCCTGTAGTAATACCCAATAATGCCACCCTGGATCTAATGAACACTGTCCTTCAAAGTGGCCATGTTACAAAACAGTTTCATGCAACAACTGAAATTACTTTAACAATAGGTAGGTATATTAGAATTGTAATGCCATACGTAGTTACTTCCTCTTTAGCAAAGATTCTTTGGAAAATATTATAAAGAGATATCTAGTCATTAATTAGACAAAAATAATAAAATACATCTGTGAAGATGTGGCATGCATATATTAACCTCCATGTCTGTGCATAAATAAAAAGAATGCTCTTCTGGAGGCTGAAAGGAAACAGAGCCCACTGTGGATGAGGCAGAGCTACAGGACTTCATCAGAAGCTTGCTTCCCTGTCCCTAGGCTCTTCAAGAGGAGGAGGCAGACGCCATTCCTTCTAAGGTATTTTTCAATACTAAAACGCTAAGTTCTTGAATATATACTATTTGGTATTTTAAAATTTGCACACCATAATAGTACAGCAAATGAGTCTGTGTAACAGTCCAGACTCTGGACAGATGCAGTTCATGGAAATGTCCACAATGTCAGGGTTTCAAATGGTGCAAACACAGCACAGTCATATAATTTAATATGATGATCATAGTGCGTAGTTTATGTCCTATTCTTACACTGAGAAACTATTGTTGCTTCATATCCAGCATCTGCTTTGGGCCAACTACTGTAAATCAAAACTAGTTATAGAATATTAATGATTCCTATGACCTCTGTTAACTATGTCCTAAAATATTCTTAGTCCTTGAGAGAAATTCTCAGGAGGATTAGGATAAAACTCTTAAGTGATTATAATATGGATATTGTTAGAGGGATATGACCCAGGATTAATTTTTGCTTATGTTCAGGTATCCCAACACATCAAGATACTCAAAATAAACACTTTTTTAATAAAAAAAAATAGAGAATAAATTCAGTCCTTTTGCATTACTCAGAAGAGAACTACTGGGACCTCCATAGTGAACAGAAGGTTTTGTGGGAAGAAGTCTGTAGATAAACATTACAAAAATAAACCAGAAGTAGGAAAAAGGAGATAAGAGAGATGATTATTTTTGGAAAAAGGAGAAACAAAGGAGACAATGAGAGACAAGAAGACAAATGCTTTTGTTAAAGCTGTTAAGACTAAGGCAGGTAGGTAGGTTTAGTTTTTAAAGGGATGGCAGCTAGCTGATAAATAGAACTTACAGTTCAAGCTAAAATTCTGATGTTTTGACCAAGAGATAGAGAGTAAATCATGATGTATCCCAGGTTAGATGGTTGGCAGGCCAGGATGAATGTTGATCTAAGTAGTGACACTTGGGACAACTCTTAATGTCGAGAGGAACGGGATGCAGAAACTGACAAGAGAATTGCAAGTGCTCCAGTGAAGGTGAGGTAGATAAATTTTCTTCTGGGTGGTCCCTGCTTTCTTCTCTTCCAGCCAGCCTTCCTCTCCTTATACCATAGAGGCATTAGTCAGTGTTGTTTTAAGAATTAGCTTCTAAGACACCTTTAAAAAAAACTGGTATCAAGAGAAATTATTGGCGCATATAATTTGCTAACACACCATCACTGAATCACCACCCATTTATCTGGAAGTAAGGCCTCAGTAGTTCCTTGAAGTCCAGTCCAGCCCAGCTCAATGTGGATCAAAGATCCAATAACCTATGAGGTTATGATGTGTCCACTAGATGGCAGTCCCAGGCATGAGTGTGCCCTCAGAAATTCCAGGTCACTGGAAGTTTTGTTTTGTTTTAGTGTGTTTTTTTTTTTTTTTTAAATAATGGAAGGAAGGGCAAGGGAAATTCAGAAGCATAATTGAAGGAAGGTGCCTGGTAACACACAGTATTCCAGATAAACGAGCAAAACAAGAGAATAGAAATAGAAAACATTTCCTGCCACTTGTTGAGTTGGGACAGCTGAAGTTGGTGTTAACAGTGCAAGCCTCTCCCAAAGGTGTTCAAATTCATATCCCTACTCCTCAGAGCTGCCTGGAGGCACAGGCGTGCTCACAAAGATGAGCTGGAGAACAGAATGCATGGGGCTGCAGCAGGCACACTAAAGCATCTGAAGGAATGTCCGTCTGGCCCAGTCTCCTTACCCTGTGAAGCAAGTGTCCTGCACAGACACCGAATTCACCCAGACTTATGGCATACTACCTGGTCTTCCTCTCTACAGAACTCACTCTATAGCCCTTCCCCAAATGAAAGAGGCCCAGCGACCTCTTATCCAATTCCTAGGCTTGGGTGAATGAAGTAAATATGGTTAATAATCATTCCAGAACATCAGATATAACACGAGTTTTGGGTAACACTGAATAACTGAACACTCATGCTAGAACTTTCCTGTGAGGAAACTGTAAAATCTCACAGACTTCTGTTTTTCTGGAGTGCTTGACACAGAGTAAACCAATGTCCAGTTTGGTAAGTGAATCAATCCCAGTACTCAGGAGGACGAGGCAAGGTGATCCTGAGTTGAAAGCTAGTGAGTTACATACCTAGTGAGTTTAAGGACAGCCTTGGCTACACAGTAAAGTCCTCTTTAAAACAACCTCATAATCAAAAGATTTTAAAACCATCATCTAGTGATATCTTAGCCTCTCTAAAAATGTTTGGTTTGATTGCCAAATTTCATGACTGTACAGATGAGAAAAATAAAGACAGAGTTCACATGGCTTTGATGTTAACTATAGAATCAAGCAACAGGAGCGTGCCAGCCCATGACTCCTGTATAAGTTTTTTTCCCCTAAATCAATGTTTCTATGGGAATTCTAAAATTAGTGAACAATAAAGGCTAAATGTTTCAATACTTTGCCATATCGGAGTTGAGGGCTTAAAGAGAGAAAGGGAAAAAGGAGATTGCACACCATGCATCCAAAAGCAAACACTAGGGCTGAAAAATAAATGCCTCTAAGAGACAAATAACAAGAGACAGAGTAAGTGGCTGGCTGAGCAGGGGGGATCCGAGTTGGATCTATTTACCTAAGGAAGTTGAGTCTTCCGACATGCAAAGAACAGTCATTGTCTATGTAGATGCCAGCTGAGAGTTTAGGGGAATCTAGATTACCATAAAATTCTGGTGCTTTTCAGATTGCATGAATCACAGTCTTTGAGAAACTCTTGAGAAAGGGTAGAAGAAACTTTAGGTTCCCAGTGTGTCAGCTGACCTTTTGTTTCCTAGTGATGATTTGGTTTCCCTATTTTATATCTGCTATGAGGAGACACTGGAGCCAGTACAGAAGTTAGGGTATGTGAGCATTCGTCCTTTCACAGATCAGAGCCGTAATTATACTGTTACACTGAACAAATATTGCCCCAGGGACTCCCGGAGATGCTGGGTGAGCAAAAAATAAGACAAAACAAAACCCCACCAAACCTCATGGGCTTTCTCTGATTCACCTGAAACCTAACCTTTGGCTTCTTTTCTTCCAGATTACTACTGATTTTATCATATATATTCTGGTCTGTCAGTTATCTTCAGCATAAATGTCACTAACTGTCCCTTGTATGACATAATCTCTAAGTTAAAAGCACCTTTCCCTGCTCAGCACAGGTGTCTTAACATTCTTCTGTCATCTGAAAGTCCTGACTTCATTAAAAACTACTTGCAGTGCACTGGCTTCCCTTTAAGGAAAACCTCCTCCCCATTTTTTTGTTCCTCCTGAGAAAAAATTGATTATCCCTGATTCTACCAAGGCAGCCAGTCAATAAATGTTCAAATGCAATAATAGTAATGACCAGAAAGCTTCGTGTTCTTCCTTATCCATGAAGGTTGCTATGGTTACTATTAAATCTTGTTTTGTTTCGCCAGTCTTTCAATTTTTTTTTTTAACATAAGACTCCTAGGGGTTTACTGTTCTTCCTCTTCATCTCCCAGCAGTTCATGGAAGGTCTGAGACAACATACCTGTGTTCTGCATCTGTGACTGCTTGACTGCGAACACATCACTTCTCACCAAGTTTGGATGCCAAATTATAGAAACATGCTTGAGTGATAGAATGTAACAAATGGGTTCAAGAAAAATCACAACACACTACTTTTCCATTTGCGTGAAACTGTAGAGTATGTGGTAAAAAATAGAATCCTTAAAACAGAGCTGTGCTTTTCTTCTAGTTTAAAAATATTTTGTTTTACCAGAAACACTAAAATCTGTCACTTCCATCCCCAAACAATCTAAAGCAACCCCTGCTCTATGTCTCTGTGACTCTAAGCAATAATATTTCCTAGACAAGTCGTAAACATTTTCTCTTGAATGGTGACCCTGGTGTAAAAGGATCTTGATGCTGGGATTCTAGGGACATCATGGCTGCCTGCTAGGTGATCCAGTAGCATTTCCTAATAGACAGTGCCTTGGTAAATGTGTTCACCAGATTAGTTTTTTGTCAGGCTGCAGCTTGACAACCCACATCTTAAAGTTGCATATCCATAGGTTAACTTTATCCAGCATCTGTGAACTATGAGCTTCTGGGTATCTTCTCATCCATTCCTTATGTAAACTCAAGCTAGATATTTGGTTAACTATATCTTACCTTTGTCAATTCTGTTCTTATGTGACATTTTTCAGATAATGGAGTTTCCAATGACTAGCTATGATATATGCAGTTAGATCCAAATGGAGGGGCAACCAATATCTATTTAACTGGCTAGTCCCATATATAAGTGGCTACACTTATATATGAATAATGAGTATTGTTTTGTTTGTGTTTCATTTGTTTTTGTAAGTTAACTTATATAAAGATGCTGATATTTGACCACTTTAATCTATAAAAATGATAGCATCAGATGACTGAGCCTAAGAGTTGATGAAGACTTGGGGAGGGGAATCTCTGAGTGAACTGTGGTACCATAATAATGCCCCGAACTCTGCAATTCTATTCACAGTTCTAGGCTTTGAAGTGTAACTCAAAAGTAGGGAATGATACCATATTCCTACTGTGGTACACTGTCTTGGAGACAGGTGGCTACATTGTGAACGAGTTATAATTTCTCCTGCTTTTCTGTCTAGACCACACTTTCTGGAAGGCTATGATAAAGAAGCCTAAAGGAGTTAAAAACATGGTCGTCTTCCTACAGAACCTAAAAAGCACAAGTTAAGAAGACAGGAAGGGGAGTTCATGCACAGTGTAGGGAATGTAAGGTAGCTTTCACATGGTGCTCTATTCTATTTCTAACTGGATAGTTACATTTGCTATGACTTGCAATGGTGGAATTGTTTTGCAGAATTGTAATGAGAATGCCAAGTACAAACAGGATTGATTACTTATAAATCAAATGCCAGGCTGAAAAGCCACATTCAGGAAATGGCGTGGTTGAGATGAGGAAACAGTAATATACAAGCTGTGTCTAAACCACTACTTGTATTTAATAATGACTTTTATTACTCAGCTTGTCACTATGTACAAAATACTGGGGAAAAATGATCCTAAATGGGGTGAGATTTTCCTGGCCTCACTGTTTCAGGAGTCGATCGACAATTACTTTGTAGTTTCTGGGTCTGTTGGGAGACAGAACGATACGATAGGTCACATGATGAGGCAAGGCTGCTCACATCATAGCAGCCAGGAATCAAAAGGAGAAGGGACAATATCGGACTCCCACTTTGTCCTTCCAGGGCACAACCACACCCAGTGATGTAACATCCTTCTACTGGAATCCTTTCCTAATGTTCCTACCACCTTCCACCTCTGGATAACACCAAGTGACACGCAAATCTTTAAGACATGAGGCTCCCAGGGACAAGTCTGATCCAGACTATACTAATGATGTATAGAAGATACAGTCTTACCATGTTTTATAATTCTTCATTCAAGTAAAGGAAAATCAGTTTCTCTGATCTAGTTTACCATTTTATGACCCTAATTACGAAAGTGGTCAACGTTACTCTTAGATAGCCATTAATCAATTTTTCCTTGTCAATCTTCCACATGTATGACATACTGCCTCTAAAAAGCTGTGTGGCCCTCACCATGTTAATGCATGTTCCTTATCTTTAACATGGAAGACCTGATTGGTTTGAAGATCCAGGGTTCAGTGTAGCTAAAAGTAATTTGGGAATGCTGAGTCCAGGTGAAAAGCTATATGATCAACTTCATGTTCTTGGAAGAAGCTGGGGAGAATGAACGGAGCTTTTGAAGAATTTGGCAGAGGATGTGTTTGAGACTTAAGTCTGATTCACATTTCAGCAAATCTAGAGGGTAGGCTGCATGGTGTGAAAAGTGGGACTCTTTCTAATCCAGACTGGTAAACATTATTTGTCATCCCATGCAAATGTGCTTCTTTGGGTCAAAATGTGCTTTTGGTTGTTGCTACCACTTGTTTAACTTTGAAACTGTCGTTTGTGACTTTTGACATATTTGAGCTCCCCACATAAACACAGACGCAGGAGGATGAATCACTGGAGAGCAATTAGGAACATTTTCTCTCTTTTTAATGGCATCTCCATATAAATATAGTAAAGTTACACTTTTAAATGAGTAAATGTTCATGAGAAAAAAGTAGGAATGAGAATAAGTTTCCCTAAGTTAAAGACTGCCAGGCCAATATTTGGGTGTGCTTCCTTCAAAACCTCTTTGGATCATTTGACCATCAGAAGACTCTCTTACTCGCAAGGGGGACTTGAGGCTAACGGTGTGGGAAAGGGATGTAGAAAGAATACAAAAGCCACAAGGCTTGTTGTGAATCTTAACTGGCATCTATACTGACTATAAGCAAACTTCCTGGGCCTCGGTTTTCTTATTTGAAAAAGGGGTAAGAATCCACACTTTCCAGATCTTTGTGCAGCCTTTGTTGAAAACCGTAAAACTCCAGACAGCGTGATTTCCGGAGCAAGACAGTTTCCACAGCGGCATCCACAGCTTCCACCCAGGCTGTGTGCGCTCCTGTCTCTTTTCTTCTTCAGAAAACTGTCGGACCAGTGTAAGTAGGAGAATAAATGGGTGAAAGGATGATAAGTGGGTCACAGGAACAAAGTGTGCAGTCCTATAAGGAGGCATTTTTAGTGGACAAATATAACCGGTGCTGGATTTCAAATCTTGACGAAGAGGCCTGGGACTGTCCATGTTGTGGAATAAATGCTGACGTTACTATTTCAGCCTTACCCTTTTTTTGTAATCTCAGACACTGGTATGACTCTAAAGAGGTATGTGACAGATCATAAAATAAAAAACCCTCAACTGGAGTCACTGAGGGGTATATTAGCAGACATGGTAATACAAAAATATGTTGGATCCATAAATTAGCTGATTACAAAAGTTAGCTTTCATATTTTTTCCTCCCCTAACTTCTCTCTGATCCTCCCTTTCTCCCTACCCAACCAACATCATTCTCTCAAAAGAAAAAAGAAATGCACAAAAATAAAAAAAATGAATAAAAAACAATAAGACAAAAAATACCCAAACAAAACAATATACACACAAAAAGCATGGTGTCACTGGAATAAATATTAAATATAAAAATAGTCTAATTAATTGGAGAATATGAACATGTAATTAGTATTCTGAATTACAACGTGAACAGTTCTGTTTCATGAGGGAAAGGTGTTATTTTGTAGGTTCCACATGTGATGGTTCAGTTCCTTAAGTGCCTAAGCTCATAGAATTTTCAAAAGTCAATATGGTAGTTCTATATTCCCACTGTATAATTAATCATGACGTTGTGGTAACAAGTCCAGATAGCCTGATATCAGGATATGAGTTAATTCTTGTAAAACTTTTAGTACAAGCTCACAAGAATTTTTCAATTGTGAATGAGGTAGGGATGACAGTCGGAGTTCCTGAGTAACTAGGGTTATGCCATTTGCTGCCTGCCAGCTGGGAGCCACAGGGTCCTTCCTTCCTATGGTTTGCCCTTAGATTTGGATGCCAGGCTGCTTAGAAGTCACAGGTTGTCCTTGCCCCAGTGAATGACCCCATAGCCATGTACATGTGGACAAAAGTAATGGGACTCAGTGGACAATAATAATAATAATAACAACAACAACAATAATTTTAATAAGAAGATAAGAAGTCGGGAGGGAGAGTGTATGGGTAGAAGTCCTGGGAAAAACTGGAGGTGAAGTGGATTCAATCTAAATACATGGTATACACGTATGAAATTTTCAACAAGAAAAAATACTATTTTATAAAAGTCACACGGAAATACTAGTTAGTCTTAGGGAATAATAAAAAAACAACAATAATAAAAAATATGTAGCTGTCAAATTCTTAAAAAAATCAAAAATGATGGGTCTATTTCAAAGTTTGAAGCATAATGCCATTTGGAAGGAATTTGTTAATTTCTTTGCAAGTTTTCATTGGCAACCAACCACTCCTTCGCTGTTTGGCAGATGCTGGTCACTCTTCACCACCCTCTTAAACCATGCACCTTTGTTGGCTTGGTACAGTTCTAGATTTTAAATACTGCTAAGTAAGCAAACAGCTGTACCAGAAGCCTCAGAGTTTGTACCTCTCCTCTCACTTGTATCTTTTCCTTCCTCTCCCTCCCTCCCCTCCTTTCCTTCTACCTCCATTCAACAAAGCATCCTGCTAACTGTACAGGATGGTCCATGTACATATTTGAATCAATAGATGGACTCTAGGTTTACATGTATTCATTCTCTCTCTCTCTCTCTCTCTTTCTCTCTCTCTCTCTCTCTCTCTCCCTCTCTCTCTCTCTCAATAAAGAAAGAACACAAGTTACTTTCCAGCCATGCACTGCATTTCTCCACACACGCAACATCTGCCCTCACTCCAAGAATCATTTTGGATAGCTTAAAAGATTCATGGATAGTTTCGAGTCTTGCGATTGCCCCTTCCTTTTTTCCCTTGAGGCTTTATTGACTTTTTAAAGATGAATCTTCTCTTTCCCTTCCCTCTCCACTGCTTCTCTCTCCATCAGCCATGGATAATCAGTGTTTCAGAGTAAGCACAGCCTGACATGGCCATGTGTGAGAGTGTTCCACACTGTGATAAAAGCCATACTCCCATCTCAGTTATGGGAGCTTTGACAGCCATGATATTAGACAATGATATTCCTTCCAGTTAAGTAAGGAGCAAGAAGTTAATTCTAAATCAAAACTAAAAATTACATTTCATCTTATATTTGTATTTAATTTCAGTGCTTCCAGGAAGCAATGTGTTCTCCACCAACAATTCAGTAATTGTTTTCAATCCATGTTCTTCCTTTAAAAGCATAATTATTCTTGATCAGATTCCTTGTCGTGGCCCACTGCAATAAAATGGTCATAATACTCAAGGTCAGCATATGGGTAAAAGAAGAGCTTTGTTCTTTTATATACAAGGGAAAATACTTCTAACTGCTCCCAGCCTGAAAATGACAGAGAAGGGATCAAAGTTATGAGTCAAAGCTTTCTGAGACTGTACTAGTGTGTCTACAGTGGAAGGCATTATCAGACACAAAGGACAGCGGTATGCCACTATAGTGGGCAGATTCTTGCCTCTGCCCCAGGTCCAGCCCCAAATTATCCATTATTCTTACATATATAACACATCCATATATCCCAAAGACAACTAGAAATATGAGCACAGTGTTCTATAATTCTTCCTTGTTTCATGACCTCATTTATTTAAAGGTGCACAATTCCTTTCTTTTCCCCATTGCCGTTACGAGAATCGATTGAACCATTTTAAATCCAGTTGTTCAGCATTGAAACTTAGCTTGCAAAACAACCACTATAATTCTGACAGGTCAGAAATCAGTAAGCATAATTGTATGCATACTTTTTACCAAGAGGTTTTGAAAATAAGCATTTAACTACTGAAGCATTTGTATTAAAATGTTAGGTCAATTTATTGCATTTGAAGTCTTAGTTTCCTTGTTTGGTTGATGTGGGTTATCCTACTTGTTTTATAAGCTATGGGATGTGAATGGTAAGAAACTACTCACATGAACATTCAGGTTATGAATCTGTGGAGTTATATGGCCCCAGAAACATATAAAAGAGGATGGATCTCAAATCCAAAATCCAACACATTGTTCCCATGGATTTGTCAAGAAACCTACTAGTTAACACACAACGGTTGTGTGTGTGTGTGGGGGGTCCTTTCAAAACAGCTCCTCCTTCAGAATTCTAGTTCCAGACAACTACATTGGTTCTTACAAGTTTCCAGTGACAACTGCCTATCTCCAGCAAACCAAGGACCAGCTAGTCTGCTTTAGCGTTATTCTGTATGAGTTGGCCACCATTTACTACTAAAATGACTTAGTAGAACAACGAGGGAGCCTCTGTGTTACAGAGAAAAGAGTGTAAAATCTAAGAGGTCTATCCAACCCTGTCTCCACATGCGTGTGCCAGGAACTCCTTTCTCAGGAAAGGAGCTAAAAAAGCCATAAAGGTCTTGAATAAGAACAGGAGAGGAACATCTGTCACCAACAAATTCATTTCATTGGTCGAGTTCAACAGCAGCTGGCAGGAGGCCTAAGGTTTCTGTGTGTTGCTTCAGGGACCCACCAGGGTCATTAACATCATTAAGGCAATCTGAGAAGGCCTAAGGAGAGAGGGAGACCTAGGAATACTACAGAGGGAAAAAAGGCAAAGAAGTGGAATTCTGATTGACAGGGCACTCCAGGAGCCTTCAACAGAGAAAGGAACTAACAGCAGGATAGATTGCAAGACACCAGTCACTCCCTGCCTTTATGCCGGTCCTGTTGCCGGAGGTGAAAGCAATCTGGTCCTTTTGTGTTCAAATGTGCAGTTTCTTTTCTAGTACGCCCAGTTCACTGTGGAGCTTGTGTTCCACAGCTCATGGAAATTCTATGAGTAGAAAGCCCTAGTGACAGAAAGTCATCACATGCATGGGAACACAGGAGTTCCATATTTTTCTAGATTTTTTTTTATGAGAACCGTGTGGCATAATGCCCAAACACAGGAAGCTAAATGAGACATAAGCATGAGAACCAAACACTTCTTAGGTCTCCAAGAAAGGTTGTCCGAGGTTTCATATTCTGAATGTATGAGTCAAAGGTAAATGTAATCATATTTCTGATATGGTTTTAATGGGATTTTTTAGCTTGCCTGGTTTACACATCTCACAGGGCCTGTGAGGATAAGAGGGAGTATCCTTTTCTATTTGGGCTTAAGTGTAGGCAAGCTCAGACTCACTACTTTATTTCAAACTGGAGTTGTCTGAACAACCAAGCACATACTTTTTTTTTTATGACAGAAGACATTTCTCCAGGATTTTTGGAGTCCTTGGAAGAAATTTAGGCATCCTGTAATCCCATTGCCAACCTCTCTGGGATCTAATTACCAGGAAATTTAGCACTACTGCTCAGAATGGGGCTGGACAGCACATGCATAGGTCTATTTACAGAATTTAACTTCTGAAAGCGTCCATCTTGTTATTTTTTTCACTCTTAGGGAAAACCTCATAACCAAACTCCAAGTATTGACCTGTCCCTGTTGTTAGAATTTAATGAAAATTTTGTGATTCATTAAAGGTGAGAACCTTAATTTTTCCTTAGCAAGCAAGACGAGGAAAATAAGCGCATCGCCATGCTTGCTGTATCCCTCAGCATAAGGGAAGGCTCCTAAGTACACAACTTTGTCCTAAAAATACCATGTTAAGTTAAACCAATTTAGAGGTAAGTGGGTAAAAGGGTAGGAGAGACATCTGCTCTACATGTCCAAAAATGTGTGTTTGAGATAAATCTACCCTTCTCTCATAATTCTTGTATACGTTCAATGGTGAACAAAGCCAAATATTGCTGTGGTACCTCTACCATACCTCAGGTATGCTTGGCATCATCACACCAGAAGACAGATCTTACCATACTTGATTATTCGTTCAAGCTTTTGGGGAACATAAATGTTGGAAGCAAGAACTTAAACCCACAAAGTATACTGATTTTAGAACTAAGGAGTGCAGCAATATCATATCGACTTACTCATCCGGAGCCAACTGTTTGTCCTCTTATTGCCCTTGGATAACTTCACATCTCCACTTCAGTTTCAAAATAGGTCTGACAAATTGACTCAATACAGCTAGGTTTTTTTTTCTAACGTTAGTGATAAGAAACATTTTAGCCTCTGTGATATACAACCTGCAGATTCACACACCAATCTCTCATTTCTTCATAATTATGAATCTATGAAATGTATGGATATAAATATATGAATCATGCCATGAACTGATACCATACATCCAAATACTAAGTTAAATGAAGATCTTCATAGCCGAAGCTTGCTAAGCATGGCTTCAACCTGATTTTGATGAAATGATTCTGCCTGAAATACTGCTGATGCAGATTTGATATTGTTGACTTTATTACAGAACTACTCTTGATGGTATCAAAATATATGGATGACTGTCTTACTGGCTTTCTCAGACACAAGCCAACCTTTAGTCCTAATATTGCCCTTAGGTACTTTCATATATCCACTTCAGTTCCAAATTAGGTCTGACAAATTGACTCAGTCCAACTAGGTTTTTACAAACTGAAAATTACTTGCTCCCCACATGTGTGTTGAAAATCAGCAAATGGGCCATTGCAATACTGTCTGCCTTAGAGGATGCCCAGGTACCACTCAGGACACTAGACTTCCTTCAGCTTTCTTCACTTTCCATCCTTCGAATAATGAGGAGAATTATTTGTATACTTCATAAAGAGGTTGAGGAGTATATTGAGTAAACTGGTGTCAATGCAATGTCTTGTGTAGAGTGAAGATCAATAAATGTTAGGTGTTACAAAGTCCTATATGTGGGCATTATCAACTACTTTTTTGGACAGCTTATTCTAGCCATAGAAAAGTACATTTACTATTTATTCAGTGATCCTAAATGCAACATAAGATCTGGACATTAAGCACTTCAGAATAAGAGCATTAGTATGCCATATGTAGATTGCATGTCATATTTCTCTTTGCCAAGTGTTTAACTTTGTAACTCATTTGCTGGCTTAATCATCAAGTCAAGCCCTGACATCCATCACCATGAATAGTAAAAGCCTGTTCCAAAGGGACTAGAAGTGACTTCTGTTTGCCTGGGCCATCAATCAAGAAGTGTGACTGCAATTCGGGCCAGCATATCCAAAGCAGCACTTTGGTTCCAAGCTCTTTTGGCTTACAGTGCTTTTACACATTCTTTCCATTTTATAGACATGCCGTTTTATGGATAAATAGTCATTTCCCATGTAAGTAGTAGCAACTTTCTGTCTCTATCCATCAGAAAAGCACACCACAGGTTGGCTGGTTAGCCTAGTGAGATGTGAACAGATGGTGAGGAGAGTCCCTGTATAAGTCCCTTTCCTTGGAATAAGCCAGGAGTTCCTTTACACAAAAAAAGATAGATCTAATCATCCAATTTTCCATCAAGGAAGGAATATTATGAGCAATTTATTACAACTAAGAAGGCCTTTATTTTAGTTTTTCCTTCAGTACTAAGAATCTACTGTACTTCAAGGCCAGAATGCTTCGACACTGAAACACTGCAAACAGGTATCCAGGTGTCCATCCTTTAATCCTGTAATGAACAGGACATCCTGGTATACAGTTGCCATCCTTTGTTATGGATATCTTCTGCATGTGATCTGACATTAAAAAGAACTGACAAGTATATCAGCATTTATTCTATTCTTCTTCAGGGAGCTGAAGAAAGTCTACTGTCCTGAGTGGAACCTGGGTGGCACACAGAGCCATGGTGCTCTTTCAAACAGACAGTATTATATTAAAGTGACCCTTTTGCTGATTTTTCAACATGCATATGGGGAACAAATTTTCAGAAAATGAGTGCAGTTATGTTTATGCTCTTTGTAGTTTGTGTATTTACCATGGAAAGAATGACTTTTGCCTGCTTTACAATAACAAGAACATGGCCAACTGAGAAATATATGACTAGAAACATCAGTGATAAATGAAGTCAGGGGCTATGTGGGTTCATGTGCACACTCGTCAAAGGTATCTGATATTTTTGGTATCTGTCAGAAAGACCAAAGGATGCTGAGCAGATCAATGGCCTCAACAGCACTGGTTGTTTGTGTTTTTATTATTTTATCATTTCTGATACTTCGATAGCATGAGGTTAAACAAAAGATGGAGGTCTCAAATTATACTTATAACACAGGAAAGATGATGGTGTTCAATACAACCAAATTGTTCTATTGACAGTCTATATGTTTTCATCTGAGGCAATGCTGCACAAAGCTTATTTGGGGCACAACATTTTAGGTAGGTAAGCAGAACCAATATTATGCTAAAATACAAACTAATCAGTGTTTCAAGAAGGTTAAAGGTTATTTACATACAGAGAAAACACAGAATAATGTTTCTATTTTTATGTGCAAAGCAGTGTAAGAGATTACATTGTGATTCCTTTTATAAAGCCTTAATTATGGGAAGAAAGGAGTATATACTAAGTTAGGACCCAAAGGGGCTCATTTGCTTTTCAGTGTCACTTTGTTTAACTGAAGGATAGGGTGAAAATAAATAAAGAGAGAGACAGAGACAGAGAGTCAGAGAAAGATACACACATGAGAGAAAGAGAGAGACAGACATGCAGGGACAGAGATAGAGATAGGGACAGAAAGACATGAGAGAGACAGACATACAGACACACAGAGAGAGAGAGAGGGATGGAGAAAACTAAAAGAAGAAGAATACTTTAAGGAATCTTGGCAATGCTCAACACTAAGACAGATCATTTTGGTGTGGAGGTATGGGAATACAATCCTGTTGTTCTTAAAACAAAATACCAATCATTCAATTTTATCAAATGAATACTCAAGAGCCTGATGCTGGAGTGAAAGCCTAATATCCCAGAGAGGCAGAAAAAGCACCCAGCTGACCTTCCTCCGCAATGGATGTCCCAGAAGGAAAGAGACAGCTCTCCTCCACACTGTCTTAAAAATCCATTTCAAACTGAATGTCTCTCCTTTCTACTTCCTGTGTATCTCTCTCTCTCCTCCAGACTTTCTTTCACTCTCTTTGTTTTTTCTTATGTTCACTCCCTGTCAACTGGTTGCTTGGTCCACTTCTTGACCTATGCTTGACTTTATTTAGTCTTGTTTACAATAAGCAGAAAGCTCTTGGATTAAAGGTGTCCTATGGCTGAGCCACATCACAACTAGAGATAGGCTTTTTCCAGTGAACAATATCAGGGCTCACAGTATGATCAGGTATCTTTCGACACACTCCAAGCTTGATCTTGCCAAATGACAGGTACCATCCAAGATTCTGTTTATCATTTCATATGTGGCTGTGCATATCCAAACACTCTCTCAATGGAAAATGCATACAGATTTGGAAATAGCATAGAAAGAATGTAAAAAGAAACAGGACAATATTTAAAATATATTCAGTTAAATATTAATGAAAAGGAGTATCATTAGTTTCTGTTTCTACATTTTAATTGTCTACTTGAAATTTTGATATGACAGACATAGAAATTGTGAAGAAAGGTTGAGTGTGAATTTAGTTTCAGATGTGAAGTATCCTAGTGGTCTGTCCTGAATTCAGCAAACTTCTCACTGCTTGATTGTAATCTAGTTTTCCTTTAGTAACATAGCATAATTTGAACCATATGGGAATGTGTGCTCACTCCTATCCTTACACATTCAAACTAGCCACTTAGCACAAATGGTAGTTGCTAAGTTCCCTTTCCTCAAAGGTGTTGTGAGGAAAGCAGAATGGGACCAAAGAAAGGCAAAAGTGTAATCACTCTAGGAAAAATGTAAAAAGAACTAAACATAGGATGTAGCAGATAAAAATTTAAATTTAAGCAGAAGCTCATTTAAATATACCTTGAACTCTGCTCACTTCTCAAAATTGCTCAAGAAGTTAGACTCCAGAGAGCCAAATAACCCTATTAAAAAATGGGAGTACAGAGCTAAACAGAGAATTTTCACCTGAGGTGCTGAGAAGCACCTAAAGAAATGTTCAACATCCTTAGTCATTAGGGAAATGCAAATCAAAACAACCCTGAGATTTCACCTCACACCAGTTAGAATGGCTAAGATCAAAAACTCAGGAGACAGCAGGTGTTGGTGAGGATGTGGAGAAAGAGGAACACTCCTCCACTGCTGGTGGGATTGCAAGCTGGTACAACCACTCTGGAAATCAGTCTGGCGGTTCCTCAGAAAACTGGGCATACTACCGGAGGACTCCATTATACCACTCCTGGGCATATACCTAGAGGTCTCCCCAGCATGTAATAAGGACACATGCTCCACTATATTCATAGCAGCCCTATTTATAATAGCCAGAAGCTGGAAAGAATCTAGATGTCCCTTAACTGAGGAATGGATACAGAAAATATGGTATATTTACACTATGGAATACTATTCAGCTATTAAAAACAATGAATTCATGAAATTCTTAGGCAAATAGGTGGTACCGGAAAATATCATCCTAAGTGAGGTAACCCAATTACAAAAGAACACACATGCTATGTACTCACTGATAAGTTGATATTATCCCAGAAGCTCAGAATACCCAAGACACAATTCACATATCAAATGATGCCCAAGAAGAAGGAAGGAGAGGCCCCTGGTCCTGGAAAGGCTTGATGCAGCAGTGTAGGGGAATATAGGACAGGAAAGTAGGAGGGGGTTGATTGGGGAACAGGGGAAGGGAAGAGGGCTTATGGGACTTTTGGGGAAGGGGGATCCAGGAAAGGGGAAATCATTTGAAATGTAAATAAAGAATATATCTAATAAAAAAAGAAGCCCCCCCAAAAAAAGAGTATAGATAAGGGTGCATTTTCTAGGTAGGAGATAGTAGCACCCAACAATTGTGTAAAGCCTAGAACTACAGGCCACATTTTGGTTGGTTGGTTTGTTTCTTTGTTTCCTTCCTTCCTTCCTTCCTTCCTTCCTTCCTTCCTTCCTTCCTTCCTTCCCCCTTCCCCTCTTTTTTTCTTTCTTTCTTTTTTTCTTTCTTTCTTTCTTACTTTCTTGTTCTAAACATCTTTCAAGTTAGAACTTGCATTATTTATAACTTGGAACTGTTACTTCCACCCAGGACTTTCTACTCACTAGTATCTGTTCCCTAGAATCTGCTCACCAGTATCCTGCTATTAAAGTCTCCACACAACTGTTGTTTACTCATAGAGCCCTTCTCCAACCACAAGCTCTTTTTGGTCCTTCTGTCTCTTTATCATGCTATTCTGTTTTATTTGATTCTGTAGTACTTATCATCACTTTGGTCTTCCTTGCTTATATTCTTTATTTCTTGGCTTTTATTCTTATATATTTTTACTTACTCTACAATAATGTAATCTTCATGAGACAGTGTCTTGCCTGCCATGTTTACTCTTCCATCTACCACTCTTAGAAGAGTAACACCTTTTGGTAGGCAGTGAACAAATATCAGACAAGCTAAGGAGATGGCTCAGTGGGTGAAGTGCTTATAAGACAGTGTGAGAGTCTGACTCTGAATCCTTAAAACCAATGTAAAGCTAGGTACAGTAGTATGTGTCCATAATCCCAGTGAAGAGGAAGATGAGAGGCAGAGAGAACTTCTCCTCTAGTCTGCAAACTAGCTTCTAAGATAGCTAGTCATACACAGAAGGACAAAAATAACAAATAAGAAATCCTGTCTCAAACAATGTAGAAGGTAAAAAACAACAGTGTAAGGTGTTCTCTGACCTCCATACATTCACCGTGGTATGCACACACCCATACTTTACTCACAAACACCAAAACACATGCACCACATACCACACACACACAAACACACACACACACACACACACATCTAAAGAAAAGCCAGAAAAAATGAATTATTCTTATGTATTAACAATACACATTCTTACATATTAACAATAACAATAACTGACTAATTTAATAAAAAACCAAATTTATAAACTAACATATTTACAATGAAGGCTGGAGAATCAGAGAAGCAGATCTGGAAAATTTGGAGAATAAAGGCAATCAGGAATCAGCATATAGCCCTACATCCTAAATTATATCCCAGGTTCTGGGGAAAGAGGATGTCTTTGTGCCCAGCAGTCAGTATTCTACACTCTTATCCTCCAACCAGCAGCCAGCACCACCAAAACTGGATATGAGTTGCCCTAAAATTTCTATTGCCATTGCTTTCCTTACAAACTAGGGAGTACTCTCACTTGACCTATCACCAAAGAAAACAACATGGATCCTACTTGTTTGTGTCATGAACTCTGTACTTAAAATTCTGATTCTTCACACACAGAGATTATGGTGTATTGCCTACTTCTTACACAGAGTGGTAATGAGAGTTTAAATGATATTTTTTCCCTTTCAAAATGAAGAAAGGGGGTTCCATTTACCATTAATATGCATAAGGAAGATGTCTTAGTTAGGGTTTTACTGCTGTGAACAGATACCATGACTAATGCGACTCTTATAAAAGACAAAATCTAATTAGGGCTGACTTACAGGTTCAGCGGTTCAATCCATTATCTTCAAGGTGGGAGCATGGCAGTGTCAGAAGGTGGGGTGCAGGAGGAGCTGAGAGTTCTACATCTTCATCTGAAGGTTGCTAGGAAAAGAATGACTTCCAGGAAGCTAGGATGAGGGTCTTAAAGCCCATACCCACAGTGACACACCTATTACAACAGGGCCACATTTTCTAATAGTGCCACTCCCTGGGCCAAGCATATACAAAGCATCACAGCAGAGATTACCCAAAACATAAATAAAGAGGCCCAGATGTTGTAAATTTCCCCAATGGCAACTATTCCCTGTAAACTTTTACCAGTTGCAGATGCTACATCATCCATTCATTCTTTATTCTCTACAGCTGAAAGCCATAGAGTTAAGCCACTTAAACCACAGTGAATTTCCAAATGATAGACAATAGTCTATATAACTTGGCATTCTTTGGAGAAATAAAACCAGTAAGTTTTCTATATAGCATATGTAATATAGTTGCATATTAAAGAATACATTAAGAAATTTATTGTAAGAAATTATTTACAGAAGCCTACTCATCCCAATTTCTGTAGCTGGTATGCTGAGACTGAGGAACACATATAAAGTAACTGCATTCAGAGTCCAAAGGCCAAAAACCTGCTGCATTCAGTTAGCTGCTACCCAGGGAACTAAGAAAATCTACCATTTCAGCTCTAGTCTGAAAGTATTAAAAGCCCAGTGTCCTACGGCTATCAGGTAGGAAGACTTACAGGAAGATGAATCAATTGTCTGTTTATGTCTCCACTGATCAGATGAGGTTACTCCATTAGGTAGTAGAGACTCAATTTATTGATTTAAATGTTAACTTCTTCCCAAGTACCCTCATGGGCACTTAAACATCTTGTGCCCTATAGTGTTGTCAAGCTGATGTATATATACAATTAACCATTACATATACCTCTGGATAATCCAGTTAGGTCCTAAAGTCTGAATCCATGCCATGGTTAGTTACCCTTTGTCTCCTCTTAGATATGAGACACTCTCTGGTTTTTTTATGGAGGGCTTTTTACCCCCTTGCCATTTACTGATCTATGGATAAATATTCTACTTTGAAAGTTTACACCATGGACAAGAGAGACGTTGAGTTCAAGGTGAGAGGGTGGCCCTGCCAGGCTCAGAAATTATAGATTCAGGGGCTATCATTAAGGTTGATGCATCAACTATAGCAAAAAGAATGGCACAGAAACCAAACACTTATTTGCAAATTGAAATGTGAGGCCAGCCCAAGTAAGAGACACATTTTGCCTTCGAGGAGGAAAAGGACATCTGATTCATGGCAAGGCCTGCCAAGGTACAGTTGGCTGAGCCAAATGGCTCCCTGCCACTTAGCCCCAAGAAACAAGGGAAGGCAGTCTCAGGTTAGGTGGAAGGATAAAAGGCTTTTTATGAAAGGGGGCTTGATTACTGCTGTGAGTTTAATTATACTCCCTCTTCCTGAGTCCAATCAATATTTAAAAACAAGAAAAACAATTTCCTGAGATTGTTCCCTGTTTTCAAGATGCTCAAAATTAGCCCCCAGAAAGTAGTCAAAGTTAGAGAGAAAAAACTCAAGTTTGAAAACATGAATACAAACAGAAGTTTGTGAAAACATAACTGTTTCTTCTAAACCTCCAGCAAGTCAAAGACCAAGGCAACAGCCTTTTGGCAGGAGGGAAGAAGAAGCCTTCCTTACTTGTTTAATGAAGTCTCCTGGAGCCACAACAAGAGAGAGTTAACATTGCTGTAACAGCTCAACAACTCCACATGGCTTCCTAGTTGCATGTTGTTAAAAGCAAATTTGACATTTGAAAGGGATATACAAAACATACCCCAAAACACATTGTCTGTACATGATGTACATCTTGGCCAGGCTTGAAATCTAAACCATTGAGCTAAAATATAAGCAATCTCTATGGGAGCTAGGACAAAGGATATTAAATAAGGTGATCATATGTTTCATCTTGCTACTTAAGATTGACGTCTACCATGTCCTGATAGTTCCTCTGAGCTCAGAGCAAAATAGAGGACTCTGGTTTTTTTCCAGCAGGGCTTTCCCTTCTTTGACTTTGTCTCAACCTCCACCACCTGAGGAAGGTTTCAAGCCCTTGGCAAACCTACAAGTTCAACTTCCTCTTTCTGATAAGAACTCAACCAGCAAGTACCTGAGATTCCTGGCATGCCTCTCCATACAAATGAGGTATTGACAGTACTTTAATACTCTAGCCTCTCACCCTGAAAACTTCTTCCCACTCTCCAAGGTTCATATGTAGCCCTTGGTCACCCCAAATAAAGTATATGTGCACCAGCTGTTTCACTAAAGATCTTCTAAGAGAGTTGTTTCATTGAGTATCATCTTTGGGGAACACCCCACCCCACCCATTCACTCTCAGCTTGACTGGCATCCTGCAGACCCCACCCATTATAGACTCTGATTCATTCTTCCAGCTTGGTGTACATTTTGCACCTGGAGGGAGGAAACAGAGGATGCAGAACTATAGATACCTGGTCCCCCAAACTAGTACCAAATGCATCCAATGACAACAGTTAGGAAAGTGCCCCAACCCAAACCAAACCAACCAAACCAACCAAACCAACCAAACCAACCAAACCAACCAAACCAACCAGACCAACCAGACCAACCAAACCAACCAAACCAACCAAACCAACCAAACCAACCAAACCAACCAGACCAACCAGACCAACCAGACCAACCAAACCAACCAAACCAACCAAACCAACCAAACCAACCAGACCAACCAAACCAACCAAACCAACCAGACCAACCAGACCAACCAAACCAACCAAACCAACCAGACCAACCAGACCAACCAAACCAACCAGACCAACCAAACCAACCAAACCAACCAAACCAACCAAACCAACCAGATCAACCAAACCAACCAAACCAACCAGACCAACCAAACCAACCAAACCAACCAAACCAACCAAACCAACCAAACCAACCAAACCAACCAAACCAACCAAACCAACCAGACCAACCAGACCAACCAGACCAACCAGACCAACCAGACCAACCAAACCAACCAAACCAACCAAACCAACCAAACCAACCAAACCAACCAAACCAACCAGACCAACCAAACCAACCAGACCAACCAGACCAACCAAACCAACCAAACCAACCAAACCAACCAAACCAACCAAACCAACCAAACCAACCAAACCAACCAGACCAACCAAACCAACCAGCCACATCAATAAATGGAAAGAATATCTTGGAATGATACTTTTTTAAAGTTTTAAGCCTGGCTCCTAGGTTGGCTGCCTGTTCTTATCAGTTACGTTTTATTGAAATCAGTTAAATACGCCAGAGATAACCTCTGTAAGTTCTGTTTCCGTTTAGCCTGTTGGTGTTTATATCTATCATGGCATCTCTTACGTTGAACGTTAAAAATTTACCTGAAAATACTACCTATTTTGTATACCAGAATTTGGGACCATCCTAAAATTTACCACTCGCCTGGTTTCCCTGTACTTACTCTAGTACTGTCTCACCCATATGCTCTCAGGATTAAAACTATTCCTGTTCCATGTTGTCAGCTCAAAATACACAATAAGAGCTCCTGACAATATTGTCATTTGGAAAGAGAATTACATAGATTATCTACTTCAGTCTGACACATACCTATAAATGCTATTTTCCTATTTTACAGCTGAGTACCATGAAGATGGATAACCAAGATAATGCAGCAGAAGCAGATGGGTTAAGACCTGCATGATATTTTCTGCATGTGCCTCAGCGGTACAAACCACTGATTATACTGCAGGATTTCATAAGCCTCTCAGTTCTTACTAATCTTGGCTTCAGGTTTCCATACATTTGAGAAAATCATTTGTTTCCATTTACTTGTTTACCAAATAAATAAAAGTGTTCTGGGGGCAAGTGTGTGTGTGTGTGTGTGTGTGTGTGTGTGTGTGTGTGTGTGTGTGTGTGTGTTTATGTCTGTACAGGGACATCTGTACAGGGACATGTGTGGGTATGTATGCATATATGGCTAAAGCTCAGCTCCAGGGTCATTTACCATGAACTGCCCACTTTGTGTTTGGAGTCTCTTAATGGGATCTTTGGGTTAGGATGGCTGCTCAGTGAGCTCCAGGCATCTGTGTCTCTAGTGCTGGGACTATAAGCCTATGTCAGTATGTGTAGCTTTTTACATGGTTGCTAGGGATGGCATTGATGGCCCCAGGGCTGTGCAACAAGAACTTTACTGACTAAGCTATCTTCCTAGGAAATAAATAGAAGATTTAAATGTCCTTCTGAGAGTATCAAATGGTGATAGAAATTATTATGAAATACCTCTACTTATATATGATAGAACACAACTTGATAAATATTTTAGGCTATTGAAATGATTTACCATAGAAAATTAAAAGAGTTGGCCACTTGGAATTACCATCACTTCAGCAACTATCTGAGAAATATAAGTAACAAAACCCTGAAGAGAACTAATATCCTGATATCAGCAAAGTGGTGGGAACACTGGGTTTCAGTTGGTAGAGGTGCTCCTTTACTCTCCTAAGCATCCTTCTAAAGGATCTTCTTGCTTTAGTTTCAACCACAATTTTGCCTCGCCAGTAGCAGGACAGGATTTATGCTGTCACTGCATCTCAACACCTTTGTCCAGAATGTCCTACTGCCAGGGTGATCATGTCTCAGCAAAACCTTATAAAATCAAAACATTACTTCTTCTCAGCCATGCCCTTCCTGCACATTTTCCGCTAAGCTGATTAACCTTATCAAATCTTAATTGTAGTTTAGCAGTTATTGCCTTCTACCCAAACTTCTTTGGTGCAACATTGTCTTGACTGGAGATCTTCGTAAATGAATACTGTCTTTGGATGCAGTCTTCCAGTCCGAGCTTTACCCAAGAGTGTGCCTCTCTGAACCAGGGTGGCATGAGGACAGAGGACAAGGAACTTTTGGGATGAGCGGTACTTCACTAGATTCCCATTCCACTGAAGGAACTAGTTATAAGAAATAACCCACGCAGTGTGGTTATGTACTGAGAAACAAGTGCAAGTGGTCATTGTATGGTGAGAAGGTGTGAGAAGCTGAATGAGACACTAAGTTAGGCAGAAAGAAAACTGTAGAGGAGGGAGAAGTTTTAGTGAGAAACCACATAGGCTGTGAGAAAGGCAAAAGAGGATGTAGGACCTTATCTTCCCTTTGCTCTTGACCAACCCCGTTCAATCTAAACGTGTATATGTATGACAGGAGAATTTCCCTCAATACAGCAAGGCAGCAGTAAAACCCTGAAGTTCTTTGTGGATATAAAAGCCTATCTGTCCCTCACCTGTAGTCTTCTCCAGCTTTATGAGCTCATCCCTATTGTCCCCCAGCCATACTCCATCCCAACCCGATCTGGTCTCTTCCTTACCCTACCCAATCTCACTTCTCATGCCTACTCTTTCTCACCTGCACCCCGCCATCATTACTCCTCCCCATTCTAACTTTGCCTCAACTCCGCTGCTTTGCTTGGCCTCATCATTTGTTCATCTTTACGTAGACAGCGTAACACAGGATGTCTCCTTTGTCTTTCAGTAAACATATTAAAATGTTGCTTGGTGTCTGTCATCTCTTTGTTCTCTTCTGAGAAAAATAATGTAAGAATTCCCCCAATAGATCCCAACATAGAACCTAAGGAGTGATTTAAAACTCCTAGGATAAAACTTGGAAAGGCAGAAGTTACATCTCACTTTCTCTATTTTTCTGTGGGCATTTTGTTTGTTTATGCTATTTCTTACTTTTTCTCCAAATATTTACCAGGAGTTCATAGAGTGGATTTGAGGGGAAGAAAATCAAAGCAATCATAACTTTCATGGGCAAAAGAAAACACCCATTGGAGAAAATGAGAGCATTTATTTTTATCCAGACAGAGTTCAGCATGATTCAAAACATGGTGAAAATGCCACCTCATATAAAATAAATTATCCACTATGGCAAAGGAGCAGTGAGTGCTCATGTCAACAGGAGACCAAAAATATCCAGGGAAAGTAAACAGTTTTGCAAATAGCAACTGATGAGTTTTATTATCCCTTATTTCTTTTTGACTGGCAGGACATAACAGTAGAGCCACATCTACCCTGTTAGCTTTGGTGAGCCCTAATCTTTTCTTTGCCTCCAGCACATCACCTAAGTCAGGGAAAGATAAAATCCACCATACACCAAAAAATGATAACACATTTTGGTGATAAACCTACAGGGTAAAGTAATGTGTGAATATTCTCTCCTGAAAGGATGAGCTACCAGTAATGAACAAATGCACTGCCACAGCATAATACCAATGCAAGCAGGGACTTCAAACAAATCACAACTACAAGGGAGGGTTTCCATCAGGCCAGGGACAGTGGCAAGTTACATTGGCAAATGTTACTACTCACACAAGTCCAGAGTACGCAGTTCACGTGACAGCCTAGCACCCAAGCAATAAATTATATGATTTTTTTGCTTCCCTTAAAAAATAGAAATCTTGTAAATAGCAACATTCTGAGGCCATTCACATAATAATTAATTAAGAGCAAGTACCATGGGGTGTACGGAGGAGAGAGGGTCCTCTCCTGAACCTGCCTTTAGAAGACCTATTCAAGATGAAGCCAAACCTACAACCCTCATAAATTCTGGGATGTTGAATAACCTCTTCTCCTCTCACTGCTACTGTCTGGGCTTCTGCAGACTAGAATAACACCACAACCCACATTGCATGTTATTTTTGAGGACAAAATTACAGCTAAATTATTTTGTAGAGGACTCCTCAACAGTACCGTGGTCACATGGTCATGGGTCATTTTTGCTACAGGTTCATTGGCTTCTATCTAGATTTCAGTAATAACAATATACATGTCTGTAGATATTGCCAATAGTCAACATGAAGCAAAATTATATAAGTTGATAGTTATTGCTTTAGTGACTGGATGATGTTAACTTCTGAAAACACATGCGGTCTCCTGCTCAAGACTGTAAATGCCCTCATACTAACATAATGACAAAGGGAATAGAGACTGGCTGATGAATAAGGATTAGGTACTTCTCCAAGGGCATTTACTTGTCTTCGTTAATATACATAACTTTCGTTGTATTAGAAATCCAGCACCAGAGTTTCTCCACAGTTTTCATTCATAAAGAGACTGCTGATGTGGTGATAACTTTACAACCCAAAGTTGAAATGTCTATAAACATTTTTACTACTATCTTGAACCAAATTTCAGCATTCTTATGACATTGTAGTATGTATGTCTTGAATGTGTGCACCACTGTATTTAGGCAGCTTCTAGATTCTGGGAAGTGAACCAGTCTGAGAAACAGGACAAAATATAATCTCTCAAACAACACTGTCAAGAGACTCTGTCAGTGAGTCCATCAAGCATTCCCTGATACAAGAGCACAGTATGTAGTCACCTGGAATTCCTGTCTGTTGGAATGTCCCTTGAGTTGTACACTTAGAATGTGTTCTGCATGTCTGTCTTAAATGTTGTTCTAGCTAGCAACTGACTTGTGTGTGTGTGTGTGTAGCTTTGAACTGTATTACCATAGTTCATTATTTGGATGTCTTGCTTGCAAGCATCTCCACTTATCAGATACGTCTGGTTTGGCTCAAATCAGGTAATTAGGAAGATATAAAGTTCTGTTATACATTGAGTATAGCAGGTGGACAGAAATTATTTTAGGGATCACAAGACATTTCCGTGAAGATGTTGGAATTCTAAGCGTTTGGCAGAATCAAAGCAACCTGTTGCTTAACCTTCTTGTCCATATAAACTGGGGTACAGCTGTCAGACTGGACTTCTGACAGAAGAATCCATTGAAAGTGATGAGTCTTAGTTCTAAGATTATTTTTATATCCACATCATTTCCTGTATCATCTAATAATTACCCATAGGAGAAAATTTATGAGCTATTCTAGTATTTCTAACTTTATACGCATGACCAACTATTCATTAAGGATTCTAATATTGTCATTTCAATTGTAGAGAAGATACTGAGATGCAGAGGGAGGTTAACTAATATGGTCCAAGAATGAGAATAACAGTTCAAATCTAGTACTTTCTGACTGTTCTGGGATGCTCCCCAACAGCCATCTGCTTAGTGTGAATTATAGTGTGATGGTGGACATAATAGGGTAACCAGCAGAGACAGGATTTAGTGCTGGGATGGTACCCTTGAGGAGAACAAGGCAGGGACAAGCCTTGGGATCATCTATGTTCCATGACTATGGGCCTCTTCTCCTAAGCATGACTGATTGCTTGCACTCTATAAGGTTGGGTTGCAGATAGGGAGCAGAAAAGCCATCCCTCAATGAATAATAGCACCTTTGCCTAAGGTTATAAGGTTAAAAGGTGTCTTGTGTAATGCAATTGAACTGTAAATGTTGGGTAAATTGGTCATGAAGAAAGTTATTTAAAAAAAAAACATGCTCTGCATTAGGTCTTCCTTGAAAAAAAAATTCAATCAGGACTCTTGCTTCCTAACTACATCAGAGGCAGTTTATCCTGCAAAAATCTCATAATTGGCAATTACAAGTTATGCCGTCTGGTCAGCACAATTATATTGCATCCCCAGAGTACACCCTAGGCAGATAGTTTTAAAAGAAAAATATTTTGATGCTAATAATATTGTAATTTGGAATCAATTCCCGTATTTCTAAGATCCTCATTAGATTTGTTTTCAGTGGCGAAGAATTCATAGTTTTCCTTTATGGCAAGTGTGTTTCAGTGTTTCTTGTAGCAACCGAAACAAGAACATTGTGGTGAGGAACTAGCTCCTTTCAGCAGAGCCCTTCCTGGTGCTCTTTATTAAGGGTCAGATTCAGCTACACTATTTTCACCATCGACTCAATAAGACATGCATTTACTGACACCTTTTGCTGGGCAATTTGCTCTATAAAATGTGTTACACAGCTATAAAATTATCCAAACAATCTAGAAACATGGCAGTTTGTTAGGAAAATTTAATCGGAAAAGCAGACATTCTTTTTTTCAGACATGACACTGAACATTGAAAAACAATGTTGCCCTTTCATGGCAAAGCCAGCATCTCTCTCCAGATTTCCGATTTTCATATTCATGGGGCCCTGGAAGGCTAAACTTTAACTTCAGGCTCAAGGCTGTATAAATATTTATCATGAAGAGAAAATTAAAGAAGAAATCTTCGTGGGTTTAGGCATCAAAAGAGATTTGTGTGCTGTAATAAAAGAATACTGAACTTCAGTGTCGGGGATTTGTGTGCTGTCTTGTGTACCTCGCTCGCTCCATCTTCCAATGCTCTATGCTCTTACTGAACAGTCTTGAGCAAGTCCCACATGCTTCTCTCTAGCATCAGTTTCATTGCCCAAGAAGCACAGATGTCATATTAGATGATTCTAATATTCCTTAAACCATGACAATACATGGTAGTTACAGAGAAAATTATAAAACAAATGGGACCATGCATCATGAATGAAAAGAAACTATTGTGATCCAAAACACTAAGATAGAATCTATCTTATATATGAGA
Organism: Tokudaia tokunoshimensis; assembly: GCA_036184795.1. NCBI lineage: Eukaryota > Metazoa > Chordata > Mammalia > Rodentia > Muridae > Tokudaia > Tokudaia tokunoshimensis. The sequence continues at coordinate 150,392,962 of BTHU01000001.1, forward strand.
TGAAGGGAAACTTGATTTTACGGTTCAGTGAGTTTCAAAACTGGAACACCGTTTCTTTAGCTCGCATGTTACAAAACCAAATGCTGAACACTTTAAGATAAACAGAGGAGCAACTAAAGTATGTGTGTTGTTTGTTTGTCAGATTCTTGACTCCAAAGCTGACATGCTGCATTGAGATTGAAAAGAATCCGGTTTGGTAGAAAAATGGCTTCAAACAAATGCTGAGAACTAAGTGGATGTTCATTATCAATAATAAAATCTGTGAATAGTAGCGATCACCTTTAGAAAGCCGGTACATTTTAGGTAGATCAAAGAGAATGAAGCACTGGGGCGGAAAAAAGAAATGCCTCTGTGTAGAAATGAAAATACAATCAAATATGTTTAGAAGAAATGAAAAACTGAAGGGGGGCTGGTAAACCACTGAAGGAAGTTTAGTTTCATGCTGTATGGTGGCCAACCAGGCAGCCATCTAGAAGCGGGCTTCTCACATATTTTCCATATGAAAGTGACAGTCTAAGATCAATATAGGTATCAAATCCACCCATGTGGGTGGGATAAGCAGATGATAGCAAAAGTAAGCCATTGGGTTGGAAATGAGCTGAAAGTGACTATTTCTGGTGGGGTTATTTTAGCAAGGGAGACCACATCTCTGGGAAGAGCTATTACCAACTAGAGGGTTTATGGTGAGAGAGGGAAGATTGGGCAAATGGTTTTCAGGGCCCTACATGAAGTATAACTGCAGGGGCAGGAGCTATAGCTGAAAGGAGGGTCCTTGCTTAACATACACAAGACCCCGGGGTCAATGGCAAGTGTCATGGTGAGATGAAAGAAATGAAACTGAAGAGTTAGGGAAAAGACAAAACACTTCAAGGGAGGGCTGGCTGGCTGGATACAGCAGTGGGAAATACGTGCTGAACAGCACGAGGATCTAAGATTGAATCTCTGGCACCCAGAGAAAAAGCCAGGCATTGCCTATGGATCCCGTTACCCTAAATGGGGCTCCTTGTCTGGCCTCAGTGGGAGAGGATGTGTCTAGTCCTGCAGTGATTTGATGTCCCAGGGAAGTGGGGATACGGGGGGGAGGAGGTGCTGATATTGGAATGTAAAGTAAATAAATAAGTAAATTTTAAATAAAAAAGAAGAAAAAGGAAAGCCATGCATGGCTATACATGTCTGTAAACCCTCAGTATTAGTGAGGCAGAGATAATAAGAGATCCCAAGAATTATCTGGTAAGCCAGTCTAGTCAAAAGAGTGAGTGTCTGGTTCAGTTAGAAAGCCTGTCTCAAGAAAACAAGGCAGAAAGCGAACCAGTAGAAAAAGAAAAGGATACCCAAATGTCCTCCTTTGGCCTCCATACATATATATGCCAACAAAACATATACCAACACATTCACTTATATGCATCATGCACACACATCCATCATCATCATCATCATCACCATCGATGATAATGACAATGAGAACACATATACACAGACAGTTTCAAGGGAGCATGTAACAATGGAGATAAGGCTCTTCCAATCTCATATCTTTGTATGTACACAGGACTCAGAACTTCCTGGCTCCACAGGAAGTTCACATTCCTGGTCAGATGCTTATTAACACAATAGGAGACTTTAAGACAGTCAATTCACTGTTCTCATCGCTAGAATTTTCATCTGTAAAATCATCGAAGTAAAAAAAGCATCATTATGGACCCATTGTCAAATCATATTAAACTGTCCCTACTATATGCTATTATCACAGGGCTGAAGTTGTTAAATCAAGAAAAAACAGTGATATCATAAGACTTCCAAACAAGTTAACCAAGCAAAAGCACTTGAATTTTTAAAATTCTTCCTATAGTTCTTTCATATGATTTTCTACACATCATGGTTTGAATGTGACCCCCGTAGGGTCACTGCTTGAACACTTTGTCTCTAGATGTCCATACAGTTTAGAGGAGTTGTGGGAGGCTCAGGGCTGTGGTTTAGCTCTTTAGGCTTTACAGAAAGGGTTGCTGGGAGGTGGGCCCTGAAGCTGATGCCACTTCTGGTCCTGCTCTCTGTGCTTCCTGAGCCTCCAGGATGGCAGAGAATGCTGACTCGTGTTCTTGCTACCATGAATGGGACACTCCTGCTTACCTTCCCAACCATAGTAGACTAAGTCTTCCCCAAACCATAAGCCACAATAAATCTTTCTACTTACAAGTTTCTTCTGTCAAGCTTTATGTCACAGCGTCAAGCAAGGTAACTCATGCACTGTAAAGAGGTCAGCCTGCTCTGACAGGAGCATCAGCTCTGACAGATCTGACAGGATCGAAAGCTCAGCTGCTTTGGTTGGGAACTCCTGCGCCCCAGTTCTTTAGGTCCTTAGGCTGCCACAGGCAAGAGTACACCAGGGGCTCTCCTGGTCTCACTCAGCATATGCTATGTGTGTCTCAGGGTAGCCTCTGGGACCTTGTGAGTGGATTCCCTTGATACTTCCCTGGGGACCCTTGATGAGAAGTTGGTAGAAAAACAGGCTCATTCGTATCAACACACATCCCGGATTTTCAAAAGTGGAGAGCAGCTTTCTCCTACATTAAGAAGACTATGTAAAGGTTTGTTGTGTACAGTTCATCCCAGGATGAAACACCTGGAAAATGAACCTAGATGCATTCTCCTGGAAAATGAATGCTAATTTGCTTGCAACCCATACCATATAATTTGCAAGAACACAGGGCACCTATGATTCTGCATAGTAGTAAATTTAACTTTTGTTATCATCCATGGCTATTCCATTTCTCTCTGATTTAAAAGCATTGAGAAAATTAACTCATGACTTTTTCTACCACTAAAGGTGAAGATTTCTGAAGTCATTAAACTCCAGGGCCATCTTTTTCATAGAGATACTTCTCAATTTTCAACAATTAAAATGTTCCAAGTTTATATATATATATATATTGCATTATGATTGTGCAAGGTAATACTGGACCGGTATAAACTATAATCAGAAGTTTGAATTTCAGTCTTTTCTTGCAGAGATGACATGTGGGATGTAACACCATAGCAATTCTGGTCAGCTTCTTCCAGTTATGCTGTGACTGCATGCTGTAAGACACAGTGGAGACCAATAGATGATGTTGGTTAGATAGGTGTGGCAGGCACATTCTTCACTAAGGCTATCTGGGTTTCTTGGGAGAAAACTGCACTCGTAAGTCTAAGAACATTTGTATATGAACTTTTGAGGCAGGGGCTAGTAGAAAAGCAGAGGACATACGGAAGGGAGGGTGACTATGAAGACAGAAATAGTTCCACAGGCTTTTCATGGTCTGCTTGTTTGTTTTGTCATCCACTACTCTACTTAGGAGGTGGTGACTGAAAAAGGAATAAGTAGAAAAGAAGAAGGGCCTCTCTAAATTTAAACCACTATTTCTTTTCTGTGAAGATGCCAAATTGAGAGAGAGGCCTTGCTTTAAGGACTGGTTTGTGTGAGGGCGATTCTATGAAAACTGTCCTGGATTCAGAATTTCAAAATGAAGTAGGAGTCCTATTAATGGGATCAGGTTCAAGGACAACTAAAGTCTAGGACTCGACCAACACCTGGCTTCTCTGTATTTGACCCTCAGAGGCTAAGAACCCACTTGGTACAACTCAGTCATGAAATGTAGCATTGTGCTTACACACCACTCACATATAATGGGATAGCTAAAAAGGCTGCTTGCTTACATCTTAAAACTGGGTACATGGATTTCCCCAGAAAAGAGCACACCAATTGTTTATCCAATACCAAATGGCTAGCCCTGAAAACATGAGTAGCATTATATAGATCGAGAAGGTTGCATTTTTCTATTATGTAGTTAGAAATACAAATGTATGTAACAATTAACTTTAAAAATGCGTGAATTTGAAAAAGAGATAGGAGGGATATGTAGGAGAGTTTGGTGGGAGGAATGGTGGAAGGAAATGATATGTTTATAATAATCTCAAAGATAAATGAAAGATTTAAAAACTAGATACATGGATTTCATTACCATATTTCCTTTAATATGCACTCCAAGAGCCATTTCAATAGATCCCACATTCTTTTGTATCTATTGAACATATTAAATAAGAAGCAAAAGATTCTATGTGGATGTTTTAATTTCCCAGTTATCTTCAAATATGTTGACACCCGAAAATTGAACTTTTCTGCCAGAACGGCATAGCTTTTTAATCTGATAGCAAATACTGTACTGTATTACCCAATCAAAGCTATTTCATAAGGCCTTCACGCACCATTTTAGGTACTGCTGTGTTTTATTCCTAATTTTGTTACACACTAAAACATCCACGAGAACATTGCAAAGTCACCCACAAGGTTCAAGAAATAGTCTACTCCTCATGGCGTTCATGTGTCTTTTCTTCTTTTGTTTGCTTTCCTACACTTTTGTCCTTAAAACTGTGAGCTATGCAGTACTAGGGAGGTAGGGTAGTGCAGGATGTAATAATTCCGTCGACTGACATCTTCAGTGCTACTCCACAGCTATTTCATGTGCAATAGGCCTTATTTTAAGAATTGGTGGGAAGACGGGGTTCTGAGCATTCAGCACTGTCTTTAATTAATCTCTGAGTAAGAAACTAGAAATGATAAAAAGGGTGTTAGGAAAGGAGGTCATGCCAAGAGGTCAGACTGAAGAGGGAGTGCTTGGGGGGGAGGGGCGAGGTGATTAGCAAGCCCAACGCATGAACATGAGGCTGGTCTAGGATTTATCAGTATGACCGAAGAGATGTAATAATGTTAAATAGCACTTGGATTCTGAATGCAGTCTTCTAAAACATTCTACCAGCAGGACAATGCTTTCCAGAAACCCCATAGATCAGATGACAGGAAGAGGACTGAAGAATGGGTGTTTCCTTTTTCTCCTTCCCCACCCCTATTTTATTGGGAAGCTTTGCTTGTCCAGAGTGCCTTGAAATTCTTCTTTCTTATGCACCTAAAGTATGTAATTACAGGTATATGCTATCATCCCGGCACAAAGGACTGACCTCTTGAATCTAAGTCTGCCAGGATACTGTCCCTACATCCTTCAGCCTTTAAATGTACACCGAGTCTTTGTACCTCTATGGGTACAATTTGATTGAGAATTCTAAATAAGAAAAGTTTCAAGTACTTCTCAAGTTTTCACCAAGTAGTCCTTATATAATTAACTGACCAAATGAAGGCTTGAAGAAGACTGGATTCTAAATTCAGAGGACTGTGAGTTAGGCTGTGCCATAATTGTTTTGATGCTCTGCTGAAGTGGCTTCTCAAGTCTTCCTCTACTTTTTGAATAAATATGATAAGACAAAAATGAAAATATGTTCAAAGAGAATTCATTTAGTGGTTATATTGATGTCTTGATCAAACAGAATGAAGTTCTCTTTCAGATGGTGTCTTTCCTCTCTGTCAATGTCCCTTATTTATAAGTCGTACACTCAACCTGGACTGCTCTTTCTTTCATCACCACAGGATCATGGTGACAGCAAGATATAATCACTAAGAAGCAGAAGGAAAACTATTGGCTTTACAGACTTGTCATTATAGTTCCTCAAACAGAGCTGCCAATCTAAGACAAATTCATCAGTTCTGAAGAAGTCCCTGGGTCATTTCAAGTCCGCATAAGGTGATGATCTGTGAGGCCTAAAAAAGTAAGAAAATTAGCCTCACCAGAAAGAATAGATACTGTAATGGGCCACTGGTCTGGCTCATAGTTAAGCTAGGATCTTTGGTGTCATGCAGGTCAGTCAATTTAGAGTGGCTAAGGCCATGTACTCCAGAGCTGCAAGATTTCCTGACTACAAATCCCGTTTCCAGGGGCTTCAATCTGGGCTTTTGTATAAGGTACCATACCTCTGTGTATCATTCTTTCCTAACTGTAATAATAGCACCTACTTCTTGGGCTTGTTGTAAAAATAAATCCATCAATTTCCATTGTTCTAAACAGCACTTAAATAGTGCCTGACACATAGCAGAATAGGATTTAAGAGTTTACTGCCTCCACAGTTCCTCTTCTTCCTCGTCCTCATTCTATCTGATAGGACTCGGTCAAGAGGATGAACATCTCGGCTCCCTAGGATCCACCACATCTGGGAACCCTGGATAGAAGTGCTGTTGTGGTATTTAGTTGTCTTAATCTATTCAGCACCTTCTCTGTCTCCCTCACAAGACTCTGATGTTATTCAGAGATTTCTCTTTTTATGTGGACACAGGATATGGGACATTCAAACTCGAGCCATTGGTTCTGCTAGTAAATCTTTATTGGTGGGCCAATTCCAGCATAGTTAAGTGATCTAAGTTGAGTAGTGGAGATGTTTTTTTTTTTTCCCTCAGAAAGCTTTTGCTCCATATATGGTCATATGGCTCTAATTTCCTTAATCATACTGAACAGAAGAATATATTTTCTGACTGGATCTTTCCCAAGATTGAAAACAACAATGCATATAAACCCAGAGCCACACAGCAGACAACACTTGAGTCAATGAGAAACCCATGTTGACACATACAAAAAGACATAGCTGGAAACAGGGCTGACACACTGCAAATGCATCAAAGAAGCCAGGAAGGAATTTCTGAGGAAAGAAAATAGAAAGACAACCAGAGTAGAGCCTTGACTTTTTAGGTATGCCCAATGTTTTTGCCTATGCTTTATTTCTGAATGCCTATTTTCTTCTAGGAAGAGAGGTACCTTAAAGCAATCTCAGAGTTCATGACTTGAGGTAATACAGTTCTTGGCAATCACCAATATTGTATGTATGGCAGAATTTTCACATACTGTAATTATGGAAAATCAGGGTAAAAAGTTAGGAGTTACTCTTGTTTAAAGTAACTTATAAATACAAACCCAAAATTAGGAAATTAAAATGAACTGAAACCAAAATATTCACTACCTCCCCCTAACCACATGCAATATTTTTCTATCTTTCTAGGTTTCTGTTCACACATTTTAGCCTTGTTTTCATGTTCATAACTAAGTAATGATAAGTTTGATTATCAAATCTAACTAGAATTTCCACCACTCCACATTGGCTCAAGGCCAAAGTTCAGAAGCAGGAAGCAAGGGAACTCAAGCCCAGAGTCTTGACTTCTAATTTCCATGAGCCACTTTCCCATGAGGGCCTAGTGAAGTTCATTTACCAATTAAGATTTCCCATGCCATCTGTGAGCCAGTCAGTGCACCAGAAAAGTAGCAGTGGCACCTTTATCCCTGCATGAGGTGCCTGGCGACTTTTGCTCGCTCACTCACTCATTTATTTCCTCAGACATCCATTTATAATTCTAACAAAAAAATTGCAAATTATGGTATAAAGTCATCTTTCTACAGAGAGCCAAATGAAACAATGTCTATTTTCCCATGATGTTCCATTTAATAGCAATGGGTGCAGGGTAATCACTGGTGTGATAGTAAGCCATCTCTTAGGGGAGGGAGGACTTATATTTAGGTTATGACATGTCCTGCGATATAAATATTTCCACTTTGCCTAACTTAACCACCAGCTTACCAAATGTCTGAATATTTAGCAATAAATGCTTATCAAACCTGTTCAAGGAAGCTCCATTCTGGGGGGAGGAATTCAATAAAGAATAACTGACGTGTGCAATCAGCAGGCCAGAGTTAGTTCTATGGAGAAAAACGAGGCAAGGAGAGGGGCTGTGATGTGTCGGCAGTGGCGAGAGAAAGCACTCAGTTATAACCTGGAGAGGGAAGGATTCAATGCGAAAGCAGTGTCTGGACACAGACCTGACATGGGAGAGAATGAGCCAGAGAGTAAGAACAGCAGTGTCTCTGTTCAAACGGTGCATCAAATGGGGATGTCAGTGTCAGTCAAAAATTTCAGCTCAGTGTGCTGTCCCTTGTTCATTTCTTCACAGGTAGTGTCTGCACACAAATGGATTAGATTTAACAGGTTGAAGATATTCACTCTCTCCAGTGTCAGTCACATGCCCTTCTGCCCATCAGCTCACACTCCAAAAATTTTACATCACATCTCTAGAGTTAGCCTGAGAGTCTCCCTCTCTGCTGCTCACATACACACCTGTCAAGCGAACAAAAGGCTATGCGATTCATTTCAGAGCTAACACAAAGAGGCAGGAAACATCCTACATGAAATGCGAGTGGTTTCCAGACTTCCATTTCACATATACTCCATGGTAATCAGCAAATGTCCATTAGCAGAGAGCTGGATAAGGTGTGCAGGCACAAGGGATTTGGAAGGAACTTCAAATTAATGACTTAAATCTAATTACAATGAATTAGAAAGATGCTCAATTTATTAATGGTAACCACAACTGTTGGCTCTGGAGTATTTTGGTTTTTATGACTTAATTCCTTCATCTATAAAATGGAAATATTGAAGAAGTTATTTAATGGTGACTGTGCGGTTTAAATATATTAATATAAAAAGATGCAATATATCAATATGAAACTTGTATAAAAATATAATCCATTAATAGAGAGCATGTGATAAATTTTTGTTTTTTAATTTGTACTATTACTGTCATTTTGACTTTGTGTCAGATACTACAGTGTATATTATCATTGTACCTATTTGGTAGATACAGAAGAACAAAAAATTTGTTTAAGAAAGTGCCTTATGCTCCTGAGTTGACATGAGGTCAAGACTCAAAATCAGATATTATATTCTTAATGGCTAGGTTATAAGACAAAAGTTGTCCATATGCTCTAGAAGGTTCTCTGAATCATGGGAACTGTAGATACGAGTTTTCTACATGCTACTGAGTAACTTATCTGTGATTATTTTTAATGAGGCATTAATAATATCTAATTAATGGATAAGGATATTGAGACAAAATTTAAAATAGATTATCCTGGGCATTTAAGTCATAAACAGCAGCACTCAGACTCAAGTCCCTGCATTAGCTTCAGCAATGTATTGTTCCCAGCTAAGGTACTTTGCTGCCAACCCCAAACTTAATGAAGAACAGTTACATATCAGTCTTCATTAACCCCTTGGGTGTGTGCATCAAGGACGGTGGTTTTATGTGAATGTACAATAACTTCCTCTTCCATTAACTACACTTATGAACACAAGAGCTCAGAGGGAATATGACGGTGAGTCACCAGAGCCATGAAGGAGTCAGTTAGTGTGGCTACTGATCTCTTATGCTGGTTACCAGTGGGTAAGTGTTCTGTGGAAATCATACAACTCTATGACAAGATCAATCTCTAGGCCATTTCTGAACAGTGTGGTGCATGATTCATGGGATTGGGGACATGAGAATGTGGAACAATGGCTTGAAAAACATCCAATGATAAAAAATAAAACAAAACAAAACAGTTTAATCCTAATGGTCTAGGGTCCCCAATGCTTCAAAGCAACCATTTTCCATCTTCAGAAAACCACAGGCAGTTTTAGACACCCACCGGTCCCAGTGGTCCTTCCTCTTCTCACTTCTTGCAGAGCAGAAGAATATGTGTCTTTGGCCTGGAGGCCAAGTCTAAAACAAACAGAGCATCTCTCTGAATGAGACATCCTGCAGCCCGGTGAGTAATGCAGGTGGCTGTTCAGTGCTCTACAATGCCACAATGCCAGGGAAGCCACAAATAACAAGACTTTCATCAGTGAGTACTGCTATCGAGCATCACTTATGAAGCTTCCCCATCTATGGTGGCCAAGGTCTCCTCCACCATGGTGCTGACGGAAGCAAATCCAAGTTTTCTAGAAGTCAGGATGGAAATAGAAATGAATGAAGCAGGCAGGGTGTAAATAGCAGGGCATGAGGCAGACGTGGTACTTGGAGAGTGTGGTTCTCTTCAGTAACATTGAATGGCAGCAGGTGCCATGTGGCTCCAGCTAATTGTCGCCATAAACAAAGCAGCCATGCTTCATCGCAGCTTTCAGTATTTACAATCAGAAACCATAAATGAAAATTGTAGGTAAGACTTCAAACATTTTTATGTCCAAACTATTAAAATGTGAAATTGCCTATTTCCAGTTTGATTGACAAAGTGCTTAGTGTACAAGCAGGAGGACCCAAGTCCAATCTCCAGATCCTACATTAAAAAGCTGGGCAGCACTGGGGAGGCAAAGGCAGGGGGATCTTGGGGGCTCACTGGCCAGCCAATATAGTTAAATAAGTAACCTCCAGGTTCATTGGGAGACCCTGTCTTTTAAAATACTAGAGGAAGGCCTGCTGACATTGACCTTTGGTATTGCATACATGTGCACATATATCTGTCCTCCCAACATAGCCTGTGAAATAAACACACAAAATAGTGGGAAAGGTTTGGTCCATAGGAATAGCATTCAACAAACAAGAATAGAAGAATATCTACACAGAACCATAGGAATAGCATAGTTATTGTTAGACATGGAAGACTTCTACTGTGAGAAGGGAGCCAAAGCCATCTACTATTTTTATTCTACTCAATAAGATAGTAAGAGTCCTACTTATTGGTAAATGCAGAATAGCAGTGCTATGGAAATACAGAATTACAATTCTCAGCTTTGGTGTATGACTTGATTCCAAGTATAGAAAACCCCCTAAAAAATCTGTACAAAGACTACTAGAACAAACAGAGTTACTTAGCAAGGCTTCTAGATACTAGAGCCAGAACTCGGTTTTGTATTTACTTATTAATAACATGCAATTAGCAGAGATATTTCAAATACTGCTTGTGAAATCTCAATATGCCTCAAAATAGAATTAAATCTGCAGGATGACAGGCAAAAGTGCTTTTCAACAACCTATCAACTTTACTGCACTAGAAATAACCAGTTTCTCTCACCCCAGACCATTGCTAATAATTCACAATTCTATTAGATCTATGACAGTGGCCACAACAAACATGACATGAAATAATAAGACATGTGCTCAGCTATTCATTTATTTTCAGTATGTTTAACACTTCAAAAGTATCAAAAACTGGAAACGAAGCAGGTTTTGCCTTTTCTTTCATCCATGTCTTTCATTGGCAGTGTGTAAGGGTTGCCTAGGAAACGGTTACAGCAGGGGACAGAGCTGCTGTGCTGTCTCTGAGTTGTTGGGCATAGCTCTCAGTAGTAACATGTCAGCTCTCAGCTCTGGCGGAAGGGCTCTTATGCAGCTCCACCTGGTACCAGAATCATTTACTTCTAGGAACCATTGGCTGTGTGCCTTGCTGATAGCTTTTGGCAGGAGGCAAGAAAAGTGAGTGATAACGGCAACGAAGAACTAAGAAACAGACAAAGGTTAGCAAAACTGGCCCTAAGACAAAAGGTCAAGAAATCACAGCATAACAAGATGTTTACTTGAAATGATCTTAGGTACCAAGAGGGCACCCAGGGTATTGCTGGCAGGTGGCAATGCCCCTGATACTCGCTACAGTATCTTGGAAAGCCACAGGGAGAAAGAAGAATCATAGCCATCATGTGCCAAGAACCATGATGCTGTATATGTTTTCATCATTTTAAACTTGTTTTGCATTCAGAGATAATATAGAGTCTAAAGCAACCAAATTACTTCCTTAAGATTACTTGATTATTCAGCAATGAAGTTGGGGTTAAATCCAGAACAAAATCCACTGTGACGCATAAAAGACATGGTTTGAGACACAGAGGTAAAGACCACAGCACGCACAAAGGAGAGAATTCTGCAGTCAAAAATTAACAGAGAGGCCTGCAATCATGGTGTAAGACGTAAGAAGTTAAAAGATAATATAGGACAGACTAGCAATGGCTTTTAGGGACAAACCAATGAGCTTGTTTTTAGTCTACAAATTTTCGTCCCATAAGGCAGTCAGAAATACAGCAATGTGGGTCATCTGAAATGGTGAACGCTTTGGCCACACTATGAGGAGATGTCTAACACTTAATACAGAAACATTTCTGCAAAATATCCCACTAATAATCTCACATTAAAACACATTGACATAATATTTTGGATATACTGGATTTTGTCTATTTTTAGAATTAACTTTGCCTGAATAGTTATTTTTAATGATGCTTCTGGAGAGCCAAATTTATATTTATGGTTCATATTTTATTTAAATTGATCATGTAAGATGTCAGGTAAAGTGTGAGAAGAAACAGAATGCCTGGATTCAACCTCTCTCTGTCTCTGTCTCTTTCTCTCACTAATCAATATTATTATTGTTTTATTGTATCTAATACTCCTTAGGAACAGGCACATGGGTCTCTTATTCTGGAAAGCAAGGGAAAAAAAAAGAGAATAGTTTCACTGAAAACTCTCCCCCAAAACAGTTTAACCAAACTCCAATACAGAAATGAAGATAGATTTATTCGCCTGACAGTATTTACATCTTACAAAAAGGGGAGGTGGTACCAGTAAGAAGCAAAGTAATAATAATGGCTTTGTAAGAAAAGTGGTCTTCTGGAGGCTTATCCCTCCAGAAAGAGCAGTCAAGCAGGGAGCTGCTATGAACAGTCACAGCAAAGAACAACTGCAGTAGTAGTCATCCTGTGACTCACTCTTGCTTGCCATATTATGCCCAACCAACCACTCTGACCTTGGTATTTCATATGGCACTAAGAAATTAATCACCTCATCATCAAAAGGACAACCACCATAACACAGCAACCCTTCTGAGCCTGAGTGGCCTCAGCTGGCTTGTGAGGGAGTTAGTATAAGAAGAAAAGGGGTGGAAAACAAACCTTTGGCTTGATTGCTCTTCAGAATATTTCATCCTGGTTGTGCTTCATCATTTCAGTATACATAAATGTCTCCAGGGCACATGGGTATTTTCCATTGACAATTTTTATTCTTCTAAGACAAATTGAGAGAGTACAGCACAGATGGGACATACGGTCCAGAAATTTCCTGAAGAACTTGACCCAGAACTCAATTCAGTGAAAATGTCGAGCATTTTCATGGGTTGGCATAAGATGGAAAAGCTACTCGTCAGACAGATACTGAATAAACTCTATCAGAATGGATAACCGAGAGACCCGTATTCCAGCTATGGCTCTGAGTGAAAAAGTTTGTGAAGACTCGAGGAGTTTCTATCTCTCCAACACTTTAGCACCAAATAACGGTTTGCTAAATTCAGAGCCCTTTTCCTTTGTGTCCATCACAGCACACAACATAGACGAGGTACCTCCTACTGCCCCTGAATGTTTGCATCAGCTCCACATGCTGAAATATGGTCTTGAATGTGGAGGAGGTGGGGGTTTTAGTTGCTGGTTGGGTATGAAGGCGGGAATAGTGTGCCTCAGAGCACAATAACAGAGGGCCAGAGGGCTCCTTTGACCCTTCCCCAGTGACAGGATGTAGTATGAAGGTATCATCTGTAAACTGGGAAGTGAGCATTCACCAGACACTGAATCTGTTAACTTTGGATTTCCTGGACTTCAGAACTTGTAGGAGAAGAAGACTACTATTTATAAGCCACCTCATCTATGATTATAAGATACTAGGGATCATTATGGCATCTTCAAATATAGTGTATTTTGTTAGATTCTCGTGACACATCCTCTCTCTCCATCCTATCTTGTGAGCTACCTCTAGTCTCTCTTCTGTTTCTGTGTCACATATATCTTTATATCCTCTTTCCACCAAGTCTGAGAACTTCGTTTTACCATCTCTTGATCTACTTTCTAGTTGTTTAGGCTTTATCCACACTTACACTCAATGATGTTCACAAATGTATACACTATAAGCTGTATAGTGATTTGCATATTAGAGAGACTATGTGGTTTCATTTTCCTGAGTTTATGTCATCTTGCTTAAGGTTGTATTTTCCAAATCCATCCCATTTCTTACAAAATTTCCTTTTACTTTGCTGTGCATACAATTCCATTGTGTATATGCACCAGATTTCATTATTCATCTGTTGATGGCTATCAGGCTGAGCTTGTTTCTTTGCTATTGTGAGTAAAGCAGCAATAAACATGGATGTATAGGTATCTCTGTGATCAGATATAAAGTCCTCTAGGTATAAGCCCAGGAGCGGCACAGCCCAGGAGAGGCACAGCTCTGTGACATGGTGCTTTTAGTTTCAGTCTTTGGAAGAAAGCTCCATAGTGACTTCTGTGCCCCACTGACAGTGAAGCAAATCTGACTGGGACGAGTTGGAATCTCAAGTAAGTTTTAGTTTTCCTGATGGCCAAAGATACTCAACACTTTTAGGATATTTATTGGAAATTTGTTTTTCTTCTTTTGAAAACAATGTTTAATTCATCAATCCATCTATAGACAGTTGTATGCCATGTCCCTGGATTTGCACCATGAATATTGTGAAAACAGTTATATGTGCCAAAAGAAATGTATGTATTTCATTTTAATAAATTCCAATGATAGTCTTCATGTACCTTGGGAAAATTACAATAATTCAAAAAGCCACAGATAGCAAAAGCAATCCTAACCAGAAAGAATACTTCTGGAGACAGCACAATATGTGGCCTCTAACTATACTGTAGAGGTTAGTGACAAAGACAGCAGTGATACACATGGATGTACTAGTATGTCTGTGGTCAACTATAAAATCCTTTGAATATAAGCCCAGGAGTGTTGCGGTTTTGTTATGTGGAACTTTTAGTTTCAAGTTTTTGAGAATGCACCACAGTGTTCTTACTACTGCTTGCATCAGTTGACACACCTATGAATAGTAAACAGTGAATTCCTCACATATAGACCACAGGAACTTAAAAGAGAACCCAAAGTAAACCCATGAAGAGATGGACATCTAATTTTTAACAAAGGTATCTAAAACACATTGGATTTAACAGAGCCCTTCAATAAACCTGATACCTATCAGCAGAACAACGAGATTGAGCCCATACCTCTCACCTGGAGCAAGTTAGTCCAAAGTGGATCAAAAAGCTTAATTAAAAATCTGAAAATACTAAAGGAAATCACTTCAAGATACAGGTATAAGTAATAACTTTCTTAATAGAACCCCAACGGCCTAAGAAATCATCACAAGAATCAGGGAATTTTATTACAAGAAATGTAAGAGCTTCTGCACATCAGAGGAAACTACTAGCAGATTGAACAAATATCCTACTGAAGGGAGTAAAATCTTTGCCATCTCTACCTCATATAGGCATTTAATATATAGAAGATATAAAGAGCTACAAAACTTAAGCACTTATAAGTCTAGCTAACATTTTTTGAACACTATTTTCTGTGCAAGGTTTTGAGAGGAACATAAGGCCAAATGTGGCACAGCCAAGAAGCACAGCAGCTAGCAGAACAGAGTAGACCAGGGCCCATGGTGATATAAAAATTTAGCTTCACTCCAAACACCAGAAATTTGGAATTTATATTGTTCCAATGCAGCTCAAGTAGTAGAAAGTTCTTGTCTGCTAGGTCAGTGGCTATGAAAAGTCACTGCTAGGTCAGTGATAGGTCAAGATAAGCTGTGAAATTTCTTGATCTTAACATAGTCCTCTGTAAGAAAAGTATAATACATTTTAAACTGGACATAGCCATACTTTAAACCTGCATGGTTCGCCAATAAAATAATAGCCTTAGAAACCTAGGCACATAGCATTTTATGTAATAGTCATATCATAAGAGAGGTGGTAGATAAAAGTATATGGATAAAATATGTGGGCTCTATAGTGTTCCTAGAAATTGACATTTAATGTTTTATAGCAAAAAGTAAAGATTTGGATGGGGAAAATAAGACATTTCTATTAAGAGAGTTAATATATCAACAAAACACAATAATCAGAAGGGAGAAGGGGGCCTTATAAATGCCTTGTTCACTACTTTCTTGGGACAGAAGGATTTAGTTGAAGTGACTTAACCAATAAAACAAGAAAGAAAATTAACAACTAGATTTTGGAGGTCTCAGCATGTCAGCAGGAGAAATCATTCCTCCTAAGGAAGCTATATTTTCTGACCAAAGGAAAGAACACTAAGTTACAGTTGGGCCAAAGAATTTTGGTGTTCCTCCAGGTTCTCAACCTTCCTAATGCTGTGACCATTTAATACAGTTCCTCGTGTTGTAGTGACCCCCAACCCTAAAATTCTTTTCTTTGCTATTGCATAGCTGTAATTTTGCTTTAGTTATGAATTGTAGTGTAAATATGTGTTCTCCGATTGTCTTTGGTGGTCACGAACCACAAGTTAAAACCCACTGACTTAAACCATACATTGTCTCAACTATATAGAAATTTAATAGCATTTACACTGTGTTGGGTATCATAAGTAATCAAGAAATTATTTAAGTACACAGGAGGGTTTAAAGAAGCTACATACAGTTATACAAGGGACTTGAGGATTCTATGATTTTGGTATCTGGGAGAGGTTCCTGGAATGAACTTTGGGTTTTGAGGGACAGTTGTAGGACAGAGAAAGGCATTTAAAAAAATTATACACAGTGGAGACCTTGGGATTCTTGTATTTAAAGAGAAAGTAGCCTTTGCTTAGTTTAGATATTAAGAGGCCTAATATCAAACAAATGACATCACTAATCAAAGTAAGCAGATAAAACAAGAGAGAAAAAGTAGTATCTGTCACCAGAAAGATTCTCGAGTGAGTTCTTATTGAGCTATTTTCTTTGTTTACAGAAAATAGAGTACTTCCAGCCTTAAGCAATGTAAAAGATGTTCCCTCAGCTGTTTGTACCTACACATTTTTAGTTCCTCCCTCTGAGCTCTACACACTTTGTGTTTTCAAAGAAAAACACAATGATAAAAATACCATATGTGGTTACTAAGTTGTCTTTCAGTTGACGTGCCCTGTTGACACAAACTACCTCTTGCACTTTTGGAGATTTTAATGTTTTCTTTTAAAGCCCCTTTGACTGGTAGGCGAGATAAGGAGCTCTAAGTTAAGTGAATTGTGTGCAGCAGAACTACCTCACAGCCTCCCTTGTAAACTCTGTGGAACTGAAAATGCTTTCTTCTTACTTTGTCTGACATGAGGAAAAAAGAGTCATTGTTATCAAGTAGCATTGCTTAAAGAAAGCATAAGCCCACTAAGGCAAAACAACAACTTCTAACTGGGCTTCTTACCTAGGAATGAAGGAATTTTAAGTTTGCTCTCTAATTGTTATTATACAAATTACTTAGTGAAGTAGTGGCCCAGAATCCAAACAACCTGAGTCACAGCATTCCATCCTATCACTGAGATGGAGCTTTAAAAGACAACGTGTGTTTGGAGCTCTATAAATAATAAACCTCCATAAAAGGGATGGAAGCTACATTTACTTTGCTAGCAGTTATTTTAATAATGAGAGATTTGACTCAGAATCTGAAAAATGAAGACACTTTGGAGAAAGCTTTCATATAAATGCTGAAGAAACTATTTTTCATGATTCTGTCTTATCCATCTATGTGTATGGATCCTGTTAGGGTCAAGACTCATTGGGCCATATAAGATGCATCTGAACACAAACATCTGAACATTGGGTGTCTCTGTTCTAAATATCTGAAGAACAACAAGGACCTCCAATTTGTGAACTTTATGATAACTATATCTGTGTATTGGTACTTATCTGTCTCGATTATTCATACAAAGAACATGCATGTGGAAGCTTGTCAGCAGTAGAGAAGCTGTCACTACAGAGAAGAGACTGATTGTGTGGTTTCACAGCTTTAAACTTAGTCTTAACAAAAACATTGCTTTACAAAGAACAAACTCGCTATGGGCCATGATTCTAGAAGATGGTAGTGTCCGCTTGGATTTCAAAAGGAGTTGAATATCCTCCTCTAGGCAAACACAGATGGACTCCATTCCTTTAGAAAAACTAGAAAACCCAGATCTTGCAAGAACAATGCCATGTTCCCATGTTCTCAGCCAGCCTGAGCTAGTCAGTACAGGGATTACTGTAATAGGACTAATGGAGAAATCGTGTCCAAAAAAAAAAAGGAGAGGAGGAGGAGGAGAAGGAGGAGGAGGAGGAGGAGGAGGAGAAAAGAAGATGTAAAAAGTGAAACCCTTCAAGAAACTGACAAAATACAAAAATTGATATTCATAAAAGCAAACTCAAAGAGAAATATGAAGAGCATATGGAGCAATCTTTTTCCTTAAGTATAAATGAGGTCACCTGTTAAGATTCAGAATTTGAGTGACAGGGGCATTTTTAAACAAAGATTTGGAGAGAAAAAAATGTCTTATTTAGTATCTTTTACATAACATTGTTTTGGCTTTTTTTTTTTTTTGTAGTTGTAGGAAAAGAGAAAAGGATATTTAGTATAAAGCAGCAAAGCTTGGGAATATGATTATTGGAGATAAGTTCACCCTGCTGGATGGATACTTGTTCATGACTTCATATAATGAATGGATAAACCATGTACCTAAGAGAGACCAAAGCATGGCTTAGGGTGAACCTTTGAAATCCCCATTTGAATCATCTCTCAGAATCTGGTTTCAATTCAGATTCTGATTCATCAGGCCTCTGATTAGACTGTGGCTGCACCTTTCTAACAAATCCAAAGTGATATCAATATTCAGATCCTCTTGCCATACCTTACAAGAAACAAGAGGAGACAATGAAAGTGATTGGGACAGGGTAGGCATACTGAATAAATTAAGTGATTTTCTGGGTATATGTAACAGGACTCATAACACAGAGAGATGGATGTATCAGGCATCAAGAGCTAGGAGCCGTAAACAGTATCAAGTTGATTTTTCTCCACATGATAATCTCTACTGACTGTTTTCTGATTATAATTTCATTTTTCTTGCATGATTTCCTCTAGGGCAAGCCATGCAGATTGGTCAGCAATCCCAGCAGGCAGGACAATTCTCGGAAGGAGCCCGGGCTTTGAGTAGGAGTTAGGAGTGATTTGATATATTTTTGTTAATAAGTAGTAGGACAGAGCAGGATGGAAACTAGCTATCAACATCGGGCGGCTAATGGTGGGCTTTGTATGTGCCAGATACTGTGCTCAGTTTCTCAACACAGCAAATCAATCGTAAGAGTTGATGCTGTCATCCCTATGTTATAGATGAGGAAAACTTCAGGCTTCAGGGTGGTGTCAGGAGACTGAGAACACATTACTGTATGGCTCTAAATCTATTTTACTTTATTTTGTTTGTTTGTTTGTTTTGGCTGACACATATATCCCAGTAGGGAAAAGACTTCCTGTTCTAATAGTTCCTTTGTAAACTATTTCTACACATTATTACAGAAAGCTTATACATGTGTCAACATTGCTTCTTTTGTGCATTTGGGTACCATGAATCTGACTCCAGGAGTCTTACTAACAGATAATATTGATTTCTTGAATCTAAATTGCTGAAGGCTAAACTCCTGATCATGGTAAATTCATCCAGAGAGTCTACTGAATCACTTACATTTCAAATCCAGCTCAGATAAACAACATTTCTGCCACACGAACACCCCCAAACTACTGATAGTTCTATCCAGTGACTCTTTAAGAAACCTTTGTACTTAATCTACTAATTGGATACTGTCTAGATAGTTTCATTCTATGATTTAAGTTTCCCCCGTAGTTCTTCACACCATTACCTCTAGAACAACAGTCCCATTTCTACTACATGTACCACAGAAAGTGACTGTGACAAAATATAAACTGTCAATGGCATTAAGCACATGGTTCTATAAATGCAATAAGAGGCCAAACTTACATGCTAGTAAAGAACATCTCATGAATATTAATGCTAATAGCCTTCTATGATTTCATGTCCCTCAAGGATACTGTGTGCCAAAATCAGATATGTGGAAACTGAAGACTAGGAGTTCCATGTGGTTCCAAGCACACACTTGACTGTAGAAGACACTGATAAAAGGTAATGGACAAACTAGGCGAATGTTTAGTTACAAAGACAGTAAGAAGCTCATTTTAAGCAAACTAATCAGAATACAGAATATACAGCTGGAAGTAAGTTTCAGTATGGATGGTGTTTTCCCCTTGGCCATCTAATACAAAAATGTGGCAGTGACTTTAATTTAATTCTCATGCTGAGAAGGAAGAAGCATGCCCTGCCAGCTCTCAGCCCAGCCCAAGAAAACAAAGGTTAATGGTTTCCTGTCCTTCTTGTAATCAGATGCAACTTTTTGGCTTGGCATTTTCTAAGAGGATTTCTTCTCAAATTTCCATTTGTACAGAACACAATTATTCGATTTATTTTGATTACTCTTTATGTAGTATGCATATTATGATACCCTAGAGAAATGTGTAACTTTTAATTACAAGCTTCTTGCCCCTGATAATACAAAATAAAACAAAACAAAATAAAACAAAAGAAACTTTACACTGGCATTGCCAGAGCAGAGGGAGGCAGAGAGCACCACATGGGGCTGACTAATGAGGGTCATGGGATTTACATGCCTTGACCTTTAGCACACAGGGCAGAGACAAGTTGGGAAGACCCAATAGTGGCTCCCACCCCTATCCCCCCCATAGTCCTCTCACAGCACAGTGAGACAGTAATAGGGATCTTCGATGATGAGCCTAATTAATACGGATCAGTGTAGTACTTAGCCAGTGGTGAGATAATACCTATACGGATTTGATGGGGGGGGGGCAATTTCTGGTGCCATCTGACCTGTCTCCACCTTATCCATCTCACTTTCTCCTTCTTGTCCTCTTCTGGTACATGTTTGCGTTTTTCCTTCTGAATGAATTTGACTTAGTTCTATAAGGAAATGGCTAAGTTGTTGGTCATATAGACTCCTTCCAGCAATATCAAAACGTATAAGGAAATTTTTGGTATCCAAGGGAAATTGCTTCCAGATCCCTATGGATACCAAAATGCACCGATGTTTGGATCCTTTATATAAATGGTTGCAGTGCTTTCATTATGGCTTATTCATATATCTTCCTATATATTGTAAATCATATCTTAACCGCGTACATTATCTAATACAATATAACTACAATGGAATTTGTAGTTACATGATGTTGCTTAGAGAATATTGACAAGAGAAAAAAGTCTGTGCATGTTCGGCACAGAAATACTTTTATTACAAATAAATATTTTTGATTTGCAGTGCATTGGTTCCATGGTTTCAGACAATTCACAGATAATGGG